>JANBPO010009260.1:11007362-11714857 GCA_024336825.1 Amorphophallus titanum
TGGTCATTGGCCTTTTCATGTGAATGAATCTCGCGCCAAGCAGCCGATGTACCTCGCGTCAAGTAGCCGATGTACCTCGCGTCGGTAGTCTCTTAACTCCTAACCAAGCGTCGACACTCCAGCTATAGGCAAGCCTACCACGTCCTCAAGGGTGGGGATCATGTGTCCCCATGGCATCACAAATGCTCGGCAACTGTCCACCCATTACTCTCAGAGGGCCGTCAAAAAGGTAGCATCCACTAGGAGAGGTGAGATTCGGAAGAAGGAGGCAAACCCCAGCCTATCAACCCTCCACCATTGCTAGTGAGGGAGAGAATGGTACCATGCCCATGCCAAATACCATGAAACCTAGGCACAAATCCTCCGTCGACCCTGCAAAACATCACGAAACACCACACAATATTGATCAAATCCATCAAATCGTCAGTCCCAACCTTGAAGCTTGGGCGGCCACATGTTTGTCCGTCTAGCTTCCTAGGCGACCATGTCACTGGCCGCCAAGCTCTCTAGGGTGGCCAAGTCCCAAGCCGCCTTGCCCCAGGAGACGGCCAGGACCCTAGCTGCCTCCAGCTTCTCCTCCCAAGCCTTCTCCAGCTCTATTCCCCACTTGAAATATGGAAATAACAATGCTTAAAATTGACTAAACTCACCTATGGGCGTGGGACATTCTCCCCCTCCTCCTCGTCCTTTGTCGATGGTACCTCCTCCTTGCCCTCGGAATCCTCGCGGTCCTCCCTCTCTAGGCTAGATCGTTCACTCTCGGAGCTTGTAGCTAGGTCCCCATTGCCGTCATCTATTGACTTCTCCATAACATGGGAGGGTGAGGAGGTCAATTGGCTAGATGAAGCCTCCACCGACTTGGCCTCACTTGAGGACGAATCTGCATCCCCTCGTTCCAGAATAGCCCGTCGTGGCCCCATAGCACCCAAGGAAGTGCGTAGGAGGGCTGGAGGGTCGAGTGAGGGAGAAGGCTCATAGAGGAGAACTTGATCGGTACTGTTGGTGTGTAGGAGAAATGGCTTTGAGGGTGGCCATCTCCTTTGAAACCCTCTATCCCTTTTATACCCCTGCGAAGGGAGGCGGCCAAGGAAGTGGCCACCCTCCTAAGTGGGAGGCACGCGGGTGCATGAAGAAATCAGCTTAGCCATGGAATCGCTACAAACTACTACAGACAGGCTAGGTGAGCATGAGCATCTCAAGAGCCAACCTATATAGCTCAAGAAGCATACCCCTCAAAGACGCAATGAATCTCACCAGCTAACAAAAAGGACTAAAGAAAAGGCGAGGGTGTTCAATGCACTGAGCAACCCACTGTGGGGGCAGATGCCAGTTAAAAGGGAGAAGGAAAAGAAGAATACAAAGGCTAAAATAAAATATGTTGCTTTCTCCTGCAACATGTTGTCAGCACCGTCCAGTGTGGCTCAAGCTGCTGATGAAGGAGATGAAGAAATTTATTTTATACCAAAGGGAGCAAATCAGGCTAAAGCTTCTGCCTCCCACCATGCTGCTAGATCTGAGAGAATATCAAGACACCCACCAGCTAGCAAGGGGGCACAATACAACATTCCTCCTCTGCTCGGAGGCATAAAACTCAAAGAGTTAATCTCAAAGAAACTGGGTGCGTCCAGCAATGATGACGGGATGCCACTCGCCCTAGTCAAATCGGAGGCAGAAGATAGCACTCTCGGCCACTCCTGGCAAGACCAGGCTATGGTTGCACTGCTATACCAGAAGCAGCAGGAGATTGAAATGCTGCAAAGAAGGCTAAATGAAATGAATCTAAGTCCACCTATGCCATAATCGGCATGACATCTACATGAGGTGACACTAGGTAGTGCTAGCTCACCTGATGCTTCAGCATAGCCAACCAAGCCCTAAATAGTATATGATCATATGGGGGGCATCCTCCCTCAACCACTCCAACAAACAGTCCCCTGGGCATGTCAGGGGGCAACTACAGCATCTCTGAAGATGGTGCTGATTAGGTCGTGCATGCAGTTGGGCGAGCTAAAGGTGAAACAAACAATGAATACGAAGGGGGCCAAAGGGGAAGTCACCAAGGCCAAATTACAAGCAGCCAAACAAAAGGATAATGAGTCTGTCCTGGACTACATAAGATGGTGGAGAAATCTCTGTGAAAAGTGTCGACATCTGCCAAGCTACGAGGATTCTGTTCAAATCTGCAAAGAGAGTTTGAGAACAAAAATTTTACAATGGGTCATTGACATTGAAGTCACGACCTTTGAATAACTAGGTGACATCACAACCAATGCCAAAGCAGTTCTTCCAAAGATTTGCCAGGCTTCTATAGCCTCGAGCCAAAAGAATAAGCCAACTGGCAAACACTTAGCCCAAGAAGTAATTTGTGTCTCAAATTTTGAAGCCTTCGAGCAACAGAAGAAGAAAATGAAAGAGACATCTTCTGTTGAACCGGTAAAATAAGGGACCTCATTAAGAGGCAAAATGATGAAACCGTACTCCTTTTCCAAAGTACAAGACTAGGGATCTTTTTGAGTGGGCCCGTGAATACGACAAAGTGGTGGTTCCGGAGCTGAAGAAACCAGGCGATGCCGAAAGAAAAAATGATCCACGCTTCTGTCCTTATCACCAAATATTGGGGAACCCCATTGAGGATTGCTATGTGTTCAAGGAAGTTATTGAAGGCCTGATCAAAAAAGGTGAACTACAGATGGGCGAGTACAGGTTAGACACACCATGCCCTCACCAAATACCCGTTTGGAAGAGAGCTGACCCATGCGGCGTCATCGCCTCAGCTGCTCCTCACAAATCTGGCTGAAGCCAGTGTCTAGCAGGCCTGCATAGCTTGAATGCAAATGCTTGCCAACAAAAATAAGAATGGAAAATGATACGAAATATGCAAAATAAAAGAAGAGAGGAAGAAAAAGAAAAAAAGGAAAGGAAAGGGCTTGTTCTGGGGGCAAGCACCAAAACAAAAACAAAAATAAAAAAATAGCAGAAAAGGAGGGTGAACGCAATTAGAATGTATAGACATAAGGCCCCGCCTACTGAATTCGAGATGCCACCTCTCAAGTGTCGGATCCTTCCAAAAAAAGGAAAAAAAAAGATCAAACATAAAATAAAATGAAGGAGGCCTTGGTGGCTGCATCAGCCAAGGGAGATATCACTCCCCTCATGTCTTGGTCCGTGCCAAATAAGAAACTACCATTGTGGGATTGGTATGGTGGAGCAAACCACTCATCCCCTCTCTGAGGGGGTGAGCGCTCTCCTATGAACCCGCCTTGGTCTGTTTAAGAACAACTGGACGAAGGGTAACGACACTGCACTGCACTATCAGTGCCATTCGAGCTACCCATTCAAAAGAAGAGAGACAAAAAATGAATGCAATAAAGGGGGAAAGGAAAATTATGAGGTCAACATGACCTCTCCATCCGCCCTCATAGGCCAAAGGCTCCCTAGTAGTATTGTATGGTGAATACCCAAGGGAAAATAAAATGACTACACTATCTATGGAGGTAGGGAGACCCTGCAGCCACAGCTTCTAAGAAAGAGGGCCAAGAGGATGACACTTGGCGTAAGCACCAGAAGCTTGAGCTGAGGCTGCTCAGAGAATCTCCTAAAGAAATCAATGATAAAGGAAGATAGCTATTGATCTAATGCATAGCTATCACTGAATATCCCCAAGGGGACTATGTAATCAATAGCCCCACTGACACTAAAGGGCCCTCATTGGCCACTAGCCCCTATTTCAAATACGGGCCCATGCCCATTGGGGGGAACGAAAAGTACAATCCTTACTGAGTCGGATACACCCTCCACTCCTTATCAAGCCAGCAAATAAATGCCTTTCAGCTTCTAGTAGCCTGTCTCAGCACCCCTGGTCCCACCAGAATCTATGGTGCCATGTCATCTTCCCATCCTACGGGGGTACTCCCCACTTGTCCCACTCGGACTAACCCTCCACCCTTGATCTGGGACCTATGCTCCCAGCCAATGCACTCTCATGGCCTTTCGACATTCAGCCACAACAATACCATATTTGTCCCATAGGATTATCCCATCACTGCCGGTTCAGATTCCTTGTCCAACGTCGGCCCAATAAAATCTCCTTTTCTTGGCATAAGACACTCTGCCCTTGTCGAGCTCAAAATTTTGCCCATCAGTCATGCCAGACTGGGTTCATAAAATCTTTTTTCTCCCTAAAAAAGGAGTTTCTCGGAGACTATACCACGAAGAGGTAAGTCCCTGAAGACCCAGAGTGATTTGGGAAATTCAATCACCAAAAAAAAAATAATCTAATGCAAACATGCATCGACAGTTGATGTAACTGCTTCTAATAAAAGAATGTATTCCCTCCCTTGAAAGTACAGGCCCACGTTCGTTATGGAAATCAGACAAATCCGAAAAGATGCAACACTACTCAAATGCAGAGAGCTATGAATCCTGATATGGAGGATAGTAAACTCGTGAACCTTGATAGGTACAAGGAGTGTGGCATTTTGATGAACACATTAGTAGGGTAGTTCCTAGGAGAAAGCCCCACTAAGACCCAAGCATAACCAATGCTCTAGCCAATGGAGTTTGAGACTCATATGCCAATTAGTGTCCTGAATCAATGATATTAACCCCCATATGACGGGGATACACTAGCGTACACACGAGCGGCAGTCACAGCTACAATCCCTAACAAGCATTCTAACGAACATAGTGATGCCCTTGCACGACTAACCTAAAGACCTAGGCGATCATCACATATATGAACATCAATGCCTTAACAGATAAAATCAAACATAAACTTCCAGATAACTGAGGAAGGGATGGTGAGGGCCTTACAACTCATGGCTGCGAGTGAGAGGACCTACGACCATCACAGTGATAGATATGCCAGACACAGGCAGAGCATCATACACCATGAATCAATGTAGAAATAACTCAGAGATGCACACTACAGTGAGTAAAGCAGACTAGTCTAATGCATTGGGGAGGGAATAGATTTACTGTCGCCTATGATGGCATGGCCAATGGCCATTCAAATGCGAGATTCAACCTGTGATATATATTAGCATTGCCTGAACGATCAAAGGATTGTAAGCATGTAGCCTCGAGAGGCCTACTCACGATCAGGATGTATGCATTCTATTGATCGAACGCGATCATATAGACCATGCGAAGGAAGGCAATAGGAAACAAGCCAGATGATGTACAACTCCTAAATACCAAGTATATTCATACATAACTGCAAACAAGAAGCAGGAAAAGAAAACATGTCACCTAGAGGGCTTTGCGGATCTTTATTCCCTTCAAAGCGAGGGTCTCATGAGTACCATCTTATTACAGAACATACAAAGAGAAGATAAAAGCCACAGAATTACAGATAGAGGAGGAAGGGACTCGATAGAAGAACAAAGATGAGAGAACTATTGGCCCTTATAGGCCTCATTATAGAGGAAACCCACCTAAGAACTGGGCAAAGGATCACTCCGCTTATGAAGCTGCAACGGGAGAAAGCTGGAACCGGGAGAGGTAGCTCGAACTTCTCCGACCTTTCTTTTCCCTCATAGGATTCACTCTCTAGGTTTCCTTTTGCTCTCTGATCCTCCTCTGATGATCCTCTTTTTTCCTTCTTCTCCTCTCTCACTGTAGCACTCGAAGTGGGCATTTTATAGATGAAACAGGGGCATCGGTGAGTGATGGGATGGAGGGCGTGGCGCCGATTCACCAGCCCGCTCTATCACTATTTGCCCTGCTGACTCAAGGCAGTGAAAGGGGCGTACTGTATCAAGCTCCTTGCGCTAGTTCACTAAGCAAAGGGGGTCTGCTGGCTTGTGCCGGTTCACCAATCAAGTAGGGGCGCGTCGATTCATCCATCAAGAGGGGTGCGTTGATTCATTAAGCTAGGGGCCGATTCACTTTGGCTACTAGGGGTGTTTTGGTAAGTTTTAGTACCTTCATTGCCTTGCTGGCTCGGGCTGGTCCAGGTGAATGCTTGACATCCGACATAGCCTTAGTTTTAATGAACCACCTTTGGAGTGCCTATTTCGAAGCTTCCGGGCTTCAGTTTGTAGTTCCGAGTGGTTTCCGACATGTGCCGAACTAGTGTCAGATTATCTAGATTTCTTCCTGATTCGGCCCTCGGCATTGTGATTTGTGTCACCAGGCCCACTCCGTGGATGTGTGGGGCATCTTCATCGAGTGGGCTATCCCTCGAAGTATTTTCACCCTGATTGGGCAACTTTTTGGTCTCGTACGGACCTTTTCAACATAATGTGTACCCTGATTGGGTCACTCGAGTTTTCTACTAATATTACCTTCGGCACCCTGCTTTAGGGGGCCAAGGATATTTCCTTGTCTCGGAAGGTTTTCTTATCAGGTGGAGGACCACCAGGTGTATTTTCATCCTCGTTAGACGATGTATAGAGTTTGTTCGACACGAACGTGTTGATGTCGATTTGTTGGGTTTGTTGATCTCGGCTTGTCGTATGGCGTTGCCGAGTTATTGCAGAATCTTTTCAGACGTCCCGGGACGATGAGTTATGGAGTCTCTGATGCTTTATCAGGTGACCTAGGGCTTCAACAGTCCGAGCGGACCTCTCGTTAGGTTTTCTTCGACCTTTTCACGCTTGACCAGCTATTCCCCTAGCTATTAGGGCATGCTTCCCATACAATAATATTTCAGATGTCAACAGGGCCACTTTCTTCAGGGTGCGTTGACACCATCTTCTCAGGGTGTCGACACAGGATCGATTACAGTAAGCAACTTCTGAAGAATATTACAAGAGTGTGTCAACACACATATCTAGATGTATAGACACATGTAGGTCTTGGCTCGTAGTCCAACACACAGCAGCCCGTGTAGGCCGTGAACTGCGTCGACACACATGAAGACATAGAGCAGAATCCGTGAGCAACTTTGTACGTGATCAATGGTGGCGTCGACACATAACACTCAGTGTGTCGACACACCCTCAATGGCGAGAAGCTTGTACAAGCTGTGGGACCTACTCATGGCACATGGTCCAAGGACCAATGATTGGGGGAATCTTTTGTACGAAAATGCCAACTTCCAGAAGAAACTTTTGGCATGAAATATTCCTTCCACTACCTTAAAAAGCTGATTACAAGGGACCCACAAAATATTCCCTGCTTTGAAAATATACAAGGAATAATACTTTGGATAATGCCTGTTGTGCATATGTTGTCTAGCTTTGATGATAGCAACATATCATATTCTGTTTTGATGATTCTGTTTTGATGATACCCCCACCCAACTCTCTCCCCAACCCTATTGAGCTCTCGGTCCGTTTGCTGCGCTGCTCGCCTGCTCCACCAGAAGCGTTTCCTTCTCCTGGCGGCTCAGCGCCCAAACGGACACCTTTTCCTCCATTCCGCCACCCCCGCGCTGCCAAAACCCTAGCTTTCCTCCTCCGCGCTGGTGCGCTGTTGTATAGCGGAACCCGCCTCCGGGCCGCCGCTGCGGCTCTAGCGCTAGAGTCGCCTCTGTGGAGGGCGTGGTCTTTTTTGTGCTGGAGCAATGGAAGGGGCTACGGGGCCGTACAACCCGCGGACCGCGGAGGAGGTGTTCAAGGACTTCCGCGGCAGGCGGGCCGGCATGATCAAGGCTCTCACCACGGGTTCCCTCTCTCTCCCTCTCTCTCTCTCGCTTCTTTCTTGTCTAATTCTCCTCTACGGTTCTCGTCCTGTGGTTCTGTGTTATGTGATGATTTTTTTTCTTCAATTTGTGTTTCAGATGTTGAGAAATTCTACCAGCAGTGCGATCCCGGTGAGTTCCTCCCTCGGTTGTTGGCTTGGCGGTGCTGGGTTTAACTTCCCTAATTTGGTGCATTTGTTTTGTTGCGGGATTTTGGCGGGCGAGGACTATATGGTGTCTGGTTGATGAATTTGTTGTTTATTTCGCTTCTTGTTGCAGGTTTTTTTTTGGATGGTGCAACCCAGTGGCTGCCCTGGTTCTTAAGAAAATTTGATCCTTTTTAATCTGAATATGATTAGACATCCAGTTGTCTTTGGCGAGCTCAGTCATGTTTTATAGAAGTTATTAAGGAAGTAGCATGGGAAATTAAATATTTTTATTGGGCTCTTACTGCTTGTTATGCATGGTGCTGATTCTGTTCACCGATTAATTATGCTCGTTTTTTTTATTAGTAAGAAGAATGCTTGTGTAATCAACTGAGCCTCCCTCCTTTCTTTAAAAAAAATCTTCTGTGCCCATGTATCTGAACATTGAGCAGGTTTGGAAAGAAAATGTCTTGATGGTATCTAATATATGAGTTTATTTGCTTTTTCCCAGGAGTGGTTATTATGCACCGGGATGCCTCTCTTGTGCCTTTGTTTTTGTATTTTGGGTGAATGCTACTTCCTGATGCCGAACTCATCTTTTAATCTGCAGAGAAGGAGAACTTGTGCCTTTATGGACTTCCCAATGAAACATGGGAAGTCACATTGCCTGCAGAGGAGGTACCTCCAGAACTTCCTGAGCCAGCATTGGGAATTAATTTTGCTAGAGATGGCATGGATGCAAAAGACTGGCTGGCTCTAGTTGCAGTTCACAGTGATGCGTGGTTACTTGCTGTTGCATTCTATTTTGGAGCTCGCTTTGGATTTGATAAAGAAGCAAGGTAGCCATTTGTTCTCCTACCTGCTTGAACTGTCAAGATAATCATCACCTGAAACTTTTTTTTGGTTATGCTCTTAGTCAACCATTGTGCTTAGTTTTTTCAATCGATGTGTTTACTCTATGTTGTTTCTTTATGTTGTGCAATTTATTATTATAATGTGTTGTGGGGGTTTTCCTTTTTTGTGGGGGCGGGATTTTCTCATGAATTATTGTCTACAGTTGTTTATGTAGTTCTCAATGTGCAGAAATGTGTTCTCTTCATTTGATAAGGAGGTGAGAACTTTGTGGTTGGTTAAATTAGCCACTTTAACCTCCTCCCTTCCCACTGCAGTTCCGAGTACGATGGATTTATGGCTTCTACTTTTGTTGAGAATATGGTTTGCCTGTTAGGTGGTCTTACATTTAATGGATTATTTTGTGGATTTGTGGCATTTAGTTTTCTTTGTATTAGTACTTGTTAAAATGCATATTGTATTGAATACTCTATGTGATTGCATCCCATGGTCAGACTTATCCTCTATACAAGTGCATATGCGTTCTTAAGTCTGTGTGTTTGTCTGGGGTTTTTATTTGTTTTCATTTTTCACTGATAGTTGCCATAAAGAAGGTTATATATCCCTATATCAAACTTGTCTTTTTCGTAAAGAAGTAACATACTCTTTCCAGGTCTAAGGAACAATGGACTGTTGTTTCCTGGTTGAATGAGCTTCAACTGTGCAACCAGGATGGTCGTTTATACCATGATTTGCTGGATCAGCCAGCTCAGGTTGGAATTGGAGACACCCAATCCATTTTCATTATCCAAAATGACTCTGGTCAGCAGCACCTGTTTATATTTCTTATATTTATGTAAATATTTTGCATTTATAACAGGATAGAATCTCTGTCTATGCATAGTTAAGATAGGATGTCTTCTTGTACATATTTAAGATAGGATCTCTTCCTTGTGTACATATTTTAATGGATGTGGAGGTGGAGGAGAGGAGAAAACTAAGTAACTTTGACTAGTTACTTGATGCGGCCATGTTAGAGAGCTTTTGATGTTTAACAGGATTTATGTTCGTAAATATTTATTTATGAATATGCAATTATTTCTTGAACTATGTGAAAGATGTGGATTGCTTTTATCCTTTCAATTTATGTACAGTTCAAAACATAATTACCAGGAAACTCAGTTGCACCTCAAAAAATATCTAATCTCTTGCATTTTGTTTTTTTTTTCCTTCAACTTGTAATTCAAATGGTAGTGAAAATTTTAAAATGCTTCATGATTTGCTTTTCCACCCTGGGATCTACGGTTCAGGCCAATGGTTATGATTTCAGTATGCATCTTTAATTTTGACAAACTAAAATGCATGATATGTTGGCTTGCACTGGCCACGGATGATATGTTAGTTGCTATGTAAGCATTTTGGCAAAAAGTTGAGCCACTTCTTTTTGCAGCGAAATTATGAAAAATGGCTTGCTTGCTTAACTTTTGTGGTCTTTCCCTCTTTTTATATGCACTATTGTGGTTGAGCATTTCTTGATCAAACTTGTCACGTGTTGGCTTGCACTTGTGAAAATGATGGGAATAGAGTTGAGAATGAAGAAATTGGTTGCTAGGTAAGATGAAGTGATCAGATTTTTTTTTTGGTTCTATTTTGTTTCCTGGAAGAAAGTGGATATTTTTTGGTTCTATATTGGAGGATCAACAGAAGATAAAGAGGAGAGAAGAGTTGAGAGCAGGATGTTCAAGCCTGGAGTCGGAATGGGGCTTCCGGAGATGCTTGTCGTGTCCAGCGAGTGCTCAGAGAGTGTTCGCAGAGCTTGAGACGTGCTTGGAAGTAGATCTGGGCGCTACTCTATTCACGGCTCTTTGTCTCCGTACGTTTGTGCATAGCGTTGTCTCTGCATGTGCGCTTGTGTCTGTATGTGGATCTGTGTGTGTCCTCTCCCTTGTCACCTAATTGGAGGTCTATTTATACCGGTTGTCCTGACGGTGGAGGCCCATCCCTTAACAGGGAAAGACGTGAGTCGTGAGGTAACGTCTCCCCACGATCGTGGAAAATTTCTCATTATGCGCCCACTTGTCTGGGCCACGAGGCCTCCAGGCCAGTCTTATTGCCTTCTAGACGCGTGCTGGCCCTCACTGGAGTAGAGGTCGGCGATGGCGGGAATAACGTTCGGGAGTAACGCTCGATCGTCAGAGAGTCACCCGGTGCCCGAGATGCCCGGGTCGATGCCCCTTGTGGGCTGGCGAATCTTGTGTCCATCTTTATTGGGCCACCTGCCACAAGCCGCCAACTATCGGGGGACCCCATTGGCACTGAGTGGGCCTTGGGCCGACTTAGGTCTGGCGCTAATGGGCCGCATATGGGCTGAATTGATTTTACCCTCCTCACTTACCCCTCATTCTCAAACGTCGAGTACTTTTGGGGTCTGAGAGGCAGTCCCAGCGGGTCCGTCAAGGGGAAGTTTTCAGGAGGATCTTCTCGTATCAACAGGATAGGCAGGCCCTGCCACCTATCGAGCTTCTTGGTGCACAAGGCAGCTCCTGTCGAAATGTCAAGCGGCGACGCTGTCATCATGGTGTAGCCATTTTTTGTCTAGGAAAGCGAGTACGAATGGTCACTTGGGTTTCGCCTGCCTCTCTCATGTTTGACATGGGTGTCTGACACTTCCTCGTCGTCTGTCCTTTGCCTGGGTGAGGAATATTCTTCCATCTCTCTTTACTTCCATGGTCCATGGCGCACGCCCTGTAGGAGGATCCTTCGTGCTAACCCTGAGCCTTCTGCTGAGGAAGAGGCCAGCCGTGTCGGCGTCCCGAGCACTTCGGGCGTCAGTCCCAGTCATCCTCCCTCTCCACCCTTGATTGCTTCTCTGGTGGTCCATGGCCTCCGTGAGCCCTTTCAAATCCTTACTGACTTTGACATCATCTTCCCCGACTCCGACAAGTGTCTAGGTGGTTATTATCCAGGCAGTATTGGCAGCCTTATAGAGTCTTTTCGGGTAGGGTTCCGTCTCCCTATGCACCCTTTTATGGAATCCATTCTCCATTACTATATGGTCGGTATCCGGAGGACCTTTCCCCCAACTCTTGGTGCATTTTGTGCGCTTTTGTATACATTTGTAACCAAGCTTCAGTTACACCCATCGTCTTTCTTTTCTGGCAATTCTACAGTCTCCCGCATTGCCCCGATCTTGAATCTTCATTCTTTTATCTTCGGGTTAGGAAGGATAGAACCATCATCCATGTCTCCTCCCTTGTCTCCAATATCAAGCGCTGGTCTAAGCGCTTTGTCTTCCTGACGAAGGTAGGGGTAGTGGCCATCCTAGCGATTAGAGTTTTGTTGATCGCGACCATTCGCCCTCCCAGGGCTGACAGTCTGCCAACTCCAACCAACGAGGAGGCAAGGGCGATTAAAGCCATTCTTCACCACACTCTCAATGATGCCAACACGAGGCTGACCCCTGCCATCCTCCTAGATTTGGGGTTAAACCCCTCGTTGTCTCATTGTACAACCCTTATAGTTTCCCTCATCTTCTTGTCCTTCATGTGGTGACTTCTTCGTGTCGTATTACAGGGGCGCCGGCATCACCATAGCTATGATTCGAGGCGGTCGAGTTGTTGATGAACGTCCCCTGACCGTGCAACCATATAGAGCCTGGTACTGACCAGGTATCTATCGCAACCTTCTAGCAGGCAATTGCCTTCGAGCTAGGGCGCTTACCATATCCTCTTCCGGCGGTGATCCCGGTGGCGCGCTCGCACCTCCCCCCGGCATCACCCTCTACTGCGTGCCAAGAATTGGTTCGGGCACTCATACAGCTAGTCCGAGGATTGCTTTCGGGAGTTCCTCGAGCATGCCTATTGAGGTTCCTCCAATGGTGGTGGAGACGCACCGTTGGGTCGACCTCGCCACAGTGGTAGTGCTAGACCGCCAGCGCCATCAGGAGAAGAGGAGGAAGGCCGCCACCGAGCTCCGCGATGCCCGACGCCTCCCCCCTCTGCAATCTGCGCCTCCTCCGACCACTGAGCCGATACGGTGGAAGCACCAATACCAGTTCCATCTCCCCCTATCTACTCGCAGACGGGGACTGGCCCATCGGTCGCTGTTGAGGAGCCAACCGAAAGGGGCAAGGCGCCCTACCCGATGTTACCCCTGGCTCCCCCTCGTTAGAGGATGCTCTGGGAGTCCGCATCCACCAGTTTGAGGCCTACACTCTGATGGACAAGGGTTTATCGCCGAGGGACCGCACAGGGGTCTTCTCCTCAAAGGTCCATGGGGATTTGTATAATCTGGTGGCCAGGAACTTGTGTTCGATCGGTAGAGCCTTTAGCTTGTATGCCACTTCCGGGGAATCGCTCAGTAATTAACTGACAGCATCGTCGAGCGATCAGAGTTGGAAGCCCAACATTAGAAGTTGAAGGGTGAGCACGCTGGGCTTCAAGAGCTTTTGGAGTCTCAAGGTCGCACTCTGGTGGAGGTGGAGCATGACGGGGATGCCTTCCAGGTCCAGATTCAGATGCTCAATGGGTTCCGGTGCGAGACGGCCAAACAAGCTGATGCAGCTGAGGCTAGGGCAGTGAAGTTGGGGGCATCTGTGATTGAGTCCAAGGAGAAGGCCCAGGCGGCAGTGGCGGCCCGGGTCACGGAGCTAGAGGCTGCGGAGGCCATAGTTGGCAAGGAGGCAATGGAGTGATTCTGGGCATCTCCGGAGTATCAAGCCAAGCTGAACGCGGTCATTGTTAAGGTCTATGGGATGGTATGGAAGGAGGAAGGAAAGCAACTTCTGAAGCAGCATCATCTCCTCAAGAGAGAGATTCCTCCTGAAGGTCGGCGCCCAAGTACCCCTAGGGAGGAGGGTGTCAAAGGCTTGGGAGACAGAACAAAGAGGGTGCGCTGCGATCGCAAAAATACTCGGGAATAGCGTGGCTAGGGAGGCCTCCCCGCACCACCTATCCTTCCAGAAAAGGCTGATGTCTCCTCTCCCCAAACGAACCCGAACTCCAGAAGAGAGCACGTCCCTACACGAGAGGATGTCTCTCCATAGAGAAGCCCTATATAGGGGAGACGGTGCTAAGTCTCACACTCTCCTCTTGACAAAGTATCTCTGTCTGATCAGCTATGCCCATAGCCCCTCCTCTCCAAGCCCCAACCTCCAAAGTCATTTACATAAGAGAGTCAAGTTGAATTGTCTGACCAGCTTGAGCCCAAGACCACCTTGTGCCGTGCTAGTACATATTCGGCACCAAGCTAGCTATATCATACCAGCCCTGACAACCCCCACCACTACCACGCCAGAAGAAATGACACTGGATTGAGTCAAGTTTCCTCCCCACAGACTTAGGAATCCAAAACATGGAAAGGAAATAAGTAGGGAGGCTATCGAAAACCGATTGCATAACGCCAATCTCCCCCCATAAGATAAAGTTCTAGTCTTCAACCTGCCAGCTTGGACTCATATCTTTGAATGATGGGAAGTCAGTCAGCAGACCGGAGAGCACCAGGTGTAAAAGGGAGTCCCAAGTAGGAAAACAGGAACTCACTAATCTTACCACCCAACACGCGAGTCGCCCTAGAGATCTCCCTGTCCTCCAAGTTCACCCCCACTAGAAGGCTTTTGTGGAAGTTAACTTTGAGACCACTGACCTCCTCCAGAAGCTCCAACAGAAGCCTAGCCATATAAAACTGTTGCTCCCCCTCCGTCAGGAACAAAATGGTGTCGTTGGCATACTGCAAATGCGTGACAGGAGGAACCTCTTTGCCTGCTTGGAAGCCCGTGTTCAAACCAACTACCTCAGCTCTCAGCCAAACTCTGCTCAGCACACTAGCCACAAGAACAAAGAGAAGAGACAAAAGGTCTCCTTGGCGGAGCCCCCGACTGCTGTGAAAGCATGTGGACCACTTCCCATTAATGTGGACCACAAATGATGCTGTGGGGATAGAGGCTCTAACCCACCCAGGCAATCCACTTCTCGCCAAAGCCCATTCGCTCCAATACGTGGAAGAGACACTGCCAGCTTACCCTATTTTAAGCTTTCTCAAAGTCCAGCTTGATGACCACTCCCGACTTCTTCTGGTTCTTCATAGCAAAGATACACTCATGTGCCATCAGGAAGTTATCCAAAATATGCCTGCCCCTAATAAAAGCTCCTTGGAAATGACTGAACAACCTGTTGATCACAGTGACCAGCCTCCCTGCAAGCACTTAGTGATGATTTTATATGTGCCATTTAGAAGGCTCATAGGCCTGAATTCCCTAAAGTCTTGCGCACCAAGCTTCTTAGGGATGAGCACTAGAAGGGTTTTATTAATATCTCCCAAGTGAGCCCTGCCCTCCTGAAACTCTCTCACAGCTGCAAGAAGGTCGCCCTTGATTATGTCCTAGCAATTCTGAGAGAAAGTCAACGGAAAGCCATTCGGTCCAGGAGCCCAGTCACTAGCAAGGGAGAAGACGGCCCGACGGACCTCCTCAAAGAAGGGCTGGGATAAAACCTCCCTCTCCTCCTGAGAAATCTCGGACAGTGGGCTGCAACTCTCGGACGGTGGGCCTCAGTATCTGAGAAGAGCGAGGAGTAGAACAGTCTCGCCTGGTCTCTAATGTCCTCTTCTGTCGTGAAAGTAAGATCTCTCATCTTGACGCAAGAGATGGAGATGATGGAGATAACCCTTCTTCTCCCTGGCGCAATGCGTCGAAAGTAGGCCGTATTCTTGTTCCCTTCTTTGATCCACCTATCCCTCGATCTCTATTTTCAATAAATCTCCTCTCTAACAAGGATCTTATCAAACTGCTGCCTCAAGGAATCTTGAGATGTCCTGTCTTCATCATCTAGAAGCCCTGCTTCCTCCAAGCAGTCAAGACCCTCAAGCTGTTGAATAATCCTTTCCTTCGCTGCTCTTCCAGGCAAGGGTTTTCTAGCTTCCCAAGCCTAAAGTGCCTACACAGTATCCTTCAACCTTTTAACAAAAGTACCTATCGTCGAGGCGTCCGTAGTCTGAGCAGACCACGCCGCAAAGACAATGGATATAAAGTCAACCTCTCTGAATCAAAGCTATTCGAGTCTGAACAAGTGATTCCTGTCAAACAACCTACTAATCTTTAAGAGGATATGCTTGTGGTCGGAAACCGATCTCGTTAAAGAAACCACCTGCACATGAGGGAAGTGGTCTTCCCAGTCAAGGGAGACCAAGAATCTGTCCAACCTAGAGCAAGAGGTCTCAGTTCTCAAGTTGAACTAGGTGAAAGACCCACGAGCCATGCCCAGGTCTACCAGGGCTGCCTCCTGGATGAAATCTGATAAGTCTTTCATGTCGCCACAGAAGGTATGACCACCAGACCTTCCCCATGGGACTGCCACCGCATTGAAGTCACCTCCAACACACCAGGACCTGCCTGAAGTAAGGTGGTGACAAAGCAAGCCATCTCAAAGCTGCCTCTTCTCCTTGGATTGCGGCGCATACACCTCGGTGAAATCTCAGGAGAAGCCATCTTTGATGTTCTTGAAATTCAATGAGATAGTCCATCTGTTGACCACCCTATCCTGCACCTATTCCTCCACCTCGAACGGGTTCCAAAGGATGAAAATACCCCCGGATCTACACTGGGCTGGGGAAGCAACCCCCTTGGACAAGCGAGTCCCCCCAATCACTTTGAAGACTCAAGAGCTTCATACTATGATATCCCTCTCACACTTCGTCTCCTGGATACAAAGAATATCAACTTTACATCTTCTGATCAGCTCCCTCACCACCCTCCTCTTATCCGCTCCACCCAACCCCCGAACATTCCAAGAGACAATCCTTATTGAACACCTGAGGGCAAGCTAACATCACCTTGTCCTCCTCGGCGCAGTTCAAAGAGCTGAACACCCGCTCCATCTCATCAAGCCAATCTCTAGCTGCATCCGGGTCTGGCTGGCCGCCATAACAGGGAGGATGGAACTGCAAGAAATCTCTCACAGCACGGCCTGGCCCACCCCTGGCTGACGAGCCCTCACCACCATCTCTGCTAAATTACTGAGACATGAGCTGAAACATGCCTCGAAAGAAATCCTCGGCCCCCGGAATCCTCGCTGTATCCCCAACCTCGGTGGCAACTGGTGGCACTCTACTCTGCTCCTCCTGGATCTCTACCGACTATCCCTGCTGAGTGCGAGTCCTCCACCTCGGCGCCATGCTCACCCTGATGCAAAAGATAGAAGACACGAAAAATGGCGAAGTCAATAAAACATACGGTGCCCTAAGCCAGTGCCGACTGTACATCATCATTGTGGACTAGTGGACCACTACAATTATTTATGATTCCTATGTATTCCCACAACTGCGCTCTGATACCAGCTGTAATGACCCGAGATCTGAATACCAAGGAAGGCCCGATAATCTGAATCTCGAACCGCCACCCATGAGTCCGAAGACTCAGAAGGGCAAAAGGGATGGTGTGGAAGTACACGAGAATCTAAAATAATTACAGAATTGAATAGTTTATAAGAATAAGCTAGAAATTAAATTCACATTAAGTAAATTACATGGTCTACAATATAACAACAAATTAATAGAGCAACGGTAGTCCACAACTAGTACAGTAAGGAAAGAAAAGTACAACTACGAGGGGCATACCTCAGCTCTGGCAACTAGCAGCTAACCCTGGGCACTAGAACCACGTGGAGCCTCAGACACACTCCTCTGAAGCCTAGCCTCACCTGAAACGAGGGAAAACGCAGGGAATGAGCCTCATAAATAAAGGCTCAGTAGGGATCACTCAGACCCCTACCTCACAAAATGAGAAACTGCGTCACAAGTAGCTAAAGGCGAGTACAATGGGAGTGAATAAGCGAAAAGCCCTGCCACTACTGACACCGGTCTCACGGTGCAAAAATCGAGACACACGTCACGGTGACAAGATCAAGAGTCGCTACCTGAGAAGACAAGAGTATCACCCACTAGAAGCACAGTCGGATGCGTCCCCTGATGACTTACACCGCGCCACAGTGTCTCCCTACTCGTCCCAGGCAAAAACTGAGACACACACAAGTAACACTGACAAGGGTCTAGTCGGGGTCGTGCTCGTCAGCACGCGTCCGAAGTCCCCGACCACGTGTCCACACACTAACTGACTGTGCTACGTCAGGCCCTCTAGCTGGTTCTTCCTCCTGGCCCGGACTCGAGCCACCACAATAGGAGGCCCACGACAACCAGCCTAAAACCGTATCTCTCGGGTAGTCTCGCCACCACTCCCTGGTGGGACTACACACGTGTCGGAAGGCTAAGACTAGTGGGGAGTCACTGATGTGACCACTCTCTGAGGAGAAATTCTGAGAACCATGCACGCACCCTACGCGAAAGTCACGAAGAACCAAGTGGCGCTAAGACACTGGACTGTGGACAGTCCTCTAGACTCACTAAATCTAATGGTCCTTGAGTCACAAGACTCGAGGTCAAGATTGTTGCACTGAACGGCGTCATGCCGTCAATCTACCCTAACCCTAGGGTCAGAAATCTCGGCATGATGACTCACGAGCAGTTCACGACTGTCGATACCATTCCCTCAAAAAGGGAACCAAGAAAACCTCCAGCCCCAAGCTGGGTAAATGGGACTCACAGTCCACAGGCCACACACACGACCCACGTAGAAAACACAAAAGCACAATTCCCAAGGTAGCTCACAAGCCGCCAAGTCGATTCCCAATCCCAGGGAAAAGCAGGAAACCTCCAGCCCCAGGCTGGGTGACAGGACTCGCACTACAAGACCTTACACATGGCCCACTCGGAAACCACCTTCCGAAGAAACTCAAGACGTGAGGGGAAAACCTCACTGCACTCACACCAATATACAGTGACTCGATCAAGTGTAACACAAAAGCTTAGAACACATACGGGGTCACCTGGACTCTCAAACCCATGGGCGCGCTAATCGAGATAACACGGTACCTCCAGACACCCTAGAACACAGAGACAGAATCCTCGGGGTGCCCGGGACATTCATAAGATCGAAAGTCGACCACTGGGTCACAACCGGGTTGATTGGAGACCAACACAACGCTTAAACGGGCATGGCAAACACGAAAGTCAAGAGGCGGCCCTCCCTAGGCCGTCCTAGAGCTAGGCAATCTGGCTGGGACGGCATAGCCAAGCATGGAGGTCTAGCCAGGACCGCCTAGCCCCAGACACCTCCTGCACTCGGTGGTCACTCCCATACCGCAAAACCAAGCATGTCAGTCCATTGCCTGACCGCTGGGCGTCACCTAGCAGTCAGTCGCATGGCCGTTATGCTTCCAGACTTCACGTGACTCAAAACCAGGAAACGGTCACACACTGACTACAACCCACATCCTGTCGGTCCCCTATAGACCGCAAAGCTAAGTAGCGGTCTATCGCGCGACCGCTAGGGTCGAACCGACATAAGTGAGACCCAAGTGGTCATCCCCAGGCCGCTTGGCCCTGCTTGGCGGTCTCCCCGTGACCACTAAGCCACCTGGCGGTCTATTGCAAGACCGCGAACCAAAACACGGTAAGGCGAATGAATGGCGGCCTCCCTAAGGGCTGCCCCGCCTAGTGGCGGTTCCTGTTAGGACCGCCTCTATTCCAGGAACTAAAAATGGCAAATTCGGTGGAAAACTCCGTTCCACGTCCCGTTCGCACCCACGCGAAGGAGAAAACATGGGGAAACTCATCCCCAACATCTCTAGCACCGAGAGGACTCATTCAAACCCCGAAATCGCGGTTAAATCGCTAGATCCGGCTCACTCTCCAAAAATATAGATTTTTTCCAAAATGCTCAAATAAGCATGCTCGGCTCACCACGGCATATCAAAATCGCGATAAAGAAAGTACACAAGTTGGGGGTCCATCTCCCTACCTCCACCAGAGATTCCGCGCACCGAACTGAGGAAAATACTGATATGTGTTTGATATGTTAAATGTCCCATCGAATTCTTCTTGAATGGGCAATGGAAACCATCCTAGATTGAACTCTCTTACTTCACTGGTTAGTGCAGAAAAAATCTCACATGTTTAAGATTTCATAAGTAATCATGGTTCTATTAAAGAAGGTGAAATGAAATGGGTTGGTTGGTGAGATTAATGTTGAAGCAAACTAATTTTCTTTTGGTGTTTTGCAGGCTAGAAGAACTCCTCACAACCCTCTTTCATCATGCCAAAAACCACGGTGGAGTTGTAGCCTTCATTCCTAGCAAAATAGGCCATTGGGCCTTCTGAAGGAGCAGGTGTCGACACCTGGTGTCGACTCCTGCATCCAGAATGCTCTGTTTGAGCAATTCCAGAAGTTGGGAAAGGAGGTGTCGACACCTGCCTTTACTTGTTATGCCTGGCTTCATTTCCAGCAGGCCAGGGAATAGGTGCCGACACCTGGTGTCTACACCTAGTCCCCAGGTGTTCTGGCTGGGGGTTTTTGCTCACCCAGGGGGAGCAGGTGTCGACACCTGTGCAGCGCCGTCAAAAGGTGACTTTCACGCACCGGACCTAATCTCCACCAACTCCAACCCCACTGCCATCAATCATTCTAGGATTCGTGGATCTGGTCTGGGGCTTGTCTATGGACCTTCCAAGGGTTATAAAACATCTCATTGGAGTCATAAACTCCAACCAACCAAGGGAGATCTCTGATTTGGGCCGTTCTTAACCCTTATGTGTGCAGGTGGGCGGCTGTAGCTCCAAGGTTTCTTCAACAATGATCTGGGTGTAAAAGCTAGAGGAAGGGCGATGCACATAACAGGAGGAGGAAGAAGACGTCGCTGAAGAAGTCATCCACGAGCCTGAGGTTCGATCAAAAGGCTGATGTTGCTGCTCTTCGTGGTCGGATGTCTTGGGCGTTTCATTCTTCAAGCCTGGCCGCTTCCCGCTTCGTGAATCAATTTCCCAGCACACCCTACCTCCCTATCTAAGTATTTCGTTGAAAATCTGAGGGAGTTATCTTGATCTTTCACTTCCATGCTTTTGTTTGAGACTGCTCAATGTTTTGAATGATCATCTAAGAGGTGCAATATATATATACATATTCCTTTGTCCACCTATTTGTTGCCCTCTTATCAGTGCTGTGATTTTCATCCTAAGTAACAAGATGAGCTAATGCTTTCCATTCTCTTGCAGAAGAACAAGGAGGAGTGCAGCCAAAAGGTTGAGAGGAGAGAGGTTTGTGAGGTTAATCAATTTTCTGATGTATGCTGGTTTGATTGGAGCTAGGATTTGAAGGATATACTCAGTACGAGCTGCGGATGTTGCACAGAAACCCGAATCTACGAGGAAGGTGACCGGGTGCTCCATCCTACTGCAGATTCGACTCTCTCCAACTGAAGCTTCAAGGAAAATCTACGAACGGCCATTGGAAAAATAAAGGGGAAACACTCTACATCCTTAATCCATCTCTTGATGTTAGTTTCTCTCCATTTACATACTACTGTGAGCATATATTGTAAATCCTCTTACGTTGTTGAACTCTGAATATTACTATGTGTGTGGATGGAGCTGCATCTCCGTGTGAGGTATTTGTGCGGGGTGTGTTCCCCGACGTTATGTGTGTGTTGGTGCTGTAGTGGCAGCGTTTTGAGGCAAGGCCTCATGTGTGCATTACTGTGGAAGCAACGTGTGTGGTGTTGGGGTTCGTCCCTATGTTGCTACATTTTGTAGCGTGTAGTGAAGCCTCACCGGGGTTCGGTGAGGGGTGTACGTAGGGAGCTCGTCATGGTCCTGAACCACCTAAAAATCTCTGTGTCCATTGTGAATGTCTGTGTGATTGTCCATTTCATCAACCTCCATTCATAGGTCTATTGATAAGTTTTTATTCACTACTCTACTACACATTGCTTCCTCTGCTACTGGTAATTGAGCATAGTTAACTTGTTCCTTGTATTGATAATCCATGTGAGATCAGTAAGATTGAGAGAACATTTTAATCTCACGTCAGCTCACGTTAATTAACGTAGTTAATTTTGTTTCCATTGTGCTTAGTTCGAATTGGTTTTAAAATCTGCCATCTCGGCAAGGGGACAATTCAACCCCCTTCTTGTCCGCCATCTACTCTGGGCCAACACGTGGGTTGCTCCCTCTGTTGCGCCTGACCCTTCTTTTGCCTAGGTTGTCCTGCAAGCTATATCGCCTCTGGCCCTCGCCATTGCAGTCCACCCTCTTGCCTTCACAGATTCAGGTGAGCCTACTGCCTTCTTCTCCCTCGGCAAGATCAAGGCGTCTTGCCATCATAGCTCGGACCCCTCAGGGCCGCCCTTTCAGGACATTAGAGGCCACCTAGCACAGAGGTTTTCATTCCAGCAAGATTTCATCATTAGTGCTTTAGATGGTCGCCACCTTCTCCTCAGGTTCCAGAATGAAGTTGATTATCTCCATGTTCTTCTCAAAGAATCTCTATATATCCATGGGTGGGTCTTCAGGTTTTTCAAATGGTCTATCGATTTATGCCCTAGTGTCGACTCTTCAATTGTCCTTGTTTGGATGGAGATGCCTGGTCTTCCAACCAACTTCTTCAACAAGGTGATGCCCCACTCTATTGCAGGGAGTATTGGCCCTGTGCTCAAGCTTGACAGGAACACCTCTTGCTTGCTCAGGGCTCATGCTGCCAGGGTTTGTGTTCAGTTGGACATCTCCAAGCCTCTTCTGACTCGTGTTTGGGTTGGCATTAGGGGTGGTGGGTCTTGGCAGCCCATTGTCTACCTAGATCCTCCTTTGTTCTACTGTAGGTGTTTACATTTAGGCTATCTTGTGGACAAGTGCAAGAAGAAGCCTCTGCCGGTTGTGGGGTCTTATTCCTCTGGGTCTGGTGGTCTGGGAACTGTTCTGAATGCTACTGTGCAAGGTCCTCCTTCTGTGTCTACCAAGGCCTGGCGACCTACCCATGATTGTGTTCCTGCAAGTCGACCTGATCCCCCTGCTCCCTCCCCTCCCTGCCTGCCAGTTGTTGCGGCCCCATCTGCTTTGGTGCTAGACCCCCAGCTCGTTGCACTTGAGCCTACTCCGGTTGCTGCTGTGCAGCCCACCCCATCTCCTGGCCTGTTGCCTCTTCCTCCCCAGTCGGCCTCCTTGCTGTCGGTTGGTGATGAGCCTACTGTGCCCTCCAGCATAGCTACTGCAATGGAGCTTCCCTCTGCCACTCTTGCCGGCATTGGTGCTGGTTCTTTTGTTGTAGGCCACGCTACTGCCGCCTCTGTAGTGTTGCTTAAGCCAGGTGGTTCTCCTTGCCCGTGGAAGGCCCCTACTAGACAACCCATAGCCTCTCCTAGGCCAGCCTCAGTTCAATCACAGGGAGTCGACTCTTCCTCTCAGGGGGTTGACCCATGCCTCTCTGCCCTGGTTGGTCTGCCTTGTCCACTTGGGCCTCTTGGGCCCATTGCTGCTGTTGCTTCTTTGGCACCGTCTCTGCCTACTGTGGAGCCCCTTGCCATGGTGCTTGCCCTGCCAGTTGACCCCCCAGTCGATGCTTCACTCCCTCTTGCTACTGCTCTGATGGCCACTGTTGCTTCTTCGGTGGGCACTTGTGCTGCTCCTTCGGTGGCCCCTGCCATCGCTTTCGTGGATTGCCTTTCTGCTTCCCTTGGGGTCCACCCACCCCCTAAGGGAGTCGACTTCAGCCCCCTACTGCTTTTGGTGATCCCTGCCCAGGAGGGCCGCGTGTGTCTGGTGGCATTGTGTCTCCTTCATTCGTGGCCTCTCAAGTCTCCCTGCTCAACGCTGCTGCCCCCTCCTTGTCCCCTACTGCTGCTCCATCCGTCCAACCGTGTGCCCCTGCAGTTGGTGCTGTTGCCTCTCCTGCAGGTGTGGAAGCCATTGCCAGCTATGTTTCATCCCAGCAACCTTCCCTGGCAGCTGTGCCTACTGCTCCTCGCCTCTCCTTCGCTCAAGCTTTGAAGAGGGCTGTTAAATCTTTAGATCGTGGTGCACCCATGCCTCATGTCCCTGCTGCTCCTCGGGATGTGGCTGTTGTCGTGGGTGGCTCTCTGCGTTCCCCACCGCTCGACTCTTCCCCCTCTTGTTCTGGGCCGGTATTCCCCTTCCCTTTCCAGGTGGCATCTTTCCCTTCGATGGAACCGGTCTCTCATGTGAAGGATCTTGTTGCTGGCCATGTCAACTTTGTGGGTGATGATTCCCCACCCCCAGTGGGGCCCCCTGGTGTCATCACCCACAGTGGCTTGCATAGGAGCTCTTCAGCTAACCTCACTGACCTCCACTGCAAATGACGGGCCCACTCTTGCTCGGTCTCCATGAAGCTCCTGATTGGCAGTTGGCTCATTCTTGGGGTGAAGCGGCCGACTGGTTTGGGGTCTTACTTGTTTCCCTCTTGATGTATTTCTTGGTCTGATTTCCCCATGCTGTACCAGGCCCTATCGTCTTGATAAGATAGAGTGTCCTTCTCTCTATTCTTAGATGTTCTTGGGGTGTGCCTCCCCTTGCTGCCTTGGCCCCTATCGCCCTGGTTAGATAGGGTGCGTCCCTCTTAGGCTGCTGACCATCCTTTGTACTCCTCCTTCTTCTTTGTTCAATACAAGATCAAAAATGTTTGCCGGATTTAAAAAAAATCTATCAACCGTCCTCCACTATTCGATGGTTCAGACTATGCTTATTAGAAAACTTGAATGAAGTTTTTCTTAAAAAGTCAGAACTACGATGTTGAAAAAGGTGATCGTATTATTATCAATGCAAAAGAAGAATGGGCTGCTATTAGTAAGACCAATGCTTCCTTGAATGCCAGGGCAAAGTACCATCTGTGTTGCAGACTATCAAGAGCTGAATTTAATAGAGTTTTTGCTTGCATGATAGTACAACAAATTTGGGAGAAGCTTAGAATTACCTATGAGGGAATTGACAAAGTGAAGGAGACAAGAATAGACATCCTAATATCACGGTATGAATAATTCAAGATGATGTCTAACGAGACTATCTCTCAGATGTATTGCAAATTCACAAACATCACAAATGGATTAGTCGCACTAGGTCAAGAATATAGTTCTGGTGATATAGTGTGGAAGATACTTAGATCTTTGCCAAGCAGTTGGACACCAAAAGTGATAGCCATTGAGGAAACAAATGACCTCACTGCAATGCCTCTAGAAAATTTGATAGGGTCACTCATGGACCATGAAATAAACATGCAGAGGTTGGGAGAAGCCTCCACAAGCAAAAAGACAAATGCGTTGAAGGCTAAAGAGTCACATCCAGAATCAGAAGATGAAGAAAAAACTCTAGCAAATTCAGATGAAGAAGTTGCAATGCTATCCAGGAGGCTACAAAGAATTATGAGAAAGAAGAAACTGTAGAAGCAAGGACAGTCCTCCAGAAATCAGAGAAAGAAGAAATATTCAAAGAATGAATCCTATAAGAAGGAGAAAGTTATCTACTACGAATGTAACAGACCAGGGCATATGAAGGCAGATTGTCCTAAACGCAAGAAGCAGACAAAAAAGCATAAAGAGTGGAAGAAGTTAGAAAATCTCAAAAAGTTCAGAAGACATTTCAAGAAAAAGGCCATGGCAGTAGTATGGGATGATGAAGAATCCACATCTTGTTCATCAGCTTCAGAATCTGAGGAAAAGGTCAATCTGGCCTTAATGGCAAACAACAGGGAAGATCAGGTATACGATTCTAACCTTAGCTCAGAATCTGATTTAGATTACTCGCTAGAAGATACTCTAGAAGAACTCTATGAAAAGTTTATATTAGTCAATAAAGAGCTTAAAGATCTTAAGAAGGAACATCGGGACTTAAGAAATGTAAAATGTTTAAAATGTGAATCCCTAAAAACACAAGTTACTAAACTTACGAAAGAGAATGAAGAAGCAAAATATGCACTCAAAATATGTTACGAGGAACTTAAAGCAATCACTAACACAACAACTAAAAGCATAGATTACATGAAATATCAAAATAATAGATTACTAACGTAAGAAGTAGAAATCATTGAACTTAAAGAAAAAGATGACGACCTCAAAAAAACTTTAGAAATATTCACAAAAGGTGAAAAATTGGCTAAAAGAAGTACTAAAATTTCAAACAACAAGTTTCAGAAAAGAAGGTATTGGGTATAAAAGACATAAAGACAAATCTCCAGTTAATCTATATAAAAATATCCTCTACTAACATTCATAAAAGCCAAAGGAATAGAAAACCTTCTAAAGGAAGTATACAAAAGAAATCCTAAAATAAAACAAGTTGAAAGAGGTAAGAACATGAAATGGATTCCTAAAACTTCCTTACACTCATCGACTAACCCCAAAGAATCCAAGATGATGTGTGTAACGCCTCAGATTTTTTGAATCAGGATCCATGGGTTTCAAATTGTGAAAACAGTCTAAATACGCAGATTTCATTTCATCTCAGGATCATTCAATATAGATTAATAAAATTGGATTGACCATCATATGTACTGAACAAAAAAGAAGAATCCAAAAAAAATTGGGACAAAATGAGAGCAGCATGAGACAATGACAGACCTGAATAAATTTGAAAAATAATGCCTTGTCCACCTTCAAAAAAAAGTTTGAAAAATGACAGAAATGAAGCCTCACTGACATGGATGTTCTGAGATGCTCAGCTCCTCATAGTTGTGGGTCTGTTTGTGTCTCTGCCTTTCCATTAAAGTAGGGCCTCTAAAGTTTCCAAAGGGTCCCCAGATGCTTAGCTTGACTATATAATCTAGGGGACGCTGTACATGTGCTCTTGTAGTGCCCAAGAACCATACGTAGGTCGACTGAAATACTTGAGAGCCATGTGTTCAAGGGTGGATCCACCAAAATACACGCTGCTACCTCAGTACAGCTGGGTCCACTGCTATGAACAAAGACTACCCCATTAGATGTTTGTCCATGGTATGTTTCTGGCTGGTTTCCCCTCTATTGGAACTAGACCAGTTCTAGCTGGTTCCAGTCTGATTTGGCCAGTTTTTAGTACCACGTGTGTATGTGCGTGATCATAGAAATTGCTTGGAAGGCCTTATTCATATATGTGGATAAGGAACTGGAATAGATGGGTCAGTACCATTGGTGGAGGCAATTTTTTTTTCAGGTGGCTATGAAAACAATTTAAAATGTAAAAGAGTTGTACATAAATTATACCTTTACTAAGAGGTAGTCAAAATATGGATGAGAATGTGGGGAAACCCTTGATTTGTTTTCTGATTGATTTATCACTGAACTCATGTCTCCTGTCAAAAGATTGGGACCCGATAGTGAAGTTATGAGGGTTCCAATCTCTGCCCCAAAAGCCTTTCTTTTGGTTGCTATGCCAGGGTCACAAGTACATATGAGGACACACTGATGATTGTCTATATTGCCTTCTATGTTGGCTGCATTCCAATTAGTTATTTGTTGCATGATGGTGATTGCAATATCATGATGCCACCATAACCATAAGCAAATTTAACTGCTTCTACTATGTGGTAATTTGTGATATTAATGCATTTTAAGAAAGTTTCTGCCTGCAGCATAAAACTTTTTGTTTTGAATACAGAAAACAGATCAGGATGTAAGGATGGCGGTGGCAGCACTGAAAGAGGCTGGTTTTAGCATAGACCAATTGAGGGCCAACGAGGAGCTAGACAGTATGAAAATTGTCACAGTCCCACATGCTCCATGACCGTTCCAAGATGGCTCTTTCTAATAGTTTTTGGTTGGGCACCATGACCCATATTCTAGGTTGCCCTTCTCATGCAAGGTCAGACTTGGTAGAATGTTCCTTCATTTGAAATTTATGGGGAAAATTAGTAGCCTTGGGATGGTTGGGAAGTATGACCCATACACTAGGTTACCTAAGGATATATCCATTTTACTCTCTTTTTTTTATTTTTTTCTCGTACGAGGCTTTTGAGTTGAGAAGGATTTGGTGAGGATTTGAAGTTTGGTATCTGTCAAAAGCTAATGAACAATAAGCACAAGTACAACTGGGGAAAATTTGGTTGTTGCTTTATTTACAGACACTGGTTGGGAGGGGTCAGGGGTGGGGGGCATAATTAGACATTGGCTGGTTTACTGTTTTATGAAATAAACAAATGGGGAGACTGGCCTCTGACACCTCAGATGATGTGAAAGAGGGTGAGCAGTACCTAACTTATAGTCCTACCAGGTTGTCTCTCGGTTGTCAATAGCTGACTTATCTAAGTCTGTTAGAGCATTTGAGTCTGGCCTTTCCAGTTTGCTTCTTTTGTATCACCTTGAGGAGAAGGTGAGGCAACGCCTTGGCTCTTGAACTGGATTATCCACTGGATGGTTCTCCCTTGGGGGGGTTGCTGCTCTAAGCCAGTTGCCATAATGGGAAATTATGGTTTCCCATTTTCTATCTCACAGGAGAGAGTCTGAATCATGAATGCAGCTGCAAAACTCTGCAAGCTCAGTGCAGCCCTCCACATCTTAGCATACTACAGTAGTAGTAGAGCCTAGAAGTCTCCCATATGCAACTTAGCTCTTAGCTAAGCCACCAGGTAGGCTAAGAGTCTAAGATGCTTTCTGCTAACGGGGTGAACTATCAAAGTTGACCTTGATTTGAGCATATTTATTCCAAGAAACCACATCTTCAGCAATTGGATTGTATGGTAAACATAGCTGATTGGCCAGCTTCATGACAATACCAGATGTTTAGGTACTCAGGAGGATTATACATGCGAACACAAAAGCCACGTTTATTACACTTTCTCCTCTCCTTGATAAACATGGTTCCCATTGTAAACCATGGGGTGCAATCCTCTCTACATCTATCTATGTGAATCATACTAAGAAAGTGCTGTTGAGATCAAGGAATTAAAAACCATTTTAGGAAAAGGATGTGTCCTGACCCATTCTGATTTTGGTTGTGGTTTCAAGACCAGTTTTAGCCAAAAATTGGGCAATTTTTGCCATTTACTGCCAATTGATTTGACCATTTAATACAATGTGTGGGATAGTTGGCCCTACCTGAGATGTGCCCCAAATCGGTTGGTTTGGCATGAAGAGGGGTGTTGTCATTTATTCCTATATATTGAAAATTCATGAGTCTTCTCACTATACATGTGGGGAATTCCCTTAAGTCAATGCCTAGGTATTGGGTTGGATTCAGGGCTCTGATATGGTATTAGAGTTTAGCTTACCCATTAGATTAATATGTGCACAATTGATCCTACTGTGATGTGCCTCAAACAAGTTGGTTCGGTGCGAGGGGTGTGTGTTGTGATTTAGTCTTATGTCTTTGTAATGTGTTGAGCAATAGCCTGTGACAGTGATTAGTACGTCACCGGGACCTTGGGGCTGAGCTCCGATGCTTAAGTAAAGATGTATCATATTTCAATGTCTAAATTTTTATTATTTAATATTAAATTTTTTTCAAAGTAAATTCACGCGCGAAGCACGTTCCTTTGACTAGTATATGAAACGTAAACATTTTGTATAGGAGGAATTTGACAGTTTTTGTTCGGTTCCCTTTTTCAGCTTTTTATTTTCGGATTTCACTTTCTTGTATTTTCTAAGTAGATCATCACACTCTTCCATCAATTCATTAAATGCAATCTCATCTGATTCAGAAGTTACCTCCTCATTCTCCCTTTGATCACTATTGTGATCACTTCTATTAGCCAATAGACATGTGTCTTCCTTCTTCCCATTGACAGCCATCAATCTTTCCAGTATGTCCTTTGCATTTCTACAAACAGAAACAAAAGGAAAGATATATTGATCAATAGCAGATTTCAAAATATTAAGAGCTCTCTGATTATCATTATTTTTCATCCTATGAATATCAGTCCACTTTGGCATGTCCTTAGGCACTTTATGTGGACCTTTAGAGATGATGTTCCACAGGTTTGGATTAGTTGAACTAAAAATTTACACATCCTACCAAGCCACAATGAAAAATCAGAACCGTTAAACATAGGCGGATGAACCAGAGGAAATAAATCAGAGTAATGATCCATGATCAAAAACACCTATGCAGCAAGACCTTCTCTGCAGATGGTTAAATGTAATCTATCAGAGACCCGCTCTGATACCAATTGTTGGGTGCTGTGATAACAATTGTTGTGAGCTCGGATACCAAGAGTTAGGTGTGCTGCTAGGATCTAGAGGGGGGTAAATAGATCCTAGGTAGGAAAATATGCCCGATTAAAACTTCTGGACCAATTTTAAACGATCAGATAGTTCACACAGATTATACCTCAAGTGTTTTACCACACAAAGCCTTAAGCACAGTCATATGTAATCTAACATGGAGGATATGATTAACATAACTAGCTTTGCTGAAAGCACGTTAAACAAGCACCCTGTGAAGGAGGTAGAGGATAAGGAGTAATCTCACAAGCAAATCACATAGGACAGAGGATTTTAGGTCGTTCGGTCTACAACCCATAGACCTACATCCACTCCCCACTCTATCAGAGTGAGGCTTCCGCTGACTAATAGCTTGAACGACTGATCCACAGCTTCGGGGAACAAATCCCTACAACTGATGTGCAACATAGCTTGCTTAACCTGCTGAGCAACATAGCTTACTTAACCTGCTGAGCAACAGAACTTGCTTTCAAGAGGAACAAATCCTCTCACACGCTAAGCCTCACAGCTTGCTCTGCAGACTAATAGCTTAATGAAGGAAACAAGGAACCATGATGAACAAAACAAAGACGTTGAACAGAAACATCTCAATGAAAAACTGTCAATGAGAAACCAGTAATGTAGCTTCCTATGGAAGCACTTTGACTGCAATACAGAACACGGCTTGGCTTCTCTTCCACTTCCTCTCAACACTCTTTCTCTTTCTCTCTGAACTGCAACAACTCTCTCTCTCTCAGATTCTTCTCTCCATTCTCTTCCTCCATTTTCTTCTCGCCTTGCTCTTCACACTACACTTACGAGCTCACGACCCTCACTCTTTTTCTTCCTTCTCCTCCTCACCAATGCAGCCCCTCTTCACAACCTTCCTCCTGCCTCTTCTTCTTCTGCTCACTCCCCCTTCTCTTCGCTACGCTGCACTCTCTTTCTAGATGTGCTCTTCCTTCTTTTCTATCTCCTTCTCTTGTCTAGACAAACTAAGTTCTATTCGAACCTTCTCTTTTATCTGCTTGTCTTCCAAGCATGTCCCCAAGTGCTACTTTTGGTTCCAAGAATCTTTTTCTTTTTGCATGCATGGTATGAGCTTTGTAGACTCTAATTTGGTAGGAATAAACCTGGACCATCCAGATCCATAGAATGCTTCCAGATCTTGGGAAGAGTGGCCAATGATTGACCCAGAAGAGATAAGGCATGCTTGGTTGCCATTGACTTGCCAATGAGCTTCATGCAGTACACAACAAATTGAGAGTTCTTCTTCCTCAAGGCTAGACCCATTTCCAGATGAAACCCTCTCCAGAAATTCTATAATTGGTCCAGCTATAAAGTGAGAATATTTTCCGCCCAGAGGTCTTTTCGAACCTTGAACCAACAAAGCACGTCCCTTTCAATCATTTGGACTTGGACTATTAGGCCCAGATCCTTCTCATGTGCATCTCCTTCTTCGAACAGGCCGCTTGCTACCATTAGGCAAAAGTGTCGTCGCCTTTAAGCTATTTGTCACCCTTAGGTGTACATTTTACACCCTTAGGTACCTATTTTTCACCCTTAGACACTAGATAGCCATCACCTTTGCTCTGCGTTGTAGTTCATCCTTCCTTTAGCTCAACGGGACTGAAGTCAACTCAAGCAGCTTGTGGAGTCGACTTTCCTTCTACAGATTCTTGATTTGAACCAGCCCACCAATTTTTCACCCTTAAATATTTATTTGTCACCTTTAGATATCTATTTGTCAACACTAACCATCTATTTGTCACCACTAAGCTTGCCCTTTGTTCTCCTTGTGTTCCATGTGTCACCTTTATTTGGCATATGTTCCCCCGAGCTTTGATGCTCAAAATTACTGAAACGTGAGTGCTCGAATAAGCTCATGGATGCTCGGACATGCATGGATGTGCTCATGAATGCTCTGACATGCTCGGATGCCTTCAATATAGCTTGGACATGCTCAGACGCACAGGAGTGCTCGGACTGCTCGGACGCTCAGAAGTGCTCGGACTGCTCGTGAATGCTCAGATGCCTTCAGTATAGCTCAGACTCCTTCAATATAGCTCGGACTGGACTAAGCTTGACTTGTTGGCTCAGTTTCTTCAGTATAGCTCGGACTAGATTGAGCTTAACTTGTTGATTTTTTACTGATGTTGACTTTGACAAGGTCAGCATTGACTTGAGTCAACTTTGGCTTTCAAACGAAGTCATCAAGACTTCTTCTTCTTCTCCTTCCAGCTTCTTAGCCTTTTCTGCATATCAATCTATTTGTTACCACTATCCACCTATTTTTCACCGTTATCAACCTATTTGTCATCGTTGATAGGCTATTTTTTACACTTAAGAACCCATTTGTCACCCTTAGTCTTCAATAGCTGGCCAGGGCTTCTAGAGTCGACTCCAAAGCCCAGATACCTGCAAATAGGGAGGCAATTTTTGCTGCTGCAGCGTTTCTGGATATTAATTTTCACAGCAGCATTACTTCAAACATTATATGGGCCTTAATTTATAAGTATACAAAACAATAAGAGGGGAAAAAACTTATGCGACTGAATACTAATTTTTGCAACAGAATTCCATTGAATAGTTGGATGGGTAAGTTGTAACTACAAAGAACCAGAAGAAGAGGGAAAATCGTATAACTTATATGCACATCTGTCTCTAACCTTTAGTGGTGCACTGGAAGCCCTCCACAGCATTCTGTTGGAATCATCGGAGAGGATTTGCAGCAGCACTCTATGGATGGGAATTGGGAATTTGATCGGTGGGCTAGGCGATGACAGGCAATTCGTGGTCTTTCACCCTGGAGGATCAACACTGGTTGGTGGTCTGTGATGTGTCTTTGCTCGAAGCAACAGGGGTGAGGATCGCAGATGGATGCTGCAGCTGTGGCAGTTGAAGAGAGGGCTGGTGGGGGAAGGGAGATTAAGCCCCAGCTGCTAGTGAAGTCAGCATGTGGCACGTTCTTGTTGTATGGGGTTGCCATGGGGACGGCGGCAGCAATGTGGTCCAGGACTCTTGAGAAGAAATCAAAATTTGTTCAGAAATCTGGCTGTTTTTGAGCAGAGAATGGATGTCCTAAGGATATCCAGATATAAAATGTGGGTATCTTGAATGACCCGAATTCAACAATCTGGTTATATGGGAGGGTCCACGTCCGAGTAAATCGAATCTGGAGAGATCGGATCCACATCTATCCTACTTGATTACACCCCTGCTTGTAGGTTTAGGAGCACCACTGCTTTCATGATGGGATATATGTCTGGTTTTTTCTCCTGTAAATTTTATCCTTTTTCCCTTGCAGGAGAGCGGTTTCTGCAGCTGATTTATTGCATGGGCTCATCTCCCAAGTGTTCCTAAGCAATTAATTTCAGTCACCAATGTGAACAATATTCTAATCATACCAAAGTGAACACTTCGTTTTTTCCTTGTGAAAGTGGATGGTGCCACATATCCATTAATCATACTATTATGATGTCATTGGTCAACTTTCATATTGAGGTCACTAAATGTTCCATTCGTTTGTTTTTTTTTTAATTTCATTCCTTCATCAGGTTATCTAACTTACAGTTAGTTCTATTTATTTATTTATTAACTTTTGTTTTGTATTTAACTAACTCTGTTGTTTGTTTCCCTGCAATTTTGCTGCTGCATGGGCATACTTGTGGCTTCTCTTGCACATAGGAATCCTTGTTTCCATTTCCTTCATAGCTGCTGTAGTTGCATTTTGTGCTTTCTTAAGATGTCCCATCAAGGCAAGAGGCTGGGAGCTTGACCCTTCTCGTCTCTCAAATCTCATTGGAAGGACTTGTGAAACAAAAATATATACATATGAAGAACTCAACGAAGCCACAGGAAGATCTGAAGAAAACAAGGATTTGATTGACATTGATGATGGAGCCATCCATGTTGCATTGTTATCTGACGGGTCCAATGTAGCCGTGCAGAAAATAAGATGTGAAACTGAACAAGACCTAGTACAAGTCCTTAACAGAGTGGGATTTCTGTCACAAATTTCACATAGGAACATTGCCCGCATTTTGGGTTGTTGCATTGCCCCAGGTAATGCATTACTTTTGGTGCACGAGTTCACTGCAAATGGGACACTGGAGGAACTTTTGCAGAAGGAGAGGAGCATTATTCTAAGCTGGTTTCATCGTGTCAGTATAGCTACAGAAGTAGCAAACGTTTTGGCGTACTTGCAATTTGATGTCCAGCCTCCTATCTACATTCATGGCCTGAAATCCAGTGACATCCTTGTTGGCATGGACTATTCTGCTAAAATCAGCACTTCCAAGTTCTCCAAAACCCGATTTGGTGATGGGTTCTGCTCATATGTAGTTTCCCAGGATTCGCATGACATTTACAACTTTGGGCTCCTCCTCATGGAGATGATCACTGGTTTAAAAGGCGGAAATCTCCCAAAGACAGTCTTGCCCAGATTAAGTGATGGGACTTTGATTGAGATTGTGGATCCATGCCTTCGCTTCTATGAACGGACGCCAGGCTTGTATGAACAAGTAGAAAATGTGGCACACCTTGCCGAACGATGCCTGTTAAGCAGCCACAAAGGCGACTCGTGTATTTTGGAGGTTGCCAAGGATCTTGGGCGCCTGATGAAACAGCACATCGACAGCATTAGCACAGTAGGTCCCGAGTTGGAGCGGACCCTTTCAGACTCTAGCCTTCTTCAGATGATCTCAAATTCTCCTGATTCCATGCATATATCCTGAGAATCTTCAGGAGCGTGTGCACTATAGCTTCAGAAACTTGTGGATTTAAATTCCAAGTGGTGTTCTTGGGACCTGAAAATCTGTATTACGTAGATTGTGTCCATCTGCAGAAGAGGTATTTCCACATGCATCGTGTATCCTTTAACTTTAATCTCTGGTGTTCCTCCCTTTTAATTCATTAGTGAAATGCGTATGTTTCGGTCTGATTTGATGTAGAAGATAAAAAGTGTCCTTTTTACGATGAGTGGGAGCTGAGCCTAGGTCTTCCACATGGATAAAGAAGAAGAGAAACAAACATAATTTGCTAGTCAATCAGTCACTTGTTTAGCATCTCAGAAAATGTGGTAGAACTGAAGTCACATGTCGGAAGCAAGTTGGAGGATGTCTTACATAATAGATAGAAGGCGCCACGAGTAGGAAAAGATCCCATTAACAATGCCAACCAGTGTGGAGGAGTCTGATTCCATCTTGAGTTGGTAAAAAACCTTGCTGCTTACAACACCAGAGTCCATCCCGCAATGCCACCGCCTCTGCCCCCAAACTCGAAGTAATCCAATAGTGTTTGGCAAAAGCAAAAAGAATGTCTCCTTCAGCATTTATGAACACACCCCCTCCACCAGCAGCCCCCCAAGTTTCTTTTGAACCCCCTCAACATTTAACTTGACATAATAAAGAGCAGGTGGTCAAAGTCATCTGACGCTTCTGGGCGATTTAGGGCGCGTTTGGTTCGGATGGCTCTCTCTCTCTCTCTCTCTCTCTCTCACACACACACACACACACACACACACACACACACACACACACACACTAAAGGTAGTGACATTTGTGCTTTGGTACGGTGATAAAGCCCACCTTACTATATCTCGAGTGAAGGTTGAGATTGACTTACCCAACGTGATGGAGACGTCATCCATCCCATTCGTCAGATCAGATGAAATTTTGGAAAAACATGTAGCCTCGAAGTCTAGGCCGCGTTTGGAGCCGCCGTTACTTTTTCATTCTCTACAAAATCCGAGTGACCGTACAAATGACAGGTATATGTAGGATTCGTAATGATTTAAAATCTCAGAAATCCACTGGACACTTGCTTTTGAAGATTAGCAGATGAAGCCAGTTTTGTGTCTAAACTTCTCTCCTCTGACTTTTCTTTGAGCACTCAAAAGCTCAGACGCATCATTCCATTTGAGAAAGCTTAAAGGTTGTCAGGTGATTTACACACTGAAAACAGTGCCCTTCGTGTTACCAAACGCAGCCTAAGACTGCATTCCTATAATGTTGTCTGGACTTGGAGATCCCGTGGAACTAAAGGACAAGTAACACAATTTCGGTCAACTCCTGTGAGGTGCTTCGAAAACCTGTATATTCCAGTGATGCGATGTTTACAATAAATGCAATGAATATATTGATCACCCTTAATGGTGTACCCATATGTCGAGGTAGGGTGGTGTTAATTATGCAACATATATAAAGTTCAAAATTTATGATTTGTTAATTGAACAACATATACATAAGAGAAGTAGAGAACTAAATAATGATAAGACTTAAGAAATATTGAGGACTAAAATCCAATATGCGTTCACGTAAATGTCATAATGGTTGTGTAACTCTTACCTCTAATCAACCGGATGTTTTATGCCGTCAATAGATATAACAAATAGTCATTGTACGATATGTAGGAAACACACAAGGGGTGATATATCTAGATGTACTCCTTGTATTGCCAAGAACTTTGATGATACACAATCGGTTCTAGCTGAGGGAGTGAAGGTTGACCATAACCACAGTTATATTCCTGTGGAGTTGGATATGCATAGCTTGATGTAGGATTTGATTGGGGCGTATATTGACAACCCTCCAAATCATGATGATCCTTGAACAACCATGATTGTCAATGCTTGACATAAGATAGATAAGAGTCTTGTGTGCTCAATCTCTCGAAGTCAGATAACATGTCTTGATAACTGTTACTATCTATCATAGAATACCCCTGTCCTCGCATATTCACTTTAACCCGCATGTTAAAAGTCTTTGGAGCACTTTGATCTCTACCATCCTGAGTAACATGTGTAAGGTCTTGGTTAATATTTATGAAGTAGATGTCTCCACCACTGTAACCATCATTGTCTCAGCATCTAGCACCACTGCCCCCGCCACCATGACAATCTTCACCACTAGGGGAAGAAGATCCATCATGTGTACTCCTCGATAAGTCATCTCTAGTCCTACTCTATGATGGACTAGACGGGGAAGGAGTCTCGTCCTCTGCAATGGATCTAATGTCTCTAAATCTACTATGTCCAATGGATCTTCTTGTTGTCTCTTGCCCTTCTAAGAACTAAATAGTGCTTTCCAACCACTTTTTTTTTGGGGGGGGGGGAGGGGCTCCATCATAGATTGCCTCCCCCTAGACGCCTAAAATGAAGAGATGAAGTCCATGAAATAAATAAATAACTATAAAAAGATGATTGGTATCTAGTCTGTTGGTCAATAATGAATTTACATGAGATGACTGTCCCATCCTCCTGGTCCTAAGGTGCCTAGATTGTGATGAAGTATGCCGAGCTTAGGGAGGTGCATGTTAGGAGGAAGCTACATCCTTCTCACAAATGCTACATCATCATGCTCATAGGCCCAATAACCATGTAAGGTGGTGCACTCTACAATGAGGTTATCATCTAATTTCACTTCCTCATCAAGGGCATGAATTGGAGACTAAGTTATATCTCTCACATTGTCATCATCACCTTTGACCACTTGTTCATGAATATTGAAGATAGGAAAGTGTTGGACTGTGGCGGATCTCCTAGATCATTGGCCTCTTCACCCAGCTTAGGATCACCTCATTCAGTTGTCACCCGTGCAATCCATGACACCATAGGGTCTTCGTCATCTCCAAGATAAACAATATCTGTGGGATCATAATCTCCCTCCCCTTTCTTTGCGTCCATCTGCAAATGTTTCACCCTTAGCCTTTTGTTATAGTTAACATACACTAACTTGTCCAATCTTCTATGTATCAATAGTTCCTCAACTTAGTGTTAGTGAAGGTAAATATACTCTAATTTCTCTCACACCCACTCGACTGCAAAAAAGGAACACAGTGATGATTCTTATTGTTATCAATGAAGATATGGTGTAAGGAGGGGGGAGGCCTTCCACCTCAAGTGGGAGGGACGGGAGCAGTGGTAGGGGCTCCCCATTTCCTCCACTTTGTCACCTACTCTGGGAGAGATGTATGTTTATTCAAGTTTCTAACCACGTGTATGATATGTCTACTTATATCATTTAATTCTTCCAGCACTACGTGGGATGGAAGGGGCCACAGGAGAGGCTTTGATTTCTCCTCTTTGTCATCATCTCCGTAGACAGGTATGCCTATTCAAGCTTTTAACTATATGTGTATTGATAATATATTATGCTTATGTCATTCAATTCCTACAGGTCTGAGTGTCCCTACACCAGCCATCCCGAGCACACCACCACTACCATCATCCACACATACATGTATCTTTTAATTCAGTCTCAATTTAATTCAATAGTTTTTGATTAAACAACTACTTAATTATGCCAATCTTGATTAATTATTTCTATTTTACTTGTAGCACTTGTCGTTCGATTGCCCCGCCGACATATGACATCGGTAGCATACACGAGGGCCATCAAGGGGGAGGATCGACCGCCGCCATGTCATCTACATCGAGAAAGTCAAGAAGGGGTAAGTATATTTCATGAATTATGTTCGTTATCTATTTGTCAACTATATAATAGTTTTCAATTATAACATTTGTAATGGTAGTCCAGTCCACAGGAATGTCAAGTAGTCTAACAGTACAGTTGACAGAAAAGAAAAGACGTACCGAAAAAGTCAGGAAAAACCCGATGAAGGTACCAGCTGGTAGCTACGAACTCGTACACCGGGAACCGCCGAAGTAGAACGAACAATGACCCACCTAAAAAGCTAGGGTGAGCCTCGTGTCACTGGCTCAGTAAGGTGATGCGGATCCCCACTAAAAAACACAGAGTAACACGGAACAAGTAAAACAGCAAGTGTAGCAAAGCTGGAAAACTACACTACAAAGCTATAAAGCTACGCTAGAAAGCACGAAAAGAAGTGGCGGAGAGCAGGAGTAGGTAGCAAGCTAAGAAAGAGGGGAAGAACCGATACTAGACAAGCGGCTGCCGAACTAACCTCGGCACCCAAAACTACTCCAAGAAGCAACAGGAAGGTGACTCTGAGCTGATGAAGTCAGGAGTTGCGGATCTGTCAACACTGCAAGGGACCTACAAAATAGACAAGGAAACCTAGGAAAAACCTAGACAGACGCAGACCCAGATGACATGACTAGAACGCCGTGCACACTACCTCACACATGACTAGAATGTCATGCATACGACAGGACACTGACCTCGAGTACAGCCACTGGAGGGCTGGCCCGGAAGTCACGATGCACAAGAAATGTGAAGAGAACCGCGAAGAGCCATGTGCCACGTGACTAGAGTACCTCTCACTAGAAGAACAGCAAACTGCGTCCGCTGACATCTTATGCTATGCCTACTAGTGTCTTGTCCGTGTACCCTACCGCAAGGTCTAGGCTGAGCCCAAGACACTGTCAAAAGTAGAACCAAAGTTCCATCATGAGTGACTAGTCAGGGTCATGCTTGTTGACGTGAGTCCAAAGCCGCTGACCACGTGTGCACACAATGGCCCACCGCCTAAGTCAGGCCTCTAGCTAGTATTCCCCCTCTATTGGACACTACGATTGGACCGGGGGCCCACGGAACTAGATTAAGAACCGTATATTGGGAAAGTGCCCCACTACAAGAGCCATCACGTCGTAACGTGACGTAAGACTATGACTAGTGAAGGCTCACAAGACATGGAGGCTCAAAACACAAGTGCGAAAGAATAGACAGGCAAGAGAGCACTATCGCGCGTACTTCGAAGCACCAATGGCAGCACAGCCACTGCTGACAACTCAGCACAAGGCAACTAGACCTACTCACATAACGATCCTTGAGTCAGATGACTCGGAGGCAACATCATCACAGACAACGAAACAAGCTGCCAATCGGTCTAATCCTAAGCCAGAGAAAATGACACTGTCGAAGGAAACGACATGCGGAGACTTGGGGGAACATCGAGAACCCTCAGCGCACCTGGACACGTAGATCGAGGTAGGATTATATCTCAAGGCATCCAGAACCATGTCTCAAACTGGACAGAATCGTCGAAACACACACATGGTTACGTGTCAACCATTGGGTGACCCCGGGTTGACCGAAACCAGACAATGACGACTCAACAGTAGAAAAGAGAATCCTACCACAAGCAAGAAGACTCCTGGCTGCCTTATAACGTAGTCTTAGCCCTCATAGGATGTCAAGAGGCGCCCATAGGAAAGCGGATGGACCACAAGGACAAGCCAAGATAATCAAAAATCGAAGCGATGAAAAGTAGAACTCTAGGGCTGTAACGCTCCACCTTTAGACCACTACACGAAGGTGACGGTCTAAGGATGGCCCATTACACTCTAGAGGAGACAGGACTGTTGCGGTCTAATAAAGATGCGCCACACGGATGTGACAGTCGGGGAATGGGCTATCTCAAATACCGCCCTACAATAGTAACCTAAGATGAACGACACTGTATCAGCCTAAAAGAGGCGCGTTACATGACTCTGATGCACAGGGAAAGGACCGTTAAAGCCAACTGACTTAACAAGTCAAACCCTGGTCAAATGCTGTGACGGCCTATAGAAGGCACGCTACAGCACCCTAACAGTCTAAGGCAAGGCTCTCAGAGTGAACCGATTGACACGAACCTCGAGAACGACAAGACTGTGACGCACCAAGGCGGGGGTGTCAGAGGACTGTGATGCTTCAATTGTGAGCCGTCACACTCCACAACCACGAACTGACGCACACACTCAAAGGCGTGTGACTGACTATCGTAGGACCGTCAAAGACTATGATGGTCTCTGGTATGACCGCCACATCGGTCCGATGAACAAAATAGTGGACAAGCCGAATCGACCCGTTCCATGCCCCATTCAAGCCGAAGCGCAGGGGAAGCAAAGCCACATGACTTCTGGAAGCTAAAAAGTCCACATTCACACATTAAATCGTGAGATCAGGGTGATTCGGGTGAATCGACCCAAAATGAGTCACCGAAGTTCTCGGACTCCTACCGGCCCCGAATGACGACCGATCGACACGAAACTGGCGGGTATGAGATCCTGACATCGCGACAGCCGTTTTGACAGTAATTATACTACAAACCGTCACCATTTTTCGGCGAACCCTACAAACCCTAAAAATAATGATTTTGCCTAAACTGGCCCGATCTCACCCGATCGAGCACCAATCCACGCACAGAAGTAGGAAAAACGTGCAGGAGGAAATGACGATATGTCTCCCTACCTCCATCGAAGAAACCATGCGTCGAAGTGACTAAACCGTGTCGAAAATCACAACGCGAATCGCCCACGTCAGCTTTGAATCGACGAACGGGATCGCGCCAACGCCACGCCTCCATCACGCATCTCAGCAGCTTCCCGGCGTCGTCGCCTCACCCACGGTCGCCTCCGTCTGTAGCTGGAGCTGAGGGAATGAGAGAACGAGAGAGAACGGGAGAGAAAGAGTGAGGTGGCGTGAGAGGAGACGGAGGGTGGGGGGGTCGTAATAAAGCGTGATTAGTCTACGACATTCCACATATTCTACTAATTCTACACTCTAGTGTACTTGTTAACATTCTCGTGAAATCTGTTTATACTTGCTTGAAAGTGCAATGTACTAGCTTGCTTGAATGACATGACATGACATGACTCGACTCGACTTGAAATGGCCAATTCTCTCTTGCCCGCAGGAGTTGGCACAGTCGGGGGCTACGGAAGCACCCCTCCCCGACGCACCGGTGGAACGGCCAGGAGGTGCCGACATCGGCCTGGGGAAGCTGGCGGCTCTCCTCGAGGCCACGCAGCGGGAGGTGGCGACAGGGACCGTCCCCGCCACCGAGGAGGACCTGGAGGAGGGGGAGATAGCTCCTGAGAGCCAAATCGTCCCCTACACCGAGGTAAGACGGACCTTTGCACCATTGGTCTCTTCTGAGGCTTGGGTCACCAGTTTTGCTTATTAGGGCATCGATCTCTTACCCCCCTTTTTTTTTTCTCGCGTTTCAGGAGGGAGAAGACTCTTCCGAGGGACGCTCCGGGAGTCGCCGCAAAGTCATTGCCAAGCGGAGAGGGAAAATGATCCCTGAGGCGGCGGCGGAGGAGCCGAAGACCCTGTCGGCCGAGGAGGTAGCACAGATCGTCACCTTCCTTCCGTCGGACACCGGGCTGAAGCTTCTGGTTCCTCTGCCCCCTCTCCGGAAGCTCATGACGGCCGAGGAGAATCGACAGTTGGGGGAGAGGATGGCCGAGTTCGCGATCCGGAGCGAGGAGAAGACTCCTGCCGGGGAGACGGCCCAGTCTTTGTCGATGGGAGAGGAACTTGCCCCGTCCGCCGTACTTCAGCTGACCGGAGCCGAGGGAGAGTCAGGCAGTGCTACCGCAGCTGCAAGCGCCTCCCTGGCCATAGTCAGTCAAGGGTCGGCTATGGAGACTGGGGGATCAAGCACCCTGTCGGTGGAGCTCCCCTCCTCTTCCGCCGTGGTAGATGCCGGGTTGTGGGCCACGATAGACGAGACGGTGGAGTTCAATCCGCCGGTGGTGCCCTCCCTCGGCCATGTCGCCTCGGACGCTCCTGTTCGGCAGATGCTGGGGATGCTGCGCTCCCTAATTCTTACGGATCCGACCCTTACATATCAAGGGGTGCATGCGATCGCCGTGCAGCTGACCGGGGCGTTGTAAGTGCTAGGATGCCCCCTGGAGGAATGGTCGCGACGGGTGTTGTTACTATTAAAGTATGTAAACCGTCGGGACTTCCTCGAGATGCGGGTCCCCAACGAGCTCGCAGCAATTAAGGCCCAGGAGGGGGAATATTTGCTAGCCCTAGAAGAGCGCCGACACGGGGGAGAGCAGTCTGCCAAGATGTCCGAAGACGGCCGGTGAGAAATCGACTCCCTCAGAAGGCTGATCGAGGAACTAGAGGGGCGGCTCACTGTGGCCAAGTCCACACTGGCCGAGGTTGAGGCGGCCGTAGAAAAATCTGATGAAGCCGGGGCCATGGCTAGAGCGGAGGCGGCCTCCCTCGAGGCGGAGCTGGAGCGTCTCGAGGGGCAGAGGGGCCGCCTACGCGACATGGTGAGCTTCCCCTGCATCGGCATCCTTCCCCTCGAAGACATCTTTCGGGGAGTCGAGTGAGCGCCGCCATCCCCGGGTCTCCCTATGTATCATGCTTCATTTTGTCTTTTCCCTTTTATCATGACCATGTAATACAGGGGTATGCCCCGCAGCACATGTATCCCTTCATTTTTTAATAGAAGAAATGAACATTGATATGCACTCTTCCGAGTACTTGGCTCGTGAATTTGTTCTTTTTTGTCTCTTAGCTCTAGTTTCTTCGTGTCCTTCATCTGAGTGTTAGCCTGTGTCGAAAGCTCGACTTAGGAATGTCTCGGTCGGACTAGTGGAGGTGCGTAGGAGAGTGCTCGTCTCCCCAAGGGAGAGACGAGGGGACCACTCCACCACGTAGACCCCGTAGTCCCACCGAGTGGTTCGATGAAATGGGCCCAGCAAGACGAGAGGCTTCGAACCCGGGTTGTCCCTGCTACTGAACGGGATAGGGAAGTGGGCTTGTTGGTCCACGGGGCCCGGGCTAGCTGCCCCTCCGTTAAATAACTGGCTCTTCTGTGATCTTTCTTTCTCTTTTTATGTTTGAAGACAGCCAATTCTTCACTCTTTCAGACTTCTAGCTGAAGGGTTGACGCAGCCAGCTTCAAAGAGTCAACCCCGTACTCCAAGGAGTCGACGCTGCACCCTAGCGCGTTGACGCCATGGCCAAGGAGGTCGACGCAAGGCTCTGCAGCGTCAACGCAGGATCTTAACGCGTTGACGCAGCGGCAGGGCAGGGTCGACGCAGGGCTTCAGTGCGTTGACGCAGGGGCACGCACAGGGTCGACGCTGGGCTTCAGTGCGTTGACGCAGGGGCACGCACTGGGTCGACGCAGGGCTCCAGTGCGTTGACGCAGGGGCACGCACAGGGTCGACGCTGGGCTCCAGTGCGTTGACGCAGGGCGCGCACAGGGTCGACGCTGGGCTTCAGTGCGTTGACGCAGGGGCACGCACCGGGTCGACGCAGGACTCCAGTGCGTTGACGCAGGGGCTCGCACAGGGTCGACGCAGGGCCCCAGTGCGTTGACGCAGCCCCTGGTTGGTGAAGCTGCAACCTGAACGGGAGGTCCAAGTCACAGGTTTGTTCGTCACCCGAAGGGACGGAGAGAAAAGCTTATTGAGTCAATTGACCCGGACGGAAGGTCCAAGTCAAGGGGTTGTTCGTCACCCGAGGGGACGGAGAGAAAAGCTTGTTGAGTCGATTGACCCGGACGGGAGGTCCAAGTCAAGGGATTGTTTGTCATTATGACCCGTGGGGGTCTGAGTGAAAGGGTATCCTGTCGGGATCGTCGAGGTGACAAAGCCGTCCGGGTTCGTTTGCTTTCTGGAGAGGGTTCGTCGGCGCCGGGTCAGTGCTGACGCAAGGAGGGGTTTATTCTCTTGTCCCGGACGTAAGGTCCGGTCGAGATGTCTCTTCGTCGGTGTCACCGGGGTGGTGAGTTTGACAGGGTCCATTTGTTTCTTTGTAGTAGTCGTCGACACTGGGCCAGTGTTGACGCAAGAAAGGGTCTATTCCCTCATTCCGAACGTAAGGTCCGGTTGAGGTGTCTTTTCGTCGTCATCACCAGGGTGGTGAGTCCGACAGGGTCTATTTGTCTCTTGAAGTGGACGTCGACACTGGGCCAGTGTTGACGCAAGAAATTTTAAATATTTAAATATTTTTATATTTTTTTTGAAGGGTGAATCTGGTCGAACCGATTCGGACCGGTTCACCGGTTGAATCGCGGCTCGTCCGGTTCGTCTGATTTTTTAATATTTGATCGGATCGAGCCTAATCGAACCGATTCTTGAACCGGTTCACGATCGAACCGATTTGACTGATCGATCCAATCCTGTTATGATAACACTGATGTGTAATAACATCACGTGAATTTGCGCAGGTTGGGCAATTGTCATCTTCTGTTTTTCCGTAGTTTTTTGTGCATTGGTGCTTCTCTCGACGGTCTTCCGAGCATCCAAAGTTTGGATAAAAATTTAATTTACAACTTAATCGATGGCGCGATCGCAACCGGCGCGGTGTTCGGGGTGATGACCTACGCCTTCGGGCCGGGGGTGCGGCCCTTCCTGCTGTTCAGACCCGGCCAGTCAGGTTGTCGGCCGTGAGCGAGACGCGGCGGCGGTTGTGCCCGTCCCGGTACTGCTCGACCAGCCCGGCGTCCTCCAGCACGGTGACGACGGCGAGTTCGACCTGGTCGAAGGCGGTCGCGTAGGCGGGCTTCCCGGGGGTCGCCCAGAGCTTGGCGAGGACGCGCCGGGCGATGGCGGCCGACTCGGGGCTGAGTTCGTCCAGGGGGCTCTTCTTGGTCTTGCTACTCATCGGTAACCTCCTCGGCCGTAGACGGCTCTGTGGCGGCCTGGGATTCGGGGGCCAGGCAATCACACCCGGGGCAGTGGTTCAGGCGCTCCTGGGGGCCGTTCTGGGCGTTCCCGGGGCCTTCCTGACGCTCGACGCGGTCGCGGAGCGCGGCGGCAACGTTCCGGAGGACGCTCATGCCTGGCCACCGCCCAGCTTCCGCTCGTACCGCTGGACCCGTTCGGCCTCCCAGAACCGGGGCGCGCCCTTCGTCCGGTAGATGAGCGCACCGAGCCCGCCCAGGATCACCCCGGCCGGCAGGTAGATGAGCCCGACGCCGACGGCGATCAGGGTGAGGCCGAGCAGGTCGAACGACTCGCCCACGAGGGTCTTGCCGTGCCTCACGAGGAACCGGTTCACGGCTGCCTTCGCCTGGTTGCGCTTGATGCGGGCCTTGATGACCCACCGGCTCCATTTGCGTTTCACTGACTGCTCCTTCGTGCTGGACGGCCCCGGGAAGGGCCCTGGACGGCCTTCTGACGGCCTGGGGATGGGTTCCCGGCCAAGGAGACCGGGGCGGGTGGTTCAGGGGCTCCTGGGGCCGTTCAGAGGATTTCCACCGGGCTCCAGCGGGGCCGGGAGTTGTCGCGAAACATCGCCACGTGCTGCTTCCCGTAGCGACGGAGGCGGGCGACGTACTTGCGTGCCGCTGACTCGACCACGAAGGGTCGGGTGATGATCTGGCCGTCGTCGCGGACGTACCGGACGTAGAACGCCGCCTTCTCGGGCGGCTCGATCCGGAACGGGAGGCCCCGGCGGACGTACTCGGCTCTGTGGCGGTCGGCATTGCTCAATCTGGTCACGGTCGGTTCCTTGGTCGGTTGTCGATTCCTTCCTGTCGGGTGGATCGAGGGGTAGGGCCTCGGGACATGTCCATGATCGGGGGCGGGGCTGGGGTTCCTTCCGGGAACGCCCAGCAGGACGACGGCCGGCAGTCGGTCGACTTCCTCCGCCCACACCTCTGGGCGTTCCAACTTTCACCACTCACTGCTACGGAACACAGGGCGGCTGTCCCGCCTGGTCGTGTCTACGTAGTAGATGGGACAGTGGGACAGCGAAACAGTGCAGGTCAGAGGCATGATCAACATGCTGTCCCACGCCATTTCCATGATCATTCTGGGACAGTGGGTGTTTTCGCAGGTCAGAGGGTGTCCCAAGATCGTTGGGACAGCTTGGGACAGGGGGTTACCGCCGGTAACGCTGGGACAGCTTGGGACAGCCGGACCCCGACCCCTGCAAGCTGTCCCAAGATCGTTGGGACAGGGGCCGGGGAAATTCGCTATTTCCCCAGGTCAGAGGGTGTCCCAAGATCGTTGGGACAGCTTGGGACACCCTCGGGCACCTCTTAGGCGGCGTCCAGGTCCAGCGACTCCTGGCCGGGGCTCACCGCCGGGGCCGGGCCGTACCGCTCCCGCATGGCCGCCTTCAGGTCGTCCCACTCCTCCTTGCGGTCCTGCTGCATCCGGTGCACGTTCGACCTCGGCTCCCCGGTCAACTCCACGATCTTGTTGAGCGACGGCAGCTTCCCACCGTGCTGGGCGGCGAAGGTCTCGGCCGCCTTCCGGATCGGAGCCCACTTCTCGTCCGCCTCCGACTCCGGGGCCGTCCACGGCCAGCGCCCACCGCGCCGCAGCAGGAACGGCCACGACCGGTCCGGCTGCCGGTCCCGCCTCCATCGGTACAGGCCGCCCCCGCCCTTCTTCTCGTCGTAGTGCAGGAAGTACCCGAACTCGGGCCACCGCTTGAAGAGGGACGCGCCGTACGGCCGGGTGATCATCTTCTCCGGGTCGTTCGACGCCCCCGTCTGGTGCGGGGCGTGCGCCTCGATCCACAGGGCGAACCCGTACTCGATCCGGATGCGGTCGAGCGTCTCCGTCAGTTCCCGCGCGACCGGCTCCTCGGAGACGTCGCCGCTGGAGACCATCTTGTAGAGCGGCCCGATGACGACCAGGTCGGGGCGCGCCCGCTCCACCTCGGCCCGCAGCTCGGCCCCGTCGTTGCCGACCAGATCCATGCCGTCGGGCTTGCAGACGACCGACAGGTTCCCCGGCACGTACCGGCCGCCGGCAACCGTCCGCAGCTCCCGCAGGGACCGGCGCACCAGCTTCTCCGGGTTCTCCAGGTCCACGATCAGCACCCGGACCGGCTTGACGCCGAGGCGCAGCGGGTCGAACGGGTGGACGCCGGACGCCGCGCACATGGCCGCCTGACGGGACAGCACGGTCTTACCGGACCCCTCCAGGCCGGTGACGATGATCCGGTCCTGACGCTCCAGCAGACCAGGGATGACCCAGTCGTGAGCGTCCTCGTCCTCGTCGCCCAGGAAGTCGTCCAGGTCCCGACCGCCCGCCTCGTACTCGGCGGCCCGCTCCTCGGCCTTCTTCCGCTTGCGGTTCTCCTGGGCGGCCTCGCGCGCCTCCAGCCGCAGCTCCTCCCGCTCGGTGAGCGCCCGCAGCTCCTCCCCGGTGCCGACCGCCTGCCGCAGCTCCTGAAGGTCCCGGACGATCTCGATCCGGACGTCCTGGGGAATGCCGTCCAGGCAGACGGCGATCTCCTCGGTGGACAGCGGCAGCAGGCGGTTCAGCGTCCACGGGTCCGCCGGCCGCTCCAGCCAGTCGTGCTCGGCGTCCACGGCCGGCGCGGCGTCCGGCTGGAGGAACGCGGATCCGGCGAACGGCACCGGGACCACATCGTTGCCGCCGGAGGACATGGTGCCCTTGTTGTCCGGCTTGAACTCGGCCGGGTGACCCGACGCGGTGCCGGTGAACGGCGACTCCTCGCCGCCCGACGCACTACCGGTGGGGTCGTTTACTCTGGACATCGCTGTTGTTCCTCTCGTCTCCGTCAGATGGGGAGCGGCGCGGGAGATTGGTTCCTCCCGGTTCGGTGGTGGCGCTGAAGGGCTCAGGAAGGCTTCCCTGGGCCCTTCAGCCGTTCCGGGACCATCCGGTCCCCCGACACCGCGAACGGCCCGTACAACGCCGTACAGGGCCACGTAGGCAGAAAGCCCCGGCGGTCCGGCCATCGGGTGGACGGCGCGGACCGCTCAGGGCTCCTCGGGACTTCTCCGTGCCGGCACGGCTCAGGCTGTAGGGCAGCACGACGGCCGGCTCGGTCGAGGCTACGGCCGGTGAACGGCAGTGGCCGGACTGACGAACTGAGGCTGTCGCAGCAGCCATATCTCCACAAGGCCGGACGCGTCCCGGTCTTGGTCGAGCCGACCGAGGGCAATCCCGGCTCGCGGAGGTGCGATGTGGGCCGAGACCAGTGCGGCACCGACTGCTGCCGTCAGCAGTTCACCGAAGACCAGCACGTCGGTGAGCACCTGCCCGGTGTCCAGGTCGACCACCCGCGAGCAGTGAACGGCTTTGGCAGGGCCGTGCGACGTCGGCACCCCCCGGACCACCTTGGTCGGGGAGAACGCCATCAGATGCCCGTTGTGGGCGGCGGGCTGGAACACGCACCCGACACCCTCCCGGGCGGCGGCGGTCCACGGCTGGGCGGCAACCACCTCGGCGACCAGGTCCCGCGTGGCCGCCACCTCCTGGACGGTGACCAGGTCCCCGTACCGGTCGCAGACGATCGGCTGCCCGTCACGGAACTCCACCACCGGCCGCCGGTCGACCACCCCGGAGGCGTCGCTGAACACGGCTACGTACCCGGTCACTTCTCCTCCTCCTGGGCGAACTCGGCACCGTCGATCCGCACGCACGCGGCGGGGGCCGTCCAGCCCGGGGCCACCTGCACAAGCGGCGAACCGTCTGCGGCGACGCCGACGACCAGCAACCGGCCGACGACCACGCCTTCCTTCACGAACTCGGCCATCACGCCGACTCCTTGACCGGAGCGCCGCCGCCGGTGGCCTGCTGGTCGATCCACTCCCGGACGTGAACGGCCCGGTAGCGGACGGCGGACGCCCGGTGCGCCGACCCCGCCTTCAGGAAGCGGGGGCCGACGCCCTTCCAGCGCCACTGTCCGAGCGTGCGGACGGTGACGCCGAGGAGCTGGGCGACCTGCTCGGGGGTGAGGAGCTGAAGATCATCGTTCGACATGCTGTCTCCCTGTGGAGTGAGTGCGTCTTCCTGTTGCACTCCAACCGTCCGACCCCCTGGGGGGATTAGCTCGGCGTCACCGACCGCCGAACGCCCGACGGCGAACGCTCGCCCGACGCCCGACGCCCGACGGCCGGCATTCAGACCTGGGCGCTGAACTCGACGGCGGACGACGACCCGTTCCCCGACGGCGATTTCCGTTTGAACGGCCGACGGCGCGCATTTTTCGATCACCGGTCATGGTCGAGATCAGCGCCCAGGGTCGAGGCTCAGCATCGGCAGCAGCCATCAGCAGCAGCGCCCATCAGCAGCAGCAGCGCCCAGCACCGGCACGCGCGCGCATTGACTGAGCCACGTGCGCCCGGACGTGCGCGCGAGGGCGACCCCGCGCCGCAAGTGCCCAGTGCCCTGACCTGCACATATATATATCAACTGATGCGTACGCGGGCGGACGTGAGGAATCGGAGATCACCGCATGATCAGGACAGGAGGGCCATACCGGGACAGCAGCGCCCCGATCACCGCAGAGCTGGGCGAAACGGGCATACGGGGACAGGGTCGGGCATACCGTCCCGCCGCCCGGTGCCGGTGCGCCCCGTCGGCGTGTCACGGTCGGCGTTTCCGCAGGTCACGGGCCGAATGCAGCACTACGCCCGGTAGTGGGCACGCCGACACCCCCGGCGGGACCTCCCGGCCGGGGGCACGGATCGCTGTACGGCGCTCTGAGGGGTGCTCGATGCCCGACGGGACCTCCCGGCCGGGCGACGCGTGAACGGGGCGGAGACGGCCGCCCAGGGACCTCCCTGGACGGGACCCGGGTCCGTCGGCCGGTCGCAGTGAGGGACCTCCCTGTGCGGTGACCGGTCGACGTGCTCCGGGGGCTGCGCGGCCGACAGTGAGGGACCTCCCTGTGTCGACCAGCCACTTGGTTCAACGTCTCCCCGTGTCTATGCATTCCCCCCGATGTGCCCGTGATGCTGTGAGCTGGGTTGCATTGCCCCCAGGTAATACCTGTGAGGGAGGGTATGCCGGGGGTGCCCGGGTCTGCGGTGCTCGATGTCGGTACGCCCAGGCATGAGAGGGATGCGGGGGTTCAGGTGCTGTGCCCTGATACAGGTGAGTTGCCCCGGTTCCCCCATAGGTGGGGTATGCCCGGTGTGCCCGTATTCGCAGATTGCTGGTGCAAGTTCGCGTGCAAAGATGCAGATGCAATGTGCAAAGGCTCTTTGCTGTATGCAGGTGCAAAGTGCAAAGGGGTTTGCAGGTTCGCTTCTGCAAAGCGTGCAAAGTGATCTTGCGGCGCATGGGACGGTCCGACTTCTACCGGAGCCTCGAAAAGTAAAGGTATCCCCTCTAGGTATTACCCGTCAAGACGGCCAGCAGGAGGGGGTGCCGGCCTTAGAATCGAAGGCAGACACCGGCACGAGCGAAGGAATCGAAGATGAACCAGCAGGAGGCGGCCGAGCGGTTCGCCGCTCAGATGCGGCCCAGGTCCAGGTCCGGAAGATCGGGGAGGCGACCGCCGAGGGCGTCACGCGTGCACTGAAGGCGGCGGCCCGCAGGGTGTGCGGGTGTGGCCGCTGCTGACTAGCTGGGCGTCTTTCGGACGAACGTTCCGATCCCGACTTCCCCACGGGTCAGGCCCTGCTCGCGTAACTACAATAGAGTCCAGTCCAATAGAAAGTACAGTCTAAAGTAGTAAAACGTACCACACGCCAAGTGAACACTCGGCCCAGGAGCTGGCAGCTAAGGACCTCCATGCAACGCCCTCAAACCTCGAGGAAGAACCATCGCACCTAAAAAGCAGGGATGAGTCTCCAAACAGAGACTCAGTAGGGGTGCCGCGGAACCCCAATTGAGAAAACCACGGTGAAAAAGAAAGCAGCACTAGCTAAAAAACTACAATAGGAATAGCGAACCGATGGCCAGTCAAAAGTTGGCACTATAGCTACTCTTACTGGTAACAGAAAATGAAAGATCCCGATCTCACAATCGGGAACCAGACCACTCAACACCAGAGCTATCGAGGAAACATTCATGGCAACCCTGCCGTGGAAGCCTGCCCACACAGGCACAACCAACCAGGACCGCACAGTCCCACACTGGCCCGGCGAGGCCTCGGTAATCCCTACCAAGCACCTCTGGCCACCACCTCAAGAAAACATGCAGGAACGGTCCAGAAGCTACGTCTCGTAGATGAGAAATGGAACCCAAAAATAGGAGAGTCACGACTCACGTGATAGGAGTACCAGCCCACTAGAAGCACAGTCGGACGCGTCCCCTGATGACTTACACTACGCCGCAGTGTCTTGCTACTCGCCCCAGGCAGAAACAGAGACACACACACAAGTAACACTGACAAGGGTCTAGTCGGGGTCATGCTCGTCAGCACGCATCCGAAGTCCCCGACCACGTGTGCACAAAGTGGCTGACTGTGCTACGTCAGGCCCTCTAGCTGGTTCTTCCTCCCAGCCCAGACTCGAGCTGCCACAGTAGGAGGCTCACGGCAACCAGCCTAAAGCCGTCTCTCTCGGGTAGCCTTGCCACCACTCCCTGGTGGGACCACACGCGTGTCGGAAGGCTACAACTAGTGAGGAGTCACTGATGTGACCACTCTCCGAGGAGAAACTCTGAGAACCACGCATGCACCCTACGTGAAAGGCACGAAGAACCAAGTGGTGCTAAGCCACTGGACTCTAGACAGTCCTCTAGACTCACTAAATCTAACGGTCCTTGAGTCACAAGAATCGAGATCAAGACCATTGCACTAAACGACGCTATGTTGTCAATTTACCCTAGCCCTAGGGTCAGGAACATCGACACGATGACTCACGGGAAGTACCATTCCCTCAAAAAGGGAACTAAGAAAACCTCCAGCCCTAGGCAGATAAATAGGACTCATAGTCCACGGGCCACACACACATGACCCACACAGAAAACACAGAAGCACGGTTCCCAAGGTAGCTCACAAGCCACCAAGTCGATTCCCAATCCCAGGGAAAAGTAGGAAACCTTCAACTCCAGGCTGGGTGACTGGGCTCGTAGTGCGGGGGAAAACCCCACTTTATACGGGACGGAGACACGGACTCGACGCCGAGTTGGATATGCAACCTGGGACTCTAGAAAGCTCGCACTCGTCCCTAGTGAGGGAAGCGTTCGGACCTGCACGGTTGAGAAATTGACAACAAGTCAAGGGTGGCCAACTCACAACTCTCGTGCCCAGGTCGGGTCACGGGATGGTTCACTCTCTCTCGCAGCAGTGAAATGAATATATCGAGCTAATGGTCCTAACACATGCTCTCTAACAGCGGCAAACAAGCATATACTAAGAAAGTAAGTACGACTGCAAGGGGGTGCCGAGTGTACCTCCACGCTCGGGGCGTGAGGAAGACGATCCCGGCCAAGTCGGTAACTCCCGGTGAAGTTTAATTACACAATATTACAGCAATGAACTATTTACCCACTCCACGCAGGGAGGTAAAGGGCTACAGCGGGCCTGGGAGGACCATTCTTGGGTTGACGGGCAGCACTTTGATCCGCTCCATCGACGCCGTCCGGAAGATGCTTGCTGCTGGTTGTGGGACCCACATGCTGATCAGTGGGATCGAGTGGGCCCGGAGTGACACCACTGTGGCGGGGGCATCTGGAGGGATGCTCCCACAGAAGGGGGTGTGTTGATACGTCTCGTGGGAGGCGAGGAGGCTTTGGTCTTCAAGTGTTAGATTTGCTGGCTACGAGCTGGAACTTGCTATTTTACAGCGCGCGACCCGACGAAAACTGCTGCTGCGATCAGCTTCGACGTAAGAATGATGCAAAGTTGGTGGCGTTGGAAATCTCTTTCGAAGAGCTACAATCTCAGGTTGGTTCAGAATTTCAGAACATCTCAGAGACGGCCTTTACAGAATTTTCAAGATGTTGGTTCACAGAACCAGATCTGGCAGGGTAGAACCAGACTTGACTGAGAACACAAGTTGATCGAGGGTGTAGTGGCAGATCTGGGTGTTGAGCACGTCATGAAAGTTGTAGCTATGGGAGTCAGAAAAATGAAGGTATTTTTTTGTGGACTTTTATGGAGGTACGGATTTTTGGTGGATTTTCTAGTGGACAGGGGTCGGGCCTAGAAAACTGAGGATAGACAGGAAATGGGGGGTTGCAAGAACTTTTAGTGAGGGCTAAAAAATTCCTAAATTCGTGAAAAATTTCTGAGGAGTGGATCTTGGTGGACAGAAGCTCCAGTTAAAATTTCACTAGATTTGGATATGGCTAAGGTGGGCTAAGGGGTCAGATGGTGGCTTTCTGGAACTGGATCTGCACAGGAGACAGATTACCAGGGGAGGAAAGATGAAAATGGTAAAATTCAGAAATGAGGGATTTTGAGGCTGGGTTTTTTGTGGAGTTCACGGTTGGAGTGGGGAACCTACCATAAAATTTTAGCTTTAGCAGATCACGAACTTGAACACGAAAATTCTCGTACTGCACCTCTGTCCTGCTAAAATAGTACTTGGACAGCACTTCCAAAGAACAACTGTGGTGGATCGATGGTGGGACGAACAGCGACGGCGGCACCGGAGATAGAAGGAGGAGGATCAGAGGAGGGGATAGAAGGGTTCTCAAACCCTAGAAGGAGGAAGAACCAGAGGGGAGAGAGGAGAGAGGGGCGCACCCCAACAAGAGAGGCTCTTGGCAATTCTTCTTTCAAATGATTTTTCACTGGTTACATTACAATTTAAGGAAATTTTTCAAAAAAAATAAGAAAATCAAACTTTTTACAACTCACGCACGCCCCTCTCTCTCCTCTCATTTCACTCTCTCACTCTCTCTCTTTCTCTCGAATCCCTCTCTCTTCCTCACTCGTTCTCTCTCCATCTCTCTCCTTCTCTCTCGATTTCGGCCCAGACGGGCTCCGATCGAGACGTGAGAGGTACCATTGGAATGAGCTCGACGCGAGGAACGCGTGGATGCCCTTCTTCCCTCGATTCGTGGAGCGTGGAGACGAGACGGGTCGAGTGGAGCAGTGTCATGCCGTCGTCCGATCTGCACCGAATCGTGGTTTTCATCGCGCATGAGGTAAGGGGATGGACTCCTCTCCTCGTTAGGACACCGCCGGTACCACATGCACCATGGTCCGACGTCCTTTTCTTTATTTTTCATGCATAATTCTATGTTAGTGTTATTTAGTCCTAAATTCATGAAATCATCTCTCTGGGCATCATTTTTCAATTCTAGCAGCATGTGTAGGGATAAAATGTTGTTATGGCATGGTAGGGTAGTTTAGACGCGTGTTTCCCCGCGTTTCCTATTGATTTTGGTCGATCGGGAGGGGGTCTGATTTTGGGCTCCGTAATCTCGAAACCCAGTCGGTGTAATGCGCCAGCCCCGGTGCGTTACAGTCCCCTGACGGGCCTGAAGATGTGCGTTACCTGAAGTTTAACGGACGACCCCTAGTCCGTTAATTGACCTTTGACCAGCCATTTGACCATTGACCTAGTAAGGCGGTTAGTTTAGCGGTGCATGGTAGGTCTGTTATAGTCCTATAACGCCCCGGCTCTGGTGCGTTATATCATGCATGAAACTATAGATTTCTGTGATTTTTATGTGTTCGGGTGCCTTTAACGGGCCTGAACACGTGCGTTATAATCACGTAGTGAACCTACCTTGGTGCATTATGTTTCTATTTGACTGTGGATTCCTAGGTGTTTTGGTGCCCTTGACGGACTGGTCCTAGTGCGTTAGGGTTTTATACTGCACCTGCCTTGGTGTGTTATATTTTCTGAGTGACTGGTGAGCGTAACGGGCCATGGGAGGCATGTTACATTACTGTAACGCCCCATCCTTGGTGCGTTATAGCCTGTGTGTGTCTGTATGCTTATATTCCTTGCATCGTTCGGGTGAGTGTAACGGACCCAAGGGGGCGCGTCACAGGTCATGAAGCGCACCTCCCTTGATCCGTCATATGATGTAACGGTGCTATATAGGCGCGTTATATCCTCTGCATGTTCCATAGTGTTGCATGTTCATTCCTAAATGCATTTCGTGTTTCCTAGGTGCCAGGGTTAAGGTGTACATTCTGATAGAGTGTTCTTCTCTTTCCTGGTGATTGAGTCACTAGTCGTAACCCGATGACGTTCCTGTCGGCCCACTCGGGGAAGGTGGCGGGGCAATCCCGATATACGGTTTATAAGCTAGTTTTCGTGGGCCCTCTCGCATAATCGGTAGCGTCCTACCGGGAGGGGGTAACCTAGCTAGAGGTTTGGCTCAGGGCGATGGGTCAGTGTGTGCACACATGGTCAGAGACATGAACTGACACTGGCAAGTGTTACTCTGACTTGTTCTTGGTTCGGTACTGTTACGCCTCTCGCGTGTCGTTAGGCAGATAGTGAGTTGCCTGAGACGCAGTGTGTGGCAGATGTAGCTACTCTCTTTCTTCTAGTGGTCTCTTCCTTTTCCTATCACCTAGGGTAGTGGAGAATTATTCTCTTGGTAGATGTGTCCATTGTTGAAATTTATTCTTTCGATGTAGGTAGTTTCTGATGTGTTCCTCGCGGGTCACGAGCTAGACCGCGAGATGAGTTTCTAGCAGTCGCGATTATGTGTCTCTCGCGGGTCACGAGCCTGACAGCGAGATGAGTTTCTAATTGTTGTGGTCATACATTCCTCGCGGGTCACGAGCCTGACAGCGAGATGAGTTTCTTATGCATGTAGTTGGCATGTAGTTAGTTGTTTAAACTGCGTAGATAGAGTTTCCAGCTTTACTTTAATTGTGTTTAATTTATGCCATTGCCTGTTAGTGCATTAAATGTGTGCGTCCATTGCATTTATATTTGTATGCTTGCATGTTTAGTGCGAGGTAGGGATTCGCGTGACCCCTACTGAGTTTGGCTATGACTCACCCTTCCTACTTTCAGGTGAGCAGCCCCACCGTCTTCTGGAGCTTCACAAGATTTTGACGATCGTCAGTAGAGTCCCAGTAGTAGTCGATCTATCTTCTTGTACTTTGACCGGGGTATGCCCCGTGTAGTTGTACATTTGGACTCTTTTCTGTATAGTGGGACTTGTATAATTGTAAATCTGGACTAGTGTATATACTTTAGCACTATGATATTTTAAATTGCTTCTGCACTAATATTAGTTTTACTGTCATAATTAATATTGCATGTCTGTAATTCCAATTCGTTATGTAACTTCTCGACAACCTCACTAACCCTTCAAGGGCCTCATCAGCCTCTTGGGTGGCGTCTCTAGTTCCTGCCATCGGTATATCAATTTTATCGGTATATCAGTATCCGGATCTCTGGCTCGTTACACTAGGAAGCAATGATTAGGCACGTGGATAGCAATCTCTCACATCTTGAGACGTGGATCCCAAAGGAGCACTGCTTTTTCGATTCTTTGGGTGGAAAATGTGGTTTCCATGCGCCCATATCTCGGAAGTCTCTATATATAGATGCTGGTCACACGTGAGCAGATGAGCAGAAGACAACCAGCGAGAGAAGATTTGAAGATAGAGTTGGGAAGGCTTTCGGAGAGGCTTGAAGAGGCTGTGCTGTGAGAGAAGAGCACAAAGAGCAAAGGGAGTTAAACGAGAGGAGAGCATTCGTAGAGCTGAGGGAGATCTGTGAGAGCTGCTGGAGTGGATTTGGAGGAGAAACAGAGTATTGTTTCTCAGAGATTGGTCTTCGACTGTTGGATCAAATCCATAGTCCCGGGACCGGTCATGCCCGTTTGCCCATAACACCCGAATACGGGTAAGTTATGGGCAATCGGGTTGCCTGGTGCGCGAGCTCTAGGGATGGACGATTTCTTCGTAGGCATGTTTGACTATGTCTTCCAGCAGCGGCAGCAGGGAGACCAGCAGCAGAAAGGCGATGCTGACGAGGGTTCGTCGTCTCAAGGTGATCGTGGTCGTGTGCTGAAGGAGTTCTTGCAGTTTCAGCCACCTTCTTTCGGTGGGCAACCAGATCCAGAGGTGGCCAGGGAGTGGCTGGGTGATCTGCAGAGGATCTTCAGTGCGATGGAGTGTGCTGAGGGGAAGCAGATGGTGTTGGCTACGCATCGCCTTCAGGGAGCGGCCCGGACTTGGTGGACGTCAGAGTGGGAAGCATCGTTCCAGTCTCGTCCCCTTTGACAGATCACGTGGCAGGAGTTCGTCGTGACATTCGAGCGTACCTTCTGTCCGTCTTTCATCAGGACGTAGAGGCTACGTGAGTTCATGGGGTTGACCTAGGGCGACATGTCAGTGATGCAGTACCGCGCCAGGTTTGTCGAGTTGGGCCGTTATGCATCTCACATCATGGCGGATGAGGAAGTGAAGACCGATTAGTTCATTGGTGGTTTGAGGCCAGAGTTGAGGCGTCCTCTTCTTGCATCAGGTCCGGTTAACCTGGATGCAGCTTGCAAGGCAGCAGCAACACTGGAGGGAGATTTACAGAAGGTTCGAGGGCAGGACAGCGCAGGTCAGGTGCAGGCAGGTTTGGTCAGTTGATGGAGGTACTGCAGTAGCAGAGTATTGTCCAGCTCTCAGCAGATGGTTCCGTGGCAGTGCAGTCTGTGGCTCCCGTGCTAGAGTCGTCATCCTTTAGCTCGAAGCTCAAGAAGCTGCTCAAGGAAGTGGGCTTTGGCGGGAAGCATCGGGGTCGTAAGGGGCAGTCGCAGCAGGAGTCGATGGGCAGTGTCCAGCAACCTGTGGCTATTCAGCGTCAGGGTTCGGTGAGTGGTGCTCGAGGCGGGTGTCCCAGGTGTGGTGGCTCTCATCCAGGCAGGCCATGTTCAGCGCCCATGGTTTGCTTTAGGTGTGACCAGCCAGGGCACATGGCACGTGACTATCCGTAGAGACCGAGTCAGCCGCCCGGGTTTTAGCAGCAACAGGAGTTTCAGCCCCAGCAGATGCCATCACAGCCACAGCAATACCAACAATAGGAGCAGTTTCCTCAGTTGTCACGGGCAGCTACTGTGGGGAGACAGAGATCCCGAGGCAGAGTGACCCACATGACCAGAGCGGAGGTTGAGGCGTCGCAGTTAGTGGAAGGTACTCTTTCGATTTTGGGTTGTGCGGCTCGTGTTTTGTTCGATTCGGGTGCTTCTCATTCGTTCATTTCGGAAGATTTTGCTCTGAGCGTGGAGGACTCGGTGACCGAGGTGTCCTGTGACATGGCAGTGGAGTTACCTACTGGCGATTGCGTGCACATTCTGTATTACTTTGAGAAGGTGCCCGTGTGGGTGGAAGGGCGGAACTTACCGGTCAGGCTCTACGCGTTACCGCTTCAGGACTTTGATGTCATTTTGGGCATGGATTGGCTCGAGACTCATCATGCTTTGGTGGATTGCGGCTCGAAGAAGGTCTACTTCCAGTAGCTTCGTGGACCCACCTTCTATTATCGAGGTATTCGGTCTTCCTCTTCCCGCTTGCTTATTTCGACTATTAGGGCTTGTCGTATGCTTGATGCGATTTGTCAAGATTTTCTTGCTTCCGTAGTTTTGGTGGATCGGCAGTGTCCAGATGTGGAGGACATTCCTGTCGTGTGTGAGTTTCCCGATATTTTTTTCGAGGAGTTGCCAGGGTTGCCACCGCAGCAGGAGATTGATTTTGTGATTAAAGTGGTACCTGGTACGGTGCCTATGTCAAAGGCCCCTTATCGTATGGCACCTGCGGAATTGCGAGAGCTGAAGGCACAGTTGCAGTAGCTGCTGGCGACGGGGTACATTCATCCTAGTTATTCCCTGTGGGGTGCGCCGGTGTTGTTCGTGAAGAAGAATGATGGTAGTTTGTGGCTGTGTATGGACTCTCGTCAGTTGAAGAAGGCGACTGTTAAGAACAAGCATCCGTTGCCTCAGATTGATGACATGTTCGATCAGCTTCAGTCGGCCCGGGTGTTTTCGAGGATCGATTTGAGATCGGGCTACTATCAGTTGAGGATTCGAGAGTCTGATGTGGAGAAGACTGCATTCCGTTTGAGGTATGGGCATTATGAGTTCTTGGTGATGCCGTTTGGGCTCACCAACGTCCCCGTAGCGTTCATGGATTTCATGCATAGGGTGTTCCATCCGTACTTGGACCAGTTCGTGGCCGTGTTCGTGGATGACATCCTTGTGTATTCGCAGTCTGCTGAGGAGCATGTGCATCACTTGAGAGTGGTGTTGCAGACCCTGCGCGATCGTCAGTTGTATGTCAAGTTCAGCAAGTGCGAGTTCTGGCTCCGAAAGGTGCACTTTTTAGGACACATGATTTCTGGTGATGGCGTTTCCATGGACCCGGCTAAGGTCGAGGCAGTAGTGCAGTGGCCGAGGCTGAGTTCAGTCATGGAGATTCAGAGTTTCTTGGGGCTTGCGGGCTATTATCGGTGATTTATCTAGGATTTTGGTCGTATTGCGGCCCCGATGACCAGGCTTACGCGGAAGGATGTGCCATTCATCTGGACGAGAGAGTGTGAGCAGAACTTCATGGAGCTGAAGAGATTGCTCACCACTGCTCCAGTGTTGGTGTTGCCATCTGGATCGGGAGGTTTCGTGATGTGTACGGATACTTCCGGGGTAGGTCTCAGCGCTGTGCTGATGCAGCATGGGAGAGTCGTGGCGTATGCATCTCGACAGTTGAAGCCACATGAGGTGAACTACCATGTTCATGATTTTGAGTTGGCGGCGGTGATTTTCGCCCTAAAGATCTGGAGGCATTATCTGTACGGCAAGAAGTTCGTGCTTTTCACTGACCATCAGAGTTTGAGATATGTGTTCACGCAGAAGGACTTTAACCTCAGGTAGAGGAGATGGATGGAGTACATGAAGGATTATGATGTTACTCTGTCTTATCAGCCTGGCAGGATGAATGTCGTAGCTGAATCTCGGAAGAGTGGTTTCATCTTGAGCTATGTACGGTGCTTCTTTCATGTCAGTTGGCTTGGCTTCGACCCCTTGGTTAGCCCATTGTCCGTGGATGCGTTTGATTTCCTATGAGGGCTGTGACTATGTTATAGGGTGTTTGGAAGTGCCATTATACAGAATAGTGTTTTATGTTATTTCGAGGGTCATTATGGCTTCCGATCAACTCGGTTGTGACCCAGTGGCTGACACGTGACCTTATGTGTGTCTCAGTTATCCTGTATGGATCGAGACTCTGGTTTTAGACACTTGGAGGTATCATTTTACCTCGATTTATGTGCCTATCTAGTCTGGGGGCATGATGTTCCCTCATGTTCTGTGATTTGTATTATGCGGAATCAAGAGTCCTACATGCAGCCTAGGGGCTGAGGACTTATGTTTTATCTTGATTTTGGCTTAGGGACTAGGCTAATTAACAGTATGTTGCCGTGATGCGCGATGATCTTGACCCGAGTCGTGTGACTCAAGGATCATTGTTTGTAGGTCTAGTTGACTGTCCTGAGTCTGGCGATAGTTCTGTGTACAACCTTGTGTTTCGTAGTACGTGCAACAGGTGAGTGCTTACCCTATCTGTACTTCGATGTTTCTGTGTTGAGTCTTTGTGTCTAGTGAGCCTCCACTATTCGTAGCCTGATGACACTTCAGCATGTCGGCCCACCTGGGAGTGGTGGCAGGGTGAGTTCCCGAGAGTCAGTTTTTAGGCTTGTTTTCGTGGGCCCCCTTGTTTTATAGTAGCGCCATACTGGGGGGAAAAACTAGCTAGAGGCCTGGCTCAAGGCATTGAGCTTATATGTGCACATGTGGTCAGGGGCGTTTGGACGAGTGCCGACGGGCGTGACCCTGACTAGTCACTCGTTGCTATTGTTACTTATACTTGGTACAGTGTCTCAGTCACCATGTTCGAGGCGAGTGTGAAACGCTTGACGTACAGTGTAATACGTCAGTGGATGCATGTGGCTTTACTGCTAGTGAGGAGGTGCTCCTGTCACATGAAACGTGACTTGTGGCTTTTGTGACCGGTTCTCCGTCTTTCTTGACGTGGTACTTCGGCTAGCCTATGTATGGCTTCTCCGTGGCTTGTATAGCATACACGATGGTGAGGTCGTGTGTATGCTGGTGTTTTGGGTAGTGTGTTCTATTGTAAATCCTGTTTTGATGATTGTTAACATTAATGGCCTTTAGTTAAAGTGATGGTGTATGTATTTTGATGTTGTTTATTTGTCAAATGTTCATCTAATTGTTCATCATAAAGTCCATGCATGGTCTGTTAGTCCATTTTAGTTGCATTCAAAGTCCGTGCATGTTTTGTTTATCTGGCTGCCAAGCATTTGCACAACAAAGTGCATTCATGTTGTTCGTATGCCTCTCAAGTCCGTGCAGGTTTAGGTTCTGGACTTAGAAAGAATCCTACTCGATGTATTGAGCTAGTGTACATAAAGTCCTTACATGTATGAAGTCGATGCAGGTTGTCTCCCTGTGTGTTAAAGTCTGTGCATGTTGTGTCCTTGCATAAACTGCAAACATAATGTCCATGCATTATTGAGTCCGTGCAGGTTTTCATGTTGATCACATAAGTCCGTGCACGTTTTAGTTGAGTTGAAAACACAAGTCTGTGCAAATAAGGTCCGTGCAAGTTCTCGTGGAATTGCACACAAGTCCGTGCATATAAGGTCCGTGCAAGTTCTCATGGAACTACACACAAGTCTGTGTATATAAGGTCCATGCAAGTTCTCGTGGATCCGTGCAAGTTCTCGTGGAACTGCACACAAGTTCGTGCATATAAGGTCTGTACAAGTTCTCGTAAGTCCGTGCATATAAGGTCCGTGCACGTTTCTATTCAAGTAGAGTCCATGCACACTTTTCCAACAAAGTCTATGCACGTTTCTTCTGAACTAAAGTCCGTGCACTATGAGTCCATGCATGTTTTGGTTTGACAACCAAAGTTCATGCACTATGAGTCCGTGCACATGTCTCTTATTCAAACGGAGTCCGTGCATGTTGGGTGTGAACACCAAAGTCCGTGCATGTTGCACGTACTCAAGTTGAGTCTGTGCACGTTTTGCATCTGCATGTTTTGCTTCATTGAGTCTGTGCATGTTTGGTGTTAACACCAAAGTCCGTGCATGTTCTTGAGTTGACCACCAAGTCTGTGCATGTTGTTGTTTGCCCACCAAATCCGTGCATGTTGCACGATTTGCGTATTTGCACATTTCTGAAGTCCGTGTAGGTTTTGCAAAGTCCTTGCACGTTTTCACGTCAGGTGCATATCATGAAGTCCGTGCAGGTTTTACATTTGTGGTTATAAAGTCCGTGCATGTTTCTCTCACATATAGGTCTGTGCATGTTTTTATCCTTGAACATTTTGCCTATTATCAAGTCCGTGCACTTTTTGCTCTTTGCGTGTTAAGGTCTGAGCATACACTGTAGCAAAGGCAGTGCATGTCCATATCAAGTCCGTGCACTTTTTGCACTTTGCGTATTAAGGTCTGAGCATACACTGTAGCAAAGGCAGTGCATGTCCATATAAAGTCCGAGCATAATTGGAGCAAGTCCGTGTACTTTAATTCTAATGATATAACAACTCCGTGCAGTTTTTCCTTCTATCCGTAGTATATTTCTAACTGTCCTGAACTGATGTTTATTTCTATTATGACAGATGTCCTTTCATTAAGAATAAGGATAACACGAGATCCAATGCTGGAGGATGTGCTAGGATCGTGACACGTGGAGTGTAGTATGCTAACATGCTGCCACGTGGTCAAGGCGCTAGGGCGAGAATTCGTGGAAGACACGCGCCCACCTATCTGCTGCTGCTGCTACTATAAAAGAAAGACTTCTCCATCTGGAGAAGAGTGATCATAATTTGAAATCAGAAGAGCAGAAGCAGAGAGAGCATGTATGATCCAGAGAGAAGAGAAAGAGAAGAGAAAGAAGAGAAAGAGAGGGTTGAGGGAAAACTGTTTGAGTAATTGTCTGAGAGGAAGCTTGTTCTTCAGTCTCTCGGTTCAAAAACCAGACTCCCGTAGCTATATCCTACCCCACACTCTGGTCACCGCACACACGTCGCGCCGGCGACAACCCCGCCCGCCCTCGAACAAAAGGATGGCACGCCCGGTGGGACGCCTCCCGCCTTCCCTCTTTTTGCTGAAGAAAAAGTCCGTGCCAGCCCTGAAGCCCTGGTGCCCTTTTCCTGTCCTTGTAAGAGAGGTAGAAGAAGAGCACCTGTTCGCACTCTCCGGCAGCTTCCAGTTCGCCTCCCAGTTGCCCGATCGTGTTCGACGACTGTCAGACGCGGCTGTCCCAGCTCGTCCGGTGCTTCAACAACTGTGGCGGCCGTTACCTACGGTCCCATCGTCGTCGCCACCCACGCTCGGGTGGGCTACTTGGCGGTGCCGATCGCTTTCGGCAGTTTCGCCCCGGTCGTCGGATCGCCCTACTTTTTGAGTGTGGTCCCCGTGGCTGCTCCACCGCCACCCCCAGCTCCTGTCTCTTTTGGCGCCACCAATGCGCCACACCAATTACCAGTCTTGACAGCCAGACTGAGCGTCAGGCTCGGGTCTCCCGTTACCGGTCCCCGTAGGGGTTCCGGACCAATCCCAGCCCGGGCATGCACCAGCCCCCGGGCCCAGTTCCGACCGACTCCCGACGCAGGCCTCGCGTTCCGAGTTCCGGTCTCCACTTCTGTAGTTCGCTTGGGCCTCCAGCCCCGGGCCCCGGCCAAGTCGGCATCCGACGCGGGTCTCCACCCCAAGGTGTTCGACTCCTCAGCACCCTGCTCGAGCCGTCAACCCCGAGCCTCCACCGAGCCAGCTCCCCACACGGGTCCCCTGACCTGGGGGCATGGCTCCCCAGCACCCCGTTCGGGCCTCTCGACCCGAACCTCACAAGACCAACAGCCCCACTCAGGTTCCTAATACCTAGTGCGAGGCGTCTCAGCATCCAGACCGGGCATACAATCCCAGGGTTTCCCGCGGATGACGTCTGGCATGACTGATCCGCGTCAGGCTCCGGATCTCTCGGCTTTATCTCGGGGGCACTGCTCCCACAACCTGACAACGCTGATTCCCAGCACTGGTCTGCTTCTATGGGACACGGCGACCCCGACATGGACCAAGGGCCTCCTATAACGCCTTCCGGTCTCGCCAGCTCCCAGTCTAGGCTCAAGGCCTCGGGTCACCGGCACCCTGGTACCCCCTGCAGTGTCAGCTCCAGGTGCAAGCGCGTCGTTACGAGCATCTGCAACACTACTATCGGCTCGGGCGAAGGCTTACACTCGAGTCACCGGCCTCCACTACAGACTATGCGTCTTAGGGGCCTATTCTGGTATTCCCGGTGACTGGCCTCGCGCCACCAGCATTCACAGACCGGGTTTTCTCGGTCTACCACCTCGGAGCGAAATCATCTTCGGCTCCCCAGAAGAAGTATCGTCGTAGTCGTAAAGGCAAGCGACCCGCTACTGCCACCAGCAACACCGGCAAGACCATTCTTGTCGGGGACTTACGGATTTGCCTGGACGGGGGCGAACCCATTGTACCTCCAGAGCGAATCGTCTCTACGGTCCCTACTACCAACCGCTTTAGCCTCTACCGTCGAACGCGGGAAGACAAGGCGGAACTCAAAAGGGTGAACGCTTCGGCAACGACCCAAAGGTGCCAGTGCCGGTTCGGCATCCCAGCTCCCAAGTCCCGTCGGAGACATAAGGACGAGGGGGACCAGCAATCTGACTTGAGAATGATCTGGGTTACCCCAGAGGAAGCTCAAGCTATCCGAGAGGCGCATCTCAGCAACCATTTTCGGGCACAAGGGTGCCGCGTTGAGCAAGGTGTAGTTGGCCCTACAGCCGCATCATCTGAGGTTGCCCAGCCCCTCATCGTCTCTCGTTCAGATAGGCGGAAATAGAGATGGGCTCATTTTGGGCCCCACCAATATCCAGCCTCGAGTTCTCCTCAGGCAGATGCCGTAATAGAGACTCCTCCACAACGCACCTCGGTCTTTGATAGGCTGGGGGCACCCGTTCGCCCCAAGAGGCATTCTCAGAAGAGGTGGACGGTCTGGCTCCTCAATGACGTAGTCAGGGTGTTCACATGCTACACTATCGGGCACCAACCTGAGGTTCAGACTGATGATCTAAACCAACCCATATCTCACTTTAGGAGACCTCGTCACCCGACTCAGTCGTCGGCTCTGGTCGGCCACATAGGCACTTCTGCCGGGCCTCAGGCATTGACATGTGCGGAACAAGTTCCCATTGAGGAGCATGTCGCCCCCATCAACACGGAGTCGGTCAACAATGACCCTCCGACCGATGAAGTCCAAGAGGTAACTCTTGAGACTCTCATGAAGGAGAACCAGCACTTGAAGGCCCTCCTACAAGACTTGCTTTAGTAACGTGACCTCCACCCTCAGTTGCCCACTGGGCCTTTGACGGAGGCGCCGATCCCACCAGGTGGGCAAAATGGTGCTAACGTCTCCGCTGTAGCTACTTGGACCCCTACCATTGCTGGGTTCGGCATGCCCTTGGCCGAGGCTCAACCACAGCCATCCAACACGCCGATGTCGAAAAATCTCATGGCACAATGCCAGATGATCGAACGAATCATTGTGACCAAGCTCGCCCAGTTTGGAGAAGGGGTCATAACTGTAGATCTCTACAGTGTCCCCTATCCGCTCCACCATCAGCTCAAGAAACTTCCCATGGAGTACGCCAAGCCGCCGAAGTTGCAAAAGTTCAATGGTCAAGGGTCTCTGCATGAACACTTGGCCTACTACGTCACGGCCATGGGTGAACTCGCGTTGGATGAGTCTTACCTCTTCCGCTACTTCGCCACCTCACTTAAGAGAACGGCCTTCCAATGGTATTCCTGTCTGAAGTCTAACTCACTCATTGATTGGGCCGATCTCCAGAAGAAGTTCCTCGACCGTTTCCAAATGGCTGAGTGTGGATGCACTTATGGGGATACTCTTCGTTCTTTTCGTTATTTTATTCATCCTTTCGTTCTGTTCGTTCGGTTTATTGAGTGCGAGGGCGTGCCAGTCACCGAGGTGACGATTTATGCGGGCTTAAAGAAGCCCAGGGCACGGTGCAAACCAGCCAAAGCTTCCTTCTGGGAAGTCGTACGTCATCAAGTTAGCTTCGTTCCAGAAGTGATCCCGCGGTGATCCGACCTCGGCACTGCACGCACCGCCCGTTCTCGTGAAACTGCGCCAAGCTCAGGTCCGAACCTGAGTCCCAAATGGTAGCAGCTCCACAGCCCGCCCCGGCATGATTCAGCCCGAGCTATCTACATGAGAGTTCTACTCCTCCAAACCACCGACACACCAGAAGTGATCCCGCCAGCATCTGACATCGTCTCTGTCCGTGGCGTCCAAACTCCCACAGGCGCGCCAGACCCAGAGCCCCTGTTCACCCAGGATGAACTACAGTCAAGTTGGCCCCGACACCCCTTCTTCCTGTCCGTTTCAGTTCGTGATGTCTTCATCAAAGTTGCAGCCCCCGACGTAACGAAACCAATGCAAGTGGTTTTGTCACGTTCCAATGTCAGCACCAGGACATCTGCCCCTATCTGTGACGTCCTATCCTACTGTTCACCCAGAAACCCGATGCTGGCTGTCCCAGCGGCCACGCCCAGTAAGGTGATCGGACGGCCACCCCCTTCGGGGGGCTCGTAGCCCTCCCAGTCAGCGACGTCCCTGACTTGGTCCTGCCATGATTGGAGTTCTGCAGCATCCGTACCGGCCGTCGCACCACAGCTGCGTCGACCAGTCTAGCCGAGTAGAACTGCACCAGCCTGCTGCAGCAGCCGCCATCCCCACCCAGCGCCGTCAGATCGACACCAGGCTTTTCGACATCTGTCAGCGTCCTTCGGTCCTCGTCCAGGAGGTGGCTGTGTCCTGAGTGGCCGCTACAGCTCGGCGTGCGGTTGTTAGCTCGCTTCCCCCTCCCCGCGATCCCCCCCTCCTGCGCGAGGGTAGTAGTTTGTAATTGGTCACCCCCACCCCGTGAGCCCCCTCCCTGCGTGGAGTGTAGTGCATGTACTAGCAGGTACTACATCTAGCCTCCCCGATGCAGCGTGTCCGTCGGGTGCGCATGCTCCTCGGCTCGCCATCGTCTCCGACCGGAGCCGATCCTTCGGATGGCTAGGTACGTGCGTTCGCCACTCCAACTACTTGCTTAGTATTAGCTCCGACTGCCGCGCCGCGTGAAGAGTGCCCAGCCCAAATTCCACGATACGAGAGTTCTTACTGCCGGTGAGAGAGTGCACACCAGAACCGATCCCCTCGGTATCGGTCCGCTTGGTTGAAACCGACGCCCATCACTTGTCCCCGGGTGGCTCACCACTACCCTCTGCGTTACTCGGACCGTGTCCGACCCCGTCGCGAGCCACAGCTCACTGAATCGTCATTACGTGCCCTTAGTGGAGTTCGTCACATGTGTAATTGTTAGCTTGTCATAGGCTGACTTGCACTCAGTTGATTGCTGGCTTAGGGTCCCGCGTCTCGACCAGGTTCATCCCGCGTCAGATCTAGCTAGTCGAGTCCTCGGCCTTGGCCATCCTTTCTTGTGAGTCTGTTTCCCCTGCCATCCTATACCCCTCATGTTACCCCTCATGTCAGTCCCCACCAACCCGTCCACTCAGTCTGTTTGACAGATTGGTCTCTCCAATGCCAAACTCCCCGATTGGCTTGCCATGACTGTTCCTCACCCCGAGGACCGAGACACCCATAGGCTAGGAGTTGTTCGATCTGTCCTCGCTCAATCTGTTGACGAGGATTGGAGAAGAACGACCATTTTTTAAACCTACATACAAATTGGAAAACACCCATGTAAGGTCATTCTTGATAATGGCAGCTGCATCAATGCCATCTCGGCCGAGTTTGTCACCCATCTTGGCCTACCCACCGTCAAGCACCCAAAACCATACTGGGTAGCTTGGGTTGATAACACCTCTATCCCTGTAGTGGAAACATGTCAAGTTCCCATCCGCTTTGGCACATACCAGGAGCAGATATGGTGTGATGTCCTTCCAATGCAAATCGGCAGTCTTATCCTCGGACGACTGTGGATCTTCGATGTGGACCTCACCATCATGGGTCGGACCAACCAATGTTCGTTCCTCCATAACGGACACAAGATTGTCCTCACCCTGGTTCCCCCACGGTTACCTCAAATTCAAAAACCTGCCCCACCCGTAGGGGCTTCCCAAACCCCTCCTAGCCCAGCTGACACCTCAAAAGGTCATCCTGCAACCACAACGCCTAGTGCATCACCCAGGAAGGAACTCAACCTTGTCACTTACCAACAATTCCAGGAAGAACTCATCGTTGGAGAGCCAGTTTGTGCCATCATAGTCACCCTAGTGAGTGACAAAGATCCTGAACAGTACCCAGAGGAGGTCCAAGTCATTATCTCTGATTACCAGGACATTTTTCCTAAGGACCTCCCCGATCGGCTTCCCCCTATGAGGGACGTTCAACATGCTATGGACCTCGTTCCTGGCGCTACCCTTCCCAATCTCCCCCATTATAGGTTGAACCCTACGGAACACGCTGAACTCCCGCGCCAAATTGAGGAACTTATCAAAAAGGGGTTCCTTCGAATCAGCAAAAGTCATTGTGCAGTCCCAGCCCTCCTAACCCCCAAGAAGGATGGGTTGTGGCGCATGTGCGTCGATAGCCGAGCCATAAACAAAATCATCATCAAATACTGTTTCCCCATCCCTCGGCTCGATGACATGTTGGATATGCTTGCCGGATCCACGATTTTTTTCAAAGATAGATCTTAAGAGCGGCTACCACCAGGTCCGGATCCGCCTTGGTGATGAGTGGAAAATTGCTTTCAAGACCAAAGATGGCTTATAAGAGTGGTTGGTAATGCCGTTCGGCCTCTCAAATGCGCCTAGCACTTTCATGAGACTAATGACTGAGGTCCTTCGACCTTTTATTGGGAACTTCCTTGTGGTCTATTTTGATGATATTCTTATATACATCAAGATCAAGGAGGAGCATGTCCACCACTTAAGGCAGGTTTGTGACACCTTGAGAAAGGAAAGTTTGTATGCAAATTTGAAAAAGAGTCACTTCTTCACTGATAAGCTGATCTTCCTGGGGTTTGTCGTGTCAGCCCAAGGGGTCTCGTGGGAATATGCGAAAACGACAAGTCATTTAAAGCGTAGAAGGATGAAAAGATGCCAACTCCGCACCCGATCGACACGCAAGCCTAATTTTTCAACTACGAATCGTACGAGATCTCCAATTCACTGGCAACTACGGATACGGTAAATCTTACTCGGTCAAAGGCGGTAACGTGCAGCCAATTGCATTTTGAATAGTACTCCCATTATATAGAAAGAAAATCATTACACTGCTAAGTCGAGAGAGAAATTACAAAAGAGAAAGAGGAAATGAACTAGTAAGGCAAGTACAAATTTTCCTAGTCTATGGAAATGGGGGAACTCTGGGAAGTCTGTGGCCCCTCTTGAAGCTCAACAGGCGGAGGACCCTCAACGCTCGGAGATTTGCCCCCGGTACCCTCAGTGACGACCGGCCTGGGCACTAACCCCATTTGTATGGAAACTGCCCCGTCCGCGCGCCCTCCCGAGGCACCCGGAGTTGGCGATCTCTCCTCCACTGAGGCAGAAGCACCTTCGCTGCGCCCTTCATCACTCGACGTTGACGAGGGAGAGTCCGAGCCATACTCATCAAAATCGTAGCGCTACCTGGGGGCGAAGAAGAGCTCGTCGAGGACCTGTTCCTGGGCCAGACTGGCTGCCCGCCTGAAGCCTTGGGCAAAACCCTTCCGCAACCCTCGTCGATAGCCCGACTCCTAACATGCGAAGGCGGCCTGCTTCAGGGCTTCCTAGTACTCCTCCGAGGTCCAATAACGCTCAACCGCCTCTGCCCCGGCTCCTGCTACCTTCTCCTCAAGCTCGGCCACCCTCGCGTCGGCCACTGCCAGCTTCGCTTCGACCTCGGCCAACCCTGCCCTGCCCTCGGTCAACCTCGCCTCGGCTTCGGCCCGCGCCGCCACGGCCTCCCCCTTGGCCCGCTCGGCCTCTCGAACCCGGCCCTCGAGCTCCTCTCTCTCGGTCGCCCACTGTCCCGAGCGCACTGCATGAGCCCGACGCTCTTCCTCCAAGAGCTTGCCCTTAAGCTCAACCATGTACCGAGCTTGGGACAATTGCTCAACCTGTAACTGAGCATCCTCCTGGCTCGCCCGATCACGCGCCCGGAGTGAAGCCACCTCCTGCCGGAGCACCCCGAGCTCAGACGTCGACCGACCGATCCTACGGTCGGACTCAGCGCGAACCTGGGACTGAGCCCTTCCCTCATTCACCAGCTGTGCCACGAAGTCAGTGATCTCAGCTCCCAACTGAGCCATGAAGATGTCTCCCTCTATGACCCTTTCGAGGAGCATGGGAGGGGAACATCGTCGAAACTCCTTCCGAACAGATGAAGGTGCCAGATCTCGACACCGATTGTACAAGAAGGCCTTGACGGGGAACCGCCCTCGCTGAAGAGGAGGAGCCTCTTCCGGGAGAGTCGGGGTCGAAACGTCCTCTCTGGTCGTCCCTAATCTCGGGACAACGACGCTCAGCTCGGCCCGAATCCGTACCTCGACATCCTCCTCCTCGCCATGCACCCCGTCAGCCCCAACCGAGATCTCGGAGCCGACCTCCTCCCCCTACGCTCCTGTCGGCTCAGAGGAAGTCCCCTCAACCGCTGTGGGCACCTCTGGTTCGGTCGATGGAAGGCTCGGGCGACGGACACCCTCAGCTACAAGCTCCTCGGTCGGGCGGGAAGTCTTTGCCTTCTTCGACCGCCTCTTCTTGGCGGTCAGAGCCTTCATTGAAGCCAGCAGTAGCCGCTCCCTGGCATCCTTCCGGTTAGACCCTCGGCGCTCGGAGGCATCGTCCCGAGCAACTTGCTTGCCCTTATCCCGGGCGGAAGAAAGACCTACAGAAGCTTGAGGCACGCTCGGCGTAATCGTCTCCTCCAGCTCGACGACCTCCCGATCGGCTGGTCGCCCCTCACCACCACCGCGTCTTGTTTCTGTTCAACAAAGAACAAGTCATCAGCAAGGGGCTCGACCAACTTAAATAAGAAAGTACGAAAGTTGAAGCTTAAGGTCCTTACCACTGAGAGGCAGCGCTCGGCGAGGATAATCCTCAATGTTGGCTGAAGTCATCAACTCAACAGTGGTTCGACGATTCTCCTGAAGAACCCTAATCTCCTCTTCTAGCTTCGAGGAGATCACCGGCTGCTTCGGAGGGAATACCGGATGGAAGTTCGGCTGGACGAGGAAACCCCAGTTGGGATTTCCCTTACTAGCCCTAACCCAGAAACATTGAGTCTTCCACCCCTTGTGCGAAGAATCCCGAGGAGAGAGAGTCACACAGCACCTCTTTCTCCTCCCCTGAAGATAGAAGAAGTCCTTCTCAGCATGGGTTTGCTCCTTCAGCTCGAAGAAAGTGTGAAAAAAGTCTAAAGAAGGGTCGAGATCGCACAAGCGATAAAGGAAAATGAAAGAGAAGATGAAAGAATATGAATTGGAAAGCAACTGGACAGGAGTTAGTTGGTAAGATTGCAGCAGTTACACAGCGAAGGGATGGAGAGGAAGGCGAAAGTCGCACTTCCAAGCCAGAAGAAAAATGCAGAAGAGGCCCGAACGAGTATCCAGACTAGACTCGTGAGGTTTAGCCGGAGAAAAGAAATACCGCCATGGCAGTTCGTAGCGGACCTCGATCTCCTTCACCTCGGCCTCGCCTAACTCGCTGCGCAGAGGATGACTGGGCACCGAACCCCCTGCACCTTGCACGGGCTCCCGGACCTCAACCGCAAGATCGTGCTCTGCCATGGAGGAACGAGAAGAGGAAGAGGAAGAAGAGGGAACTACGGACTCAGAAGATTCAGGAGGAGGAGGAGGAAGCTGACGGATCGCTGCCGCCGTGGTCTCGGCCAACTCCGCGAAAGCCTCTACGATCCTCCGCTCCCTCAAGTCGCTCTCACGGTGCGTGGATTCTCTCAGAATATCGGTGCAGCGAATGGGAAAAGCCCTAGGTAGAGGAAACGTGAGACGCAAGCATGCGGGATATTTACATATATATCCCGACAACCCTGGCGGGATGCGTCGCGACGTTTAAAACTCCAAGAAGGGACTCCCCGCGCCGACTCAAGGGAATCGTCATCATCATACAGTAATTTTTCATATTTTTCTGAATTTCTAGTATTTTCAGATTTTCTATATATTAACCACCTTAACCCACTCTCTCTCCCCATTCTCTCTTTCTCACTCTCACACCTCTTTTTCTCCCCTCTCTTCTCCGGCGACCGACGGAGTGAGGCGGAGGCAGTGCAGGGGTGAGGCGGCGAGGACGGGTCGAGGATTGAGGGCCGGTGGCGCGTAGAAGCTCGGGGGCATGCTCGTGAACCGACGAGGGTTTCAAGGCATTTTCTTCGTGGATCGACGTCCACTGTGCGCGAAATCTTCGATGGAGGTAGGGGGACAGTTCCCTAACGCGTGTACTTCATTTTCCCACAGTTTTACATTTTATGGTGCAAGAACGAGCGAGTTCTGACTCGTTGTAGTTTTTCGAGGTTCGTAGGCTTCGCCAAAAAATGGCGACAGTTTTACGATCGGTTAGTGTCAATGGACTCCCTAGAGCGTTGGCATTCCATAGTCACTGATTTCATCTCGATTAGCGGTCCTGTTTGACTGTTAGGAGCCCGGGAAGTCCGGATGCTCCATTTGGGTCGATCTGGTAAAATCGCATGTTTCTCATCGTTTCTTAGCCGATCTGGCTCCAGATTGAGTCTATGGGTTTCCCTGTGTGTCCATGGTTATATCCCCTTCGTTTCGGCATGAATGGGGCATGGGAAGGCCAAGATCGGGCCAACCCCACAGGTGGTTCGCCGTGAGGATGGACGGTCGAACCAGGTGTCGTCCATCCCCATGGGCGGCCAGCCATGGGCCGTTCATCTTCGTGAGTTTTGGGACATGTGCGGTCGCACGATAGACCACACATGGGTGGTGCAGCCCAGTAGGGACCGCACATCCCCCCTTGGGCGGCCAGTCTCTAGCTGCCTGTCTTTCCGTTGGGACGTGCGGCCAAGTCCTGACCGCACATTCCAGTTGACCCTTGGTCAACAGCTGAGTGTAGGTCGCATTGTGCGGTTTGGTCAAGACCATTTTGACCGACACTATAGTAAGTCGATTTCGTTCAGCGGTCCGGTCAAGACCGTGTTGACCAGGAACTGTTTTGGGTTTGTGGGCTTGTGTGGCCCAGGGCTTGACCGCACATCCCCTTGGGCGGTCCTGCCCGCCTATCCCCCTCTGGTTCTGACACTTGAGCGGCCTAATCCTGGACCGTTCATGCTTGGGTGGTCGTGCCCTTGACTGTCCATTCCCCATTTGAGCGGGCTGTCCCTGACCGCACATGCCCTTGTGCGGTCAGCCCAGAGCCGCTCATCCCCGTGTGTTATCGATTTACTTTAGTGGGTTGTCCCGTGACCGTTTGAGTGTCGTGTTGGACTCCGGTCGACCCGGTTGTGACCTAGAGGTTGACTTTCGGTCTCGTGAGTGTCCCGGACATCCCGGAGGTTTTGTGTTCTTATTTTGAGGTGTCTGTGGGTTCCATGTTACCGTGGTTTCACACCTAGGGATTAGGCCAGATCGACGGCTTAGTACCGTCACGTTCAATGGTCTTGACCCCGAGTCTCGCGACTCAAGGGCCGTTGGGTTAATAGGTCTAGTGGGCTATCTAGAGTTTGGTGGCCTCGAGTCACCGGTTACTTCGTGTCACTCGTGATGGGTGCGTGTATGGCTTTATGTGTTTACATCAGTGACCCTCCACTAGTCGCAGCCTTCTTACGGCACGCGCGTGCTGACCCACCGGGGAGCGGTGGAGCGGCATACCCGAGTTAGACGGTGAGTAGGCTGGTTACCATAGGGCCCCCATGTACAGCCGAGTCTGGGCTTAAGGGGAAATACCAGCTAGAGGACAGGCCTAGGGCATATAGTCTGAGTGTGCACACGAGGCTGAGGGTTTCGGACCCGTACTGACGAGCACGACCTCAGCTAGTCCTTATTTTGTGGTACTTCTGGTTACTGTGTCTGTCTGAGTCTTGCGCCCGGGGCGTGGTAGCTAGACACTTGTGACGCGGTGTAAGACGTCAGGGGACGTATCCGGTCTTTCTTCTAGTGGGTGGTGCACCCGTCACGTGATGTGAGTTATTGTGTCCTAGGTTTCCGTTTCTCGTCTGCGAGATGGGGTTTCGGGTGTTGTTTTCGGGAGTGTTCCCGTAGCTGAGGTCTGGGGTTTCCGGTGAGCATCACCAAGAGCTTTCCCTAGACGGCGTGGAGTTCACGATAACGACATCGTGACTGTGTTTTCGGACCATGTGGCTTCGGTTCAGGCCCTGCTGTGAGGGTAGGTTTTCGCGACCGAGGCGTCGTGTCATTTTCCTGGTAGCATGGTTAGGACGGTTCGTGTCCGATAGTCTCTCGATCGTGGAATCGAGATGTCAGGTGTGTGACTTGGTTGTCCCCCGACGGGAGACCAGGTCGTGTTTTCTATTGCCAGTAGGAGTAGCTGTAGTGCCGAGTCTTGACCGGCCACCGGTTTACTATTCCTGCCATTACTGTTGTTCCTTCCGTGGCTAATGTAGCTTTCCTTTTTGCCATTGTTTTCTCGGTTGGGGTTCTGCGGGATCCCTACTGAGCCAGTGTTAGGAGGCTCACCCCTGATTTTCAGGTGCGATAGTTCTTCCTCGAGGTTCGAGGGAGCGGTGTGGAGGTTCCTAGTTGCCAGCTTGCCGGGCCGAGTGTTCACTTGGTGAGTGGTACGTTTTACTACTTTAGACTGTACTTCCTGTTGGACTGGACTCTGTTGTAGCAAGATTGTTTATTTTTGTTATTATATCTGCTGTCCAACTTTATTTCTTATTTCTATGTACACCACACCTATCCTTTTATCCCTTTCGAGTCTTCGGACTCGTGGGAGGCGGGCCGAGGTTCGAGACGCGCCGGTTCCTTTCCGGTACTCGGATCCCGGGCCGCTACAGGTGGTATCAGAGCTATGGTTGTGGAAGTACATGGGAATTTGGGATATTGCAGTGATCAGAGTCTGTATGGTCCAGTACAGTCGGCAGCTGGCATAGGATTTTGTGTTTGATTTTCACTTGGTTTCTCGCGTGAGAGTGTGGGTGCGCGGCGTTGGCGCTGTGAAGGTGGTTGCTGTTCTTGTCGGAGTGCCGGGGCCCAACCCGGCACCCACTCCCCCTTACACTAGGGCTGCCCCAAATCCTCAAAGTGGGCAGCAATGCTTTAGGTGCCTTGGGTATGGTCACTTTGCCAATCAATGCCCCACCAAGGGCGCGTCCAACTTGCTCATAGAAGAGACCAACCCCCAACCCCAAGCTGAATTGGAAGGAGAGTTTGAAGTCTATGAGGCCTCTCCCGATTGGGAGGAAGAGTATGAAAACCATTACATGGAGGCCCATCAAGAACAAACCCCTCCACCCACCGACTCTCACCTTGGAGTAGTTAGGTGCACCCTCACTCAAACCCAAGAACATGATTGGAGGAGAAACACCATCTTCCATACCTATATCCGGATAGGGAGTCATGCTAGGAAGGTCATCTTGGACAATGGGAGTAGTGTAAATGTGGTGTCTCCCGACACCGTCAAGCTCCTAGGCCTTACCATCTCTTCACACCCACAACCATACCGGGTAGCTTGGATTGATGCTACATCCATACCCGTTAGCACCCGTTGCCTTGTCCCCATCACCTTTCAATCCTACCACGGACAAGTTTGGTGTGATATTCTACCCATGGAAGTAGGGAAGGTGATGTTTTGCATGGAAGGTGGCTATTAGGGTTTCTTCCTAGGTGGTTTCTCCGGTGATGGCCGGCGGGGCTATCCCGCTGGCAGCGCCTGCCCAGCGTGCGGAACCTGCTACCAGAGATAGCCGGTCCTTTGCACAGGTCCTTGCAGCGTCCTTGGTGGTTCCTCAAGTGGACATCGACGTCCATCCGCCTGCTTCAACCGACCGAGGTGAGCCGGCATGTTTCTTCTCCAAGGAGGAGATAGATGCCTCCCTCGCCCCCTTCCGATTTACAATAGTGGCCAAAACTGCTTACGGAAGGCCCGGTATTCCGGAAATCCGAACACACTTGATGCAGCGATGTGGCTTAAAAGAATCCTTTGTTATTAGTGCACTTGACAATATCCATCTTCTTCTCCGGTTTCAATCGGAAGATGACTACCTTCGTGTTCTACTTCGTGAGGTCCTATATATTCAAGGTAGGCTTTTCAGATTCTTCAAATGGACGCCTCTGTTTCGATCGGATGAGGAACCTGCATTCAGCCCTGTTTGGATAGAGTTTCCTAACCTCCCTGTGAATCTTTATCAGAAAAAATTTCTAATGTCTATTGCTGCAAATATTGGTCCGGTCCTTCAAGTTGCGCAGGCATCTGAACTTCTCACTAATACAAAAGCGGCTAGAGTTTGTATTGAGCTCCACCTGCTCAATCACAGACCAGAACGGATCTGGATTGGCATGGGACCGGATCTTGGAGGTTTCTGGCAGGAGATCAAGTACCTTAATGTTCCTTCATATTGCACCACCTGTAAGCGGCAAGGACATGAACAGGAAACATGTAGAGTTAAATCCAAATTGGAACCCGGACGAGGGAAACAACACATGGAACTTCTTCGCAGTAACATGACAGAGGAAGTCTCAGAAGGGAACAAAGCCAAACACGGCGGAGCTCGACCGATACAAAGGGAGGAATCAAATAACTATACTGTTTGCAGGGATGCTGACAATAAACACCCAATGGATCCCGCCTCCAGTCCATTGCAACAGAGTTCCACTTCTGATATCATCACCAAAACTCAGGAAGATCCAAATTCTGAGGGGCCCCAACCTTTACATGCACCGGGGGGGAACTCCAGTTCTAACATGGCGGAACCACAGGGGGCAGCGTCAACTGAATTACCTATCCCTCTCCAGCAGGATACCACGCATACTGATTGTGCTGAATCTTACTTGATTACTGACACGGGGATCCCTCCAGATAACCATGGCCCAGCTACCAAAAGGCCAGGTAATGTTACTATGATTACAGCAGCCAAGGACAATAGCCGCATGCCTCTTTTGAATTTATCCCAGACCGAATTGCCACCAATTTCTATAGATGGGGTCATTACTAGAGCTCGCGCTCGCTCAGTGGATGGAACCGATACCAAATTGTCTTAATGGAATCTGCTCTGTTCTGGAATATCAGGGGAATCGGAAATGGTGCATCAAAAAGAGCATTGAGAAGGCTTATTCACAAACTGAAACCGGCTATTGTCGCCATCAGTGAACCCAAGATCGCCTTATCTAAAGCCTCTGCAGTGGCCAAGTATCTTAAAATGGATAAAGTGGAAGGTAATCAAGGTGAAGATTCTAAAATTTGGATTTTCTGGAATAATTCTATTTCCCTCTCTGTGGTGGCTTCCTCAAGTCAATACTTAACCCTTGGCCAACCAGATGGCCATTCTTTCAAGGAATTTTTTACTTGTGTTTATGGCTCTTGCAATAGGATTGACAGACAAGATCTATTTAACCAGCTCATGATTTTTGGTTCCTCTGTGGATAAACCTTGGATCATTGGAGGCGATTTTAATTGTATTACTCATTCCTCTGAAAAAAGGGGTGGTGTGACCTGTCATCTTGAAGCTATGGTGGATTTCAACGCCTTCATATCTGCTACTGGTATTTTTGACGCTGGCTTCATTGGCCCTCCTTTCACTTGGTGCAACAAAAGGACTGGGTCTGCCTGTATTAGTGCCCGGTTAGATAGAGTTTTGTTCAACCATCCCTGGCAAATAGAACATCCCCATATGCATGTTCAGCATCTCCAAAGGGGCCCCTCAGACCATGCTCCGCTCGCCCTTATTTGCAAGGTGATACCCAGAGGGCCTAGCAGGTTTATTTTCCAAGAAATGTGGACACTCCATCCTACATTCCTAACAACGATATCAGAGGCTTGGAACCAGGGTTATAGCAGTCACCCCAATGGCTTCATTTGCCTTCAACTTAAGCTTAAGGCTTTAAAAACCAAACTCCAGCAGTGGAATAAAAATACCTTCGGAGACATTGGGCAAAATATCAAGAAAGCTGAAATGGAAGTAGACAAATGCCAGTTGTCTTTTGATTCTAATCCCACCGACAACAATAGAGGAGCCTTAAATGCTGCTAATGCTAATCTTCAACACCATCTGCGGTGTGAGGAACTTTTCATGAGTCAGAAAGCCCGTATAAACTGGCTAAACAATGGGGACAGGAATACCAGTTTTTATCATGCTTCAGTGCAAGCTCACAGACGGAGGAACTACATTCACAGACTTAAAGTGGGAGATCAGAATTCCTGGTGCTCTGATCAAGCAACTCTGCAAAATAAAATTGTGGATTTTTTCCAACAACAATTAACTTCTGAAGCCCATTCTGTTGATACTGCCCTCCTTCACTCAATCCCAACAGTCATTACTGAAGGCCAAAACCAGCAATTATGTGTGGTTCCATCTACTGAGGAGATTAAGGAAGCTGTTTTTTCCATGCGGGGCTCAAGCGCTCCTGGGCCGGATGGTTTCACCGGCATCTTTTTCACGCACTGCTGGTCTATTATTTCAACTGATGTCGTGAAGGCGGTGCAAGATTTTTTTGCTGGATTTCCCATGCCCAAAGGTATTACCTCTTCAATTATCACATTGATCCCCAAGATTCACGAACCCTCCTCATGTGGGCACTTCCGACCCATCAGTCTCTGCAATTTTGCATACAAAATTGTATCGAAGATTCTCTGTGCCCGGCTTGCTCCTCTCCTTCCTGCTATTATATCTGAAGAACAAGGCGCCTTTGTCAAAGGGAGATTCATTCTGGATAATGTTTCCCTTGCTCGCCACCTCGTCCTGGACCTCAACAGAAAGGTTAGGGGACACAATATACTATTCAAACTGGATATGGCCAAGGCTTACGACAGGATGGAGTGGGATTTCCTGCTTGCTGTAATGAGAAAATTCGGTTTCAACAACAGATTTCTCTCCTACATTGGTATGCTCTTATTCAATTGCTGGTTCTCCATCTCTTTCAATGGCAGTCTTGCAGGTTACTTCAAATCAACACGGGGGTTGCGCCAAGGTGATCCTATAGCCCCCATCTTATTCATCATCGGCTCTGAGGTGTTAAGTAGGGGTCTTAAAAACCTCTATCATACTGGTAATATCCAATATTACCAGGCTAAATGTGGGAGAGAACCAGTCTCTCATCTTCTTTATGCGGATGATACCTTAATATTCACCAATGCTACCAGCAAAAACATTCGCAATATGCTTCAATTCCTAAGACAATATGAGGCATCCTCTGGTCAGGCCATCAATGCAGACAAAAGCTGTTTCATGATATCTTCCAAAGCTCCCAGGAATATTATCCAACGTGTTCAAGATAGTACTGGGTATAGATTGCACAAAGGCTCCCTCTGCTACCTTGGTGTCCCCATTAAACCGGGTAGATTGAATGCTGCTGATTTCACCACTCTGGTCGATGCCTTTAATAACCGTCTATCTGGCTGGAACTCCAGTCTTCTATCCCAAGCCGGACGTTTGATTCTCATTAAAACTGTCCTCCGCAGTCTACCAATCTATTTAGCTTCATCTGTTAATATTCCTGCTGGTATATCCAGAATCCTTGACCGTCTGTGCTCGAATTTTTTCTGGAATGGAACTAAAAGCAGTGGTAAAAGGCATTGGATCTCATGGTCAGAAGTTCAGAAGCCCATTGAGGAAGGGGGGCTGGCCATTCGGAGCATCCAAGACATTCAGCTATCTTTGTCTGTTAAACAACTTTGGAACATTCTCCATGGTAATTCTTTGTGGTCACGCTTTGCTCGGAACCGGTTCATAAAGCGGCATTTTCAGGAGGAACAACGGCCATTCCCTGCTGGCCTTAAGAAGAACTTATTTTTCCAAGCTAAAGAACTGATCCTAGCTCATTCTAGATGGGTCATTGGCGATGGCGCCGACACTGACTTTCTCCGGGATACCTGGATTGGAGATAGACCATTATCTCACTTCCTGAAGCCTGGATATAATGCCGCTAATTATTCAGGAATCAGTGTCCGCAGCATGTTAACCAACTATGATCATCCCCTGTGGAACAATATTACTGTTAATCCTGACACTCTTAAAATTGAAACCAGTAGTGCAAAAGATCTCTGTATTTGGACTGGTAATAATTCTGGGAATTTTACATCCGCCTCAGCATACCGGATGATTGCTAATCAGGGTATTCGTCGGAATGCCTGGAGGAACCTATGGCACAGAACCTTTCTTCCGCGAGCTAGCCTGTTCACCTGGAAAGTCATCCGCAGAGCGGTTGCTGTTGACAGCCGGGTGAGTGAGTGTGGCATTCAGATGGTGTCAAAATGTAATTGCTGTCGCAATCCACAAACTGAGGAGCTCAACCACCTATTCACCCAAAGTGACATTGCTGTAGTGCTCTGGTCCTGGATATCTCCTCTTGTTAGTGGTAACATACATTTCCATAGCCAGATTACTATCCGGTGTTGGAATTTGATTTCCAAATCGTGCATCAAGTCTGCTATCCAATTTGCTGGATTATATGCCTCCATTCTAGTGGTTTGGGAAATTTGGAAAGCCCGCTGCACTGCTCGCTATGAAGATGTTGCCCCCTGCCTCAGGACAATCCAGAACTCCATCATTACTCATCTGAATATGGCCGTCCAATCTGCTAAATTTACAAAAGCCCTATCCCATACTGAAGCTCAGATCCTTCTGTCCTTCAATCTCCGGCCTGTTGTTAAAATTAAGGTCCCCCAGCTGGTTAAATGGATGCCGCCAAACACATATCATTGTCTTAATGTTGATGGCGCTTCTAGAGGCAATCCAGGGCCATGCGGGGGAGGTGGATGCATAAGAGACACTCATGGTAATATGTTGGCGGGTTTCTCCTTCTATTACGGTACCGGTTCTAGCCTCCTTGCGGAAACCAGAGCGCTCCATGACGGTCTTCGAATGGCTCAGGAAATGGGGTATAACTTAGAAGCTGTTTATTCGGACTGTGCAGTGTTGGCAGTTGCGGTCTCCAGCCAATCACCGCCTCACTGGTCTGTATACCCCTGGTGGCGTGGAATCCTACAGCTTCTCCAAATATTCCAATGCCCAATTAAACATGTGTACAGGGAAGCAAATGCCGTGGCTGATAGCCTTGCTGTCCATGCCTGCCGTCTGTGTGACAACCGGATATTTCAGTACAGTACCGAGCTGCCTCATCAAGCCAAAGGGGCTCTACTACTTGACAAAATCGGGCTACCCAATTTTCGTTTCCGCTAAGCAGTTTTCCTCCAGGGCGTGGTCTCTCTCTCTTCCTTGGTTCGCATTGTTTTCCCAATTTCTGTTTGGGCCTCCATGGGTGGGCCTTTGCTGTCTCTTTTGGATGGACTTTGTATTCTCTCCCATTGAAGTTATAATAATATACCCCGGGCTGGCCCTTTAGTCGGTCACGGGCTTTGATTTAAAAAAAAAAAAGTCCAAGTTTGGACCATGGACCAACCACCTTGGACCCAGGGGTCCATGTGGACCAATAAGGAGGAGGGAGGGGGTCCTTCATTTTTTAGAAGGGCATTGGTTTGGCCGCCCTCCTGCAACCGCTGCTCAAAGAACGTGGCATGTTCTTCTGCCACACCTCACACGAGCCCCAGCCTCATCGCCCATGTCTAGCTACATGACATTGGAGGATTCTATAGGGAGGCCCCAATGACAAAACTCTGGGCGTGGGAGTTCGGAGGAGGGGGGTTTTTTATTTTTCGTGAGAGAGAAGAGTTTGGAGGTTCCGGAGAGTTGGAGGAGAAGTGCATTCCCGGAGGGAGGGAGGCACGAAAGTTGGCATTCGTTTTTGTTTGGAGTTCACTTTTGACGTTCGAGCTCTGAGGAGTCTTGGAACTCTGATAGCTCTGGGGACTGAAGAAGATTGACCTTCATTACCCCGGCTTCAGGCGTCCTCTGTCTTCCACTTCTGGGTGGCCAAGAGCATGGCTGCCCCCGGGTTTGCTCCCCACGTTCCCCTCTTTTGTTCCCTATTTTATGTTACATTCCCTACTCATTTGCATTCAAAGCATCCTAGATAATCCTTAGATCCTACTATAGAGGTTTCCACTTTAAACAAATGGGAAGGCGGGTGGTCGAAAGTCTCGACCATCCCCCCTTCCCAAACACCCCCAGGTAATCACGCCTCCAGTTCCTTCTTCTTCTGCATTACTTGGAACTTCTACTGCACTTCTTAGAGCTAATCGACATTTATTTCTTTGTGTTCATGGGCTTTTATCATTGTTTGTAGGATTTTTAGCATCTCGGGACTATGGCTCTCCATCTTTGGCTGGCCGAGCATGGAGAAGTCAAGTTCTCACAAACTCCCCATTTGAAGCCATTCCACGCGATGATCACCCTATGAGACTCAGGTGCAAGTCTATGGTGATCACTCCATTTATGTTTCTTTTGACTTGTGCTCTGTAGGCCTAGCTTCCATAGCATCTTCTGAGGAGGGAGGCACCACACACCCCTTCCTTCTGGATGATGCTCCTCGATGCCCCACCACTTTACAGTGCCCACAACCTTTTGGCGATCATGGTGGGACCTGCTACTGCCCATTGTAAGTCCTAGATGCCAAAAATCCAAGGATTTAAAGCCCATGTTCAATTGCCCCATGTGTTAGTTTAGCTCTATTCACAGGTAGAAGAAGGCCAGATAATTGGCCGCCTAGACAGCTGAGCGACCTGATGTGTGATGTCCTGGACCCTTTCAGATCTTTATTTTCGGGTCCCGGACTTACTTTCTCGGAGCGTCCCACTCTATCGTGTCTGGAATTTCGTTTCGAACATCTTTCGTGTTCGGATCGACGCGATTCGGGGTCGTTTCGGGGGCCCAGAGACGTTCTGCAGCTTTTTTCGCACATTTTTTCGATTTTCGACCCGATTCCAGCAAATCCTTCGGCACGCCGTTACGGGCGAATGTGGTTGTTCACCCAGGCGTGAGTGGTACCATTGTGATTGGTGCGTTCCGAGGATTGCGGAAATGTGATTTTTTATTTTTTGATATTTTTTTGAATTTCAAGATTTTCTATAAATATCAACATTTTCTCTTTTTCTTTTTCATTCTTCTTTCTTCTTCCTCCTTCCTTCTCCCCACCGTGAGCATCGCCCCCTCCCCCTCTCTCTCGTTCGATCGCACGGCGAGCTCCCACTAGCTGCAGACGGTGCGGGGCGACGGTGTGATGACGACGGCGACGGCAAGGCGGTCGTGGCGGCGTAGAACTCATGGGATTTCGTGAAGGAACGAGGGCTTCTAAAAGTATTCTTCATGATTTCGGTGTCGATTCGGTGGAGCATTCGCTCCATTGAGGTAGGATGACGTTCCCTAGCTCCCTGTGTTCCTTTCCCGTGGTTTGTAGGCCGAGGTGAGGCCGTGAGATGGGGTTTTCATGCCGGGGAGAGTTTTCCATGATTTGGGGAGAGTTCACCTGATCTATAGTTTTAGGCCGCGATTCAGCATTTCGATGGCTTAGATGCATGCTAGGGGTCCCAGGGGAGCTTCCCCCTTGATTTCCCCCTCTCCCGTGGAGGTATGGGGGCGTGGTCGATATTTTTGAGTTTCATTCGTCGTTTCACCGCTGGGACGATATAGCGGTCGTCCCAAAAATCATTATGAGCATAACGCGCCCAGGCAGGTGCGTTATACTTCGCACGATTTGAGTCTGGTCTTCGTGGGCTTAACGGTCCTACGACCGACCGCCATGTCAGACATGACGCACCGGTGCCGGTGCGTTATAGTTTTTCGACCGTTGGTTTTTGACCGTTGGAGGTCCTGGTCACATAACGCGCCTGGGAGGCCAGTTATGTACTATAGCGCCCCAGGGAAGGCACGTTATGCTTAACGCCATTGCCTTCTACTTAACGGGTCAGAGCTGGTCCGTTAAGGCCTATAACGCCCCTAGAGGAGTGCATTATAGTCTGTTTCACTCTGTGACATAACGCACCATGTCTGGTCCATTAAGTACATAACGCCCCTAGAGGAGTGCGTTATGTTCACTTTCGTGGCTTGGGGTTTAACGCACCTTTGTTGGTCTGTTAAGCACTATAACGCCCCTGGGCAGGCGCGTTATAGTCTGTTTGCCATTGGGAGTGACGGACGGCTAAGTTGGACCATCCATTCTCCCCCGCACGACTGTGAGTCAGTCGTGCATCCATGAGTGGCCAATGATGGACCGTTCATCGTCTGAGACCTAGCCGGTGGTTTTTCGTGCCGATTCTAATCCCGGGTGAGCAAACCTCGATCCACGTGCTAACCCGTGATCTGACCGATGCTAGGCATCATGTGGGGACCAGGTGTGGGGCGCCGTGAGGGGTCCCGGGTTGTGGCGTCTTCGGCTTACATCACCATGAGTCGGTGTTGTACGAGGAGCGATCCTTGTACTAGTTTACTTTCGGAGTCGATTTCTGTGACTTGAGAGTCTACCTTCCAGTGACCTGTCCACTAGTCGTAGCTTCCTACGTACGCGGGTGCGGACCCACCCGGGAGTGGTGGAGAGCGTGACCTGAGTTAGACGATTTTTAGGCTGGTCTCCGTGGGCCCCTTGCCTTTGCCACCAGAGTCCGGTGGGGGGGAAAGTGCATTAGGATTGAGGTTGGGTAGCCTCAATTTAAGTTAGGATGGGTTTTGGTGTAGGTTAAGGACCTTTATCCATGGGTTGGGACTCTCACGGAGAGTCCTGCTTGGATTTAACTAAGTCTTCACCGATGCCGTCTATCGGGTGACCGCTAGGCTTCCACAAACGGTCGTCAGCCGACCGTTTTTCCCTTTCATTCGTTGCCTTACTCTTTACCCCCTAGCTGTCATTCTTGAGAGCATTTTTCTTACCCATGGGGTCTTCTATGAGACCATTTTCCCACTTTCTGCCAGGTTTTGGTCCTCTCTCTTCTCACTTGATCGTCAGTCCTATCCCCCCCCTCTCTCCCATTCTCTCTATCTCTCTCTCACTCTCGCTGTCAGTCCTAGAAGTTAGTAAGTCAGCATTCGCATTCCACTCATTATCATTTTAATAAAAAAGAGAAAAGAAAAGGATCTCATTCCATTATAATAAGAGTCATGTACATGTGTGAAAGAGAAGTACAAGTCACTTAGTCGATCCCTCTGTTGGACCTCCACTGTTGTCGGTGCCCTCATGCTGCTTCTCCGGTGGGCCCATGGCTTTGGCCCCCTCCTCTCGTCGCAGTCTCCTCTCTACCTCCTCATTCCTCCGCTGGTCGGAGGAGCTAGTAAGGAAGTCTGGGAACGTACCACTCCATGCGTTGCTCTGTGACCCACTCCTCTCGAGTCCTCGGCCTATCATCCGGACCATCCGCTCTATGGCCCGCAGCTCGATATTCAACTCGAAGGCCTGGCGCCTTGCCTCCCTCGCCTCAGTCCAGTAGTGCTCAAGGTCCATTGCTCCTGTACGAAGTCACTTCGCCTCTATGCGGAACACTCTGTCTCAGCTCGTGCCTACTCCAGCTCTACCTGGAGTCGCTCTACCTCTGCTCTGGTGCACTCTGCCTCAGTCAGTGCTGTGGTCAGCTCTCTCGCCTGCATACATCTTCATTGTAGCTGGGCATTTACATTGCATAAGCATTTAAGTCAAGAGGGAACCCGGTTCGTCTGCTTACCCTCTCCGCAAGAGTGGCCTCGACCTCCTCGGCCCGAGCAACTGCCTGAGCAAAGTCTGCATCCTGCTCGGCTTGGCCTCCCGCAGGCAGGGAAGAAGAGGATGAAGCATCTGGTCCATGCCTCTACGCTCCCTCAGCTCGCTACATTTTAGAAGTCCAAGTCAGTCAAACTCATAAGCATCTGCATAATTAAGTCTAAGGTTTAGCAAGACTCACTAGAAGCTCCAACGCGTGCTAGAACTCATCCCTCTGTTGCACGGTGGAGTGGAGGAGACCCTGGAGCTCTGCTATCCGTCCCTGGGGGTCTAGCTGCACGTAGCAAAGTCAAGATGTCAATACATTAAGCATGATTGATTAAGACAAAGCATAAGTTTAGGGAGTCGCACCGATCGTCAGACGCCGCGAAAAACCTGGCCTCCATACCTCTGAGCATAGGCCTTCAGGTAGGCCTCATCGCTAGTAGCTCGGGCCTTCACCGCCCGACCTCTACGTGACTAGTCACGCACCTGGTCGATCGACTGGGTAATCCAATCGATCTCACTGCTGAGTCCCTTTGAGGATCGCCCGATGCCCTCGTCGTCTCGCGCGGGGAGCTCTACCTCTGGCTGATGGATGCCCCTCATCCTCATGATCAGGAGGTGATGGAGAGGCTCGATGATGTTCATGTAGTGGAGGCAGATCTCTCACCCTGCGTACGCCTGGGCCACCTCCACCCAGGGTTGTCCCTCATGACCCTCATCACGATAGGGTGTCCAGCGCACCTGAAAGGGCGAGCAAGTCAAGTGTTAGCATTTAGATAAGCATAGAAAGCATTTTCAGCATTTAATTGGCATTTCAGTGCGTTCAGAGAGATTAAGTGTAGAAGTTTTCCGATCCATAAGGGAACGTGTCCATATCGTCCTGGATCGCCCGCGATAGGCACTGTAACGATCCCATGTCCCAAGCTGCTATCCACGGTCTCGCGATGGATACCCAGTTCGGATGTACCTCCTTCCCTCGCCCAAGGCCAGGGAGGTACAGGTAGCTCCATACCTGCGTAAGTCAAATGTCAGCATATAGCAATAATAAGTATAATCATAATTGAGTAGAAGCATTTAGAGTTAAGCATTTGTACCTGAAGAAGAGGCGAGAAGCCACCCAGCATCGTCTGTCTGTCAGTCATGCTGAGCGAGTCAAAGAGGAACGCCAGTACAATAGCTCCCACGTACTCTCCAACTCCGGCTAGGTCTCTCAGAAGTGAGAGGAGCTTGTAGCTCACTCTGCCTACCCTTGTCATGAATAGTAGCTTCTCGAACAGCAGCATCAGGAAGCAGCGCAGTACTATGTCTCCCTCTGGTCCCTGTCCCGCGGCCACTCTCTACCTAACCTGGTCTGTCAGTTAGCCTAGGTGCTCCTCGGATAGCTCACCCATGGCTATCGCCGCTCCCCTCAATCCCAGGCTCTCCTACACTGTCGCTCTCCCCAGCATTGATGAATGGTGCCCTAGCCGTGTCAGCTCTAGATCAAGCAGCTCCTTTGCCATCTCTCGGTAGTCGGCGTAGGTAGTCCCCGTCACTAGTGCTCCGTGTAGTTGAAGCCCCGTGATCCTCACCACATTCTCGAGCATGGGGATAATATGAACCCATGGGAAAAGGAATGCCCGGTTGACTGCATCCATCTCTCGTGCAGCGGGTACAAGAGGGCGGTGTCGATCCTCATCACCTCTATCTCTAGAAACTTGGCAAATCCCATCACTGCTAGTCTCTCTCTCTGGTAATCCGATAGCGCCTAGTACACTGTCCGGACCTGTAGCCAAGAGATCCGCATCTATCACTTCCCCTGCATGCATTTAAAACATTGAGTCAGTCATTTTATAATAACTCATTAACAATTCATTGCATAAAAAAAAGAAAAAAAATAAAAAATCATCATTTTCTGCCCAAAAGTCCCAAACGGTCATCCTTAGACCGTTTACCATCCTCAAGCAGTCTAACACTAGACCGCCTGGTCCCATATGGTCGCTGGACGGACCGCATGGCCCTCACTGCCGGTTCCGCCACCCCGGTGACACCGACGGACACCTTACCCGGACCTTACGTCTGGGATAAAAAAATAAACCCCTCTTTGCATTGGCACTGGCCCAGTGCCGACGAACACCTTAAGAGACGAACAAATCATGTTGGTTCTGCCACCTCGGTGACACTGACGAACAAACACCTTACCCCGACCTTACGTCTGTGATAAGGAAATAAACCCTTCTTTGCGTTAGCACCGACCTAGTGCCGACGAATACCTCAAGAGACGAACAAATCATGTCGGTTCCGCCACCTCAGTGACGCCGACGAACAAACACCTTACCCGGACCTTATGTCTGGATAAAGAAATAAACCCCTCTTTGCATCAGCACTAACCCAGCGTCGACGAATACCTCAAGAGACAAACAAACCATGTCAGTTTCGCCACCCCAGCCACACCGACGAACGAACATCTTGCCCAAACCCCTCTCTGGCCGAAATGACAAGTACCCCTTTGACTTGGACCTCCTGTCCAGGCCATTTGAACCAATAAACTCTTCTCTCTGTCCCTTCGGGTGACGAACACCCCTTTGACTTGGACCTTCTGTCCAGGTCATTTGAACTAATAAACTCTTCCCTCCGTCCCTTCGGGTGACGAGCACCCCTCATGACTTGGACCTTCTGTCCAGGTCATTTGAACCAATAAACTCTTCTCTGTGTCCCTTCGGGTGACGAACACCCCTTTGACTTGGACCTTCCGTCTAGGTCATTAGAACCAATAAACTCTTCTCTCCATCCCTTCGGGTGATGAGCACCCCTCATGACTTGGACCTTCCGTCCAGGTCATTTGAACCAATAAACTCTTCTCTCCGTCCCTTCGGGTGATGACTACCTTCCGTCCAGGTCAATTTCCCTCACGGAACCACTCGGCGATGCCACGAGGCTCGCGTGGTGGAGTGATCCCCTCGCCTCTCCCCTGGGGAGGTGAGCACTCTCCTACGTGCCCCTGCAAACCCGACCAAAGCGTTCAAAGACCAAGCCACCAGCGCAAACTCGCATCCCGTCACGGAGCAAGAAAAAAGAAGGAAGAAAAGGAAAAAGAGGGAAGAGAATCGTGGGCCAGCATGCAAAAGTATGTGCGTGAATGATTTTCTATTTCAAAAAGGGGAGAGGCCACACATGCTTCAGGGCATACCCCTACTTTATATGACAATCAGACATGGCAACAAAATGGAGGGGAGGGCACTCAATCTATCCCTCAGAAGATCTCCTTGAGAGGGAGGATCCCAACACAGGGGAATTCTGTCAGGTCGCGCAGTCGGCTCCTCTGCCCCTCGAGGCGCGCCAGCTCAGACGTCACAGATGTCATTTCAACCCTGGCGACGGCAAGCTCCTCGGTCTCTCTAATCACAGCAGCCTCAGCTTCAGCCCGCTCGGCCTCGGCTGGAGCAAGATAACCCCTTAGCTTCTCTACCCTGCCTGTGAGGGTGCCCACGCGACATTGGTTTTCATCCAGGGCCCTTCCGTGCTGCTCTTCATTGCTTCACCGCATGTCTAGGGCACGCAAGTATTCATCCTCCTGGGCACTAATGGCGGCGAATTCATTAGGAGCCCGGGCCTCGAGGAACTCATGACGGTTGACGTACTTCAACAGCAACAGGACCTATCGCGACCATTCCTCCAGAGGGCAACCGAGCATTTGCAACGCCCCGGTCAGCTGTGCCATTGCGGTGTATACCCCCTGGTATGTGAGGGAAGGGTCGGTGAAGATCATCGATCGCAAGACCAGCAGCATTTGTCAGACCGGCGCGTCTGAGGTGACGTGGCCGATGGAGGGCATAGTTGGAGGGTCGAACTCGACCAAGTTGTCCATGGCCGCCCATAGATCCACGTCCACCGTGCCCGAGGAGGATGAGAGACCGACGGCCAGGTCACTCGGGCGCCCGACCCCGACAGACGACTAACGGCTGGTCATCGCCAAAGGAGTCGGTAGAGATGCAACTGAACCACCTGGCTCTGCCATCGCGAGGGGCTACTCCACCCTGCTCTCGGTCGTAGGAAGGGCAGGAAGCAGAGCTGAATCGGACGCCACTGCTGAAGGACCGGCCACCTCTTTCGCTGATGCTCCCTCCTCCCCGTAAACCATGAGGCTAGTGAGCGTCTTCCCCAAAAGATGGCCCTCCCCCGATGTCATGAGCAGTCGGGGAGGCAGAAGGGGAACCATAAGCTTCAGTCCACTACCCGACTGCAGGAACGACACCATGCGCTCCACCTCCAATGCTGAGAGTAGCTGCGGTGCATCTACCTCCGTAGGGCCCACTACCTCCCTCTGCTTCGCGACGGCCTTGCGAGTTTTAGTGGCGCGTGCCTCTGGGGGCCTTGCTTCCTCCTGAAATATAGAGAATGGGGTTAGCCTTCCATCGATCGAGGCATGCTACCCTGAATCTCAGAAGAAAAAAAATGTAAAGATGGGTCCCGGTGGTCCCGTGTTTACCTCAGTCATCGGGATTATGCTACCTTCCGGTGCTATTTCTCCTTCCTCCAGGGTCGCACCAGTCGGCGTTGCGGTCCCCACGGCTGCTTCTTGCCATAAGACCTTGAATAAGGCTGCCAACTTCCCCAGGCAGGCATCACCTCCCCGTGATTATTCTATGGGTACGTCCGGGATGGGTGCCTCCGCGGTCTCTAATCGGATCTGCTCCTGAAAGTTAACCCAATGATAAGAGATAGAGGATCGGAAGCTAGGTGCAAGGGGGGGCCCATGTGAACAGGCTCACACTCACAAAATCCTTGCCCGAAGCTACCTCGTCAGAAGAGTAGTCGTAATTTACCTTCTCGCCCGAGGAAGACTGGGTCGGGGTAGGGTCCTCCCTTGTCGGAGAAGAGACTCTCGCCTGGGAACCGACCGCCTCCTCCTCACACGGACTGGGTGACGGTGACTTCCCAGATTTCAGCTTCCTCCTCGCATACGCTTTTGTCGGCTCGGGAATTTTCTGGGCCTATATCCACTCGGGGAGGGGTGCAAGGGGAGCTGGCAAATGAAGGAGCGTTTGGGTCAGATGAAAGTCTCCGGGCTCCCAACAAATAAAGCCCTCCTTTCCCCACCCCTCTCTCCATTGACAACCCTCACTACCCCTCCAGCAACCACTACTAGCAACCCCTTTCTTCCCTTTCCATCCCTCCACTTCTTACCATTCCACACCCTTCAAGGGCCTCCAGTGCACTACTCAGTTCGTAGGCAGCAGTAGGATTACAACTTGCAAAACCTGCCCCAGAGTCGTTCGGTATCATCTGGAGGAGCACCATACATCATCGGAAAGCTCGCCGAGAAAGCTTCAGAGCTGTGGTGGTTTCGCCAGAATCTGACATCCCCGCTATCTGGAAGGCTCAATCTCCCCCAACTACACAGATCAGGGCCTGCTGGTGACCTAAGGCGAGTTCCTGGAGCTCCCATAGTCACATCCCACTGCTTCTGTCGGCGCCACCTGGCCGAGGACTTCTACAACCAGCCGGCATCCACCATCAAAAAGCCACGTCCAATTTCGCATCTGGAGGAGCGTCTTCCAATTTTCTTTCCCCAGGTGCGCAGAATAGGTCACCCTGGACCTGACCTGACCCCTCCCCACTCAATAGGCTCCTCTTCTCCGCCCCGACATCGTCTGGTGCTCCCCCTAGCTGCTGATCGAAGAAGACTTATCCACGGTCACACTCGTCTTGGGCCTGCCACGTTTGGACTTTGGGAGCGATCATGGCAGCTACAACCAGCTGCTGCTACACCCTCAGATCAGCTTGAGCTAGAGCGTAGAGAGCCTATTCCAGGAGCCACCCCGGCCGGTGGTGACGATGGGTCTGTCCACAGAAAATCACCAGCGTACCAGGGTCCTTCAGAGACGATTCGACACCTGTATCAGTGACTTCTGAGTTCGGTAGAGTGTGTGACGGTATCTTCAGTGACTCACTATCTAGCAGTTCTGGATCTGGACAGAACTGGAGAAGTGCCCTTCCGGCACCAACTTAGCTAATCTCCCCTCCCCGCCTGGCCGGCTTAGCACCCCTCCCTGTGCGGAGGTAGTGTTTGGGTGTAACACTTAATTTCCCCTCCCCTAGTCCAACCCCCTGTGTGGGGAGTAGTGCATGTATTATTAAACAGGGGAAGCTACATTGACGCAGTGTGCGGGGAACCCACACTCCCCGCTCGCCCTCGTCTCCGGCCGGGATCGGTGTCTTCACACCGATAAGGTGAGCTTTGGGCCACTCGCCTCTGCTGGTTTTTCTTGCCTTTGCTTAGCGTAGTATTATCTCTAGTTGTGCCATCGGCGGTGAGAGAGTGCTCGTTCCACCTTTCCATCTAATCGAGTGCCACCACAAGTGAGTTGCGAGGGAGACATTACATCCCACGCCCTCGGCGTGCCTGTCGCCCTTGAAATTGGGCATCCTTGGCCCATCAAGCATTCATCCCTAGCTGGCCATACCCTTGGAACCCCAAGGCCCAATCTCAGACCCTCACCCCCATCGCCGGTCCGCCTACGCACCCGGGTGCGCGCGACTCGGGTGAACCCACTTGTGAGAAATCACCGTTCGGACCGGTTGCTTGCAAAAATTCAGGTCCAAGGGATTGTGTCACATCATTCCCCTATCCTCGCCAGGTGTTTCTTCAGATGAGGCAGAAGGCATGGCGCTATCTCCCTCTACTGTAACCACATTAGCAGCTAGAGTCGCCATGGCTTCTTTTGGACTTGTCATCTCATCGAGGATTTGTAATGCCTCACTGGCAACCTTTCCTCTTCTTGTGAAAGGGCCAGGCCTTTCGGCAATTCTGGCAACTTCTTTAGGCACTTCAGGCTGGGCCCCATAATGGCTGGTCGTTTCGGCCACATTGCAAGTATAAACCTATATATTTTCACTTCTTCTCCTTGCACGTTTGGTCGGCTGACCAGGGAAGGTCAATCTTTCAAACACTGAGACTCTCGGTGGATCTTCTTCATGGTGGGGACGCTCATAACATCCTGATTCTACATCTTCTATTTCAACCAGGTCGATTGGACATTCTCGACCCTCTTCGATGGTGGTGATGGCTTGCAGCAACCGTTGCCTCCCTAGGGAGGTGTTCCCGAGGCCACAGAGATATCCTTGCATGGCCTGGGTGATGTCTTCTTCTTCATAGTTACAGTGGTCCATGGGTGGTGGCACCCTTACTTGCGCTGGGGGCCCATAGGCGAGCCGATCCCTCTTGGCAATCCCACCGTGCTTTTCAACATGTAAAGATGTATTCTCTGGTCGTATGTGGACTTGGATAGGTGGCTTGCGAGACGCCCCTACTGGCATCTCATTTTTCTTCATTCTTTCCTTCCTGGGCTTGTTGGCCTCAATAGGTCCCGGCCAAGTTGACATTGGAACCCGAGTGGACTTGGGTACCCAAATTTCCTTGGTCTTGAATGGCATGAGGGTCGGCTCATTCTTCGGCCGACGGGCCGCTCCAATATTCTTCTTTTCCATTCTCCCTAGTGCTTGGAAAGAGTTGTGCACATGGACATTTGGCATGATCCGATCAGGAATCACGTCGGCTCTCCAGCCGTTAAGGTGGACCCAGATGCCTCCGATCAGGACCGACTTGTCGGTGTTGGAGATCCAGCCCTTGGGGGTAGCAGTAGCAGCATTTCTTTGGCTCCTTCTTTGGCGGGATGCTGTCTTCTTGTTGGTAGGGTCCACATTGAAATGGACATGGTGAACAAGGTAGCCCAAGGTCTTCACCGCCCCACAGCCAGTAGCAGTCGCTGATGATACGACATCAGCAGGTTTGACAGCAGAGGTTCTCGTGATGGGAATGTGGACTTCTATAGGCTTGGGCCCCTCGATCTTCAGCAGGTTGACGAAGGCTACTCCCAAGAAGTTGGGGAATCCCACCACGGGAGGGAAGCTCTGAAACTGCAACGAGACGGCCAAATAGCCTTCCTTGACGTGGCTGGCGACGACTAGTGATCAGAATGAAACAGCCATTGTAGTTGTCAAAGTATAACCTGCAGTTGCAAGTAAAATAGTTTAGAATTTCAAGAAGAGGCCGTAGGTCCCCTAATCCTGGTGAAGAGATGAAGGGAAGTTTAATCCCACTGGGCGTGCCAGACTTGTGGATGCACTTTTGGGGGGCATTCTGCTGTCCAAAATTTTTAATCGGGTGACAGATCCATTCAATCCCCCCTTTCTGGATCTCCTACAGACATTCCATCTATAGGATTTGGTCTCTAGGAGTCCATACAGTCTTATCAGGGGGGTCATTGCTGACTGGCTCCACGTTGACGGGGGCGACATGCTCCTTAGCGGGAACTTCCTCCGCTCGTATTGATGTCTAAGGCCAACAAAAGTACTGACATGGCTGACCGAAGCCGGCAGCTGAGTCGGGTGCCACGGTCTTCTGAGTTGAGATATGGGCTAGTTCAGATCGTCAGTCTGAACCTCAGGCTGGTGCCCGACGATGTAACATGTGAACACTCTAACCGCGTCATTGAGAAGCCAGACCGCCCGCCTCTCCTGAGAATGCTTCTTGTGACGGACGGGTGTCCCCAGCCTGTCAAAGACCGTGGTACGTCGCAGAGGAGCCTCCATCATAGCATCTGCCTGAGGAGAACTTAGGACCAGATATTGGCGGGGCCCGGAACGAGCCTGTCTCCATCTCCGCCTATCTATGTGAGAGGTGATGAGGGGCTGGGCGCTGCTAGATGACGCGACTATGGGGTTAGTCACATCTTGATTGGCGCAACGCCTTAATGCCCGAAAGGGGTTGCTAAGACACGCCTCCCGGACAACTTGGGCTTCCTCTGGGGTGACCCAGATCCTTCTCAAGTCGGATTGCTAGTTTCCCACATCCTTCTTCCTCTGATGAGAGTTGGGAGCCTGGATGCCGAACTGGCGCTAGTGCTTTTGGGCCGTTGCCATAGCGTTCACCCTTTTGAGTTCCGCCTTGTCTTCCCGCGTTCGACGCAAGAGACTAAAGGGGTTGGTAGTAGGGACCGTAGAGACGATCCGTTCTAGAGGTATGATGGGTTCGCCCCCGTCCAGGCGAATCCGTATGTCCCCGACAGGAATGGACTTACTGGACTTACTGGTGGCAGTAGTGGGTCGCTTGCCCTTACGGCTGCGGCGCTGCTCCTTCTGGGGAGCTGACTATGATTTCGCTCCGAGGTGGTAGGCCGAGAAAACCCAGCCTGCGGGTGCTGGTGGCACAGGGCCATCCATCGGGAATGCCGGAACGGGCCCCCAAGACGCGAGGTCTGTAGTGAAGGCCGACGGCTCGGTGGCTCGAGTGTAGGCCTTTGCCCGAGCTGACAGTAGTGTTGCGGATGCTCGCAGCAACGCGCTTGCACCTGGAGTTGTCACTGCAGAGGGTACCGGGGTGCCAGTGACCTGAGGCCTTGAGCCTGAACTAAGAGCTAGCAGGACTGGAAGGCGCGATAGAGGGCGCTCAGTCCGTACCACAGTTGTCACGTCCCACAAAGGTAGACCCGTGCTGGGGATCGGCGTTGTCAGGTTGCGGGAGGGATGCCCCCAAAGTAGAGCCGAGGGATCTGGGACCTGACGCGGATCACTCGTACCAGACGTCATCTACGGGAAACCCTGAAGTTGCACATCCGATCTGGATGCTAGGAGGCCTCGTACCAGGGGTTGGGGCCCCGGGTGAGGCGATCGCTCTTTTGAGATTCGGGTCGGGGAGCCTAAACGGAGTGCTGGGGAGCCCTGCCCCCGGCCTAGGAGGCCCGTGTGGGGAGCTGGCTCGGTGGGAGATCGGGGTTGATGGCCCGAGCAGAGTGCTGAGGAGTCAGACACCCTGGGGTGGAGGCCCGCACTGGATGTCGGCTTGGCTAGGGCTCGGGGCTGGGGGCCCGAGCGAATTGTAGGACTTGGGACCGGAACTCAGGACACGAGGTTTACGTCGGGAGCTGGTCGAGACTTGGCCCAGGGACTGATGTTTGCCTAGGCTGGGACTGGTCTGGGACCCCTACGGGCACCAGTGGCAGGAGATTCGAGCCTGACGCTTAGCCTGGCTGTCAGGACTAGTGGCTGGTGTGGCGCATTGGTGGCGCCAGGGGAGACAGGAGCTGGGGGTGGCGGTGGAGTCGTCACGGGGACCACACGCAAGAAGTAGGGAGATCCAACGACTGGGGAGAAGCTGCCGAAAGTAGTCGACACTGCCAAGTAGCCCCCCCCACCCCGTGCGCAAGTTGCGACGACGATGGGACCATAGGTGACGACCGCCATAGTTGTTGAAGTCCTGGATGAGCAGAGGCGACGGTTGCAGGCGGTCGTCGAACACGATCTGACAACTGGGAGACAAACTGGAAGCTGCTGGGAAGTGCGAATAAATGCTTTTCTACTACCCCTCCTGCAAGGACAGAAAAAGGGCACCTAGACTTCAGGACTGGCATGGGCTTTCACTTCAGCAAAGAGAAGGAAGGCGGGAGACGTCCCACCGGGTGTGCCATCCTTTTTGTTTCGCCCCGGGGGTTCGCCAGATGTCATCGGCGGGTCCGGGGTGGTGTGTGCGGTGACCGGAGTGAGGGGTAGGATATAGCTACGGGAGAGATGCTGGAAGATAATGGGCCTCGGGCACCCCGTCTCATGGCCGTATCCGTCTTAAAGTGGCACCATGCACTCGCCTCTTACGGAGAGTCGAGGGGAGACCGAGTGACACGGGAGGTTTCCGGGTTAAGGGGAAACATGGCTGGGATGCGGGTGTGCCAGTCAATTTCTCGACAATCACCCATTGAACCGCATGTTTAACTGGGGATGCACCACCAGGGCGCGGCACGTGGACTCAGGGGGTGAGTGACAGATGGAGGGAAGAACGGTTCCATGGGTGCGAGTGCATAGGCGACTGTGGGGAGTCGTGTACGGGACATCATTCCCCACCGATCGCAAGTAGTCAGTGTTTATTTACATCGGATGGAATCCGAAGACCTTCATTCCATGTCAAAGAGGAGTCCATATTCCTGAAGCCCGGGGTGAAGAGCCGAGAGCACTTTGCAGCTATAGGTTCATCTCAGACTGGGAAGTGTTGGCTGGGGATAAGGGGTGCTGGAGGTTCATGCTAGGTGACACAGAGGGTTGCTGGAGGCCCGAACATGGATGCAAGAGCATACGTCCAACTGGCGGTGTAACACTGAGATGTATATATTTTTACAGGCGGGCCGTGGTGGCCAGGGTACAACAGGTGCAACATGTCAATGAAAAAGTGGGGAGGATGCTCAATAGACTCCCCGGAAGATTTCCTCAAGAGGAAGAATCCCGATGCAAGGGAATTCTGCCATGTCGCGTAGTCGGTTTCTCTGTTCTTCAAGGCACGTTAGCTCAGATGTCACAGATGCTGTCTCGACTCTGGCAATGGCAAGTTCCTCGGTCTCTCTGACCACCGCCATCTCGGCTTCAACCAGCTCGGTCTCGGCCGCAACGAGATAGCCCCTCAGCTTTTCTATTCTGCTTGTAAGGGCGCCAACACGATGGTGGCTTTCGTCCAAGGCCTTTTCATGCTGCTCTTCATTGCCTGTCCACACCCCCAGGGCCTGCAGGTACTCCTCCTCCTGAGAACTGATGGCAGCAAACTCACTGGGAGCCCGGGCCTCAAGGAACTCATGGCAGTTGACGTATTTCAGTAGCAGTAGGACTCGCCGCGACCATTCCTCTAGAGGGTAGCCCAACATCTACAGTGCCCCGGTCAGCTGCGCCACCATGGTGTGCACCCCTTGATATGTGAGGGAGGGATCGGTGAAGATCATCGACCGCAATGCCAGCAGCATCTGTCGAATCGGCGTGTCTGAGGTGGCGTGGCCAATGGAAGGCATGGCCGGAGGGTCAAACTCGACCAAGCCATCCACAGTCGCCCACAAATCTACGTCCATCGCGCCCGAGGAGGACGGAAGAGTGGAGGCCAACTCGCTCGAGCGTCTGACCTCGACGAATGACTCCCGGCCAGCCATCGCCAGAGGAGCCTGCAGAGCTGTGACTGAACCACCCGACTCCCTCATCGCGAGGGGCTGCTCCACTCTGCTCTCGGTTGGAGGAAGGGTGTAGAGCGGAGCTAAATCAAATTTCACTACTGAAGGACTTGCGGCCCTTTCCGCTTGTGCTCCCTCCTCTCAGGAAACCGTGATGCTTGTCAGCGTCTTCCCCAGAAGCTGGTCCTCCTCAGGTGTCATGAGCCGTCGGGGAGGCGGAAGAGGAACCATAAGTTTCAGCTCGTTCCCCGACTGCAGGAAGGACACCAGGTGCTCCACCTCCGATTCCGAGAGCAGTTGCGGTTCACCTACCCCCGCGGGGGTGACTAGTTCCCTCCGCTTCACAACAGCCTTATGAGCTCTAGCGGTGCACACCTCGGGGAGCCTGGCCTCCTCCTAAGACACAAAAAATGGGGTTAGTCTTTCACCGATCGAGGCGAGCTACCCAAATCTTGAAGATATGCAAGAGAGGTCCCAGGGGCCCCATACTTACCTCAGTCACCGGAACTATGCTGCTTTCTGATGCTATGTCCCCCTCCTCCAGAGCCTTACCTACTGGTATTGTGGTCTCCACGGCTGCTTCTTGCCGCAGGACCTCGAACAAGGCCGCCAGCTTCTCCAAGCCAACATCGCCTCCCCCGGGTCACTCTACTGATACGTCCAGGGCAAGCGCCTCCATGGCCTCCGGCTGGATTTGCTCTTGCAAGTTAACCGAATAACAGAAGACAAGATCAGAGGCTGGCCGCAAAGGGGGCCCCATGTGAACAGGCTCACACTTACAAAATCCTCGCCCGAAGCCACCTTGTCAGAAGAGTAGTCATAGTCTACCTTCTCGCCCGAGGAAGACTTGGTCGGGGTAGGCTCCTCCCTTGCCAAAGAGGGAGCTTTCATCTCGGAGTCAACCGCCTCCTCTCTGCGCGGACTAGGCAACGGTGACTTCCTAGATTTTAGCCTCTTCCTCGAGTACCCCTTCGTCAACTCAAGGATCTTGCAGGCCTGCACCCACTCGGGGAGGGGCGCGATGGGAAATGCCAAATGAAGGAGCATTTGGATTAGATAAAGGTCTTTGGGCTCCCAATGAATGAAAATGTTAGCCACGCCAGTGAAAAGAATTACCCTGTTCGGTCCCCCCGGCCAGAGGTGGTCCAGGGATTGTCCCCTCGACAGAAGGTGCAACCCCAGGTGTAGCAGCCTCACCCACGCCTGGAGCAGGAGAAGGTGCTGGCTCCTCCGTAGGGACTAAAAGAAGAAACCCGTATAAAAGGCCTTATCCCACAAGGCAAAAAAGTGTTAAGCGGTACTGTCGGCCGGAAAGTCTAACCTGTAGGTTGGCTGGGCTCGGCCTGAGCGACCGTGAACGCAGCCACGAACTTCTCGGCCTCGACCTTCCTCTACTCCAACTCCTGCCGACTGACTACCTCACCGGAGACACTCACAGGCTTTACGCGCAATTCTGAACGTGTCTCCTCTGCATCGACTGAAAGGAAGAAACGCATGTGTTAAGTATGCACGAAGATTTCACCCTGGGAGGTGACTAAGTCCTGAAGAATATCAGTACCCTAGGAACCTTACCTGTGGGATGGCTTGGTTCGGTCTGAGCCGCAGCAAATTGCGCAAAAGACGGGACTGAAGGTGGAGGGGAGGCTGAAGCGGTCCGAACCGCCTCCACCCTCCTCCACTCAGCCTCCTTCTGCCCGGCTATTTTGGCGGCCGCCAACGCCTTCTCTACCGGTGACCCCTTTTGAGGTTCTCTGGCGGCCTTGGATGAGGGAGTTGGAGTGGACGGCGGCTCTGACCTGACCCAGGCCTCTCCTACCTCGGGGGTCGGTGAGGGCATCGATTCCTCCCTAGCCGATGAACAGAAAGCAGAAGCATCCAGGTGTAAGCGACTCGTTCCGACACAGAAATAAAATCTTCACCTGAAAGACGCTCTTGACAGAGGAATATCACCGACAGGTTGGCGTGGTTCGACTGAACCGGTCTTGAATTCTTTGAAAGATGGAACCGGAGGTGGCGGGGGAACGATTTTGGCAGCCTTCGCGGCCTCTGTCTTCCGGTGCTTAGCCTCCCGCCACCCTGCAACCTTCGCCTCATCTAGAGATTTCCTCACGGGCGATTTTGCACGGGACCTCTTTGCGGGTGGAGGTAGAGGAGTTGTAGTCGGTGCTAGCGGTGCCATTTCAAAATGCATCGACTTCTCCGCCTGCCGAAGGAGGTTGCGGTAAGTTGCCATCTGTGTGTTGTCCAGGTGATCTATGAAGAAGAAGGACAAGCAAAGTGAAGAATGAGAAAGTATAGCCATAATTTCCATGGACTAATTATCTTCTCAAAATACAAAAGTCAAAACCTGTAAAAAAATTCAAAAAAATATTTGTAATTAAAAAAAACTGTGCCAAACACGGGCCCCGTCTGTCTTTTGCAGACTTTGACCGTGCACAGCATCATCCTCATACCCCACCAGCATCCGCGAGTCTCCTCCTCCACTTCCCTTCTTTCCCTCCCGTTCTTTCTTATATATGAGAAGAAGCACGGCACTATCACCCCCCCCCCCAACTTCCAAGTCGAATGGGGCTAGGTGGCGGGCAGGCCAACAAGAAAAAGGGTGAGCGGCGGCATTGGGAACATGTGGTGTGGATAACGTCATGCCCATGCTGACATTACCATGAATTCGACCAACTAAGAATCAATGACATTCGCGTCGAAGCCAAGGGGCAAGAATGGTACAGACACCTTTGATGGGGGCGTTCGATGGAGGACTCCGCCCCTCTTGTTCAAGCTGAGATCATAAAAAAAGCTTAATATATCATTAACGCAAACAACAGTATCCTTGAATTGGTCCGTATTCAACAAACATACAACAAAGCAAGCCTGCGTTCTCTCTTTCCCTTCCCCCATTTCTTCATGTTGCTATTTTTAGTTGAAAAAAAATACACAACCATCAGATAAGTGCCTCAGAATATATCTGGATGGAAATGGTTGGGGATTGAATTAGCTTCCTGTGCCTTCTGCAGATGGATCTTCAGAGTGTAATTGCTTAACTGCAAGGTGATCAAAGACAAGTTTAGTTGTCTAACCGTAGCAGAAAGAAACTAGACTTGTTGGTAATCTCATGACATTAAACCCATCTAACCCAAGTCCACAAGAACCTCGATAGGAGGTATTCTACATCCACGAAACTCCAACATTTATGTATTACAAACTCTCTCACTGGTTATTCACCTATGTGTAATATAATATATGCATACACAAGAATGGGAGAATAGCATAGTTGTCAAGGCGGTACGGTAATTAGGTGCTAAGGTCACGAGAACCAGTCAGTAAGAAGTGTACATAAAATTTTCTATACAAAGGTTTAACCCCCCTCCTCTATTTGCAAGCTATCTAGTATTGTCCCTTGTGGGCTTGAGAGAGAGAGAGAGAGAGAGAGAGAGAGAGAGAGAGAGAGAGAGAGAGAGAGAGAGAGAGAGAGAGAGAGAGAGAGCATGGTCACGGCGGCAGGGCAACTATGTTGAAGGAGTGTGTAGAACCTGATCTAGTTTTGGGCCACCTTTTGCCGGCCTAACTAGGAACACCTGCACCTAGCTCCTAGAAAGGCGCCTTCCTGCCTAGGAAGCGCTGTTACCTAGGTGGTAGAGACTAACAACCGCGGAGAGTATGGTTATGTATATGCATAAAAACCCGGAAGACTAGACAAAGCCTTCTGCAATCTGAAAAGGAGGTGAGCCATAAAAAGAAATATCCACAAGGGAATGCATAGAGGCTGTGCAAGAAGTCTCATTTTCACCTCCAGATTCCGAACTTGTTCTTGGTACTGGCTTATCATGTGTTTCAACTGTTGTACTTCCTTCAATCTCTCTTCATGCTCTAGATTGCGTTCATGCTGGATTGCAACTGCTCTCTTCAGAATCTGATTATCTCTCAACAAGCATTGCAGTTGTTCCTTCAGCGAAGCAATCTCCAGCTGCTCGATAACAGAAAGGCGGATCAAAACTAGATAGATCTGTCTTGTACAGAACCTGGCGTAATCATTCAGATGTTACCTCTTCTGATGCCCTGGAGTTGGTAACGACACTTATTTCAAATGCTTCTAAAATCTTAGTAACACGACCCCGGACATCATCCCAGTTCGATGCTGTCATCATTTCCTGCATAAAGATATCAACCCAGGAGGACCCATCCTGGGGTAGCCCAGGTTCCGTATTGGACATGTTATTCTGCAAATCTTCAACCCTCTGTTCAGATGTCTGACCATTTACAAATCCTGGAATAAATTGTCACAGGGGAATTAAATCAAAGGTGCAGTCAAGAAACTCAAAGAACAGATTCCCGTAACAAAAGACATAGCAATTTTTGCTTACCTTCAACATGTTCATCTGGAGCTAGAGCTGGAGGTTGGCCTAGTGCTTCATTTCTAACAGAGGCATCACCAAGGCATAGAGCATGAAGACTCTTGATGGCATCATCTATTTTGTTATCATGAGCATTTAGAATTGTTTCCACAACCTATGGGGAGATCGTACATAAGTTAATTATGCCACTGAAATCCAAACAAGGAATAGCTGCTGAAATAGCACATGATCCTAAGGTGGCATTGAAGAACAAAGATGCTGGTTTCTTGTCCATCGAAAAATAAAGGAGAAGGCATACACAAAAGAAAGAAAGGAGAAAGGGAAAAATGATCATGCCAAAGCAATGTGAGAAAATGACATTGTTGCCCCCAAAAATTCCCTCAACCAAAAGGAGAAATCTTCTCCTCCAGATCTTAACCTTTGGCAGAGTGGTTTTTCTCTTCCCATGTAGAGCATAAACTGGCTACAGCAGGGACATCAAATGGCCCCATTCTTGAGGAAATTATTCTCCATAGAGGGATAGTAATTTAGGGTGCAATCTAAGAAAATCCTAACTTTATCTTTCTCAATTCTTGCATGTCTGTGTACTTGTGTGCAACCCTAAGAGGCTACAACTATTTTGTGTTCAAATTTATTTTATGGACAAGCAGACTGAATTTATCTCTACAATTAATTCATCCATGTTAACGATCTTTGATCTCATTTCCATTAGAACCATGATTATTGACATAACGGCCATTCGCTGAACAGAAAGTGGAAGCTGGTTGTGCCAGATATCACAGTAAACTTGGGATGAAATATACAACCTCAAACTGACTGATATTACCATAGTTGTCAAGGCGACAAGGCGACCAAGGTGAGCTTGGGGTCCTCGAGTGCCTAAGCGCTTAGGCGCCTGCCTAAGCGGCGCTTAGGAGTCAAGTTCATAAAAAATATCATCATTAATATATACGTAATTTTTTATATATAAATTAATCATGATTATTACAAATAGTTCTTAATTAAGTAATTATAAGCTGTTTGTTCGCAGATGACGAATCCGAGTTCAATTACGAGGAAGGGAGTGGGAAGGGCCCCGAAGACTGGTGGCACCTCAACGAGGCCTGGAGAGTGTGCAAGTTCGGGAAGCGGCAGTCCCCAATCAACCTGAAGGATCATAACGTCGTCCCCGACTGCTCGCTAGGGGTGCTCCAAACCAAGTACTGGAAGAACGAGGCCACACTGAGGAACAGAGGGCACGACGTCATGGTAAGAGAGAATTAAGCGAGTAGTACTGTTTATGTATGCATGTATGTATGTAGTCTCTTGATTTAATTTTCTTCATAAATATCTCCAGTTTTCTCTTGATCTCATGTGGTGGAGGTATATAATTGAAAAACTCGCAGTTGGGGTGGTCGGGCGATGCGGGCACTCTGCACATCGACGGCGTCGACGACGCGTACATGCTCAAGCAATGCCACTGGCACTCCCCGGCGGAGCACGAAATCAACGGCTGGAGGTTCTGTTATCTCCTAATTGCGATTGCCTTATCATTTACTTCAGTCGCTCTCTCCGGCAGGGAGCATCGATTATATATTATGCAGCTTGCTGCGGTAGAACTTGCTTGGAAGATCGAGTGTGACCATGCATCATGTGGGTGCTTACATTTTTATGGGCGTACGCGTGTGCTGCAGGGCCGACCTAGAGATGCACATGGTTTATCAGACCCATGACAATAAGATTGCGGTGGTTGGGATCCTCTATGTGCGTGGCATGCCTGATCCTTTCCTCGCCCAGGTTTGCCAATTAAATGTGTCCCATCTCTCTCTGCCTGTCTCTGGGAACAGCCACCCGCAAGTACTGATCAATCGTTTGCTGACTTAATTCTCTCTCTGGATATGTTTGCTAATACATACTCCACTGACGACAGTTTGAGGAACCCCTGAAACGTATTGCGTGGGGAGGGAAGAATGACGTGTCGGTGGGGAGGGTGACCCCCTGGGAGGTGAAGGGGGCGCAGCCCTACTATCGATACAACGGTTCCCTCACAACTCCCCCATGCACGGAGGGTGTAGTTTGGACGGTCCTCGCAGGGGTTCGTTATTTATATATATCCATCCATACATATGATCCTCCTTTTTGCGTATTCTTGATACCTCTCAAAGATAATATTCTACACGTACTTCCATTCCTAAGATTTCTTTAATGTGTACTCGAACAGGTGCGGACTGTTTCTCGCGAACAAGTGGAGTTACTAAGGGCCGCGGTGCATGATGTAAGGAACTTTAACTTTGTTTAGGCGTGTGCATGAATGTACGTGTATGTCCGTACGTACATGACTAATCTTGTGCATGCGTGTCTCTGAGAGTGAGAGAGAGAGAGAGAGAGAGAGAGAGAGAGAGAGAGAGAGAGAGAGAGAGAGTTTTATTATTATAGTTCGGAGGACTTTGATTTTCTGTAACATTGGCTTTATGCAGGGCATGGAGAACAATGCAAGACCAGTACAACCAAGAAATGGGCGGGTGGTACGCCTGTTTCCGTCCTTGGAGGAGCATGCGAGTTCTTGATCCAACTATCACTGTTCCGGCCCATGAACAATCCGGGGTTTCTAGATCCAAATGAGCCCATCGCTGTAGACTTATATATATGGCTTAAATAAGGTGTGACGCTTCCTACAGGATGTACGTAGAACCTGTTATTATATGAATAAGAGCGGTGTAAATGTATGACTTGGGCACTACATATTTTCCAATTTCCTTAAGAAACATGGTCTATAATGTGTCGTTAAGACAATGGGAAACTAAAGGAAAACTTGATTGACAAAACGTGTTTATGCAAATAAGTGCTTGGCCTAATGCTTGATGTTGGAAACAGTGGAAGAAACGAATATGGTTGACCTATTATTCCTATCCCAAAGATAAATAGATAATTGCTTAGCACTAGGATAGTGCTGAAGGTTGTAGAACTACCGGAAGAGGTGGACGGTAGGTGTGACCCCCGCCTAGTTGCAAATATAGACAAAGGTATAAAGAATGCACCAAGAATTGGGAGAAAGGTCACCTAGATGCCGACCATAGAAACAGAGGACATACTCCAAGAGGGGATGAAAAGGAAGATGGAACCCCACTCAGAAGGACTCTATCGGGATGCTAATGCCGTCGGGGTGCTAACATCCCAGGTACTCCTCGGAGGTAGGGAGGACAATGTCATAATCGGTCGGGATTTGAAAGGCCTCCTGGAGGCCGTGAACTACCCGATAGGATACCAGAGAGGAAGAATGTTGATGGCTGTGACCGGCACCCTAAGTACTTGGGGCACCAGCATGACTAATCTCTTTCTCCATGGAAGGCTCAGAACCAGAAAATATGATCCTCCTACAGGATGCCATGGGATTCAGAAGGTAAAAGAAAGAGGAGTCCTCACCAGGGCACAGAACAAATGTAGGGGATGCGATGAACACCTACTCTGGAGATGAGGGAGATAGATAAAACATCTCCGGAAACCCTTATGCCCTTATTTATAAACCCAAAAGGCAAAGTGGCTGCCTCGAGGGGTCACATAGGTAGAAAAGCAACTGCCACCACTGAGGTTTCCAGTAGGAAACCCAAGCGGCTGTCGTGCCCACTTCTCTAGGCAAAAAATGGTCGTGTCATGATGATGGTGACGTCATCTAACACCTTGATAGAGGTTGCCTTGCACGCCAAGAATTGTGGTAGGTGGTGGGGCCCATGCACTAGGGAGCCAAATAGCTCGAGGAGATTCTCCTAGAAAACCTCCCCTGACTGGCCCATTAGGAGTTCCTCTCGAACCCAAAGCATGGTCAGCATCTGAGAGTGAGGGGCTAGCGAGGAGGGTAAAATTCACCAGGCCCAGTGCTTCCCAATAGTGTCCAGCCTGGTTAGGCCCGAGGAAGGCTACTCGGTGGTCTGTAGCCTAAGCTAGGCAGCCCTGTTGAGGGCCACAGAGGATTCGCCAGCCCACGGACAAGATTGATGCGAGCATCTCGGGCGCCGGGGAACTCACCAGTGGCCGAACGTTGCCTCCACCATTATAGACCCTTCCCCAGTAGGGAGGTGGTCACGCCCACAACGTAGAGATTCTCATCACTGTGAACGTGTCAAATAGACATGTTTTGAAAAGAATTCAATTCAAATTCTAAACTAGGGGAAAGAGAGCATGTGATGCTCTAAAGGGAAGGGTGTGATCGCCAGAGGGTGTAGATGCCCTCAAATTGTGAAGAAGTGATCGCGAATAATACCTGGAAAGCGGGGTGATGTGGGTTCTTTTCTTCCTCCTTCAACCAGCCGGCCGGTGAAGTGGGTTTTTGATTTTGATTACCTGAAGAAGAAAGCACAAACAGAGAATATAAACTGGATTAGCCGAGTGTGTAGTATCAAATTCTAATTGTATAAAATAGTATGCAATTGTGAGTGAACACACCTTATGAGTTTGTTTTAAACCCCTAGATGGAGTGTATAGGGTGGTAAGAAAAGTATGAATGCAAAGAACTAAGTGATGAACTAGGATGCAAAAGATACCTAATATAGCTAATATGAAACTAATATGAAAGTGGAGGAGATGTGAGATCTAATTGATGAGGAGGAGGCAAGAGTCTCTCTTCTGCTCCTGTGAGCAGGACCGAGAGAACCAAAGCAACTGTAAACGCAAGCACCAAGCAATCTCCTTAACCCGATCGAAGCACCTGCAAGGGGTTAAGTGTTGCACCGTCTGGGGGTTTTCAAAAGGATTTCTGAATGTGATTCTCTAGACTTCAATTGATCAAGCCTTTTTTTTATTATCTCTCAGGTTGCCTCTCTGTCACGCGAGAGGACTATAGAGGGGTATTTATAGGGTTTGAAGGAGATCGAAGCAAGGAAAGGTCATAAAACCTATTCCTAAGCTGAATAGGTGACCATATAATAGGAATACTCAATCTGGGAAGGTAGAATGCGTCTTGGACAAGAAATCGAAATCGCGACTGGGTGACGGTCGCTGTTCTGAAACTGCGCCCAAGACACAGACGCCTCTTATCTTTGAATTTTCAAACTTTTCATAATTAAAAATGTGATACACGTCCAATAGACAAGCGCGTCTTAAAATGGGCGCCCCAAACAAGGGCGTGAATTCCATAATTTGATTTTTATTAGGATTCGTACAGCTCTAATAAGGCGCCTGGGGTCCAGACGTGTACCGACAAGAGGCGCCCGCCAAGTGGGCGTGTTTTAAAAGGCGACTGTGACTCAGTCGCTATTTACAAAAAATCAAGAAAATAATGAAAAACCTATTTATTGAAGCAATGATGAAGTCCACTCGGGGCGTTTATATTATAACATGAAATTTACTCAGCATAGTGTCAAATTTAGCATGTCTACAGGCACCTCGGAAGAAGCAAAGGGGGAGGTAGGAGAGAGAAAGAAATGTTGCAAATGAGGACGGGTGAAGAAACAACAAAGAAAAATGGCTTATGTAGGCCCCCTCTCTTGGGTTAATCTGGTGCACTAAATAGCGTGCCGTTTTAACCCCCAAACGTGCCAAAAGGCATGCCGTTTTACCCTCCTAAAATTTAAAAGGCGCGTCGGAATAAGACTACGCCGTATTAACAACGGCCTGGCCGCGCTGGTTTAGCCACCGCGCCAGTTTAAGACCACTATGCGTCTCTACCAGCCAGACGAAGAATCTACCCAGTCGGAGTACATCCGCTGATCTCGTGACGCTCGTTCCATACTCACGACACCCGCGGCTGGGGGGCATTTGTTGGCACTCAAAATATGTTCAATGGCAATCACGCCTAAACAAGAAGAATGATGCGGCCCGCTAAAGCACAAAATCCGAAGAAAGGCAATACACAAGGGTCTTCTCCAACTACTGGAGCCTCAGGTCCTCTGACACGAGCACCAGAGACTTCACCTTAGGAGGATCGAAAGAATCCACAACAAACTGGTAGTGTCGTTCGGCCTGCCCAATGAACTGGTATCGACTCGATCGTGTCGCAAAAGTAACATCTATCGTCCGACCAAGGATAAGGATGTACCTGGTGGTCCGGAATCTGATGAGATGCCCTCCTGAGGTGATAGAATGTCTCTGACCCCTCAGAACAAGATGCCGAAGGCTCTGTCAGCGGAAGATCCGTGTAACCCATAATAGGTACATCTTCTCAACGGTGGGGTCCGTTAGCAACCAACTGACTGCCCGGCAAAGGCGAAAACACCCCGGGTAGTGTCCCACTCCCCGAGAAAGTCACAAATACAAGTAAAGCCGCGCCAACAGTGCAAACCGAGGTGTCAAAGGTCGCGTCAGTAGAAAACCCGTGTGTTTGAACCAAAGGTGCGCACGGTTCCAGAATTGGTCATTCAGCGGCCCGATGGCTTTACCAACACTTCTCATAATGATTTTACGAAGCTGCGATGAGGTCAAGGATTATGACAACTCCCTGAGCCAGCCCAAGGCCCGCAGCCCGACCCGCGCCAAGTAAACGTGAGGAATGAAGCTTTACCTAGCGTGCTCCCTTACCCGACGCGCTCCATCTACCAGCACCCCTTTGCCTAGCGTGCAAAAACGCCCTACCGAATCCTTTGGTGGCGCGCATTCTCCACGCCGGGTAGAGTCATGGCTAGTGCATGTTACATAAGCCAATGATCTTCGACCATGAAGAGAGAGAGGCAACATAGCGAAGAAGAGAGAAGAGAATAGGGAGAGACGCTACATAGAGAGAGAGCCAATCGTCTGGGAGTGAGGAAGATTGCGGAAGAAGAAAGGGGTCTCTGAGAGAAAGAGAACCAGAGAGTCGCCACCTCTCTCGTTCGTCCACCTGAAGAAGCTCAGAGCCGCGGAAGAAAGTTCCTCGCCCGATGCTGTGTTTTTGAGGTGAAGATTAGGTGGGTTCCGATGACTCCTCCCGGCCTCTCCTTGCTGTCTTCTCTTTAGTGTAACATGATCAGAGGGATGATGATATGAAACTATCTCCTTCTTATTGTCTTTTGACTATTCCTCTTCTGTAACTGGGGTTTGTTCCCGTTTGTGTAACCATTAGGCGGCCTCCAAGCAACAACGTCATGCCACGCTGTCTGCATATCGTGTTGAGTGTTTTCTTGCTAATGCGATGAATAAGATTGAATGTGTCAATGCCCCCATATATTTCCTCTCTTCTCTTCAAAGTTCATCGGTTTAACTATCTCCTGTACGTCCCCACCGGGTTTTACTTCGACGATGCCGAACATGCCCTAGAATGGTTATGGGCTACAGTAATGGTATCCCCTCCCCGGGGTTTCTCTTCCAGAATGATGGCTATGCCAGATATGTTATATGCCGATCGTTGGTTTCATTGTTGGAGATACATCCCTATGTGGATCTCCGTCTCCCCCCCCCCTCGGGATTGGCCTCCTTAACTCCTCTCTGCGCTCATTCACGAGCTAGAGAGAACAGGACCATCTGAAGTGAAATGGGGCCTCCCCTATAGCAGTGTGAGCGGTAGTATGGTGTCCCTAGAGAACGGTGAGCAGAGTTTCAACCCATGATTTCTCGTCTTGTTAGAGGTGGGTCTTGATGCCATGCAGGAGGGTCATATTCACATTCTCAACTACCTCGTTGGCTTGGGGGTGTCCCATAGAGGTGTAATGGTTTCAGATGCCTAGCTCTAAACACCCTAATAGGAAGAGGGCATTGTCAAGCTGGCATCGGTTATCCGTGGTGACCACTCAGGGTATCCCAAACTGACAGATGATGCTCCACAACATGAACTTCCAAGCCGCCTCGCCAATTATTTTGGCGAGCGGCTCCATCTTGACCCTCTTGATAAAGTAATCAATGGTGACGACTAGGAACTTCTTTGTCCTTAAGCATTCGGAAAGAGACTGAGGATGTCCATTCCCCACGTAGAGAAGGGAAGAGGTTCCATTAGATTATGGAGAGGGGTCATCGGCTGATGGAGGTGTCCAAACCGCTGGCACTGGTCGCACTATCGCGCAAAGTGGAGGTTGTCCTTCTACATGGTGGGCCACCAATACCCCTGGTGAAGAAGGCTTTTGGCAAGCGCTCTCCCTCCAACGTGGCTCTCGCAGAGTCCTTCCTGGACCTCACAGACAACCAACTTGGCTTTGAAGGGGAGTAGGCACTTGAGCAGAGGTAGAGATGGAGAATGTCAGTAAAGGCATCCATTAACGAGGGTGAAACGGGCAGCCTACACTTTGACTCATCTTGCCTCTGATCAGTCATCAGGGAGCCACTATCGGATGAGGTATTTAAGGATGGGCTCCGTCCATGATGGCTCGTGGTCGATGGCATTGACCCACGGCTCGGGATCCCTAATGCTGGACCGCTAAAGTTCTTTGACCAAGGTTGACTGGGAACTGGTCAGTATGGCAAATAAGGCAAGGCAGAACAGGGCATAAGCATGTGCATTCTCCACCCTTAGGATGTGCATGATCTCAAAGTACTCGAGGCATGATGAGGCCTCTTTGACCTTCTAGAGATTGTTGGGCATGGCTGATTCCTTGGCCTCATATTCCTCGTTGACCTAGTTGGCAACCAAAAGGGAGTCACTGAAGGCTCGGAGGTGGAGAACTCCCAAGTGCTTGGCCATGTTGATACCGGAGATGGGGGCTTCGTACTCGGCCATAATTTGGTGGCCGGGAAGTTGAAGTGTAATTCATATTGGAGCTTCTAGAGGAGAGGACTAGGCTTGCTCCACTATCGCTCGAGCATGACGACCCATCCACATAGAGCTACCAGATTGGGTACATTGTCGAGGTATCACCCCCCTCATCGGAGAGTGTGCACTCCACTATGAAGTCTGCCAACACCTGGGCTTTGATGGCCATCCTCGAGCGGAAGCAGATATCAAAATCTTTGAGCTCAACAACCTCCTTGACTAGCCAAGGTTCTAGAGTACCTGGCGTAGGGGTTGGTCAGTAGGGGCATCGATGGCATGGGAGAGGAAGTAGGGTCACAACTTGTATGCAACTATTATTAAAGCGAGAGCAAACTTCTCATCTTGAGAGAACTAGAATTTTGCACCCTGGAATGCCTTCATGATGTAGTACACTGTTCTCATCACTCCACTATCTTCCTGAGTGACCACGGAACTAAGCGTGCTCGATGTCACAAATAGGTAGAGTAGGAGCTTCTCGTCGGAAAGGGGATTGGAGAGGATGGGGGTGAGGCTAAGTACCTTTTGTGTTTTTCAAAGTCCTCCTCGCACTACCGGCTCCAATTAACATGTCCCTTCTTCTCCGGCGAGCCGTGCGCCTGTCTGATCAGCCTGAAGAATGGTAGGCACTATTAGACGGCCCTAGAAAGAAAGTGACCGAGGGTGACAATGTGGCCAGTGAGGCACTGCATGTTAAATATCCATTCGAGTCGCTTCATCTCTAGGACGGCCTTGATTTGCTTTGAGTTAGCCTCTATTCCCAGATGGGTTACGAGGAAGCCAAGGAACATACTGGAGTAGACCCTGAATACATACTTGCTTGGGATTAGCTCCATGTTGCATCTTTATAGGGTGGCGAATGTCTCCGCAAGGTCTTCTAGGTGGTTAGCTGTGTGGAGGATCTTGATGAGCATCTCGTCGATGTAGACCTCCATGTTACAGCAGATCTAGGAGTCGAACATGCGGTTGACCAGGTGCTTATATGTGGCTCTCGCGTTCTTCACACTGAAGGGAATCCTTGTGTAGCAATAAAGCCCGTGGTCAGTGATGAATGTGATTTTGTCCTGGTCAGGCCCGTACATGTTGATCTGGTGGTATGCCAAATCCGCGTCTAGAAAGCTCAACATCTCCCTAGCCACGGTGTCAACCAGGTGGTCCATATGCAGCATGGGGAAGCTATACTTGGGGGTGGCTTTGTTAAGATTGGTATAGTTGATGCACATGTGTGACTTCCCATTACTCTTGGGAATGAGGATGACATTGGCAATCCACTCAAGGAACTGAGTGGGGTGTAGGAGTCCGACGTGCAACTTCTCCCTCACTTGTTCCCAGATGATGAATTATCACTTGGGATTGCCGCAATGTCTTCATTACTGTACTGGGTGGCACTTTGGGTCCAACTTGAGTCGGTGGGTCACCACCTCAAGGGGAATGCTGAGGAGTGCATCCTCGGGCCAGGCGAATACATCCTGGTTGGCTTCTAGGAAATGTTGGTATGCTTTTTGCTCCTCTTCAGATAGGAGGGAGCTGACACGGAGCACGCAGTGGGGGTCCTTGCCAATCTGAATAAGAAACAGGTCTTCGGCGGGGAACCCTCCGTTGGGTCTGGGCTCATCCTCATGTGAATTTTTCTCCAGCAAGCCTTGCTCGGTTGATCTCTCCCAGGTGGAGATCAAGTAACATCGTCGAGACTCCCCTAGCCTCCCTTGACCTCCCCTACTCCTTGGCGAATGGAGAACTTTAGTTTCTGGTGATATGAGGAGGGTACTCCCTTGATAGTTCTTAGGATCCCCCGACTGATTATGGTGTTGTACCCTGCCATCCCTCTAATGACTGTAAAGTCATTTCGCCAATGAAACTACAGAGAGAGTAAAATTCCTGTAACACAAGGAGATTGTGGATCTCCGAGTTAGATTTGCAACGGCGTAGGTTTCGCGTCGATCCGATGTCTGTGCTGAACGCAGGAAGTTTTCTCGCCGAGTCGCGTAGTGCTGAGACAGAGGAACCAGTTCAGGACAGCAAGCTGCTGCCAGGGTAGCAGCGCGCCGGAACCATCAGAGCTGCCCAAGAAGCTGCTCGTCAACCCAAGTGCGATACTCCTGGGTCCCACGTGTAGTCCTTTACCTCCCTGTGTGGAGTGGGCAATAAATTTCACTTCTGTAATATTTGGCTAATTACTGTACCGGGAGTACGAAACTTAGCCGGGAACATCTTCCCCACGCCCGGAGCGTGGAGGTACATTTTTGCTCCCTCATTGATGCATTTGCTTATCTCGTATATTTTTGAATGCCGCTCCATCAGCGATTGTTAGGATATTAGCTCATTCAAATTTCATCGCCGCTGCGAGCGAGTGAGTGGAACCCGTCTAGTGACTCGATCTGAGCACGCGAAAAGCTGATACCCGAGACTCATTGCCATTTCTCAACCGCGCAGATCCACGCGTTTCCCTCGCATAGGGACGTCTGTGAGCTAGAGTCCCAGGTTCGCTGTCCGTCCCATATCAAATTGGTGTCAGAGCGTGAGGTTGAGTCTAGGTTAGTCTTCTAAGTCTGTCTAGGGTGTTGCATGTCATCCCCCTATTCAGTATATCAAAAGGTGTTGTCCGAATGATAGGTTACACCTATCGGGAAAGTAGTAGTCTTGCGTGAGTGGATCTTCAGATCAATTACCTCCTCCAAGTACCGTATATTGGTTGAGTCTAGGTTTGTAGTCGAGTCTACATTCCAACTTTGCATTGTTGTTTTGGGGTCATGTTGTGTCCGTTAGGGAGTCAGTTTGTCTTGTCCCGAGTGTCAGCATGGCCATCTTGTAACTCCCCCGTGTCCCATGGATCCCCAAAAGCCCACATCATATGAATGGTGGTGACACACCCAAGGATGGAGAGTCCAACCCTTCCACCTCTGTAGGCCCGAAGCCCCGGACTTCTACGGCTCCAAAGTCCCGAGCAACTACCTACATTGGGAAGCCGCCATGGATAAATATTTCGATTGTTATATCATGTCTGAGGCCAGGCAATTCTCTTTTGCCAAGGATAGGCTTCTTCACAAGACTACCGAGAAATGGAGAGACATTGAATGCTTGAGGCAGATTAGGAGGTAATGGCCCATAGAGTCATGGTGGGACAAGCAGAAGGAGCTTAGGAGGGTCTGCCTTCCCTACCCAGTCACCTCCCAGTCCCACCCAGTCACCTCCAACCGACCCCACCCAATCCCCTCCAACCAAGTGGGTCATAGTCGGAGGCAAAGAGCCCCGCACTTAGATGAGCCTAGACCCAAGATTAGGCTGAGTGATTATGGCCAAGTCCATCACTATGCCCCTAGTCCAAACCGCACCTTAGACGACCTCTTGCAAATGTTTTTGGACCAGTTGAATAGGAGGGATAGGATGTTGACGCAACTCCTGCACGAGCCTAAGAAGGTCATAGCCGGTAGCCTCAACCCGGTGCCACCCCAAGGACCTCTTCCCCTCCGGGAGGACATTCCTTCCCCTCCCATGAGAGCTCTGTTGCCACCTACTTCACCTTCTGATCTGTATTCGGAGCCACCTCATTTGGAGCCACCACAGCCAGAGCCACCCATTTTTTTAACGGGAAAGCTATTCATCACCGAGCCACTACTTAGTTGGCTCAAGATAGGCTTGGTCCCGAGAGCACCTTACTACCCATCCGTGGACCCCACACTATCATTAGTGCCCGTCAACTCATTCCATACCACATTCCGATCTTGTCACCATGTTGATACATTGGATGGCCTTATTAAGGGATTAGACTGGCAATGGAAGTTGACGAACATGTTGGCCCCAGGCTTTGACCAACTCAATAGTCATAGCTTTACACATCCGGCATTGGGGTCCATTACCTCTGTGTGCATCGTGGGTCAGGTCACCACGGAGATCCTTTTTCTCCTCCCCATTCTCGATGAGCCTGATTTCATTCCATTTATCCCGAGGGAGGAACCATATCTTCTACTTGAGGCCACTGTCCCATTTACCACAATGAATGAAGGTGACCCTCTACACCTTCAAGAATTCCAAACATGGGACTGTGTCATGAGGAAACCCATCTCGAGGGGTTACATATTCTTTGACCCTTTCGACCCCTTCCCTAGTGAGCCTCGTGACCCACCACTTCCTTTCTACCTTGTCAGGGAAGTCCCCTACCACACCCCTCCCACTCGGCCAGTCAACCTACACTAAGCCAGGAGCCCGTTCATTGGCAAGAGATACATACATATAGGGGTGATGAAGAAGGTAGTTTTGGCTCTCCTGGCCCTCCCACACCCAAGTCCAACGAGAAGTCATTGTCAGACTGGTTCATACTTGGATGTCTAGGAGTCCCCCATGCCACCAACCTCCGATTACGTCAAATGCATGCGAGTCACACATTCAGATGTCCTGGTCCACCTTTGCATGGGTATGCATAGCATTAGGACTGACTAGGATATAGAGTGTGCTTTTCCCTTTAATAGTCCAATTTGTTCAGAGTCTGCATGCATTAACTCGAGTTAGCGGCAAGCTCGTGGTGTTAGTCCCTTTCGAGAGTGAGGCAAGTCGGAACTCATGTGTACGTTGTAGACTTGCCATAATTTGGGATCGGCTCTATCTCAATATCTCAGATCTAGTCAGATATAGGGACTCTGCGGTGATTCCTAGTGAGTCATTGAGCCGTCTCCTTCCTTTGAGAGTGACCCCACCCCGGACTATCCACCACTAGCTAGCTGCATTCCCACAGCAGCATGTGCATATCGAATATATATAAGATGAGCAGGTGACGATTACTTGGAGTGGAGCATACTTCACGCTACCTGGTACGGTGACAGATCCGCAGGAGCCACACGAGCAGCCTATGGACGCACTTTTTGAGACTCTTCATTCTTTTCATTTGTTTATTCATATTTTCATTCGTAAAAATTAGTAAAATTTCTAATTTCCTTTTTTATTTAACCCCCCACCCTCTCTCTCCTCTCACTCTCACGCTCTCACTCTCTCCCCCGTTCTCTCTCATTCTCTCACCCTCTCGGATCCGGCTACAGATGGAGGCGACCGTGGGCGAGGTGACGACGTCGGGAAGCTGTTGAGACGCGTCGTGGAGTGAGGATCGGTGCAGTTTTGGTGCGATCCCAAACGGTGGATTCAAAGCTGACGGTTCAGTTTGCGATGTTGTTTCGGCGCGGTTTAGTCACCTCGGTGCTCGGTTTCTTCGGTGGAGGTAGGGAGATACACCGCCACTTCGTTCTACACGTTTTTCCTACCCATGTGCGCGATTTGGTGCTCGATCGGGGGAGATCGAGTCGAGTTTGTGAAAATCGTCATTTTTGGGGTTTGTAGGGTTCACCGAAAAACGGTAACCATTCTCGGTCTAGTTAGTGTCAAAACGACTGTCGGGATGTCAAGATCCCGTTCATGTCAGTTTCGTGTCGCTCGGTCATTATTCGGGGCCGGTAGGAGTCCGAGAATGGCGGTGACTCGGTTTGGGGTCGATTTTAGGAAATCACCCTATTTTCGTGATTTAGTGCGTGCATGTGCCATTTTTGACTGCCTGGAGTCTTGTATACTCGTGTGCATCTGTTTCCCCTGTGCCACGGCGTGAATGGGGCGTGGAATGGGCTGATGTGGTCATTCCCCTATTTTAGCCGTCGATTTTGTGTAACGGTCATTCCAGAGACCGTCACATGCATGTGATGGTCCCACGATAGACCATTACGCTCGAGTGTTTTTTCTGGTCTTTCGGGGCAAGTGGAGTGTAACGGACCAGACTAGTCCGTTACATGGGCCGTAACACACCGGTCCTGGTGCATTACGTTGGGTAGTTTACGAGGACTGCCGTTGTCAGTCCCTTGTTGACTGTGCCCTCCTCAAAGACTGGGTCGGTCAATTCACTGTAACGGACCTATCCCTGTGCATTACGATCAGGTAACGTGCCTGTGCAGTCCGTTACATTGCTTGACCGATGTTTGGTCTGGCCACTAGGGCTGGTGTAGCGGACCTCACCCAGTACGCCAGGAGGCCGTAACAGACTCAGCCAGTTCGTTAGGCTTCTATAACAGTCTCAGCCAGTCTATTACCTATAGTTTGGTTTATGTTGGGGTTTGGTGTTCGTGGCCCCTAATGCGCCTGCCTCAGTGCGTTAGGCTACATAACGCGCCTGGCCTAGTTCGTTACGTGGTTTGAGGTTTGTGGCTTTGAACCCATTGGCCCTGACGCCCATGTGCTGGTGCGTTAGGTGGTGTAACACGCCTGCATTAGTGCGTTACATGGTCTTTGGCCTGTTGGCCCTGGCGCATCTACGCTAGTGCGTTAGGCTCGTGTAACACGCCTAGGGTGGTGCGTTACAGCCTTGTTGGCCGTGATGGCCTGGGCTATTCAGTTCTGTGTCCGTGTGTTAGTCTGTCTCAGGTTGTGTTCTAGGCCAGTGTGTTGGTGTGCCGGTGGGTCTTTGGATCGGTCGGTCTAGGTGACTGGGCGTGCTCTCTTCCCTAACTATGATAGTTCCCTAACGACTTGATCTAGAGCTACCAGCGTCCTCGTCTCTGGTCGCATAGCGACTGTTCCTCGACTGCTGGGTCTATGTAGTGGTTGAATGACGGTTCGCCTTGCCCAGAGTGTGTAGTTAACCGCTCCTATTTTTGCTTGTCCTGGCATGTTCGTGTGGTTTGCCTATGACCCGTGGATGTTTGTCGACATCCTATGAGGGTATGACCACGATACGACGGCCAGGAGTGCTTGCTTGTGCTGCTCTGGTTGTGAGCATGGTGTCGGGTTTCGGTCGACCCGGGGTGACCCAGTGGTTGATAGGTGTCCTTGTGTTTCTTGGCGGCTCTGTCCAGCCCGAGACATTGGTTCTGGATGCCTCGAGGTATTTTCCTACCTCAGTCCGTGCGTCTAGGCTTGTTGAGGGTGTTCGGTGTTCCCTCCGGTCTCCGAGTGTCATTTCTTGCGGAGTGCATCATTCTTCTTCTGGCTTAGGATTACACCGATTGGCGGCGTGTTCCGTTGCTTGTGACGATCTTGCCTTTGAGTCACCCAACTCAAGGATCATTGTGCTTGTAGGTCTAGTTGCCTTGTCCTAAGTCTGTCGGCAGTTGCTGCGGCTCCCTTTGGTGCTTTGAAGTACGGGTGACAGTGCATGAATATCTGTCTGTACTTCGACACTTGTGTTTTGAGTCCTTTGTGTTTCGTGAGCCTCCCTTTGCTTTGCCCTCGACTTTTAGTTGTCAACCCACCTCAGGAGTGGTGGAGGGTTGTCCCGTTAAACGATTTTTAAGCTAGTTCCGTGGGCTCCCGGCTCATACCGTAGCATCCTACGGGGGGAGAATAATAGCTAGAGGCCTGGCTTAGGCGAGAGCCAGTGTGTGCACACGTGGTCAGGGGTTTTGACTGACGACGATGGGCGTTCCCCTGTCTAGTACTTGTAACTTGGTCACTGTTCTAGTTCGAATAGTGCGTACCTGAGACTCCGCCCTCAGAGTGGTGTTGTAGGCTCGGTACGTGAGGCGCAGTAAAAGTCATTAGTGGGGGCAGCTGGCTGTTCTTCTGGAGGTGCTCCCATCACGTGACACGTGACTCTCAGTGTTTCTTGTGCGTCGTGACCTTTCCGAGTTGGCTCTTTCGATGGCTGTACTCGGGGACAGTGTTCTACCGTGTGCATGACGTTCTAGTCGTGCGTGGGGCAGTGTGCACGATGCTCTTGTCGTGTTTTCACATTGTCTATCGTCTGTCTAGGTTCTTCCTAGGCTTTCTTCTTGCCTTCGTCGGTCTTCGTCTTAGGCCTGGCGCAGTGTCAGCAGTTTGGAAACTCTTGACTTTGTCAGATCAAAGTAGCCATCCTGCTGTTGCTTGGGGTAGTTTGGGGTGCCGAGGTTAGTTCGGTAGTCGTTGTCTGGTATGACTTCTTTCCCCCTCTTCCTTACTTGCTCCCTACTCCTGCTACCCTTCTGTTCCTCTACTGCTTTCTAGAGTAGATTTGTTTTAATTTGTTATAGAAAATGTAATTTTATTTCTACTATTTTAGCAATCCTAATCAAATATAGTAATTGTTTACTACCTTATCTGGAAGTTCAATGTACTCTCATGCACCTCTGCACACTCCTTTTATCCCATCAGAGCTTTATAGCTCTTGGGAGGCCTATCAGGATCCAAGTGGTTTCGGGTTTACCCGAGCCCGGATGCTGGGTCATCACAGTTGGTATCACAGCGGGTGTGTTGAGAAGCATGTGTAGATGTACATGGGAATTTGAGATATTATGGTGCTCAAAGTTCATAAGGTCCAGTACAGTCGACAGCTGACATAGGTTTGATGTTTTATGAACTGCTTTGCTTCTCGTGTGAGCACTTGCCTATGTTGTGTTGGCACTATGCAAGATGGTTTTTCTCTCGTAAGGATGTGATGGAGTGTGTTCTTTTGCTATGGTTTTGTTTTCAGTTGTGCTGCGCTTGGCAGAATTTGCCAGTAGGTGTGAATCTATGGTGCAATGTTTGCTTTTTATGTGGTGTGTTCAGGTGGCTGATGGGCTCTGTAATGGCTGTGCATGTTCTCTTGAGGAGATTATGTTGTTTTGGCCATTCCAATTTGAGGTTTGGTCAGCCCCTGAGGTGTTAAGGTTGTGCTTTAAGGTGGTTGTTTGGATGCCTTGTTGAGAGAGTGCTCGAGCGAACCTAGGATTTTCCTTCCTGGTGAGCTGCTATTAGACGAGCTTGATCTTTCTCATTCTGTTTGTGACGTCATTCTGAGTTATGCTTTGGAAGTGTTGTCTCAGTGAAGCCTTTGTCCTGTGTCTACTTATGTGTAGATTGTGTTAATTCTGAACCTGATTTGCTCTTGTTTCGACGGTGGCCTGGCTTTGGACCCAGTTTGTATGTTGGAGGCCGTTGTGCACCATGTTTGGCATGCCGTGTTTGGCAGTGTTGTGCTGTGAAGGCTCAGTAATCATTTCAGTGTTGTGTCCCTGTGTTTTGATGATTGCAAACACCATGAGTCAATATGCGTTTGCTGTTTGATTCATGATGCACACTCTGAAGACATAAAGTCAATGCATCTGCATAAATCCTGTGTGCCTGACATTTCATCAAACATGTTGACTGGACCATGTAAAACTCGGTGCACATTTTAGTTAAAAATGCATTTCAATGTCTGAGCATTCACTGCTCATCTCTGTGCACATTTGGTTGTTCTGCTCTCCTAGCTCGTGCATGCTTGTTAATATGCACTTGAAGGTCCGTGCATACCCCTTTTTAGTGTCTTATAAGTCCGTGCACATTTCTGTAAGGTCTGTGCAAGTTTTTACCTTAGGTAAAACACGCTCGATGCATTATTGTCTTGTGTCAAACAAGGTCCGTGCTAGTTGCACGTTGCGAGTGAAGTTTGTGCAAGTTTTGAGCTCAATGCAAACTTTTACTTTTTGCTTTGTGCATTCGAAGTCTGTGTATTTGAAGTCTATGCAAGGTCTGTCTCGTGCATACTCAAGTCCGTGCATGTTTTTCCTTTCAACATATCATAAGGGTCCGTGCATGTTTTCCTTTCAGCATATCATAGGGTCCGTGCATGTTTTCCTTTCAGCATATCATAAGGTCCGTGCAATACAAGGCCGCATTTGTCTCTTCTGTGTTCGTCCATGTTTTTGTTGCTTGCATTGTCAAGACAATACATACAAGGACGGCACATTTCATAGTCCGTGCAAATTGTGTTGCTACAAGTAGGTAAGGTTTGTGCATGTTTGTGTCAACGGTCACAAAGTCCGTGCATATTTGGTCTGTGCATATCTCGCATCATATACACACGAAGTCTGTGCAAACACAAACAAGGTCTGTGCAAATGTTCATATACGCACTATGAAGTCTGTGCATTTTTCATACTTAGCTGAATTCTATTTATGCACAGTAAATCTCATATCAATAGGTCAGTACACATTAGCCATCCATTCATGACTACAATATGTTTGATAAAATGCCTTCTACTCTTTTGATAGGAACTTAAGTTCGCAAAAGGTCAAGTCAAGTCTTAAACAGACATGTGATCCAAGGCAGCAGTCTATAGGCACATGATCCAAGAAGGAGTCACATCTGGAGAGTTTGCCACGTGGACTCCAGTGGTGCTTCAGCGAGATATTGTTTCGAAAAAGAATTTGGCGGGAGTGTTCCCTCCACACGCCCTCTGGGCGAATCCTGTAGGGTCCACAGGACCATTGCTGGAATCCTTCCACGTGGAGCTATCTGAAGGAGACAGCATCATCATCTTCATCAAATTACCTCAGGCACCCCTATTCTATATAAGACCATCTCATCCTTCGAGGTGAAAAAAAAGAAGGCTGAGAGTGAGAGTCTGAAAAAAGGAAGAAAAAGGAGAAGAAAAGGGAAGAGAGAGCCAGCGTGTGATTAGAAAAGAAGAAGAAGAGAGGATCAAGAGAAGAGAAGGAAAAAGGATAGTGATCAGGATTGAAGCAGCCTGTGTTGAGCTATCTGTCGGTTTCTGGATCAGATCCAGGCCTATTTGCTCCTGTGAGAGCTACATTCGTTTCCATTTTCTATTTGTTCTATTTTTCTTTTGTTATTTACCTTTTCTACTGTGTTCTTCTGATTCTCTGGTTTGAGGTCGGATTCCTCCTGTGGATTCAGGAGAAGGGAGACTTGGTGTTTCTGGTTTGCAAGTGACTGGGTGTCACTTGTGGTTTCCCTCTGGGTTTCAGAGGAATGGAGACTTGGTGTTTTCGGATGGCAAGTGATTGGGTGTCACTTGCGATTTTCCTCTGGGTTTCAGAGGAGGGGAGACTTGGTGTTTCCAGTTGCAAGTAGCAGGTAGTCACTTGTCGGTTCCCTCCAGTTTGGAGGAAGAGAGACTTCGGTCTCTGGTTGCTACTGGCTGGGTGTCACTAGTGGTTCCCCTCCGGGTTGGAGGAAGAGAGGAGAGTGTTCCTCTAGGTCAAGCTGTTAGGCAGCGTCTTTTACAGACTGAGTCTGCTGTTCTTACTTTTGCAAGGGAAGCCTTGCTCCAATTTAGGGTGAGGGGTGGCCGTAGATCTCAGGTTGAGGCTGGGGTCACTCTCAAAGGGTTTTACGATCCACATGGGTTTTTCCCCTGTATAAGTTGTGGAATACTGTGGAGAGTAAACCATTGAGTTTTGAGACTCTGGGACACTGTAGGTGCATTGTGCTCTTTTCGAGGATTGCAGAAGCTATTTTTTATATTTTTTGATTTTATAGAATTTTAGGCTAAAAATCAAATTTTAGGGAATTTTGTTAATTTCCTATTTTCCTTTTTCTTTTATAATCTCCCACCCTCTCTCCTCTCTCCTCACTCACATTCATCACTCTCTCCCTCCGTTCTCTCTCCTCTCATCCCCGTAGCTCTGGCTGTAGACAGAGGAGGCACTGTGGAGATGACCAGGCGCGTGATGGTGGGAGAACTGGAGCGTGGGGCTTGGCGCAATCCCGTTCTATGGATTCGAAGCATATGTGGGGTTCGTGTGGTGGTTTTCAGCATAGATTGTCTATTTCAACGTGCGAGATCTTCGATGGAGGTAGAGGGATGGATGCCCTACTCTTTTCCTGCGTTCTCTCATGGTTTGGAGCCGAACAATGTGAGTTTGAGCGTGTTTTCCTACTTTAATGGCGGAATCATGCTTCGGGGGTGTGAGCTGAGTTCACTATTCCAGGTGATGATTTTTAGTTTAAATGGTATCATTCAAACCCCTGGCATGTTGGGATTTCATTCCCACCAGTTAAACTGTGTTTGGTTGTGATTTGGGGCAGGTAGGAGGCTGATTACCCCCGTGAGTCATTTTCGGTGGATTTGTGGAAATCGCCTGTTTCTTGTTGTTCTGTGGATGGTTTGATCCCTTTCGGCTTGTGGAAGGTCGATATCATGTCTAGGAATGTTTCCCCATCATTTAGACGTGATTGGGGCGTGGAAAGACTAAGTGTTGGGTAGTCCTATGGTTTTTTTGCCGGAACAGTTTAGCGGTCTTACCACAGACTGCAACTCTGTAGTGGCTGCCCTATGGGTGACCACTACTTGGTGCTTTATGTTGGCTAAGTCGGTTCGCTGGTAACTACCATGCGACTGACCACCATTTGGTATTAGCGATCCTATGGGTGATCGCTAATCTGATTTGACGGTCCATGGTAGACCGTTATATGGTTTCAAAGGTTTTTAAGTTGGTTTAGGGTAGTGATCTAGCTCTCGACCGCAACTTGACGTTGGCAGCCCTGGGCTAACCGCCAATCTCATGTTAACGGTCGAAGGGAGACTGTTACCAGGTTTCCACTATTTTAAGTCGATTTAGGCTAGCGGTCTAGCTCTCGACCACAAATCAGTTTAGCGGCCTTAGGTGGACCGCTAAATTCCTGTAAATGGTCCCAGGGAGACAACTAGGTTTTAAGTCGGTTTGCTGGTAGTGGCCATATGAATGACTGCCATTCTAGTTTAGAGACCAAGTGTAAAACCGCCACTTGCCCAGAATGCTGTTTTAGCATCGGTTTGGTTTTCGGTTGGCTTGGCCTCGACCCCTTGGTTAGCCCATTGTCCTTGGATGTCGTGGACGTCCTGTGAGGGCTATGACCATGTTGTAGGGCGTCTGCAAGTGCCATTGTACCGAGCAGTATTTTGTGCATTTTGAGAGTCATTATGGTTTTTGGTCAACCCTATTGTGACCTAGCGGTTGACACGTGACCTCGTGAGTGTCTCCGCTATCCTGTGAGGATCGAGACTTTGGTTTTAGATGCTTGGAGGTATCACCTTACCTCGGTTTGTGTGCCTAATTGATTTGAGGGTTTTGGTGATCCCTCGTGTTCCGTATTCTATGTTATGTGGAATCGAAAGTCCTATGTGCAGCCTAGGGGCTGAGGACTTGTGTTTTACCGTGGTCTGGCTTAAGGACTAGGCTGAATGAATGGTATATTACCGTGATGTCCAACGATCATGACCCGAGTCATGTGACTCAAGGATCATTGTGTGTAGGTCATGTTATTTGTCCTACATCTAGCGATATTTTTGTGTGCTGCTTTGTGCTTTACGTGCGGTAGGTGCGTGCTTAGCCTGTCTGTACTTCGATATTTTTGTTTTAAATCTCTATGTCTAGTGAGCCTCCACTGGTCGTATCCTGATGACACGTCGGGTGTCAGCCCACCTGGGAGTGGTGGCAGGGCGAGTTCCCAATTGAGACGGTTCATAGGTTGGTTGCCATGGTCCCCTTTGTCTAGCCGTTAGAGTCCGATGGGAGGGAAAAACCAGCTAGACATTGGGCTTGTGTGTGCACACGTGGTCAGGGGCGTTGGACGAGGGCTGACAGGCGTGACCCTGACTAGTCACTTATTACTGTTGTTCTTTGGTTACTTGTTTAGTGTCTCAGTTACCACGTTCAAGGCAAGTGGGAGACGCTTGAGGCGCAGTGTAAGACGTCAGTGGATGCATCTGGCTTTTCTTCTTGTGAGGAGGTACTTCCGTCACATGACACATGACTTATGATTTTTGTGACTGGTTTCTATCATGGTTGACCTAACTTGGCAGGTAGTTTATGTTTGGCTTCACCCGTGGTCAGTATAGCATACACGACGGTGAGATCGTGTATGTGTTAGTGCTTTTAGATCATGTGGTCTTGTGTCGGGCTTTAGTCTTTGAGGACAAGCCTGTGCGTCTGTGCATCAGTTGGTGATTCCTGACTGTGTGTCTGGGAATCTGTGCTTCTTGCCGATTAGGAGTAGATTAGAGGGCCGAGGTTCAATTAACTATCCTGTTTCTGTTCAGTAGAACTTTCCTCTTTACTTTTACTATTGTTCCTACTCCTGCCATTACTCTTGTTATTGTTACTATTGTTGCCGCTTTGGTTCATGGTGGGGATCTGTGGTACTCCTTCTGAGCCAGTGACACGAGACTCACCCCTGACTTTTCAGGAGTGGTTACTCTTTTTCCTCGTGGTCTGGAGGTATGGTGCATAGTTTTTAGTGTCAGCTTTGCTAGTGTCAGGCTTCCCCCGACTTGAGGGTACGTTTTTCCTTCTATTGTATTGTACTTTAGTTGGATGGGACTCTGCTAGTTGTTGTAGTTTAATTTGTTTAATTAAAAATATAATTTTTTTTCTGCTATTTTAGCCCCAATGGGAGAGAGGGTGGGGATCCCACCGGGCCTACGTGGCCTTTTTACATAGAAATCCACTAATTCCTAATAACTAACCATTTGGCTTATAATGCCATACAATTGCAACCCAATTAACCCAAGGGTGCAAACTAAAGGATTCAAATGTAATTAAAAAGATAGATGTCTTGCTCTGATGTCCCATCAATTCTCCCCGGGTTGGAAGAACTCGACCCCGTCGAGTAAGGGATGCGACTGCTCGCTCCTGTGGAACTATATCTCTACGATCGTATTCTCCACCGTACCAGGCAGTGTGGGTACACTCCACTCCTAGGAATCATCACCTGCTCATCCTGTATATATTCTATATGCTCACGCTGCTGTGGGAATGAGGCTAGTGAACACTCAGAGGCGGGGTCACTCTCAAAGGGAGGAGACGGCTCAAAGTCTCGCTAGGTATCACTGCTGGGTCCCAGTAGGTGACTAGATCTGATACACTGAAGGAGGAGCTGATCCCACAATCCTCAGGCAAGTCTACAAAGTGTGCATTAGATCCGACTTGCCTTACACTCGAAAGGGACTAACACCATGAGCTTGTATTAGACTGACTCAACATGTAGACTCCCAACAGATTGGAGGACAAAAAGGAAAGAAAAAAAACTCACACATGACCCTAGACTTACTAGGGAAGACTCAGTAAGAATGTCAGACACCGTCTGCACACACTAAGTGTAAAGATAGACTCACCCACAACTTGATGCCATGAGTCTCAACCCTCGTCAACCGTCTCCAGTTGGAGAAGACTCATCCTTGGGTACGGAAGTGTAAGAGGATCAGTAGGTGGGTGACGGGAAGGTAATCCGGACGTCTGGTGTGGAGCATGGAAAATGGGAAGTCCAGACATTGTCTCTCGTATGCATGGCAAAACTTAAACCATACTGCGTCAACATAGGGCGTCAATAGTGGTATGGTAGTCACTAGCGGCTGCGCCACTATAGGAGAGACGGGCAAAAGAGGGACGAATGACTGCTCGGGAGTGAGTAGTATGAGAGAGGTGGCAGGCTGGTCAAGTCTGTCAAGGAAAGCTGGGATGGGTGACAGCACGGGGTCGTCCGGTGGGGCTGGGGTGACTGACAGACCCTGGCCCTCTAGGTGATCTATTGGATTGCTCTCTAACCCCTCAACCTTAGCGAGGTACTCCTCGGCCAACACTTGGTCAGCCTTATAACTCACTAGATTAACCCTGGGTGGGGGATCCTCCGAACGCATGTCCTCTAAGGTAGGTGAATGTGAAGGACACTGGTCAGAGATATGGCTAACATGGGCGGGCTCCAGGAGTGGTGGCTAACGTGAGCTTGGAGGTGGAGCGGGCCGCTGGGGGTGGGTGGCTGGCGAAATGGTGGTGGTCGACTGAATGCCGTCGTGGAAGAGGAACTCGTCGGGTTGGTGAGGTGGGTGTAAGGTGCAAGTCCTCCTGTCCTGGTTAAAGGTCATTCTCCTCTCTTCCAACCATATTTGTCCTAAAATGATGCATGGACCAGCAAGTGTGTCGATCTTGCACCATGCTCCGTCGTCATATAGAACGTGGCCAAACCTCCATTGGAACTCTACGAACACTAAGCCACCATTGAGAACAATCTCCCCAGTCTTAGAGAGTGACTCGACAATGTCCTGAGAGACATAATTAGATGACTCCCAACTGATGAAGTCGACCTCCGTATGCAACCCATTAGGTAGGATGGAAGTGGACACTATAGGGCACTAGCACGACTCGGTTGTCGACTTTGGGGTCGAGTCAACCAGTGGTTGAATGATAGGGGCAAGACCTAGGGGTCGGGCCATGAGAGCCTCGAATTGGGCCACCAGGGATGACCACTTGGATGCATGGTCTCGAGGAACGGCCATGGGCTGGTGGGTAGTTGGACATGCAGACAACTGAGTGACACTCTAATGTACTAGACGCGACCTTATACAATAATGAAAAGTTGGAATGCAGACTCAACTACAAACCTAGACTTTAACCAATATCCAGTACATGGTGAATATGGGGATCCGAAGATACTCTCACGCAAGTGGGCTACCTTCCCAATAGGCGTAACCTATCATTTCGGTAATGCCTTTTGATATACCGTGTATTGGGATGAAATGTAAATCAAGACACTTTTTTTTAAACAATGACTACACTAGACTCAACCTTGGCTTTGATACCAATTTGATGCGGGACGAACAGCGGACTCGACACCAACTTGACGGGAACCTGGGACCAAGAGACACGAGCTCGTGGACGTCCCTAAGCGAGGGAAGCATGCGGATGTGCGCGGTTGAGAAATCGGCAACGAGTCATGGGTATTGGCCTTTTCACGTACCCGGATCGAGTCACGGGATGGGTTCCACTCACTTGCTCGTAGCGAGGATGAAATTTGAACGAGCTAATATCCTATCACTCAAACAGTGGCATTCAAAAATAAACGAGAGAAGTAAATGTGTCAATGAAGGAGCGAAAATGTACCTCCACGCTCTGGGCGTGGGGAAGGCGACCCCGGCCAAGACTCGTACTCCCGGTACAGATAATTAACAAAAATTACAGAAATGTAATATTTTCACTGCCCACTCCATGTAGGGAGGTAAATGGATACAATGGCGACCCAGGAGTATCAAGTTTGGGTTGACGAGTGGCTTTGGGTAGCTTTGACGGTTCCGATGCGCTGCTACTCGATGCTACAACTGGCTGCCCCGAATCTGCTCTGCTGTTTCAGCATTGCGTGACTCATTGGAAATAATTACTGCAATCAGTTCTGATGTTGGATCGACACGAAACCAACGCCGTTGTGATGCTCTCTTGCAGATATACGACCTCCTGTGTTATAGAAATCTTCCTGTCTCTGTATCCTCCTTGGTGGAATTTAGAACAGGCGGGTTTTCTATCTCAGGAAATACTGGGCAGACTGGGATCTACCTAAAAATGTGGTTTGACCAAAGGGTAAATGGTGGAATTGGGACTTGAAAATTTTATGGATGAAATAGGGGGATGTGTGGGTGACGTACAATTTTTATTGTAATTTTCTGAGGTGGTTTGCATGAAAAATTACCTCTGTGATCCTTGAAAGACGTACAACGCAGTGGTACTGTCCCGGAGTCAGAGAACGTACTGGTTCACCCTATATAGTGTTCCGAAGGTTTGACCTATAAAAACACGCGAAAACCACTAAAGTCAATCTGGGACCCACTAAATAATCTGAAAAAAATATTAGAAAAATCTGGGGCATTACATTATGTCCGGTTGGAAACTACCCCTATGCGTGAGGACTTACCTCCACCTCGTACCAGGGACTAGCCCCCCCCCCAACTCAACTCCATCCCGCATATGCTCGAATCCATGTGATCACCGCATTTAGCGTAGACATGAACCAAGCTTCGAACAGACGCGCCCTCGAGGTCACACACACCCTTAATACAACTCCACTCGTCATCACCTCTTGTGTCAATTCCAGGTCTTCCTGCATTGTTACCCAAACTAGTAAATGACAAAAGAATACACACAGATAAAACTCACATGTAGGTGGAACTAAACTAATAGAATAAAACTACAGTCTCGTGGCATACACGTTCAAAGATCTTCTCTCCCCTAGACACTGTAGAGGGAATATCGACGTTGCCCTACTGGCGGACTATAGACCCCAGGGATCATCCCCTGGCATGGATATAGGCCAGCCTCGCTCAGACCAACATCTCTTTTGATCCGACCCACTCTCGAGTCTAACATTGAACTTGCCGTGTCCTCAGCAGACATCTGTATGATTTTATTCCCGCTTTTATCACGCTTCCCAAAATAGACGTCCGTCCGAACACAAAATGGTCCATGAGCGACCGACATGTTTCCACCGTTTACACTGTCAGCACGAAACTTTTTAGTACAACCCCATGCTTTCTTAATCTCATTTAATTTATAACTCCCTAGGCCGTAGGGCCCTCTTTTCTCAGTGATTAATCAAGAGTGTTCTCCCCTCCGGAGAGATGAAAGTAACGCCGTGGCCTTTATGGCACGGTAGATTTCTGTCCCGACACAAACTATACAATCGTCTGATCAGCCAGACGGCGCGCATCTGGGCTTCCATAAAGTCTGAACAAACCGTCACCTCGTGACTGGCACGCCCACGCACTAAATAAACGAACAACCGAAGCTAACAAACAAACAAAATAACATGCGAATTTTAGTACATCCACAAGTCTGGCACGCCCAGTGGGATAAAAATCACCCTTCATCTCTTCGCCAGGATCAGAGGGCCTTACGGCCCCTTCTTGAAATACTAACTATTCAGTTTGCAAATGCAGGTTGCTTCTCGAACAACAGCAATGGCAGTGACTTTCGTCTCGCTCGTCGTCGAGAGCCACATCCGGGATGGATACCTGGCCGTCCCCGTTCGCTTCGGGAGTTCCCTCCCGTCGTAGGCTTCCCCAACTTCCTTGGGGTGGCCTTCATGAACCTATTGGACGTGGAAGCATCTGACGCTATTGAGATCAACACCCCCATCCAGGGGGTCATCAAGACTGATGCCGGCCGCTCACTGGCCCAAATCATCAAGCGCGTCCCGACTGGGGCGTCGAGCTGCTTTGTGCACCACGTGCACTTCTCTCCCGGCCCATCGAACCAAGGGTCAGCATCTCACCGCAGGAGGCTCCATAGGGGCCTGTGGACGCATTTTTTATCATATATATTTTGGCTTATTCGTTTGTTGGTTTATTAAGTGCGTGGGCGTGCCAGTCACCAAAGTGCCGATTTATTCGGGCTTCGTGGAAGCCCAAGGTGCGCTCAATCTGACTTCGTCAGGTGATTGTGTGGTTCGGGTCGGGACCGAGACCCGCCGCGCCATAAAGGTCACGACGTCATTTACATCTCCCGTACGATGGAACACCCTTGATTAATCGCTGGGAATCAGGGCCTCATGGCCAAAAAATTAATTGCCTGAAGGTCTATTAAGAAATGCTGAAGTCCTCACGCGAGAGTGTGAAGAAAATATTCAGGGTCATGTCGGTCATGCGTTGACCATTTTAATGTTCGGACGAATATCCAACTTGGGAAAAGCGCAGTCGCCACGGGAAATCCCGAGCCTGTGTATGTCAGAGTGTGACAAATTTTTTTATTGGGCTCATTTAGGTCATGTGTTGACCGTTTAATGTTCGGACGAGTGTCTGACTCGGTGAAAGCATAATCGTCACGGGCAAACTGGAGCATATGCATGTCAGGATACGACAAATTTACTGTTCAGAGAAACGAGAAACGATCAGTTAAGTCCTGGTTAGAGCGATCAAAAATCGATAAATTTGTTGGCCCAGTGCGAGCTCAAGCCGCGACCATACTACAGTGGGCCTCCCGCGGTCGAAGTCAAGCATACGTAGGCATCGTTGATATTCACGGTGCGGAAGGAGACAACGGGAGGATATCCCGGGATCAAATCCCGAAACCAACATGTGTCCGAAGGGAGTAGACTATAAGCCAAAGATGTGGGTCAGACAGTGACCATGATCGGGATTGACCTGAGGTCCAGGCATGGCCCACGAAGGCCCTATCGATATTCCCACACGGGGGATCCAGGGATGACGAGGGCGTTCTCATCCCATTCAGGTTTTGTCAGTCGCTCATGGACCATTTCATGTTCGGACAAGGGTCCACAATAGCAACATGCGATGAATGTCGAAATAAACCCGTTTAAATGTCTGCTGAGTGTACGTCAATTTCAATAATAGGTCGGAAGAGATCTGGCCTAGGGAGCGGGTCTGGTTTGATCAGAATATCGTCCCAAAGCAAGGTCGGGCTGTAGCCACAGCGGGATGACTCCCAAGACTCAGGCGCGGCCTGCACGGGCAGCATCATTGTTCCTTTAGCGCCGGTCACGGGGAGAGACGGGACTGCAATGTAGATTCTATTATTATTATTATCTGAACTTCCAATTATATGTTTGTTGCCCGCTCCTTTTATGCATTTTCTTTGGGTGGTTTTCGCTATTTTCCTCCTATTTATTACATGGGTTTTCTCACCCTTTTCTCTTTTTTTTTTACATATTCGAGTGTGTACATTCATTCGTTTATTTATTTATTTATGGGTTTTTTATTCTTTTTATTATATATTTTTTAATTTTAGGGGTCTTATAAACTGTCTGGTAGGCCCATAGTGCCTCGACCACTTTTTCACCCCAGTCTCATTTACGATGGCTAATTATTTTAGCCAAGAGCTTGCAGAGAGTTTTGTTGAAGGCCTCAGCCAGGCTGTTAGCTTGAGGGTTGTAAACTGAAGACATCCTCCAATCGATATGGAATTTAGCCGTCAATTGATATACAGCCCTATTCTTGAATAGTATGTCATTGTCTGGCACAATACGACTGGGAGTACCAAATCGGTAGATAATGTTGTGCCAAATGAACAATGGTACTGCTTCTCCCCTTGTGGTCTATGATCGTGTAGGCCCCACCTTCATAAACATCATGAATAATGTATGGACCACGTCAGTTAGGTTGTAACTTTCCACTAGGATGCCCTGCCATGACTTCTTTTTCCTTAATCATGATGAGATCGCCTTTCTTGAAAGCTCGTTGTTTGACGATCTTGTCGTAGGCTTGAGTCATACGTGTCTGGTATACTTGTAGGTGTTTGTGGGCCTCGAATCGTTTGCCTTCCAGACTGATAAGCTCTTCTAGCCTTCTCTGGCATTCATTTTCTTCTAGACTGGGGAGTCTGGTGTGGACCGCTATGCGGTAAGATGCTAGTTGAATCTCGATGGGGATGACGACTTCTGCCCCATAGACAAGAGAAAATGGGGAGCACCCTGTGGGGGTCTTATAAAATATCTGGCAGGCCCATAGTGTCTGGAGCACTTTTTCGTCCCAATCTCATTTACAGTGACTAATTATTTTAGCCAGGAGCTTGCAGAGAGTTTTGTTAAAGGCCTCAGCCAGGCTGTTAGCTTGAGGGTTGTAAACTGAAAACATCCTCCAATCAATATGAAATTTAGCCGCCAATTGATATACGGCCCTATTCTTGAATGGTGTGCCATTGTCTGACACAATATGACTGGGAGTACCAAATCGGTAGATAATGTTATGCCAGACGAACAAGGGTACTGCTTCTCCATTGACTTCCCGTAGGGGAATGACCTCGGCCCATCAAGAGAAGTAACCAGTGGCAGACAGAATGTACTTATGAGCTCTAAAGGATGGTGGGAAGGGTCCCACAATGTCCATACCCCATTCCGCGAATGGCCATGTAGGGGCCATTGGATGCAACGGATTGGGAGGTCTTCTGGGTACTAGACCAAAGGCTTGGCATTGATGACAAGTACGGGCGTACTGACTGTAATTCACATACATGGTCGGCCAATAGAAGCCATTATGTTTGATATTATTCTTCATTTTGTCCCCAGCCTGGTGGGCACCACATAGTCCCGAGTGGATCTCGCGCATGATGGCTTGAGCTTCGCTGGGGAGACGCATCTCAAGAGCACTGACATGTCCTTTTCGTGGATGAGTCTATAGAGGGAGTCGTCGATCACCTCGTATGATGTTGGCTGACAGAGTAGCTGGATCCTTTGGGCTCGGTCGGGAGGGAGTGAACCTCTCTTGAACTTAATGATTGGCTCATGCCAATCTTCTTCTAGAGGAGTGTTTTGGTCAAGGTTATGGACCTCATAAATGGTGAGGCCGGTCTCATCATTGAGTGTACTCGACATTAATCTTCTATACTTGATAGTGATGTCAATTGTGTCCTCGAGCGGAAGTTTGATGGCAGCGGCCAATTTTCCCAGAGCGTCTGCTTGAGCATTACTACTCCTGGGGACATGATCTATTTCGAAGAAATGGAACTTTTAGATGAGTCTGGCGACGACGCCGTGGTATGGAACTAACTCCTATTTGCGCACGTCATAGATGTCGAAGACTTGCTGGACTATTAACTGGGAGTCCCCGTAGGCTTTAAGGCATTTGATACCCATGTCAAGAGCCATCTGAAGCCCAATGATTAGAGCTTCGTACTCGACTTCATTGTTGGTCAGGGATTTCATCAGGGTGCATGAGTTGTAAAAAGCTCCACCCTGAGGAGTCAGGAAAATGATCTCGGCACCCGGTGTGATAACTAGGCTTTGATTATTCTAAGTGACCCTTTGGGAAGCACCATCAAAGTAGAGCTCCCAGCAAGGTATATTGGTTGTGAGAGCACCTTGTTGCTGGTAATGCAATATATCTTCAGTCTGTTCATCTGGATCTGGTGACTGAGAGGCAAGGGACTCCTCATCAGGGAGTTCCGTATTGAGAGGCAAGTCATTTGGTACCGGATAGGTTGCTAGGCATTCAGCCATGTCTTGTCCCTTGATTACTTTTCGCGGGGCATAGGTGATATCGTACTCTATTAGCAGGAGAGCCCATTTTCCCAATCGACCTGAGAGGATGGGCTACTTGAGAAGATATTTAAGCAGGTCATGCTTAGATATATGCTCCACCTGGTGAGACAGGAGGTAGTGTCATAGCTTCTTGATGGTGAACATCGGCGCTAAGTAAACCTTCTCCATGGGAGAGTATCGATACTCAACACCGATTAGTTTCTAGCTGAGATAGTAGAGTGGATGCTCCTTACCTTCCTCATTAATTTGCGCCAACAGAGCTCCTAACGAAGCATCCATGGCTGTGATGTAGAGTATAAGGAGTTTGCCCTTGACTGGTACCCCTAGGACTGGAGGAGTGAGGAGGTACTCCTTGATTTGCTCAAAACTATTCTGGCATTCTGGATCCCATATGAATGGGGTGCCTTTCATCATAAGTTTCTTGAAGGGCATGCATCGATCAGAGAGGTTGGAGATGAACCCCTGGATGTAAGCCAGTCTTTCTTGGAAGGACCTGAGCTCAGTGAGATTTTTGGGTGGTGGAAGCTCTCGAATCTTGCTAGAGTCTACCTCGATTCCTCGGTATCTGATGATGGAGTCGAGAAACTTGCCGCTGGATATGTTGAAGGCGCATTTCATAGGGTTCATTTTAAGCCCGTATTGTCAGAGTCGGTCAAAAACTTGGAGTAGATCATGTAGATGGTCTTCCCACCTTTTCGTCTTAACGACGAGGTCGTCGACATAGCATTCGATGATGTTGTGTAGTATCTCGTCGAATATCTTGGTCATGGCCCTCTGGTAAGTAGCGCCAGTATTCTTCAAACCAAAGCAAAAAATGAATACGTATAAAAATACACACTAAAGTATCAAAGCTCCAGTGGGGACTCCAGACTGTCCCTGAGCCACAATGACGTCAGCGTCACCCGAGTCGTGCTGCGCATCTGGTACCGTCGGCTGGCCGAGTCAAGCCGATCATGGGCTCTGGTGTCCTCACCAATTCTCCATGGGTGGGAGAAGCTCGACCGCGTCGAGTAAGGGTCCTGGTCGCTCTGGTATTGATCCAGCAGATCTGGATTTATCCTCTATAACTCTGCCCTAGTGATCCAAGTGTCATCGGACACAGGCCGTCCCGTCCAATACACCAAATAGCACTGATACACTCCGCCTCGCGTAGTCGTTACCTGCTCATCCAATATACACTCTACCTGCTCTCGCTGCTGAGGTAACAAGGCTGGAGGTGGACACTCTAGGGTGGTGTCGCTCACAATTGGTGGAGATGGCTCAAATGGCTCACTGGGTATCACCGTTGGGTCCCTATAAGCGACTAGATCCGAAATGTTGAAAGTGGTGCTAATCTCGTAATCCTCTAGCAGGTCCACAACATATGCATTCGATCTGACTCGCCTCACTACCCGAAAGGGACTGGCACCATGAGTGTATAGCTTCTTCATGGCTCCCGAGGGAAACCGTTCAGGTCTGACCCTGATCATGACATAATCGCCCTCCTGAAACTCACGGTGGTGCCTATGGGCATCAGCTAATTCCTTGTATCGTGCGTTGCTGGTCTCAATGTGACGACGTACATGCTCATGCAACTGTGCAATATGATCGGCAAAGGACTCGGCTGACTCAGACACACGGGACTGGATGGGAGATGGGACCAACTCTATAGGCTTCCTAAGTCTACGGCCAGTAACAATCTGAAAAGGACTCATACCTGTAGACCCATTGACTGAATCATTATAAGCAAACTCCGCTAGTGGAAGAACCATGTCCCAATCCCTGACTTGATCACGGAGTAGACACCTAAGAAGATCCCTAAAACTCCTATTAACAACCTCAGTCCGACCATCGGTCTGGGGGTGATATGCAGTGGAGAATTTCAGCTGGGTGCCTATCATGTGCCATAGGGTTTTTCAAAAATAGCTAGTGAATCGTACATCCCTATCTGACACTATAGTACGGGGAAGGCCAAACCTGGAGACAGAACGAGAGAAGAATAGACAGGCAACTCTAGTGGCATCGAAAGTCTTAGAGCATGAAATGAATAATGCCATCTTGGAGAACCCATCCACAACCATAAAAATGGAGTCATGCCTTCGGAGGGTGCGAGGCAATCTCAACACAAAGTCCATGCTAATGTCCTGCCATGGACTATCCGGGATGGGGAGAGGAGTATAGAGGCTAGTATTCTGCTTCCTCTGTTTGGCCAAAGCACAAGTGCAGCACTGGGCCACAATATGAGCAACATCCCTCTTCAGGTTAGGCGAATAGAATCTATGCTCAACCTTCTCTATGGCCTTGTTCCGGCCAAAGTGGCCAGCAAGACCTCCCGCGTGTATCTCCCACGTGAGAAAGTTATGAACAGAAGTCTGTGGGATGCACAACTTGTCACCCCGGAATAGGTGACCCTCCTATAGCGCAAACTCGCTATAATCATATAAGGGACCGGCCTGAAAGACGACACAGATCGGACCAAAGTTCGGGCAATCAACATAGGCGTCCTTCAGCCTCTCTAGCCCTACCACCTCAAAACTCATGGTGGTCAACATCATCACTCGATGACTAAGTGCATCGGCCACCTTGTTCTCCGCCCCCGCTTTGCGTTTAAGCACAAAGGTATACTCTTGGAGATACTCCACCCATCGACTATGGCGAGCATTCAGCTTCTTTTGGGTATGGAGGAATCGTAAGGCCTCGTGATCAAAAAAGAGGACAAACTCTTGGTGCAAAAGATAATGCCTCCAATACCTCAATACCTGGACGACTGCGTAAAATTCTTTATCATAAGTGGAATAACGCAGTTTGGCATCATTCAACTTCTTGCTAAAGAATGCAATGGGGTGGGACTCCTGATTCAACACTCCACCAATACCTACTCCAGAAGCATCATAGGTGACCTCAAACACCTTATAAAAATCAGGAAGTGTAAAGACAGGTGCCTAGGTCATGCGCTCCTTGATGTCCTGAAATGTCGTGGCTACGGCTTTAGTCCATATAAATGTCCCCTTCTTTATGCAATCAGTGATCGGGGCAGTAATGAAACTGAAGCCACAAATAAAGCGACAGTAGAACATCACTAAGCCATGGAAACTCTAGACATCATGGAGTGTGCAGGGTTTGGGCCACTCCTTGATGGCCATAATCTTCTCCGGATCAGCAGAGACTCCATCTCTCGACACAATGAACCTGAGGAAGGTGATCTAATCAGACATGAAAGCACACATCTTCGGGTTGGCGAATAAGGTTCCTCGCCTCAACACAATACAGTTCTGTCTAAGATGGTCTAAGCGGTCCTCCCTAGTGCGACTTTAGATAAGAATGTCATCAAAGTAGATGACCAAGAAGACCCCTATCATTGGGCGTAAAACTTGGGTCATCAGCCGCATGAAGGTGCTAGGGGCATTGGAGAGTCCAAAGGGCATAACCAACCACTCATAAAGACCATCCTTGGTCTTGAATGTCATCTTCGATTCATCTCTAGGCCTGATCCGCACCTAGTGAGAGCCACTACGAAGGTCTATTTTTGAAAACATAGTGGCTCCCGACATCATGTCAAGCAAGTCATCTAATCGGGGAATGGGAAAATGATACTTCACCGTGATCTTATTGATTACACGGCTATCAACGCACATCCTCAATGTGCCATCCTTCTTTGGGGCTAATAATGCAGGAACAGCGCAAGGGATCTTGCTGTCCCTAAGGGATCCCCGACTCATCAACTCCTCGACCTGCCTTTGAAGCTCGGCATGGTCCATGGGACTCATCCTATAGTGGGGAAGGTTGGGCAAAGATGAGCCTGGGACGAGGTCGATCTCATGCTGGATATCTCTCATAGGTGGAAGGCCACCCGGGAGGTCTTCCAGGAAGACATCAGAAAACTCCCGCAAGATCGCAGCGATCTCAAGGGGGTGCTCATCATCAGAACTAGGGGTGACATCCTCTACGCTCCGGACAACAACAGCTAGGATGGGGTTACCCCCGGTCACCTCCTACTCCATCTCTCTCGGACTGATCATCATCAATCTCCTGGGTGGAGGATCCACTCTGCTAGGAGCAGTCAAAGAGGTGGTGGCCCATGCTGAGGACAAAGTTGGTGGACCGGCCTTCCCCTGACTAGGAGAGGTTGTAGTGCTGGGGCCAGCTGGTCCTCGGATAGACGGGTCCTTTGGCTGGATGGGGTGGAGGGCAATCCTGTGGCCATCATGGTCGAAGGTGCATGTGTTCGACTTGCCATGAAGGGTGGCATCCCGATCAAAGAGCCAAAGCCTACCAAGGATGATACTACCCACCTCCATAGGTAGCACATCGCACCAGATCGTATCGTGGTATGCCTGGAACTACAGCGGTAGCAGACACCGCAGTCTGATCGAGATGGAAGTGGAATCCACCCAAGAAACTCTATAGGGTGCGGGGTGATCCACGAGTGTCAGACCAAGGTGTTTGACGGTGCCTGTGGAGATAGCGTTGATACGACTCTCGCTATCTATAATCACCTTGCAAGCCTTCCCCTTCAGCCTACAAAATGTGTGGAAGATGGTGGTACGACGCCAGTTGTCACTCACCTGAGGCTAGGTTAGGATGCACCTGACTACACCCAACTGGACATCATCCTAATACTGGGTACCAGGAACGTCAACCTACTCACCCTCCAACAACTCATCAAAGAATTCCTTCGCCAGATCTTGGTCCGGCTCATAACTGACTGGCACCAACTCGGGCGTGGGGTCACGGGCCGGCGTGTCGGTAATAACAAGTGATTCCCGAGTGGGACACTTGCTCGCAAAATGGCCAACTCCACCACAAGTGTAGCAACGGTCTCGTGTCCCGGTGCCCTTGGATGTTCCACCAATCATTGGCCCCTTACCCTTGTCCTCTCGACGCATAGGGGGTGTGGGAAGATGAGGCTGAGTCGATGCGGCGGGCTGATAAGGCCGAGGGGCAGGGACGGGTGCCTGCAGGCGAGGGGGAGGGTCCCTCGGAGGGAAGGTGCAAGGCCTAGGAGCAGTGGAACCCTGCCTAGGGGGTTCCAGGGGGCGGGCCACCAAAAATTGGATATAGGAGCTGGGCGTGGTACGAGGGTCGGTCCCACACTGATAAGTGATCCCCGGACGCTGGACAGGAGCAAACTCTAACTCAAACTACTCCAATTCGAGGGTGACCTGCTATGCATCCTCCAAGGTGGTCACATTGCAGCGAAATAATTCATATTGATAGTGGGGCCGCAAACCACGACGGAAGCGCGAGACAGACATGGTGCTCTCTTCCGTAACGCCACATTGCAAAAAATATTCATCAAACTCCGTGATGTAATCAGACACAGATCGGTCCCCTTGGGTGAGATTCTGTCACCTATCAATGAGCCTTTGACGGTACATGGCAGGAAGGTACTTATGCCTAAGCCTGTCCTTCATCTCATCCCAAAAACTAACCTGGGGTTCATGACATTGAAAGAGAAAGCTCTCCACATTGCTCCAGTAAGTTTGTGCTTGCCCAAATAGCTTCATTTTGGCATACTTGACCCTCCGGTGATCCGTCATCCCAAACCACTCAAAGTACCGATCCATGCTGGCCTCCTAATCAAGATAGACCTTCAAGTCCAAAGCCTTGGACCCGTTAAACGTGAGGGTGTCCGCACGAACGGTCTTGAGGATCTGCTCATCCTCATCATCCCTTTGTGGTCGGTGACCATGCCTGTGTTGACCATGTACCTCGTAATCATTGTCGGACTCATAGTCCTCAAAATGGAGGGCACGTGGCCGTCGCTCCTCAGCCTTAGGTGGGGCAGGTTGAGCAGCATGTGCCTGAGGGGCCGGAAGAATTCCGGGTTGGTCGCGACGGGGGGTTCTCTCCGCACTCTCTAACCTTCCAACCAGACCTTGGATAGATCAGTCGGAAGCCTCGACATGGTCCTCCATGGCCTTGAATTGGCTCTCCATGTGCTCAGTATGATCCTTAAGAGTTTGCTTGGACCTATCCATTCACTCCATGAGTAGAGCTATCATGTCCTCCAGAGAATGGCCCTCCTGGGCAGCACCTCGAGGTTCACCCATAGTGCCAGGGCGATGGTACTAAGTACCTCCACGAGTGGGCATACAAGGGGCCTAAAGGGCGCTAAAGGGTGACTCACTAGACCTATATGGATGGACCAATACAAGCCTAAGACAAGACGACTATCTCAAAACACACTTTTTTTCATTTTTTTTGCAAAGACGACCGTAGACTCAGCCTGCTCTGATACCAATTTGATGCGGGACAACAATGAGACTCGACTCAGACTTGTGTGAACCTTGGACTCTAGACGACGCGACCAGCGACTACACACATGACTCAGCACCTAACGTGGTTCCAGAAGAGGCAAACATGCGCCAAACAGGAAGCACCCGCTCACGGTCGTCCCCAGCGAGGGAAACGTGTCGGTCGGCACAGTTGAGTAACCGACTTTAGTCTGGGGTGGTCAGCTCACTCTCGTGCTCGGAACGAGTCACGGGACGGGTCTCGCACACACAACTCACTATGGTGACGTACTACGAGCTAGCTAGGAAAGTAACCTACTCACATGCAGCAGCATCTAGGGCGTATACTAGCTAAGCAAAATGACAAAGGGGAGAGGCGAGTGTACCTCCATGCTCGGGGTGAGGGGAAGACTTCCTGACCGAGATCTATAACTCTCGGTATAATAATAATTATTAATTACATAATTGATTCTAAGCCCAATCCACGCAAGGAGATAACAGGTGACACATGGGGTCCGGGAGCACCAATCTCAGGTTGACGGGTAGCAGTCGGTGATGCTCAGGCGGGCGACGGTCGGTGACACCGATTCTACGAACAGTCGGCCGGCAGGATAGCAAACGGAGACATCCAAAGGGACGTCGACCTCCAGATGGTTGCTGAAGGCGGAGGATCACCGAGATGATGGCAGTGGGCCCCTAGTTGACCCCTGGGAGTGGTAGTTGTTGAGTCACCACTGGCATATTTTTTGAGGAATTTCTCTGGTCGCCCCTTCTAGCTGTCCAGGCTCTGCACAGAGCTGCGCGCCTAGACGAGAGCGGCTGCAACGACTAGGGTTGATGTCGAAATGAGGCGTGGCTGGCTCCGTTGAGAAGCTCTCTCAGAGATCTACGATCCTTGACTAGGACAAGATTTTTTTAGGGGTGGGACTTTCCGTGGTGGAATTTTAGTCTGACTGGTTCACAAATCCAAAACAGACAAGGCTGAAAGGAGATCTGACTGAGAACAATGAGGTTTATGCGGACTAGCTTCACCCCCTCAAGCTAGTCCGCGTAAACCCCATCCAGGGAAGGGGATTTACGTAGACCAGCTTCACCCCCTCAAGCTAGTCTGCGCGTAAACCCCATCCAAGGGAGGGGGTTTATGTGGACCACCTTCACCCCCTCAAGCTAGTCCACGTAAACACCTTGACCCTTCAACTTCCCCTATAAAAACCCCTTAGGGACTCAAGGGGCATAGGATACAAAGGATCAAGCATCCAGCACTCAAGTCAGCATCCGACAACTCCATGGCTTTGAGCAGGCTCCCCACAACTGGCTGAGGAGAATTACGTGTGTGTGACTTGTCAAGCGTCTTAGTATGCCGAGGGTATGACCCTTGCACTTCCCTCGCATGTTAACTAGCTGTAACGCACAAGTCCACGCCCACCATATGTGAGACTCTACGACAAGGGTAGACGCCCCCTCATGTCAGGGTCACCCCTCACGTGCCCGTCAGCCACGACCATGCACGCGTCATGACATCTTGCTCCCTCTCAGTAATGAGGTCATGTTGACAACTCAACTCGGGCCGTGATTGACCCTCATCTAGATACTGGACCAATGTGTCCCCTCAGTCGCCCAGTCAGCCACAAGCCCCCATTCGACATCGCGGCCATGGCCCACGTCACGGGAGGAACTCTCTGTGAAACACACATGTACTCATACATCACGCATCAACCCGGGGACCGGATAGCACGTCGAAATTGTCCCGTGGCATGCACCTGTTGTACCCCGGCCTCCACGGCCCGTCTGTAAAATATATACATCTCAGTGTTACACCGCCAGTTGGACGTATGCTCCCGCATCCACGTTCGGGCCCCTAGCTACCCTCTATGCCACCTAGCGTAAACCCCCAGCACCCTTCACCCCCATCCAACACGACCCAGTCTGAGACGAACCTACAGCTGCAAAGTGCTCTCGGGTCATCATCCCGAGCTTCAATAATACGGACTCCGCTTCGACATGGAACAAAGGTCTTCGGATTCAATCTGATGTAAATAAACACTGACTGCTTGCGGTCGGTGGGAAAAGACGTCCTGTACACGACTCCCTACAGTCGCCTACACACTCACACCCACGGAACCATTCTTCCCTCCACGTGTCGCTCATCCCCCGAGTCCATGTGTCGCGCCCTGGCGGCGCATCCCCAGTTAAACGTTCGGTTCCACGGGTGATTGTCGAGAAATCGACTGGCACACCCGCATCCCCGCCACGTTTCCCGTTAACCCGGAAAACCTCCCGTGTCACTTGGCCTCCCCTCGACTCTCCGTAAAAGATGAGTGCACGGTGCCGCCTTGAGGCGGATACGGTCATGAGAGGGGGTGCTCGAGGCCCATTAACTTCCGGCATCTCTCCCGTGGCTGTATCCTACCCCTCACTCCGGTCACCGCCCACACCGACCCCGGCGGAACCCTCCCAGGGTGGAACAGCTACCTCTCGAGATTTTCGCACCCAATTCGAACTACCGAGTGTTGTCGCTTCTGCATGCATCCTATTGTTCGGGGCCACCTCAGATTTTATTTGTGGGTGTGTACCCAATTAAACCCCCCCAAAGTGCCAAGTTTAGGGGAGGTGCTATCGAATTTTCGCCAGAGCGATCAGCCAAACTAGTTGTACTGAGCTATCAGACCAACCCGAACTAGCTGAACTACCAAGCTACTGAGCTACCCGAGCCCCTGTGAGCTGCTCCCGATCTTCTTTGACTCTCAGACGATTTCAAACCCTGATTCCTTTTTGAGATTTCCTAATCACTCTCAGACGCCCGGGGGCTTGCTTTCTCATAACATGGCCTCGGGCGATCCCTTGAAAGAGGAGTGAATATCAAAGGCTGTTAAAGTGACAAAATCTAAGTCCACATCCCGGAGACGGGGTTGTGGTAGTCCCTCAGATTTATTAGAATCCCTCATGGGTTAGCCCTCAGGATTTTCACACCCAATTCTGACTATCGGATGTTGTCACTTCCGTGTACATCCTATTGTTTGGGGCCGTCTCGGAGTTCTCTCCATGGATGACGTACCCAATTAAACCCCCCCAAAAGCTCCACGTCCACGGGAGTAGTCGTCCAATTTTTCTCAGAATTATGGACTTAGCTAAAAAAAAAGATGAAATGCGAACTGAACAATGGATAAAATGCTAAAACAGATACACTAAACACAAAATAAATCTGAGCGCAATGGTAAACTAAGAAAAAACCCTAAAGAGAATACACTCATGCTGAACAAATGATCAAACAAGCTGCGGGCACACTCTCTGCATAAAACAGCTCGATTGAATCGATCAAGGGTGATGCTAAAATGAAGAAGGTGCTCAAATAAACAAAATGTCATCCTGACAGTATTGAAAGGAAAACAATGTATTTAAAGAAATGATCAAACAAATAAGAGATTCATTTCCATGTGACGAGCATGCCCATATATGCAATTACATACGCATCCGTGTGTTTGCTGAATTCAGGTGATTTGAAGTCTGCTGCAACCGGGGACGATCCATTGGGTCGGCTTCCCCGTGATCCTACTTTTCTCTTCTTCTTTCCCAAGCCTCTCGCTCGGCCAATCTCGATCCCCCTCTCGCTCGATCTCTCACCCTCGAGCTCTTTCTCTTCCAAGCCTCTCCCTCGACCTCTCTCGAGCTTTGGCTCTTCCGAGTATCTCTTGATCTCCCTTTCATTTGATCTCCCTCTTTCGAGCTCTTTCTCTTCTGAGCCTCTCCCTCGACCTCTCTCGAGCTTTGGCTCTTTCGAGTCTCTCTTGATCTCCCTTTCCCTTGATCTCTCTCTTTTGAGATCTTTCTCTTCCTAGCCTCTCCCTCGATCACTCTTGAGCTTTGGCTATTCCGAGTCTCTTTCGATCTCCATTTCACTCGATCTCTCTCTTTCGAGCTCTTTCTCTCTCGGGCCTCTCCTTGATCTCGATCTCTGTCACTCGATCTTTCTCCCTCGATTACTGCTACCCCTGAGCCGACTCCTACTCGGTTCGCTCGGCTCTCGATCTCCCTTTCGCTCGATCTCTCACCCTCGAGCTTCTTCTCTTGGCGAAGGCGGCATGTGGGACGCCGCAGTGCGACAACCCAGGGCAGATGCTCGCTGCAATGGAACTCGCCCAGCGAATCGTGGAAGGGGGTGGGGCGTGAACGAGAAGCCGCACTGCAAAGTCGCCTGCGCCCTTCGCACGGCCATTGCCATCATCCGCAATGACTCCTTCTCGCCAATATGGGACCACGCGCCCGAGCGCCGCCAAGTTCGCGAGCGATGGTGCCGGGAGCTAATCGAGGAATCCGGCATCGACGAGTTCGACTCGCGAGATTTCCCAGACGACCCAGATGACGACTAGTATCGCCCGACGACACATCGCGTTGACGTGTCGCGAGAAACGAGAAATTGAGACAGGAGGAACCAACCAATGACGACCGAAGCGAAAACCGAAGTGACGGAGCGAGTTGACCCGAAACCAGACACCATCGAGACGCGGTGCGAAAAGCTCGCGGGCTGGCTGTGCCGAGGGCTACTGACCAGCGACGACCAGGCGGTATGGAAGCCAATAGTGGAGTATTCGCTGCGTGGGTTCACTAAGAACGCGGTAAAGGATTTCGCCCCGGACGCCGCCGAAGTCTCGCGGCTGAAGGGTGAGCTTACTGCCGCTGATCGCGAAAGGATGAACGCACTGCCGAGCGACCTAGTGTCTCGGCTCTGGAGACAGGTCGATCTCGAAAAGTCGTTCGCTGAAAAGCACCTAGCGGAAATTGCTTGGCTATCGGACACCGGACCCGAATCAGAGCATTCCGTTGTACTGGGTCGCATTGAGCACGAGGACGGGCAACAGCCAGTGATAGAGGTGCGAGAGCGCCACGGCAACAAAGCCGACAGGCGACGGTTTGCCATTAGCACGGTAGTCCATGCACTGCTGAATCTTGAGGCGGACGAGGTGTTTGTGCTGGAGTCTCGTCGCAATGGACCCGTCCACCAGCGCGACGACCACAACGAGGCTCTGTGCCAGGTGTGTACGCCGCCCGCGCCCAACCCGTTCCCCGCGACGACGGTGCGGTGCTTTCGCGAAGGCCGGTTGCTGTGGGCTTACGCTCCAGCGATGTGCGGAGAAATCTTTAACTTGAAGCACAAGACGCGGTACGAAGCGAGGAGCTCTATCGAAGAAACGGCCACGCATCATCGTGAACTCCCCCCCGCCACCGCCCACGCCGACATGCTCACCACCTGGCCCGAGGGCGCGGCACGGCTGATGGAGTTGTGCCTGCGGAATCCGGCGGGAGACTGCTGCCCGATTTGCGGGGGTCACGAACATGCCGATCCGCTGCCGGGGACAACTGGCCGGCGCTGCGTAAAGTGCTGCAACGCCGCCCCGTCACGTCCCAAGCCTGGATGCGGTGGCGACAACTTGAGCGACCCGGAACCGCTCAGACAACCCACCATCGGCCCCCAGCGAGCAGCGCCGGCCACGGTGGCGCAGATTCAGGCGCAGACGAAACAGGCCGAACGAATGGTCGTCTGCCCCACCTGCGGCAATAAACGATGTCCGAAGGCTACGAACCACGGCTACGCTTGCACTGGGAGCAACGCGCCGGGACAGGTAGGCATCTTGGAGCAACCCGCCCCGCCACAGCCAGCGGTGGAGAGTGAGGAACTGCCAAGCCTTCTCGATGCGTGCGGCACCATCCCTAACGATGGCATCCCATCGGAAATCTATATTGCGATTGGACGCGGGCGTTACGAGGATGACGACACCGGGGAGGTTGACCAGTACGAGATAGCCAAGGCGACCGCGGCCAGTGTCAAGTTCGACATGCAATCCCGCATTCGCGCCCTCGAAGCCCAACTCGCCGCCGAACGCCAAGAGCGCGTCGAGCAATTCGCCGACGTGCGGAGAATCGGAGCATGGATGCCAACCGGCAAAGACCCGGCATTGGCGTTTACGAGCGGGCCAGAGCGGACGGTCGCACAGTGGATCGCAGAGCCATTTGCCCGCGTCCGCAGTCTTACCGCCAACAGCATCGGCCCCGTGCCGACGCGAGAAGGGGAGGTGAGCTAATGGGTGCAAGACAAGATGTTAGTGCAGCCATCGGCTTCACGGTCCTGGTGGTGATGTTTGCGGCGATTACAGCCTTCATGGCGTCAGGGATGACCGCCGATTGCTACAGCGACTACTACCAGCGTGAGGCAGTCAAGCACGGTGCGGCAGAGTACGACTCACAGACCGGCCAGTGGCGATGGAAGGACGAGAAGGATGGGGAGGTGAAGCGATAATGGCGAAAGTCCTCGATAAACTTCCGAGCCGTCAGCATGGCTCTGGCATCCATACCGTGACAACGTGGGAGCCGTTTTTTGACGGCCGAGTGTGGGAAATCGAGATCGGAAAGGATGTTCCGGTTGCGTCCCACAAATCACTGCGTGCTGGACTGGCGAACGCGTGCAGCCGAACAGGCAGGCAATACGCCTACTACATTCTCTCCGAGAACACTGCGGCGATTCAGATTCACACCAGACAGGAAAGCGAGGCCCCCGATGGCGTATGAGATCAAGCGGCTGGAATGGCGGCCACTTTACCGAGCGGAAGGCATTGTTGTTTATGCCTCCGATGCCACATTCGCCGCCTACACAATCTGCAAAATCGATGGCAAGTGGACATGGGGCTACTGTGTCAGCGAGGGTCTCGACAACGCTAGCGCTACACCGTGCAAAAACCTCAAGGAGGGCAAGCTCGCCGCCGAGGCACACTGGCAGGAGCGCATGCGGCAAGGGCTGGTGGAGGTGCAATCGTGACAAACTTGTCCGTGCGGCTCACTGAAGCATACAACCTACCCGACACGAAGCCGTTCCTGTTTGCCGTTGGCGCGACAGTGCGCGTCAAGGTGCGAGCCTACGACGACGGACAGACCCCGCACTACTGGGATGGGGCGAAGGTCCGAGTGCTGCGGCGATATTGCAGCGGACTCCATAAAGAGCACTGGTACGAATTGCAGCATCCGAATGGGCAAGTGGATTCATTCCGAGAAGACGAGATTGATTTGCGAACACGAAAGGCGGTGAAGGATGGCAACCACCCCGCCTTCTGAGTCCTCATCCTCATTTAAAGAGACGCCATTCATCAGAATCAACCCGATCTCACGTTTTAATGCGTTTCGATAGATGTATGTGATGTTTTTGTCCCCCTGAGGTCATTTCCCATCGTTTGGCGTTATTTCCCCAGTGCTATGGCGTGCATGGGGCATCGAACGGGCCGATTCGACCGTTTCACTGTTTTGACTGTCGGATTGGCATAACGGTCCTACTAGAGGTCGTTATATGCATAATGGTCCCCCGATAGACCGTTATGCATCGTTCATCATTTTCTCTCTTTGGAGGTCTTGGAGCATAATGGACCAAGGCTGGTCCGTTATGTGGAGCATAACGCCCCTGCCCAGGCGTGTTATGGTCAGGTGGTTTTCGAGGCTGACTACCATGTCAGTCCCCTCAATGACCGTGTTCACCTCGAAGATCATGTCAGTCGGTTAGCATAACGGACTCCTCCCCGTACGTTATGGTCAATATAACGCCCTTGTAAAGATCCGTTATGGTTTGCTTGGCAGATGTTTGCCTGGGTATGGCGGTTGATATAGCGCGCCTCACCCTGTGCGTTTTGTGACTATGGCGGATTGGTCTTGGTCCGTTATAGGCCCTTGGTCTGCGGTTAATGGTTTTTTTTGAGTCTGTTGGGTATAACGCACCTACCCTTGTGCGTTATACTAGTATAACGCACCTATCGTGATCCGTTATACGTCATTTTGTTCATGTTTTGGTCTATTGGACATAACGCCCCTATGAGGGTGCATTATGTTGATATAACGCCCCTATGCTGGTGCGTTATGTCATCCGTATAGGTTTCGGGTCTTGTTGGCATAACGCCCCTCCCTTGGTGCGTTATGTTGATATAACGCCCCTATGCTCGTGCATTATATCATCTGTATGTGGTTTCAGGTCTAGTTGACATAACGCCCCTCCCTTGGTGCGTTATGTGGGTATAATGCCCCTATGTTGGTGCGTTATAGTCCGATTTGCCGTGATGGCCGTTGGTTGGTTCTGTGTTGTGTGTCCGTCTGTCTTAGGTCCTTGTTTAGGGTGGTGTCTGTCTGTCGGTGGTGGTCTGGATCGGTCAGTTTAGGTGACTGAGTGTGGTCTTTTCCTAGACTGCGACAGTACCCTAACGACTCAATCTAGAAGCTGCCATTGTCCTTGTCTCTGGTTGCATAGCCACTGTGCCTTGACTGCCGATTTCGTCTAGCGGTTGAGTGATGGTTCGCTTTGCCCAGAGTGTTGTCGTTGTCCACCACTCTGATTTTTGTTTGTCTTGGCTTGATCACGTGGTTTGCCCATGACCCGTGGGTGTCTGTTGACATCCTATGAGGGCAGTAACCATGATGGGATGGCCAGGAGTGTTTATGCATGCAGTGTGTGTGAGTCTGTGTGTGTCGGTGTCGTGTTTGGTTCTGGTCAACCCGGGTTTACCTAGTGGTTGACAGGAAGTCTTGTCTGTGTCTCGGCGGCCTTGTCCAATTCGAGACATTGGTTCTGGATGCCTCAAGGTACCATTCTACCTTGATTTATGTGTCCAGGTGTGCTGAGGGTTCTCGGTGTCCCCTCAGATCTCTGTGTTTTGGTTCTCGCGGAGCGTTGTTTTTCTTGTCCTAGGATTAGAATGATTGGCGGCTTTGTTCTGCTGTGTACGACGATCCTGACTCAGAGTCGTAGGGCTCAGGGACTGTTGTAGTTGTAGGTCTAGTTTGCCTTGCCCTGAGTGGTCGACAGTTTCCTGTACTACTGTGGTGCACGTAGTACAGCCTGTCTATACTCCGACACTTGTGTTTCAGAGTCTTTGGGTTTTGTGGCTCCTCTTTGGTTGGTGCCTTACGGCACGCTTTGGCGTGACGGTTCTTGTAGCGGGGCACTCTTCCCGAGATGTAATTTTTAAGCTAGTTCCATGGGCTCCCGACCTTATCATAGCGTCCGCATGGGAGAATACTAGTTAGAGGCCTGGCTTAATGGTCTATAGCCAGTGTGTGCACACGGGGTCAGGGGCTTCGGACTCACGTCGACAGGCGTGACCCTGACTGGTCCTTGCAGTGGTGGTTTCCACGTGGGCCTGCGACTCGGCCTTAGCTGTGGTAGACCATGTTCGGCTGGTAGTCGAGGCACTTGTGGAGTGAGTTATGGTGCAGTGTAAGACGTCAGTGGACGCAGCTGACCGCTCCTCTTTCGAGTCACGTGTTGTGTAACTCTCGATGTTTCTTGTACATCGTGACCTTCTGGGTTAGCCTTTTTCTGGCTGTACTCAAGGTCGGCGTCCTGTCGCATGTGTGACATTCTGGTCATGCACGTGGCAGTGTGCATGACGCCCTTGTCGTGTCATCCGTCGTCTGTGTCGGTCGTCTGTCTAGGTTTTCTTAGGCTTTCTTTGTTGTCCTTGCAAGTCTTCATTTGGAGCCTGGTGTCGTGTCGACAGTTCGGTAAGCTTTTGACTTCTTTAGTTCAGAGTTCACCCTTCTGTCTTGCTTGCAGTGGTTCCTTGCGTCGGCAGTTCAGCAACTCCTGACTCTGTCAGTTCTGAGTCACTCTCCTGCCTTTGCTTGGAGTAGTTGGGGTACCGAGGTTAGTTCAGTGGTCATTGTCTGGTATGGCTTCTTCCTTCCCCTCTTCCTTAGCTTGTTCCATACTCCTGCTTCCTGTTCTGTTTCCTTTACAGCTTTGTAGTTTAGCCTTCCCGCTTTACTACTACTGTTGCTTGCCTGTTGTTTTAGCGTGTTACTACGTATTTTTCTCGGTGGGGATCTGCGTGACCCCTACTGAGCCAGTGACATGAGGCCCACCCCTGCTTTACAGGTGATGGTCGTTCGTTCGGCTTCCGTGTGTACCTGGGACGCGTGCTCATAGCGTCTAGTGTGGCCAGCTGGTACCCTTGTCAGGCTTCCCCCGACTTTCTGGTACGTTCTTTCTTTTCTGTCGATTGTACTTGGCACTTGTTGTCTCTTCTTTAGACTTGACTCTGGGCTATAATTGTTAAATTTAATCTGTTAATTAAAAAGTAATTTTATTTCTACTACTTTAGCAACCCAATCTAATGAAATATTATTGCTTACTGCTATCTCTGTCAGTTCAATGTACCCGGGGCAATTCCCATTTCAGTTCCTACCTTAATCCTCTGTTGAACTCCTCACCTACCATGTCTTCCTATGATTTCTCTCACTCGCGTGAGGATTCTCTTCCTCAGGGGCTCTTGGAGGACCCACCCAAGGTCGTAAATGTGTAGGGGAGAGAGGGGTCTGCCCCTCCTCTTTTGTCTATTGCTATTGAGGGTAGTCAGCCCTCACCTTCTGATTCGTCTACTCATAATTCGGCCAATCAAATTCTCCACATGATGGCCCAACTAGACCCGACCTAGCTTTACATCCTCTGACAGGCTTTGCAGGGGCCGGATGTCCCGTCTTCTGTTTCTCCCCAGGGCGTGTCTGCTGTCGTCACCTCTTCATGTTTAGTTAGTGGGCTGGGGGATGCTTCTGCTGCTCCCATTGACCTCACTCTCGTCCATCCCCGGACCCTCTGATTCCGTGGTCTAGAAGTCAGCCAAGCTTCTAGCTCGGCCCATCAGAATCTTGATAAGGGGACGATCCAACTCCCCTCGTCTTCCTATGCGGACCCTTACGGGACCACCTCTCCAGCGTCGTAGGCTCTTGTGGCCCCAGTCGATTTCTTACATCATCAACCAAGGGCTACCCAGTTGACCCACGTGGATATGGGCCCATCCTTGGCCCACTATCCCTCTTATGGACTTCCCCCTCCATTTGTCTATCCTTCGGCCCCTTACACCGGGTCCTCCCTCCCAACCTTGCCTCCTCCATCCCGAGAACGGGAACTCCTTGAGAAGTGGGCTGCCATGTAGCAGCAGATTGGCCTTCTTCATAAGTGGGTCTACCCACAATCTCGTATTGATATTCCAGTTCCTAATTTCCACGATATCCGTTTCCCACCTCAGTCCGAGCTCCCCACGTACCAGAAGTACGACGGGAATGGCAACCCCTTTATTCATATAAGGGAGTTTTTATACGAGTCAGCACAATTCCAATATGATGATTACTTTATGACGTATCTTTTTTGCCACTCGTTGGATGGGGTTGCATTGGAATGGTTTTATACCCTGCCACTGGAGGAGGTGGAGAGTTTTAAAGTTGTTAAGGAAAAGTTCATTCAGAGGTTCCAAGACTGGGTGGGCCTGGAGTATTCCTTTACATACCTGGTGGTCGAAATGGCCTCCCGTGTGCCCGGCTAGATTCCAAAAGAAGAAAAAGTGAAATTGTTGATTTGAAATGCCACACCCACGTTTCAGAATATATTGACTATGAATGATATTTCCAATATGCACCATTTTGTACAGTAGGGCCTGACTTATCCAGACCCAATTTAAAGACTCCCCTATCCACTCCCTATTTGAGGCCCAGAAGCCCAAACCCACTAGAAAATCTCAAGGCCCGGTCACTAAGGGAGTCCAAACAAATGAGCAAATGTAGGCTGTTAACCAATCCGCTACACCATGCTTCCAGTAACCTCCCCGCCACCCCCAGTTCACCATTCCACTAGCTACCCAACCATCCTTCCCCGCTCCGCAGCAGCCTCAACAGCCACCACCACCATCGCAACAACCTCAACAGCCACCCCAGTACCACAACGTCCCACCACTAGCTGGTTATGCACCTGTTCGACCAGGTCCCAAGAGAGACCATTACCCTCCACTTCCTGAAACTCTCCCAGATTTTTTCTCAGCTTTGATGTACACTGGTGATCTTCAGCTTCCACCGGAATGCCCAAATTCAAACCCGGTCGTCGACTAGTCCAGATATTCCATATATCATCGACAGCCCGGCCACACTATAGAAAGTTGCTATCAGTTTTGTGATCTTGTCTATGATTTGCATGAAGGACAGAGAATCAATTGGGCACAGATGCATAAGTTGATCGAAGACATTAAAGAGAGAACAGGATAGGCACCGAGGCCATAACAGCCGACGCTGCAACAGTAGCAACCTCAACAAGTACAACTGTAGCAGCAGTAGCCTGCACTAGAACTAGGGATTCATCAGAATCCCATGCCGAACCGCCGGCACCGGCTCGGGTGAATATTGTTCACTGCCCAACTCCCAACGCTAGGTGGTCCTATGATGATAAGACTCTGCTCATCTTCTAGCCCTCCACCATACATACACCAACTCCCATTCACCTTCTACCCCTGCCATCATTCGGCCCACCATTTTGACCTCCGCTCCACCCATCATTCCCTCCAGATCCCCCATTGTACCCGCCACATTACCCACCATTTCACCAATCCTTGCACCTTCACCCGTCGCACCCTCCACTGTCACCCCTTCACCCCAACCTTCACCTATCATCCTCCCACCAGGGCCTATCAGACCCGCCTCTGCCGTCATCACTCCTACTTCTATTCCTTCCACTCACCCCATTGGGCCAATCGGGAGTCCATCTAGTGCCATGCCGATGTAGAACCTTCCCCTCCAGAGCGGATGTTTATTTTAGAGAAGTTATCCCTCTACTGGAGCACCAACACCCAACCCTCAAGTTTCTCCACCTATAGTTGAATCAGAAGAAGCAGACCCCCTACCTGGCACAAGATATGATTTAATGCAGCACTTGGACCAGATGTCAGCCAAGATTTCTATTTTAGAATTGATCAAGCGATCCGCACTGCACCAAGAGGCTCTAAGGGCTTTTCTACAGAAGGTTATGGTCAGCGAGGATATGGCCATAGACAGTTTGCCATCGGCTTTGGCCACGATTACAAAGGTGCCAACCATTTCTTTTTCAGAGTCAGAATTAGCACCACCCAAGGCACGCCAGATGCCACTTTGTATTTCAATCACACTAAATAAAGTGGCCGTCAATGTAGCTCTAGTGGACACAGGAGCTTCAATAAATGTTTGTCCCTTGAGCACTCTACATGCCTGCAATATTTCTGAAGATATGCTAAGGCCAACTCTGACGACTATTACTGCTTATGATAACTCTAGGAGGGCATGCCACGGGTGTTGACACCGGTTTTATGACCAATTAGTTGGGTCATCTCCTTATTCTCTCTTATAATGTCCTGAGTTATTCACCACTTATTGGGCCATTTTGGTCAGTATTGGGGCTTATTTTATGGGTCACTCTCCCTGGTATACATTAGTCATCTACTCATGATAACAATGTGTTTGACAAAATGCCTCTCGTGTGTCTGACAGGACTAAGGCAGCACGTGAGCTCGAACTGAAGCTGACATCTGGTCCCAAATTTATCCACGATAATGATTGGGCATGTGATCTAAGGCAAGGCTCAGAACTAGAGATCTTGCCACATGGAAGACTAAAGCCATGTGATCTGTACACGTGGAAGATTGGGCAGGAAAATTGTGGTGTACACATGCCCATCACCTGAGTCTTTTATAAAGGAAGGGAAGCAGATCAAAAAGTAGAGAGAAATGTTGAGCATGCTCTTGAAGAACACCAGAGCAGAACCTTCCCTCCTAGTATGAAGAACCACGAGTGTGAGATCCTGTAGAGTCAGATAGGAAGAGTTGGAAGAAGAGAAAGAGAGAGAGTGTAGTACATTTCGAAGCTTGGAGAGAAAGCTAGTTACTAAGTGATGAAGCCAGAAGGAGAAGTCTACATTGAAGAACATTAGAGTATCGAAGAAGAAGAGAGCCATGATCTCCAGTCTCTGTAATTGACTCTTGGATCAAATCTAGAGTCAATCAGCTCTTAGAGCTACATTATTTTCTCATTTCATTTCTCTTTGATTCCTCAATCGTGTTTCTCAAGCTATTAGTCAGTGGTTGTGGCAAGCTATAAGGCCCAGCGACAGAGGAGGATTCCTCTAGGTAGCATAAGTTGTAAGGCTCAGCGGTCTAGGATTGATTCCCCAAAGTTGTGGATCAGCAGTCTGTAGGGATTCATTCCCCAACGCTGTGGATTAGCAGAGTGAAGCTGTGAATCAGCAGTAAGCCACACTCGTTTGAGTGTGGGGTGGATGTAGGCTTGTGCCGAACCACCTAAAATCACTGGTGTTCTGTGCGTTTGGTTTGTGCCGTCTATTCGTTCGCTTGCCTATGTGGTGGTTGCATCTTTGTTCCAGTATTGCATAGATGATTGGTTAGGATCTCTTTGGTTCTCTTGCATACTCGCTCCTCCGTGAGTTGAATTTAGTTCTGCAGTAGTCTTTTGGTTATTTCGCATCTAGTTTACCTACTATAGTTAAATTTAGAGGGTAGATCTATTCACCCCCCTCTAGATCTTAGCGTCCATCTAACCCAACACCTCTTGCTGAGGAGGCAAATATAAACTCCAATCAACTGATTTTAGAGCTTTCGCATGGTAACTTGATTAACGTCAGAACCACTGGTTTAGAAGATCACAAAGAGGGGAAGATGAAATTGATCCATGCCACCCTCTAGACATTCAAGGATCACGTCTGGGCGGACAAATACTTGGTGGCAAGCCAGAGGGGGTCAATTTATATAGTGCCTATGAAGAGAAGAGGAAAATAAACACCATCGACGAAAATGATATGTAGCCCCAGAGGACACTTTATTCAGTTTGGACAAGATCCTCACAGAAAGAGATAGGGAGGGAGACAAATCAATTAAATTCCAGCATAATCCTCACTCTTTTATTGATTTTAGAACAATAACCAATACATGCTCTAAGACTCAAAAGTAGAAATATACATTGAATTTGAAGGGGAAGGAATAGCAGGGAGGGAAAAACTATAGCCCAGACGGATGTGATATAGTGAGAAAACCCTGCTTCTGCAGTAGGAGGCCTCCGATCCTGACCCTTCTATTTTCTCTCTTCCCTCTGTCGGTGCCTCTCGTCTCTCTTTTCTTTCTCTCTACTGACTTGCTTTCTCTGTTGGCTCTTCGTATCTCTACTCATAGATGTTCTTCAGATGCTATCCATCTTCTACTTGCCTTTTTTGATTGCCTCTCTTTTTTCTTTTGCTCTCTCTTCTTTTGTTCTAAGGGGGCATTTATATAAGCAAATGGGCTCTGCTGGAATGGCGGCAGAATGGCGGAGGTATGTAACCTGGCAGTCGGCATGCTGGGGCATGCCCTTGGCCACAGGTTCATCCATCTGTCCGCCAGTTCAAGTTCTCCTTTGGCCCATTTCGTTGTTCTTGGCCCATTTTAGCTTCTTTAATCCTACATTCGAGTGTCTTCGGCCCTTTCTGGATTTTTTAAATGACCTGGCTCATCTCTTACTCATTAAAATTGCTAGCTAACCAACTGACTTGTCCTTATTGTCTAGGCTTCTGACTGTTCACTCGGGAATGGTCCCAAATATTCTTTTGAACTCCCGGATCTTGTTTTAACAACTATCCCTTTCAACCGAACATCTTTTCCTTTCATCTTTCTCTTTGGTCCCATCTTTTATTCTACTCCTACCATTCTTTTTCTTCTTTTCTTATCTACCGATGTAGGGGCACCTAGTTGAAGCTTGAGATCTGTAGATGCAATATCGAGAAAAAGTTCAGTGTTAATAGGGGGTACCTTTAGAGTGACTCTCTGCCATCTCCGAAGGTCCTGAGGAGGTGACTGGAAGACTGAACCTGAGGTTACCACAACCTTGGCTTCTCGAAGGAGCCCTGGATGATGGCGTTGGTGGTGACCTGGGCTGAATTCATGCGGCTTCTTTAGACCTAGGAGCAGAGAGGACAGAGGCTAGGCACCATCTTGGAGGAGCAGGAGGGGCTGGCTAGACTAGCAATGGCTATGGCTAAGTAGAGGGGTTATGTGGAGGTAGCTCATGTACGCGTCTGGGACAGGCCTACTAAGTTGGGGGAGGGTGACAGTAGGATTGAGACCTTGTGGAAGGACTTGGAGGAGCAATAGTCAACTGCTGAGCGCATCAGACCTGAGTGGCAAGAGGCCGTGAGCACAATTGAGGCCAACACTCAGATCTTATCAGCCCTCGAGATGGAGTTTGCAGTTGCTCAGTCTCATTTGTCGGCACTGGAGGAGAGCAAGACATGACTCTATTGTACCCCACTTTTTTTTTATTTTTACCTTGTGCCTTATCACACAGATTTCTTTTGTTGCCCCAAGGGCATGTCTTGGGGGCTCCTTTATAGAATATGAATGACAAAGTGCTAGATTTCTTTTGTAACTCCTTTTGTTGTCTCCACCCTTTCTCTTGTGGAATAAGAATGGATGTATAGGCCGAAAACCTTGTACTGCTTATCATTGTCAAAACTCATTTAATTCACACCAAAGGGGAAATAAAGAGAATCAAGTGTAAACATCTCACATTGTTTAATATCTTTGCAACATTATCTTTATTGAACCATTGTTTGCTTGCATAATGTTTTGCTTGAACAATCAAATTAACATGTCTAATTCAAAATACATTCATGAGGGTGAACAACCAAGTATATCTTATAATCCTCAATCTCATAATTCTCATCACAATTTTTCTAAGGGACCACGTCCTCATCCTTATGGTCTTGCCTGACCTATGGGTAATTCTCAATCTTGTGGTCCCTTGCACCAATCTCGAACCACTATTCCCCCAGAACCATCTCCTCCATCTAGAGAGACGGTCTCCCAAGATTTACATCTCACCCCTTAACAAGCCCACACTCTTAAGGCTATTATTGAGGGTCCAGCTTCATCATCACATCCTCCTTCTATTCCTTCACAGGTGGTCCATCACCCACACCCTTGTATCCATCATCCTCCTTGGGTGGCCCATCACCCGCCTCCTTCTACTCATTCTTCACAGCCCCAAGGCCCTCATGTTTCTTGTATCCCGACCCGACTGAGTCCTTTTGTGGGTCAACCCCTCCAACTTTCACGGCTTTCATATCAAGCCGCCCCTGCAAGCTCTCCAAGCCAACCCTCTACTCCGCAAGTCACACCCCTCCAACAAGCTCTCATTGATAAAATCACTTCAATGGAGGAACAATTGAAGAGGGTCACAAGCCCGCGCCCGCCTCCTCCTCCTCCTCAAATTAATACTCTTCATGCCTTCATGAAAAAAATCACCAAGATGGAGAATGATTGGAAAGAGAGGAGAGATGATAATGGTATCATCAACATATGTGAGCAAGATGATTTTACAAGCCTCGATAATCAAGTGGATGCCATTCGCCCACCACCTAATCACATCACTCATTCATATGGCCCTCCGCCTCCGCCTCCACATTCACCTCCATCCATATACGTCACTCATTCATATGGCCCTCCGCCTCTACCTCCCCATTCACCTCCATCCATATACACCACTCATTCATATAGCCCTCCGCCTCCATATCAACACACTCCTCCATCACCCATTATTACGCCTCTACCACGGCGTCCATTCGAGTTTAATGCTGATGATGAATTGGAAGTTCTTTTTGAAGAGTTGGAGCTGGCACAAGACGTTGAGGTCTTTCAAGAGGCACCCATTCCAAGTTTCCTTCATTTTTCACTCCCTCCATTACTCGATGAAACCCCTGCTCAGGAAGATGCCACCGTCCCCACTCCCGTCTATGAAACCAATTGGTGTTACGATGAGGGGTCGATACTTCAATCGCCCGCACCAGCACACCATGATCCTTCCAATTTACTACAAACCTCTCGCCCCAAAATCTGATGCTTTCTACGGACCAAACCTACAACATCATTAACCTCCATTAAGCCATCCGAATCAACCTCCACACCATCACCTCCCGCCAAACTTTTTTATAAACTAATTAACCCTTCATTATGTCCACCTAAGGCCTTCGCTATCCCCGTCACCCCAAAGCCAATTATGCCAAACCCCACTTTGCATCCACTTAACCCTTTACCCCAACCCGTGGTTAATCCTAAGCAGGACCCACCCCTTGTTGCACTCGAGCCAACCCCATCTGCTTCCGAGCAAGGGGAGAAGCCCGACGTGCTTGAACCTCCACTTCCACCTATTTTTTCGTTAACACCCTCCGTTAAACCACCATCACTCACTAAGACTACTGCTTCCGTCTCGCCATCCATCAACACTCGGAGTGGGTGTTGTGCTATAAGCGTGAGTGCCGAGAATAATCAAGAGCCGGGCAAGAAGGATTTGGCCATGGCTATGTTATTCAAAGTTCAAGAGTTCATTTGCGGTTTGTCGGTCCCTGTTCTTGTGCCGGGCATTATTGAAAGGTCTCCAACGATCCTCCCTATGAAGAATTCTTATAAATTGATGCCATGTTAGTCTAATGCCATGATTAAATTCACTTTACTCATTGGTCGATATTCTTTTGACGCTCTCATTACCCCTCGCTCTGTTATTATACAACTTCCTAAGGGGTCTTCATGCATTACTATAACACATTCTATCATTGATGAGTGCACTCGGGCAGTGGTTCCATCCTTTGAGCCGTTCGGCCAGGCACTTTCTTTACCATGGAGGGGCGGGCTTTTTCAAGGGCTTTCCACCGATCCACTCACCATTTTTACTACTTCATTCGCCCTCTCATTTAATCTCTCCTTATGGACCACTCACGGGGTAAGAAGGAGACTTCCTTCCTTGCACTCCCTGCATCTTTTGCATTTTATGCATTCTGTGCATCCCATGCATCCATCATATTCAATGCATCTCATGCATCTGCATTCCTTCCCTCCCAGGTTTCCAAACCTGTACCTTCCTCGTCTTCCGGCATCTCTAGATTTTTCACTGATTCTCCCAAGGCACCGTGTCCCTTGCCACTCTATTCCTCTAGAGTCGCTGGATCTTCCATCTCTCCATCAAGGGCATCACGTCCCTACTCATTCTCCCTGATTTCTGATTCCTTCGGAGTTTTCTCTTTTCCCTGGGCATCGCGTCCTGTGGCACCTTTCTATTCCTCCTGAACCTCAGGACTTATCTCTTTCCCTAGGGCATTGCACCCTTTTCAATTTTTCTCCTCCGGGACCTCCGGATTTCTCACCCATTCTCCTTGGGCCACGCAGCCCGTGGTGTCTTCCTCCCCCGGAACCTCCGGATCTTCCCCATTATATCTCTCTTAATTTGCCTCCATCCCTGGAATTTTTGAGTTCTTCATCTCTTTTACCCGAGTACTGTGCCCCTCGATATTTTTTTCTGTTAGAAACTCCGGACTTCTTCCCTCTCCTCCGATTTATCTTCCTACTCCTCTAACACATCGCATCCTTTGTTCTTCTCCTCATATTCAATCACCTTTTTCTGCACCAATTCCCCGAGCACTGTGTCCCTCCTCATTTTCTTCCTCCGAAGCCTCCAGATTTTTCTTCCCACCATGATTCTTCTCCTTCGCCTCCGGACCATCCGAATCCAGTGGGTTTAAGAGATTTTTGTAGGGGTATTCATGTCTTTTGGCAACATCTTTCTTTGGGTATAAGATAGCCATGATTTTCAAATTGTGATTCATTCCTTTGGGGCGAACAGGCTTATTCTTCTTGTAGGAGAAGGCAAGGGCGTCGCATCTACTAGAGGAGGAAGAAGAAGCCGCTAAGGACTGCATCTCACGACCCCGAGCTCTGATCTAGAGGTGAGTCACCGCTACTCTTCACCGGTTGCTTATTTGGGCGCATACAAGGAGCTGGCCCACTTCGTCTCATGGTTTACTTGTTCTAATGCACCCCTTCATAACATCTCAGAGCTGTGTCAAAGATTAAAGGGAAATCTTGTTATATTGTTTTCTCATTTCCATTTGAGCATAGCTTATTATCTTTGGATTGGACATTTTATTTCAATATTCTATTTCTTTCATAGACAATTTTGGAGCATTGTCTCCGTTGGTGTGATCTCTCGTCGTCGTGCGAGAACACGCATGTGTGTGGGGCCGTTGAGCCCGTGTATGGTGTGTTCACTGCCGTTGTGCAGTGGTTCTTAGTGGAATACTCTCGAGTTGAGAGGGGTGGACATAGGACGACACTCGGGTGCGTCCGAACCACCAAAAAATTCTTGCATTGTGGTTTGCTTCTTGTGAGTTTGTTATTCTATCCTATTCGTCTCATTTACAAGTGTGATGCGGTGAGGTGAACATTCATCCAAATTGTCTGCTGCTTATTTTTCAACTGAGTGGTTCATCAAAAGTGCTAGAGAGTTGTGAGAGCTTGGTTGATTTTTACCATATCTAAATATTCTTGTTCAGCTATCTAGATTTCTTTTGTCATCTCTATAGTTAATTTTTGTTAAGGGGGCGCAATCAATTCACCCCCCTCTTGATTGCTTTCCTAATCAGGCCAACACAAGTAATCCTACAGGACTTCCAAGATGTCTTCCCTGAAGACTTTCCCTCTAGACTCCCTCCCAAGCGTGATGTACAACACGCCATTGACCTTGTCCCCGGGTCCACCCTACCCAACCTTCCTCATTACAGGCTAAACCCCAAGGAGCATGCTGAACTCCAAAAGATTATTGAGGACCTTATTTAGAAGGGTTTCCTCAGGGTGAGCACGAGTCCCTGTGTTGTTCCCACCTTGCTCACACCAAAAAAAGATGACACCTAGCGAATGTGTGTTGACAGCCGCACCATCAACAAGATCACTGTCAAGTATATATTTCTAATTCCCCGTCTTAATGACATGCTTGACATGATGAGTGGAGCCACCATCTTTTCCAAGATTGACTTGAAAAGTGGCTACCACCAGGTCCGAATCCGACCAGGGGATGAATGGAAGATAGCCTTCAAAATAAAAGAAAGCATGTATGAGTGGCTCGTCATGCCATTTGGGCTATCCAGTGCCCCCAGCACATTCATGAGGCTCATGACTGAAGTCCTTCGCCCTCTCATTGGTCGCTTTGTTGTTGTCTACTTTGATGACATTTTGATCTATAGCCACAACCCTCAGGACCACATCCAACATTTGAGAGAAGTTTGCGAGACTTTGAGGAAAGAAACCTTGTATGCCAACCTAAAAAAATGTGAGTTCATAACGAACCAGGTCACTTTCCTCGGATTTGTGGTTTCTAGTCAAGGAGTGTCTGTGCATCAATCTAAGGTCCAAGCCTTGGTAGACTAGCCAGAACCCCAGAATGTCCATGATGTTCACAGTTCCCACAGGCTAGCCACTTTCTACAAATGCTTCATTAAGGATTTTAGTACCATTATGGTACCCATTACGAATTGCATCTGTAAGGAAAATTTTAAGTGGACTAAAGCCGCCTCCCAGGCTTTCATTGCCATAAAGGAGCTAATGACCAAAGTCCATGTCCTCCGTCTGCCAGACTTTTCCAAAGTCTTTGAGATATCCTGTGATGCATCTGGCATAGATATAGGAGGAGTGATTAGTCAGGAAAGCCATCCTGTGGCTTATTTCAGTGAGAAGCTTTATGATGCAAACTTTCGATACTCTACCTACAATAAGGAGTTTTATGCCATAGTCCAAGCTCTCAAACACTGGAGACATTATCTCTTACCTCACCACGAGGCCTTGAAATACCTTAACTCTCAGAAAGGCCTAAACCCTAGGCATGGTCGATGGGTAGAATTCCTCCAGTCATTCACCTTTCTCCTGAAACATAAGGCTAGAAGTGAGAATAAGGTGGCCAACGCCTTAAGTCGAAGGGCCTCTCTCCTTTCCACTGTTCGGGTAGAGGTCACAGGATTTGACCGTATGAAGGCACTCTATAGAGTGTCCAGATTTTGGCCCTACTTACTCTGCCCTGTCTACTGGATCCTCGACAATATTTGCTGATTATCTACTCCAAGATGATTTTCTCTTTTGAGGACAACAACTTTATGTCCTGAAGACTTCTGTACGAGACTTTCTGATCTGAGAGATGCACGTTGGATGGTCATTTTGGGAGAAACAAGACCATCCATTCTATTGAAGAGCACTTTCATTGGCTTGGCTTGAAGAAAGATGTGGCCAAGATTATGGCCCAGTGTCAGACATGCACCATGGCCAAATAGGTCAAGCAAAACACTAGTCTCTACACTCCTCTCTCCATTCTGGATAGACCTTGGGTTGATGTGAGCATGTATTTCATCCTTGGTTTACCTCGTACTGCTCACAAGCATGATTTCATCTTTGTCGTGGTTGATCGATTCTCTAAGATGGCCCATTTCATTGCATGTTCTAAAACATCTGATGCATCTAAAGTAGCCCACCTTTTCTTTGATAAAGTCGTGCGTCTGCATGGTCTCCCTCAAACCATAGTGTCTAATCGAGATGTCTAGTTCACTAGTTACTTTTGGAAGACACTTTGACACCTAGTTGGCACTAAGCTCAAATTCCCCACTGCCTATCACCCACAAACTGATAGGCAAACAGAGGTCGTCAATAAGAGTTTAGGGAACCTTTTGAGGTATCTTATAGGGGATCATTCTGCCAATTGGGATCTTCTCTTGTCCAAAGTAGAATTTACATATAATAGCACTATCAATAGGTCCACAGGTATGAGTCCATTTGAGGTGGTGCATGGATACAAACTTAGGAAACCTGTGGATCTCATTCCCCATCCCCTCGAGTCCCAATCTTCCAAATCAGTCGAAGAGTTTGCACAGCATGTCAAAAGTCTGCATGAGTCAATTAGCAAGCAAATAAGCCTCAGTAATGAGACCTATAAACGTTTGGCAGATTCGGATAGGCATCACCACGAGTTTCAAGAAAGTGACTTGGTTATGGTACGGGTTCAACCCGAACGCCTCCCCTCGGGGGCCGTTAAAAAATTACACACCCATAGTGATGGTCCCTTCCAAATACTACAGAAGATTGGCTCCAATGCATATGTTATGGCCTTACCTCCTGAATATAGGATTAGCTCTACATTTAATGTGGCAGATCTAGTGGCCTACAAGGAACCCACAGTGATTCCTAGTGACCTTTTTGAGCATTCTCCTCTCATTGAGAGTGAGCCCACACCTGTGCATCCACCAGCCTCGAGACCATCAGGTGAGCAAATTGAGAGGATACTAGATGAGCAGACGACTGCTACATGGAGTCGGGTTTACCAACGCTACCTTGTCCGCTAACGGGATCGACCACCTTCTGATGATTTCTAAATCAGCCAGGAAGATCTTTAGAGCCTCAATCCAGACTTGCTTGAGCACTACCAGAGCGGTGTCGCCCCATAATCGATGGTGTCAAAGTTCTAGCCGCCCCGAGAGGGTTGGTGGGGACACCAAACCAGTCACACGGAGTCAACGCCGCACCGTCCCAACACCACCGAGCTTGTGGCTAGGAGACTGACGTCCTGAGACCCATTACCATTTTTCTATGTATTTTATTAAACCTCATTTGATTGTATTGTGTGTATTGTGTGATTTAGTGCCTTTAAAGCCCATTGTGGTTGTGTTGGGCCATTTTACTATTTCTTATTAGGCCTTTGTCTTTAGGACCCATTAGTTCATTAGTCCTTTAGTGGGCTTTTGTCTTATTAGGCTAATTGTCAAAGGATATGGAGGTCATTAGTTGAATTATCTAAGGATATTTGTGTCCTGGTGTATTTTGCCAAACCCCTATATAAGGGAGGTTAGTTGTATCATTTTTGCTTCAATGAATCCTCTATGAATGTATGAAGCTTTCTCTTGTTATTTCCCTTCTCTCCAAACTCCCCGTGAGCTTTGAGTGATTGCCCAGTGAGAGACCGTCCGACGAGAGGCTGAGTTGTGTGACACAGTACCTATCCCCTTCTCGTGCTATCCACCATCCCGTTCATGTCCCTGGAGTGCCGACGATCATTTCCACACTGCCGTTCGCATCATGCTGATAAGATAGAATAAGCTCTAGGAATCAACTAATAGCATGAGTATAGAAAGAAGTTCATGGAGATCAAATGCAAGAATGTAACATGAATCGTAGGAAGGAAATGTAAACATGAACTTCAGATGATTTAATTTTCTTTCATGTATTTACCTAAGCATGTGATTATTTAGATGATTTACTAAAAGAAAGACATGCTTTTGAATCTCCAATTTCATGGATCTGACAAGTACATCACACTTGAAATAAGGTGAAACTGAAGCACAACGTGGTCTGTACAAAGGCCACCTTCATCAGACCACGGTCAATAGTGACACCGTGATCTTAATATGATATTGGCCTTCAAACACGTGATCTTAATATGATATAGACATACTATATCTATTTAAAATTTTTTATTTTATATGTTCAATAAAAAATATTATATAAATTTTATGTGATGCCTCGACAAGAAATATCGAGACGCGATGAGTTATAACACTCGAGGGGTCCAACCACAAATGTAAACTAAAGATGAAAGAATACTAACAATAGGTCAAAATAGAGTTTTACAACATCACTAAGTCTCAAATGGACGTATTTAAATTACACCTTTCAAATAACACTTAATTATAGCAAGAGCAACAAGATAATGACAAGGGTTCTAGGATAAGCACGGTCGCTCCTTTCACTCTTGCCCATCCCCATCAGTTTGTGGTTCCTCTTCAGAACTATCTGAAAACATTAACCAAATATGCAAGGTAAGTGAATTACTTAGTAGGATTTATAAATTTATATCAAGCATCTTTAAGTGATTAACATGTTTGATAAAGTAATGTGCTATGTCAAGGAATATAATAAAAACATGGAAGAGACGCAAGTATATAGGATCACGAGTAGATAAGATATCAAGAATAATATTTCAAGTAGAGAACGATCATGTAACAAGTACTATCATTTGAATGGTCATTTCATGTACAAGTCAAGTGTTTCATGAATCTCAAGTACTTTTAAGTAATTCAAACAAGTTCAAGCATTTCATGAATAAGTGAAATGTCATAAATGAATCTAGTATGCTTGTCTTTGGTGCAATGTCACACCAGGTCAACAATAACTCCCATGGACACAAGTACATTCGGGTGCTCCTCCTAAGATCAGACCGGGTCCTATTAACGTCATGCATTGTAGTTATGGATCATCGATCCCGAGTGTTTATTTAGACCTCAACAATAAATGTATGGTCAATGAATTGCAAGATAAAGCTCATGAAATAAAGTACAGATCTAGCAAAAATTTTCATTTAAGAAACATGTAGTATAAGAGACACAAGCAGTTGTAAGAGTAGTTCAAGATTGAATTAAGACATCATGTTCAACGACATTAATAAGGAAAGTTTCAAGGGTGTACTTATGATAATAAATCATTAATGAGAAGCTCCTTTATAGGAACTACACTGTGAATGTTATCGAAACATTGGGATGAATGCGGCATGTATCATGACCACGTTCAGGAAGGAACGTAGTCTCACAGAAGGCCACGATGTGAACACGTCTTGTTTAGGTGACACACCTATAAGAATGCATGCCTCAAGTATGCCACATTCACAACAACTTAAATAGACCCTAGAAGGTGTCTCCGGGCACACCATCTTTTGTTGACAGAAAGCTGAACGTGGTCTATATGAACATCGCGTTCAGAAACAGGCTGGCATAACTATTTAGAACCCCATTTCGTGGTTCCAAAAACCAGTAGAAACATAGCTTATGCTAGTAAAACATGATTCTGACAGTTCTTAGGATTTTTATGGTACAACCAGCTCGACGGTCATAAGAGAATTCATGGCTTGTGGAGTCTTATGGAGGCCTTGGATGAAGAAGTTCCAATCCGACGGAAGGGAGAACTGACGGAGGGTTAAAAAAAAATCATCACTCAATAAGGTAAGCCTCCTCTTCCCTATTCCCCATCGTTTTTGTCTTTTTACTTAAGAATGAGGGATCACGCTCCAAGTAAGTTCCCTAAGCTCCCTTCACTTCATTTGATTTTATTAGTTTTATATTTTCAATTCTGCTACACGGTCCGAAGCTAAGGCAAATTTCAAAAATGTTGAACGCTCAATCTAAAGAGAACTGGATCAAATCCTCAAATGGGTTTCTAGGGTTTCAAGTCCTCTTTCCAAAGGTACTACATGCGACACAAATGAGCAAAGGATCTAAGAGTTAAGAGGCAAGCAACGGAATGGGTCACCTTCAGAATCACAGTGACATAGTAGAGTTGGTGGGTCTTCATCTCCTAAACCAACCATTGGATGGGCTTCAAATTTGGGAATCAAGAAGAAGACAGAGATTACAAAACGGATCTTCAAGCAGAGATCCAAATAGGTGCATGCAAGTCAAAATTCAAAGATAAAATCACAGGGTTCAGGGCTGTTCCAACTTGAGAGTCTTCAACACCTCCTATCCCCAAATATAGGCCTTCAAGTGGCCGTCCCTTGACCCCAGGTCGTCCAGCAGGTCCCCCAGCAGCTCCGCAAGTTCCTACAGCTCCAGAAAGTCCGTGGTCAATGAGGAGAAGAGGAAGAAGATATGAAGCAACAGCAGCAGCCCAGCAACCTAGTACATCCAAGGAGAAGCTCTCCCTCACAATGGAGTAGCACTCAAGATTCATCCACAGCAGCTCACAGAGATGGACGGGTTGGAGGAGAAGAAAGAAGGGAGAGAGGTTCGAATCTCACCCTTTGTGTGGGGGGATAAGGGTTGTTAACCAAACACTGATGGCTCATTGTGTAAAGGGGTAAATTTACCAAGGGATTATCCATGGGCTTAGTTTAATGAGGGGTGCCATGTGTCAAAGGTGAGAAGAGGTGGGCAACACATGCCCAGGGAGCTGCACTCCAGCAATGACCACACAGTCAAAGGTTAGAAATCGAGAGAAAATGCACATGCAGTGCGGTCTGCCAAAAGAACGCAAAACACGTCCATGAAGCTGAACGTGAATAGGTGAAACGCGTCCACTTGATCTGAGATGAATCATCCAAAATACCAGAATTCCACAAAATCCAAAGAAATGGAAATGTATCTACTCGACTGGACACTAATGACTGAAATGCATCGTCCCGATCGGACACATTCACACAAAATCACAGAAATGTCATAAAGTTCACAAATAGAAACGTGTCAATACTCATGGACGTGAATAACAGAAATGTGTCAGCCCAACCAGATGCAATCTGGATCTCTTCACGGAACCATTCCGGTTTGGCCGATGGATGCAAAGGACCCAACCACGGGTCTGCAAACAGAAGCCCACACTCAGGTCAGCTCCGGACATGCTAGCTACGATCCGAAAATGCAAGATGTTACAATCGGAGTACACTTCTTTTCAATACTTTGTATACTTTAAAAAGTCTGATGCCTTAACAGTCCCAGCTACCATGCTATCAATGCAAGGAGGACAGCCTACAGGCCCTAAACAAGACAAGTTTTCAAAGAAAAGGGGAGGAAGCCTAAGGACTTACAAAAAACACAGGACAGAATAAAAGTTACATCTCAAAAGTTCATACATAAATAACCTAAAAATATCATGCTATTGTTAGTAAATATGTCTCTACTGCATCCAGAACAGTAAAGAAAATATCTTGCAAAATAATGACATTACATGCGTGTAGATTGAATATAGTTAAGCAGGAAAAAAGGATAATGTCTGTCAAGAGTATGGAAATTGGAATAATAGAGCTGATTCAGTTTCAACTGGATAGCAGCACAAACTGCAAACATGTGAGAAAGGACAAGCAACATAGAGATACATTTCTTAGAAGTACAGAAAGGGGCTAATCTAGAAATTTTGGTTTTTTTATGCTTGTGGGCACTTCCTAAAGATAACCTGAGGAAGCATTGCAGGTGTTTAGATGGTTCCAGTAGTCATCTAATAGACCACAACATGGACAAAAGACTGCTGAAAAGGATGGAGCGACAATGTAGCATTCAAATGCATGCTATCATCATACATGAAATGCTGATAAGAAATGGTCAATACTTTTCATTCCTCTGGAGCAATCTTCATCCACTGAAGAGATCTCCTCGACTGTTTCCAACTCGGCATCACATCTATTCTCTACTAATTTCTCTTCTCTGACATGCTTCGTTTCTCTTTTTGCAGCTTTCTTCAATTTACCTGCCAGGAGAAGCTATCAGCAGACACACCAAGGAGGAACTCATCTTGTATGCAGAACACAACTGCTAATGGAATTTCATGTTCTCGAATACACAAAGAAACAGACACATGAAGTACTTTTTTTTTTTCTCAGAACATGTTTCATTGGCCCCAGTCTGTTAAAGATCTCGCTACAAATGTCTGATCAGCTGGGTCCTTTTGCACTGCTAACAAGCTCTACGACCTATTCAATGACATGGCTTAAAATGGAAAAAAAAATCCATAACTTTGTACATAGCAGCAGTTATCGTCTGAGTATTCAAGTTGACCAGAAGAAACCCAGAAACATGACAGTTTCAAAATAGAAAGAGAAAGTTCAAGCTCATCCTTTTGCTGCTTTACCTATGAGTAAACATATGGCTGGTAATAGTTTATGCTGAGTGAGTTTATATATTCTATCTTTTGTTAGTCACCAGCACATCCAGATTCAGATTTTACATGGCCTATCAACTTATCATAACAACTAAAACTTAAACAAGCTCCATCTCCAGTAAATTTAGACCCTTGCATATTGGAAAACAGAGAGGACCAAGTCTACCTTTGACACCTACCCAGGCTGCCCTTCTTTTCCTCTGCCACATGATCCAATAGTGGGTACCACTAAGGTGATCACTGGCAGCCACCTACTCATACTCTCCTCCTGCCATTCTCTTCTACCTTTCCACTCAAATACTGAAACTAGGTGGGAATGGCCGTACATTACAAGAACCAGCCAGTTTTGGATTGAAGGCCACTCTGGCTCTGGTGATTGCACTTTCTTCCCTGTTCTTAACCAATGTGCAACCACCCTCTCCCTCATAAAATGACTCCAAAGAAAAAAAAAAAAAAGAACTTATACAAAGTTCATCAAACTGTGAATACCTAATACTCATGAGCCTTCCATTTCTTCAACCAAAGTACAAAAAGAAGCAAAAAGAGAGAGGGCGTAGAAAAGAGAGAAAGAGAGGGAGAGAGAGCTATGTAGAGGAGATGAGGCCACCGGTGTGAATGTGTGTGTGTGCGATGTATGTGAGCAAAACAGAGTGAGAGGTGAGGACCAGAGAAGAGACGAAATGGAGAGGGGGGTGGAAGAAAGGTCGCGGGTGGTGCTACGTGCGTGTATGTGCAGAAGGGGACTCAAGGGGAGGGAACGAAGATGTGAAGAGGGAACGTGTGTGACGGTGCATGTGCGGTGTGTATGTGCGTATGGTGGAGAGGAAGAGAGGGAGAGAGGCAGCCATGGTGTGTGTGCATGTAGGGTGTGTGTGTGTGCAGAAGGGAAGAGAGAGTAGCAGAGGAGAGGGAGAGGAGAAGGAGGAGAAGGAAGGGGGGTCGTTGGTCGTGGTTAACAGAGGAGAGGAGGGGGGCTGAGAGGGAGAAGAGACGAGAGAGGACTTGAGGGATGTGAGGAAGCTACGTTGCGAGCGCATACGAGGGTGGGTGAGAGGGTGAGAGATGACAGTAAACCTAAGAGAGAGGGTGAGATGAGAAGGGAGAGAAGAGGCTGCGGTGCCCATGTTCAAAATAGGGGCACCAGACTGGGGGTGAGTGAAATGTAAGAAGAAGAAGGAGAGGGGAGGGGAAGGAGGGAAAAGAAGAGGAAGGGGTAGAAGAAGTGAAGAGAAGGCATCAGAGGGGAGAAAGGAGAAGAGGGAAGTGAGCAAAGAGTGGAATCGAAGGGGAGAAGAAGAGGTGAAGAGGAGAAGAGGGGGGAGAGGGGAAGGAGAGAACCCACAGGGGGGAGGAGAGTCTTCAGTAGAAGGAGAGGCCACCGATTTTAAAGGAGCCTACTACCGTGTGCCGCCGCATTCGCCTGGAGTTCGCTAGCTCCCTATGAAATTGCCTGCTCTCTGCCATCTACACCGTCTAGCATGCTACTGCTGCATGCTAGTTGTTGTATCCCCTTGGAGCTCACTGGCTCACCATGCACTGCCTACTGAACCATTGAAACCCTCAAAGCCTACTCTACCATTGACTGCCATGCATGCCATCTGCACGCCTGCGTATGGATCTTGCCATCTCCCCATGCTGCGAGAGATCTGCTAATGAAGCCATCACTGCTGCCTAGATCTCACGCTACCATTGCCCACGCATGGATCTTGCCGGCTCCCCATGTGGCCGCTCTACCTTACTCGTGCTGCCATGCATGCCTAGCTGAGAAGGCCCATGCCACAATTCGTCTGCACATGTAGGAGAGGGTGTCATGCCCTGAGATATATGTATAGTGGAAGGACATCGGGGACGTGGACAGTCGACAATACGTCTCAAGCTAGTAATATAATCAGAGCACAATATCATCCACACATAAAGAGTGAACACAAGAGAATATAACTCCAAACTTTAATTTTATTAAATAAGAATCAAAAGTGTACAAGAAGACATGAGTTTGACTCTAATGACTAATTGGACTCAATAAAGAGAAAATTACATAATTGACTCATGACTCTTGACTAAACTAAGGCTTCTTTCGTTCTTTACTCGCTCTCGGATCCACCACATGTATAGTCCGAATCTGACCCGCTAGTATTTTCTGAAAAGATTAGAAAAATAGGGAATGGGCACACTTGCCAAGTAAGTATCTTCGTATCAACATGAAAGCATGTTTAAATAATTAACATTTTAGCTCTAGAAAGTAAGATAATGAAAAAGGCGATAAATCATGCGTATAACACCAAAGAAACTACTAGTAACAAGAATAAGATTGTTCAAGATTATGTGAATAAGACTGATCAAACATGAATATAGTTTGGCCTTTCATGAACGAGAATGCACTAGCATGTAATAAGAATATACTTTTTTATAACCATACAGGTTATGCACGAGAAAGTCATGTAACTAGTCAAACATGTAAATTTAATCATGAGATTCGTGGATTTCACCCGTTTATAAAAAAAGTACTCCCGGTGTAATGCGACGCCAGTATTCATCATACCCCATGATTTATAGTATGTTTTCGGCTCTCTGTCAAGGGGACTGGAGTGGAGCCCTTGGACACTGCCCGTGCCCGCTCTTGCATCTTTAAGTTATAAATCAAGCTACTTCCACAAGAAATATAAATATGGCTAATAATGTAACAAGTTTAAACTATAATTTCATGATAGCAAATATCAAGGTAAGAATGCACCAAATAAAGATATGAGAGTTCAATGTTGATTTAGAACAAGGTTATGCCATGGAGAAAATTTGGCAGCATAACGGTACATTCTTTAACTTTTCATAATTCATTAAGTAGCTTTGAAGGTACAATGTGAGTCTCTAGATAATCATAGATCATCTAGGATTATAGAAAGTCAACCCTTGAGTTCAAACCTTGGGTTAAGAACATTGAAGAGCCTAACGGTCAAAACTAGACTGTTTTATCCTTTAGCCGTTAGATATAGACCATTTTTAGGATCTATGCGGTCATGACTGGACCATTTTGAACAGAATCAATGAAACCACTGAACCAGAACCATGCGGCCTAGATAGGGCCGCTAGGCATCCTTTGCGGTTAGGTAAATGGCCGCTAGGTACCTCTAGCGGTCGACCTTATGGCCACTAGGGTCTAGAACACATAAAATGCCGATAATGTGCTTTCTAGATAATTAGGTTTTGATGGTACAACCAGCTCGACGTCCTAGTGAAAATTTCAGGCTCACGGAGACTTATAGAGGCCTTGAAACAAGATCACCTAGTCCAATGGAAGGAATATCCAACGGAGATGATCACAAGTCTAAGATTGGATGCTTAGGAGTAAAGTGTATCTAATGACATCATATCAGAATATGTGCCATGTACTTAAGAAAATGACTCATGGATAAGAAAGATGGTGATAAAACCACGATCAAATCAAACTAGAGAAGTCCATGAACCATATAAAATTTAAGATAAGCACATGAGTATATGGCTTTTGGCATGAAATTAACATAAGTTTAAAATAAGTCCAAAGTGTAAAAAGAATATGAAATCTACTAGGATAAATAATAAATGTAACCATGTATATGAAAATAGAAATTTAAGTGTAAGAACACTTCGATAGAATGAAATAGAAAGCAATGTAGCTTCAGATCGAAGCAATTTCATGATAAAACTGATTGGACGAGCTTCTCTCCCTCTCTCTGTGGAGTTCTCTCTTTTTCTTTTTCTCAGAAGGGACTCTTGGTATGTGTTCTTTCTTCTCTGCAATTTTTCAACCTTTTTCTTCTGAATGAGGATTCTCATATTTATAGAATAGAGTGTCGTCGTCCTTCTCTCCGCGATCTCGATCAACAATCAAACGCTGGTTCGTCCATGTGGATAAAGAATATTTAGAATTCTTAGAGGACGGCCACGTGTGTTGAAGACTTTCGCGCCAATTCTCTCTCAGTAAGGTTATCACACGTTCTTTCTTCAAGTGATCATGTGCCTGAAGCAGATTCTTCTTTGTGACTCAAGTTTTTCTTAATTGCCCTTCACTGAAGCTCCATATATCATGTTGAACCTTTAACATGTTGAATGAGACTTTAAACAATCCAAATGAGTCAGAAGACAATCCTTCCATACGAACATGTGATGTGGAACAAGGCACGTGACTGACAGGTTAAGGCATGGAGTGTAGTCATTTTGTGTTGATGGCAGAGATGTCAGAGCATTAGATCTTGGCTTTGACCTTAGACGTGGCTTGTGGCTTGATGCATCGGTGCATGATCACGATGCTTCAACGTTGTTGCTCCTTAGAATCTGAGCCTTGACTGGTGCCTCGGTGCATTGTCCTGATGAGTTGCTGTGATTGCTTTTGAAGGTTTATGCCTTGTCTTGATGCGTTAGCACATCAACTTGATGTGTTGACATGGTTGCTTTTGAAATTCACACATTACCTTGATCCGTCGGTGTATCACCTTGTTGCGCAGACTTTATATGTACTCTGGCATTTGATCTTCTCAGCGTATCGAAGGTAGGAAGCTTCAACATCATGCTTGAATCTTTGTATAGTATCCTATTGCATCGATGCATCGGCTGGGTGCATCGACGTATCTGACGCACTTCACATTTTGAGCTTCTTGATGTGTCGAGGCCTTTCTTGATTTCATCAACGCAGCTATATGACCTTTCGTTTGAAGTTATGACTACATCGAGACATCTGCTAGATGCGTCGATGCATCTTTTCTATACTTGCTGGTTGCATTGATGCATCATGCTGAAGTTGCTTTTGAGATGTTGGATGCATCGATGTACTCTCTCATTGCATTGATGTATCACTCCAGATTTGCTTGAAGGTGTGTGATTGCATCGAGGTATCTGCTAGATGCATCGATGTATCATCTCTATCTTTGCCTCATCATATCAACTAATCCTTGCTCTTTGAGATTCATTTCTTGGATTTATTCTAACTTAGATCTTCTGCAAGAATAGGGTCAGTGTCAATCTGAAGAATACATATTATATTGACATCATTAAAATCTAGAATTCAATATTCTCCCCTTTTTTGATGATGGCAATACATCTAATTTACCATGAAATGTTTTATTAAATGGAAAGAATTATTTTTCAGATCAGAAAGAAATGATAGAGAAATGATAGAGATACTAGAGATGGACTGATGGACAGTTCAAATTCTAAAAATTCTCCCTTAACTGCAGCTCCAATTCTCCCTTAACTGCTACTCCCCCTTAAACCTAAACCACCATGCAAGTCACTCTCACTCTCCAAACCACACACATTTTTCTCTCTCCCTTTCACATTCTTTTCTCTGTTCACTCCCCCTTTGTTGTTCTCTCTCTTTCTCTCTTTCTTATTCCTTATTTTTACTCCACTCCCCCTTTGACATCATCAAAAATAAAGGATGAAGGTGGGGATAGTGAAGACAAACTAAAGGATCAAGAGGTCCCTGAGACAATGAGTTCACAGATTTGGCAATTATCAGAGTTGTCTCTTAAGAGTATAAAGAAGCCAACTGAAATAATCTGCTTAGATGTTTCACACTAATGACATTGTGAGAATTTTCATGATGAGTTTGAAGATTATCTTCATACAGGAATAATGAGGTTAAATCAACTTGTCATATCAATGCCTAGAATAGTCTATCTAAAATCTATATTAGCTGAACATGAAAAGATTTTTCATGTAGCCAATGTTCCAACAGTATTGAGGACAAATAGCCATATAAAATTTTTGGCAGATGGGGGGTTTTTCAACATAATTTTGACACTTTTTCTTTTTCAATGAGCAACAAGGTTGGACCTACACTTTTCTTCATGAGGAGGCATATTAGTCAGATGTAGGAATCCCCAGTTACTCAGTGTGGTAACCTGAATGCATCTCTTTTGAGAATAGAGATAGCAAATAGAATGGTCTTTTTACATGAGGCACAACATGTCTTAGGTGACGTGACCCAGTTACTCAACCTCCTGTGCCATTACTCTACCATGATTTTAAAGGCAATGTCTTTTCTATCAGAGTTAACCTGGCACTTCATGACACAACTTTACTTCCACTTCAAGGTGAAAGGGTTGGTTTCTTAGTGAACCAAATCATTGCTCTGAGAAGAATTCACCCCTTTTATCTGAGAAAGACAGTTTTGAAGACAATACTTCATGTACAGATTACCTACTTGATTTGAATCTATAAGTCCAAGGTTCAAGTTTTTAAAGAAAATTTAGAGCATTATACTCCAAAAAGATCTTAACTCATTGTTCTTGTTGGGAAATATTCTTCAGGATCATCCAATGGTTCTCTTCAAGATCATAAGTTTGAAAGTTCCTGAATAATCATCCAGTTAACCAATTTAAGACTTTTAAGAGAATTTTAAGATGCTGGATTTGTGAACAGACTGCATAGGAATCTAATATGTCATGCCCCGATGCAGAATGTCAGAATGCAGCAGTTATAACATTCATGTCAATCAGAGCGTACATTTCCACAAGAGACCATACATCAAGGCTAATACTTAAAATGTATTTCATCTCTCGAGTGCTGAAGGAACCTAGAGACGCGACGAGTTTACATTCAATCATGTCAATAAGAGCATAAGTGTATTCAACACAAAGACAGAGCACGCACAAGTAGAGATAACCAAGTTCTTTATTCATCATAAAAGAGCATGTTTTGGGGTGTGAGCCGAATCTAGTGATTTGATCACATTTTTGGGGTTTAAATGGGTCCTCTCGGTGCTAGAGAGGTTGGGGACTAGTTTCTCCTTGTTCCCCCCTTCACACGGGTGTGAATGGGGCATGGAATGAATTTTTTCATGATTTTTGCCATTTTCGGGCTCAGGACGACCTAGCAGTCCTTCCAGGGACTGCTAGGGTGTGAAGCGGTCATGTGGAGACCGCTAGGGTCCCCCCTATGTTGGTTCGAGCCTTGCGGTCACGCGATGGACTGTCAGGAGGGCTTAGCAGTCTCGTGAAGATCGTCAGGCATCGCTTAGAGATCAGGGCATGACTGTTTGTCTGTGTTTTGATCGTTTGAGGTCAGTGGGGTAGCGACCTAGCGGTCGGGCGGAGGACCGGCACTCTGCTTGGCGGTCCAGGAGTGACCGCTTGGAGTTTGGTTTGCCTTCGACCTTGCAATCCTGGCTAGACCACTAGGCTCGGCCTTGCGGTCCAGAGGACACCACCAGGATCCCTAGCAGTCCAGAGAAGACCGCTAGGTGATTTTTCGTGCTCGTCGTGTCCATTTTGTGTTGTGTTAGTCTCTAGTCAGTCCGGTTGAGACCCAATGACTGACCTATAACCCCACAAGTGTCTCGGATGCCCCGTGGGGACCGTGACTATGTTTTTGGGTGTCTGGAGGTACCGTATTTACTCGATTGGTGTGCTCATGGGTTTAAGGGTCCAGGCGACCCTCTTGTGTTTTGAGCTTTCGTGATTGCATTAAATCGAGTCACCGTGAGTCGGCATGAGTATGGAGGGTCTTCCCCATGCGGGGTGAGTTTCTACGAAAAGTGATTTCTGAGTGGGTCGTGTGTATGGCCTTGGACTGTGAGTCCAGTTAACCAGCCTGGGGGTGAAAGTTTTCCGTGTGTCCCGTGGATGAGAGATCCACTCGGTGGCTTATGAGCTGCCTTGAGAATAGTGTCACTATAGTTTCAGACCTAGGGATTAGGCCGGATTGACGGCGCTGTGTCGTCACGTGCAGCGGTCTTGACCTGAGTCTCGTGACTCAAGGATCGTTGGGTTATTAGGTCTAGCGGGCTGTCCAGAGTCTGGTGGCGACGAGCCACCTATTTCTTCATGTTACCTGAGATAAGTGCATGTGTGGTTTTCAGTGTTCACATTTTGTGAGTCCCCATTAGTCGTAGTTTTTCTGCGCACGTGGGTGTGGACCCACTTGGGAGTGGTGGAGAGCGTGACCCGAGTGAGACAATTTTATGCTAGTTACCATAGGGCCCCTTCCCTTTGCAGCTTAAGTTCGACTAGAGGGAAAACCAGCTAGAGGACTCGACCTGGAGCAGCTGGTCTGTGTGTGCACACGTAGCTGGGGGCAGAGGACACACACTGACGAGCGTGACCCCAGCTAGTCCTTATTCTGTGTTACTTGTACGGTGTCCCAATTCCCGCTGGGCCAGAGGGAGACACTTGAGGCGCGGACTAAGACGTCAGTGGACGTATCCGGTCTTGCTTATGATGGACGGTACTCCCGTCACGTGACGTGAGTTGTCATGTCACGGGTTTTCGTTACCTATCTACGAGACAGGGTTTCGTGTGTAGTTTAGACGTTTTTCAAGAGCCGAGGTCTAGGATTTCCGGTGAGCATCACTGAGAGATTTCCCCTAGACGGCATAGAGTTTATGACGGTGAGGTCGTGACCGTGTTTTTGGACCAGGTGGTTTTAGAGTGGGCCTTCGCGTGTGAGCATAAGCCTCCACGATAGAGGTGTCATGGCATTTTCCGAGTAGCGTAACTAGGGTGGTCCGTGTTCTGGTAGTCCCCTGACTGTGGGATCGAGACGTTGAGTTCCAGTACTGTAGGAGTAGCTGTAGAGCCTAGATTTTACCAACCACCGTATTTACTGTTCTATTGTTATTATTGTTCTTACTGTAGTTGATGCTTTTCATACCGCCGTTGTTTTCGGTTGGGGTTCCGCAAGACCCCTACTGAGCCAGTGATAGGAGGCACACCCCTGGTTTTCAAGTGTTGCGGATCTTCCTCGAGGTTCGAGGGCATTGCGTGGAGGTTCTTAGTTGCCAGTTCATCGGGCCGAGTGTTCACTTGGCATTTGGTGTGTTCTCTGCCTTAGACTGTACTTTCTGTTAGACTGGACTCTGTTGTAGTTAGATTGTTTATTTCTGTTAATTGCTGAATTGTCCTACTTTATTTCTTATTTCTATGTACACCACACCTATCTTTTTTAGCCCTTCCGAGCCCTCCGGCTCGTAGGCGGCGGGCCAGGGTCCGAATGGTATCGGGTTATTCCCGGTATTCGGATCCTGGGTTGTTACAACTGATGAGTGAGATATATTTCTCAATGAATAAGCCATTGCTCTGTATTGATTTACAATGATTTTTCAGCAGAGTTAACAATAGCACTTCATGACACAGTCCACTAAACTTCAAGGTCCACTTTGGTAATGGGTTAAGTTGGGTTAGGGTGAGTTAATCGGGGTCAGGTGGGTTGTTCCTTATTTGATAGTTTTTTTTTCTTAACCTGGGTCGGATAGTATTAAAGTGGATTAACTCATTCCTAGAAAATAGGTGGAATGAGTTAATCCACCCAGGTTAAGGTTAGGGGTGGGGTGGGCTAACCCGGATAAACCACCTGCACCTAACCTAACTCGTTACCAAAGTGGCCCTAAAGGTTTAAGGACATGGTTTCTAAGTGGACCATTGTCATTGCTCTGTCAATTTTAACCCTTAGGAATTTTCAGATTATCTAATGTTAAAAATAATACTTAATCTAAGTACCTCAACCAAATATAGCTATGATTTCAGATCTTTTCAATTTCAGAAGATTTTGCAGGACACAACATGTGAAAGCTTATTAAGAACTGAACATATATGTTTTCATAACATTTATTTTTTTAAGCTCAATGAATTCATTAAACTTAAACCAGTTGATTATTTTGGACAATCATAAACTTGTATAATAGAAGATTCCTATTTTTTTTCTCCAAAATAACTAATGGGAGAAAGGGAGAGTGCACCCCTTTCTACCCGGCGCCGGGTTAGACCATAAAGTAAAAGTCCGACCGGAGGCTAACCCGGTCGGACCTTTGGAGAGTTTCAGCACCTTGGCGGAGGCGCTTAGTATGGCTACCAGAAAACGGCCTTTAACACAAGCCCAAAAGTCGGCAATTCCTAAATTGTCCCGACTGAAAAAATTGGGGCTTTTCGGTGGCAATGTGCGGCGACCGTCGCGCTACGCCATCAAGCAAACCAAGACATTTGGCGACGTTCTTTCCGGCAACGCGGCGGTTGTCAATGCGCCGACGCGCAAGGATGCGCGCGAGTATTCCGGCGTTATGCGCGTGCGGAAAAACAAGATAGTTGTGCCGAAAGACAAAGGGGAGCGCGTGACATATGACAAGAAAGAAAAGGCGATCGTTACGCGCAGAGAGGCGTATGGAACCAAGGTTAAGACGGTCAAGCCTAGCAAGTCTATCGAACCTAGCAAGCTGCCGAAGAAAGGCGTTATTTATGTTATACCTTTTGGCGCGAAGCCGCACCAAAGGCGATATAGATTTACGTCGTTTAACGATCTTGTCGCCTTCATGAAGCTATATGAAATTGGCGAACGGCCCTTTGCCGACTGGCGCCAATATGTAGAGTTGGAATATACGGATAATGTTTCGGGCGTAACGTCGCGGCGCAACATCAATTATTTGCGCCAGCGCAAAAGAGATAACGAGGACATTTAGTCCACGACTAATTTATCGTCTGGCGGGACGTTCATTTGCAAGACCTATCCGAATTTTTGGCGCTTGTTCAAGGCGTGCCAATCGTCACCGATCCCGACGATGTGGCGGCGCCTATCAAGCGCGGACGCCCCGGCAAGGATCACGGCGCGGTTATCGGCAAGGCGGAAAGTCAGCGGCGCATTCGTTCCGAGAAGAAAGAGCAACGTCTGGAGAATATCGCCATTCTCGATTTTGAGACGGACCCTTTCGACAATGCGAATAACGATGAAATTCATCCGTTTGTCGCGGTGTTATATACAGAGCAATTCGAGCCAACAATAATATGGGAGGAAGATCATGAGGCGTTTATCGAAAAAGTCATCGCCGCAATTCTCGCCTTGCCCGACGCCTTTACAATCTACGCTCACAACGGCGGCAAATTTGATTATATGTTCTTGCTCTATAAGCTCCGTGGTTTCGTATCATTCAAGGGACGCGGGATTATGTCTGCTAACATCGGTCCCCACATATTACGGGACAGTTTCCACATTATTCCGGAAAAACTCGCAAACTGGCAAAAAGACACTTTCGATTATAAAAAGCTTCATAAGTCCGTTAGGCATAATTTCCGAGACGAAATTATTCGATATTGCGTAAACGATTGCAAATATCTCTTGGACATTGTGAAGGATTTTCTTCGCCGCTTTGGCTTCCGCATTTCGATTGGGCAGGCGGCCATGTATGAAATGAAGCGGCATTATAATGTCAAGCGCCTAGCGGAACGGAGCGACGAATATTTGCGGCAGTATTTCTTTGGCGGGCGTGTCGAATGCCTTCAAGGCGCCGGTCACTGGAAAGGCGACTTCAAGCTATTCGACGTTAATTCTATGTATCCTTATGTCATGGCAAATTTTCAGCATCCTATCGGCAACGACTTTTTGCGGCGCCCCGGCCAGCCCAACGCAAAAACCATATTCATAGAATTGGAGTGTCGGAACCGAGGCGCGCTTGTAAGGCGCGGCCAAGACGGCGAGACGACGGCGCGCGAGAAATCGGGGCGGTTCCTGACAACCATATGGGAATATGAGACGGCTTTAAAGTATGACCTGATTGACCGGGTTCGGATTATTGACTGTCTGGATTTCGAGGAACGTTCGGACTTCTCCAAATTTATTGAGCCGATTTACGCGGAGCGAATGCAAACGAAGGATTTGCTTCGCACGCTAAAGAAAGACAGTTACGAATATAACGAAGCGAAAAAGAACGACATTTTTCTAAAGCTGATTATGAATAACGCCTATGGCAAGTTTGCGCAAAATCCTCGCCGCTATAAGCAAACGTTCCTAACCGATCACGGTTTGCGGCCGAATGAGGAAAGCGAAACTTGGGGAATGTTCCCGGTTTTTGAAAGTCCGCTTTACGATATTTGGGAACGCCCCAATCCGAGCATTCGCTTTAACAACGTCGCGACGGCGGCCAGCATTACCGGGGCGGCTCGCGCGCAATTAATGGAGGCAATTCAATTAGCCGACGATCCGATTTATTGTGATACTGATAGCGTCATTTGCCGGAATTTAGAAGGGGTTCCGATAGACAAGATAAAATTAGGTGCTTGGGATTTAGAGAGTGAATTTGCCGAAGTCATAATCGCCGGCAAGAAATTATATAGCTGCAAAATGGCCGGAAAGACATTTGGACAAACCGACTTTCTTAAGGTAAGATCGAAGGGAGCAAATTTATTGCCGTTGCTGCCGCAGGATAAAGAACCGCAGATAATTGCTAAACAGCATTTGGCATGGGCGCAAATGCTGGCGATGCTAGAGGGTAAATCTTTCACGGTCGCGCAGACGGGCATGACGCTGACCAAAGACGGCCGACAATTTTATATGAGGCGCAACATACGCGCTACCGCCGAAACAAGGAAACAAATCCATGCTTGATATTATGCGCGCCGTAGGAGTGTATAACGGATTGGTTCCGGCCGCGAACGGCCAAGCGTTCCCCATGCCGATTGCGATGTATAAGGCGCTTGATTTTAGCGCGGTCGCAACGGTGTTTGTCGATACCACAATCGAGGAACAAAACGCGCTCATTCAATTCATACAGACGATTTATATCGACAATGGCAACAACGAAAATCCGCTTACCCTCGAAATCGGAAACAGTCTGCAACGTTTGATCGTGCCGCCGCAGACGCAAGGCTATTGGCCGATCTTGGTTCCGCAGGCGGCGGTGTTGGAATTTTCCACGACCATTGCGGAAGCTCTAGAAGTTTATATTCAGCTTCTAAACGTACCTATGCCTATGGCATCGTGGAACGTTGTTTCGTCAAGCGGCGGTGGCGGAGGCGGCGGAGGCAGCACGCCTTATCAGGCGACAAACAAAAACGCGAGCGGGTAAAGAAAACAATGGATGGTCAGGAGACAGAACCCAAAGAGGAGAGGAATGACCAAGTGTTATAGATGGCATACGACTAATAAGATAAGCGATAGTCAAGACAGCATCAACCCAAAATTGCTTTGGGCAAACTATGATGAAAGAAAAGGGCTCAGGCAGTCTTCAGCAAATAAAGATTCTTGTGTTAAGCAACTCCACTTTAGTGTGGAGTATAGGCGCAAGGAGATTCATGGAGAATGCCCCTGCCCTCCATCAAGATATTCAAAGACCACTCAAGTATTCTCGGGCATTGTCGGATTGGAAAACTTTGACACGCCGCTCAAATTGAGTCTCAACCATCTGACAGAACTCTTGAACAGTCCGAGGAACCTCCTCTCAAGACTTTAAGAGAGAGATCCAACAACAATGAGAGAAATCTTCAACAAAGCTGATGAAATAACAACAACCATCCATTAAAGAAACAAGAGAAGGCCCCCAAACATCAGAATGTACCAACTGACAAGAAAGAGTACTTTTGTTAATTGAATAGAGAAATTGAGTTCTACAATGCCTTGCGAGTTGACAAATTGAACATTGTAAAGACTCGACATTTATTGACTTGAAGAAAAGAGGAAACAAAACTTTCAAGACCTAAACAACAAATGACCTAAATGATGACGCCACAAATGGACATCCTTTATTGACTGACCTGGATTCTTAAGTGTGTTAGATTGGAAGGCTGCACCACTCTCAAGCTCAAAATGGTAAAGGCCCCCCATTTCATGACCACGTGCAATCAACTGCTTTGTCTATAGATCTTGAAAGATATAAGGGGGAAAAAGTGACAAAACAATTCGGGGATTTTGTGATGCTGCTAACAGAAAAAAGATTAATCAGAAACGCAGGAACATAAAGGACAGAGGATAAGACCAAGGTCTCATTTAATGAGACAACACCTTTACCGGCCATAATAGCATGAGTATCATCAGCAATGGTTACCTTATCTAATAGTTGTCAAGGCAGTCACCACCTAGGCTCACAGATGTCCTTATGGGGCTAAGGTGCCAGCCCGCCTTTCTGCCCCCAAAAAAAGTGAGCAGGGCGCCCCTGGGTGCCTTGGGCTGCCTGGCCTGGGCATAACCTATAATACCCCCTTGTTGAACCTTGAATAAAAAAAAAGGTTAAGAAACCCCCTCCGGCTGGGTGGCAGCAGAGGAGACCCCCCTCCGGCGGCATGGGACCAGAGGGAGCCCCCTCCGGTGTGTAGCTAACCGGAGGGGGGGTCTCCGGTCAAAACAGACCGGATGCACCCCCTCCAATGTTGCAAACCGGAGGGGATCCCCTCCAGTCATTGCATGACCGGAGGCACCCCCCTCCGGTCCCTTTGTTTTCTGGCCCATGCATACAACAAAAAACAAAAGGGAAAAGAAGGAGAAAATAGGCACCTCTTGAACTTCCACCGGAGGGGCAGTCTAGGAAGTTACCACCGGAGGCACACCCCCTCTGGTTCCTCCTCTCATGCAACACAAAAAAAAAGAGAAGTGAAGCAACAACAGAAAAAGAAGGGCCTCCGGTTGACAGGTAACCGGAGGAACCCCTCCTCCGATTTTGCCTCTTCATCTTTCAAAGACTCACCCTCTCCGCCCTGAAGCTCATTAACAAAAAAAAGAAGGTGAAGGGACTCACCTCTTTAAATTCCACCGGAGAGGGTGGGGGAAAACCATGCCTCCGGTTCCCATGTACCAACTATAAAATGGGAGCAGTCCAGCACAGCAGAGGGAGGGCTTGGAGAGCTTCTGTGGAGGCCCAACATTCGAAAGGCTCGGAGAGCTCCTGGGCCCAAGTAGCAACAGCAGACCCCTCGAGGAAAAGGAGCAGCACAGCATAGGTAATTTTTGAGTCATGCGAAGGGAAATAGATAATTTCGGAAGTTGGCAGTCGGGCAATTTTGGAAGTTGCCATGTTAGGATGCAAAGGGATATGGTCACCACCAAAAAGGTCCCTCTCGGGAGTTCTGGTCACCTCCTTTAGGAATGGTGATCTTAAGAAACCTTTCACCCCCTACAAATAATCATGGGCTTACAAAGGTGCTCCAAATGGGTTTGGGCTCGTGAAAATGGACTTCTTCTATGCAAAAGCAATTAAAATGGGCTGCCGATGAAATTGTACTTATTTCATTCAAAAAACAAAGTCCAAATCAAATTGGGCTCACAAGTTGAAATATATTAGGCTCACAAATTGAATAGATGCAAGCTCAAGGTTCTGAAAATGTTCAAGGTTCTGAAAAATATGCAGTAAATTACAGGAAAGTCTTGAAATGTCAAAAAAATTGTATGGAGATCTTGCTGTCTTTTATTACAGGCTTCAACACACTGAATTGGCCTTGAAGTATGTGAACCATGCATTATATCTTCTGCACCTGACCTGCGGCCCTTCACACCCCAACACAACTGCAACATATATCAATGTAGGGATGATGGAAGAAGGATTAGGAAATATTCACATTGCCCTCAGGTATCTGCATGAGGCTCTCAAGTGTAATCAGGGGCTACTTGGAGCTGATCACATGCAGACTGTATCCAGTTATCAAGCAATTGTTATTGCTCTTTCTTTGATGAAAGCTTACTCTCTAACTGGTCAGCATGAACAAACAACTCTACAAATACTTAAAGCAAAACTTGGAACAGAAGACCTCCGAACACGGGATGCTACTGCATGGCTTGAATATTTGGAGTCTAAGGCACTAGAGCAACAAGAGGCTGCACGAAATGGCACACCAAAGCTAGATGCTTCTATTGCCAGCAAAGGCCACCTCAGATGGAAAGGGACAATCAAAATGTACTCAAGGAGAATCAACGGGAGAGGAAAAATGAAATAAAGATGTATTCAACAAAATTGAAGAAAAAATGAAGGCAAGTGTTAGAACCAGGGTTTGCCGTCCCGATCACGGCTCGGGACGGGAGGGTACAGGTTTGTACTGTTGTGTACTGAGACGTTAAACTATAATATATATATATAATGGAATAAAATAATTCAAATGTTATTGTATCTCAGTTGGACTTTTTTTTGAATGTTGTGTTTCGGTTTCGGTCCCGGCCGAAACCGGTAGCAAAATGCCAAAACCAGTACTGCCAACCTTGGCGTGGAGGATAAGCCACTACACCTTCCTATCTAGTTTGAGGTGCCATGGCCTATCCCACTCACGTAGCAAGTCACGAACCTCGCTCCGCTAGACGACGATGCAGCTAATCCTCCGAGCAATCTCCGTCTACACCCCCAGAGAGTAGAGGCATCCAATAAAAAGGTGATCAACGGACTCAACCCTACCACCACATAAATAGCAAGTAGGAACCACCTGGTCATGGAGGCCATAGCGCAGGCCACCATCAGAGATTATCGCATAGGCCGACTTGACAGTAAAGAAGCCTTTTTTCTCCCACCTCCACGACAATTCATCCTCTCTTACCCAAACCTGCAACGAGGGAAGAAAAGTAAGAAGCTCCTGTCGTTGCTACAGCTCTTCCTATCTAGAAGGACGCCCAAAGGTTAGAGCCAAAGATCCACTCGAATTAAGCGGGTGTAAAGCCTCCGCTCTCGTGCCACGAGGATCCGCCGTAATGGCAAAGAGGCTAGGCAATAAGCACTCCAAAGAGACGTCCCCACTCCATTTATCCTTTTAGAAGAGACACTTATGGCCATCTCCCAGAAAAACACGAACACCGGCACTGAGAAAATCCTTGCAAGAGAAGATATCCCGCCAGAGAGAAGGGGTTCTGTGTCGTGGTGAAGGAGCCAAGTCCCAAACCCTCCTCGAGAAGAAGCAGCGATGCCTAATAATTTGGGATCAAAGCCCTCCTTACCACACCCCAGGCTTCATAGCCATTGGCACAGCAGCGCCCTATTGAAGTAGCCCACATTCTTCAGCCCTAAACCTCATTGGGCCTTGCTAGTGGTCAATCTGCCCCAAGCAATATCATGCCAACCCCCGCACCATCCCCCACTACCATGCCAGAAGAATCAGCATTGAGTAGCATATAGTTTCTTGACCACCGATCTAGGAATGCGGAACATGGAGAGAAAATATGTAGGAAGGCTATCCAACACGGAGCTGCACAAAATCAGACGACCACCAAAGGATAATAACTTAAACTTTCCAACCAACCAGCCTAGCCTCATGTCTCTGAATAATAGGAAGCCAATCAGCACATCTGAGGGTGCTCGGGGAAAGAGGAAGACCCAAGTAAGAAACGGGGAACTCTCAAATGGGGCAACCCAACAAAGTGGCCGCCCTAATCAGAGCACCATCCTCCATGTGCACCCCCACTAGAAGATTTTTACAAAAATTAACCTTCAGGCTAGTAACTTCCTCCAAGATGTCCAGCGGCCGCCTAGCCATAGAAGGGTGGTGATCACCCTCATCAAGGAACAAAATAGTGTCATCCGCATATTGCAGGTGAGAGATAGAGAGCCCATTGCTAGACGCCTGGAAGCCTTTGATCAGCCCAACAGTCTTAGCCTTCTGCCACACTCTGCTCAAAACACTAGCAAGCAGCACAAACAGGAGAGGAGACAAAAGATCCCCTTGATGAAGCCCCCAACTGCTGCGAAACCACGAAGACAGCTTACCATTAATAAGGACAGCAAAAGAAGCAGACGAGACACAAGCTCTGATCTAGCCAGCCCATCTCTCTCCAAAACCCATTTTGTCCAGGACATCAAAGAGACACTACTCGCTCACCCTATCATAGGCCTTCTCAAAATCTAGTTTCAAGACCAACCCTTTCCGTTTCTGTTGTTTCATTGCAAAAATGCACTCATGAGCCACCAAGAAGTTATCCAAGATATGTCTGCCTATGATGAAAGCGCTCTAGTAGTGATTGACCAAAACATCCATGACAGAAATAAGCCTCCTAGCTAGAACCTTGGTGATGACGTTATAGGTGCCATTGAGCAAGTTGATGGGCCTGAAGTCTTGGAACTGATGAGCATCCATCTACTTACGGATGAGCACTAATATGGTTTTATTAATGCCCCCTATGTGTGCTCTCCCTTCTTGAAACTCTCTCACAGTGGCCAAAAAATCCTCCTTGATAATCTCCCAGCACTTCTAATAGAAGATTAAGGGGAACCCATCTGAGCTAAGGGCTCTATTCCCAGCACGCGCCAACACCACCCTATGAACCTCCTCGGAGAAGGGAAGCGAGAGACGTGCCCTCTCCTCAGGGGAAAGGCAAGGGAGAAGGTCATCAACAATCCTTGGTTTGTGGAAAGAATCCTCAGCAAACAACATGGAGTAGAAGTCTCTCACCTGCTCTCTGATATCCACCTCCGAAGATAAGGAACGGGCACCCACCTTAATGCAAGAGATGGAGTTGACCCTCCTCCTCCCCGAAGCAAGCCGTTGGAAATACACCGTATTCTTGTCACCTTCTTTGATCCATCTATCTCTGGACCGATGCCTCCAGTAAATCTCCTCTCTAGCCAGTAAGTCATCAAGCTACCTCCTCAAAGAATCCCACGAAGCCTTGTCATCCTCATCCAAGAGACCTGCCACCTCCAGGCTGTCCAAGGCTGACAGATGCTGAAGAATCCGATCTTTGGCCACCCTCCCAAGGAGGGTTTTATCAGAACCCCAAGATCAAAGAGTATGCTTCAGTTTCCTCACCAGAGAGCCCATAGCAGTGGAGCTTGGATGAATAGCGCTCCAAGCTCCCGCAATAGCCACCATGAAATCATCCTCCTTGAGCCAAACCTACTCAAACCTGAACCTGTGAGCCCTGCCAGTCTCTCCTAGTCTTCAGTAAAATAGGCTTATGGTCCGCCACAGACCTAGCCAACCCAGTCACTTGAGCGTGAGCAAATGATCCTCCCAGTCAAAGGAAACTAGGAACCTGTCCTGGAACTAGAAGTAACAGATCTACCATTTGACTAAGTAAAACAACCTTGAGCCATACCCAAGTCCACCAAAGCAACCTTATGGATAAAATCAGAATAGTCTTCCCTCTCACCAGCAATAGAAGTATCACCTGACTGCTCCCACAGCGCTGCAACAGCATTGAAGCTCCCCCCAACACACCATGGATGGCATGAGACAAGATGAAAATGGATCAGCTCCTCAAGGGGTGTAATTTCCCAACGGGTCTTAAATGTTCTGCCTTTACTTGCTGACAAGTGAGACAGCGGGACACAATGTCTGCTACTTCTCTCTTCATATTGGGCCACCAAAAGTTTCTTTTTAAATCTTGATACATCTTGGTAACACTAGGGTGAATAGCATACATTGATTTGTGAGCTTCCTCCATGATCAATTTCTTAGTGTCGTCATGATTCGGTACACAAATTTGATCCTTAAACAATAGTCTTCCATCATTGGAGATAGAAAATTCCAGTCTCTGGTTGATATTATCCTTGATTTCCATAAGTGCAGGATCATTTTCTTGCAATCTAACTATATTCTCAATCAATGTAGGTTGAGACCTTATATTGGCAATGATACCTCCTTCTCCTTCTCTGTCAATATCAAGATTTAAATGAGAGAAATCCTCAATAAGACAAGTTATACCTTTCCTGAGGCTTGCTAAAGTTGCCACCAGTCTTCTGCTAAGAGTGTCAACTACAACATTTGCCTTTCCTGGATGATATTGAACAGTAAAGTCGAAGTCCTTGAGATACTGCAACCATATGCGTTGTAGCATATTTAATTCCTTTTGGGTGAAGAGGTATTTCAGACTTTTGTGATCTGAAAATATGGTGAACTTCTCCCCATAAAGGTAATGTCGTCAAATCTTCAAGGTGAATATAACTACGGCTAGTTCCAGATCATGCACAGGGTAATTCTCTTCATGACACTTTAGCTGTCTTGATGAATAGCAAATCACCTTTCCATTTTGCATAAGAACGCATCCTAGGCCAATACCCGATGCATCCGTATAGATTTCAAAGCCACCACCCTCCGTAGGTAGGGTTAATATAGGAGCTGTGGTAAGGTGATCTTTAAGAGTTAGGAAATTTTCTTCACAATCCTTCGACCATATAAAAAGATTCTCCTTTCTTGTGAGTCTAGTCAAAGGAATAGCAATCTTTGAAAAATCTTTAATAAATCTCCTGTAATAACCAGCCAGACCTAGAAAACTTCTAACTTCAGACACGGTCGTCGGCCGGCTCCAGTTCTTAATAGCTTCCACCTTAGAAGGATTGACAACAATACCTTCTTTTGAAATAATATGGCCAAGTAAAGAGACCTCCTTTAACCCGAACACACACTTGCTAAGATTTGCATAGAGTTTGTGCTCCCTTAGTGTTTGTAAGGCTATTGTTAAGTGCTCTTTATGTTCTTCATTTCTTTTGGAGTATATAAGAATATCATCAATGAAGATGACTACAAATCGGTCGAGATAAAGCCTGAAGATATTATTCATAAGTTGCATAAATGTGGCCGGGACATTAGTTAACCCAAATGGCATGACTGCGAATTCATAGTGGCCATATCTGCTTCGAAAAGCAGTTTTATGTATGTCTTCATCTTTGATCTTGAGCTGATGATAACCTGACCTGAGGTCTATCTTGGAGAAATATTTTGCTCCTGAAATCTAATCAAAGAGCTCATCAATACGCGGCAATGGATATTTGTTCTTAATAGTGAGTTGATTCAGTTGTCGGTAGTCAATACATAGCTTGATAGATCCATCCTTCTTCTTGACAAATAAAACTGGCGCACCCCAAGGGGATGTGCTAGGTCGAATGAAACCCTTGTCTAATAACTCCTGAAGTTGTTTATTTAATTTCTTGAGTTCTGTGGGGGACATCCTGTAGGGAGCTATTGAAACAAGTGTTGCTCCAGGAATACGTTCAATAGAGAAGTTTACTTCCCTTTCGGGTGGTAAACCAGGTAAATCTGATGGAAATACATCGGGGAACTCATTCACAATGGGAATATCTTCTAAGATGATTTCCTTAGACTCAGTAATGACTATGGAAGCAAGAAAAGCTTCACATCCTTACGAAATAAGCTTCCAAGCGTGAAGAGATGAAATAATGGTAGGATGCTTCCTATATTTGATGCCAAGGAAAGAAAATCTTAGAAGATCGGGTTTCCGAAAAAAGATAATTCTGTTGTGACAATTTATATAGGCTTCGTGGTCTACAAGCCAATCTACACCTAAGATAGCATTGTAGCCTTCCATGTTAAGGCATACGAGATTTACAGGAAGAGTATGTCCTTCTACCATTACCTCACTATCAGGGTAGTAAGTTGTAAGTTTTATTCCGGGACCTAAGGGTGTAGTGATTGCTAGGTCCGAAGGTAAGGAAACATATAGAACTGGCAAGATTTTTGCAAAAGCAGTAGATATAAAGGAACGAGAAGCACCGGTATCAAATAACATGAATGTAGGATGGGAATAGATTTGGACGATACCTTCCATTAACCCATCATTTTTGGGAGCTTCTTCATCATCAATAACAGCATTAAGACGAGCCTGTCATTTGCATCCACTGCTGGAAGTTTGATCCTTCATGAGAGGGCAATCAGGCATGTGGTGCTCCCGACTGTCACATCGTAAACAAGTGCTGAGACACTTCCAGCACTCTTCGGTCGAATGACCGAACTTCTCACAAAATGTACAAGCCGCCATGACTTACTTTTCTTCTTCTTTAACCTTCTTATTTTTATGAGAGCCACTACCATGTTGGTAGGAAAAATGACCTTTCCCTCTCTTTGTTTGAACGTACCGGAAATTAAAATAATCCACCTCTTTCTACTCACGGCTAGGAAAATATGAAAATAAGCTAAAAATCTGAAGAGTAAGGTGGAAAATAGAACCTGTGATCGCCACTCAAGACCCCGGACGTGATGAACACGCTGTGTCTTGAGAAAGAAGAAGCCACTCGCCTGGACTCAACGCTGGGAGGTTGTACGGCTGAGGATGAACCGCCCGATGATGCGCGGCTCCTTTCCAACCGCAGGATGAAGATGTACGGCCAACGGTCAGCCGCACTACTCCACCAACCTTCAAAACGTGAGAACTTCCTCCTCCACCCTTTCCGGCCAGCCAAAAAGAATGGGCCTCGTGTTGGATGATTGCTGACCTGCAAAACAATGTGTAAACAGCAAGAAGAAACCCAAGTTAGATCTACGAAGTGTAGTAAATGCTAAAAATGACTAAATTGAAACTAAAGACGAACACGCATCTGACATGGACCTTCCGTCCAGGGTCAAGAAGAGAGAAAAAATCATTTTCCTTACGGTGGCACTAATCCATGTCAATGAATCCAAGAAGAGAAGAAGAAACCAAGTTGGCCTTTGAGGCTCTATCGGCACCGACCAACACGCGTCTGACATGGACTTTCCGTCCAGGGTTAGGAAGAGAGAAACAATCACTTTCCTTGCGTTGGCACTAACCCCATGTCAACGAATCTAAGAAGAGATGTAGAAACCAAGTTGGTCTCCAACGTCCTATCGGCATCGATGAACATGGATCTGACATGGACCTTCCGCCTAGGCTCCGGAAGAGAGAAAAAAAATATTTTTCATGCATTAGAACTAACCCCGTGTCGACGAATCCAAGAAGAGACAAAGAACCCAAGTTGGTCTTCGACGCCCTGTTGGCATCGACGAGCAAGCATATGACATGGAGCTTCTGTCCAGGGTCAGGAAGAGAGAAAAAACCCTTTTCCTTGCATTGGCACTAACCTCGTGTCAACGAATCTAAGAAGAGATGATAAAGCTAAGTTGGTCTCCGATGCCCTATCGGCCGACGAACACGCATCAGACATGGACCTTCCGTCCAGGGTCAGGAAGAGAGAAAAAAATATTTTCCTTGCGTTGGCACTAACCCCGTGTCACCGAATCCAAGAATGACGAAGAAAATAAGTTGGTCTCCAATGCCCTATTGACACCGACGAACACGCATCTGACATGGACCTTCCATCCTTGGATAGGAAGAGAGAAAAAATCATTTTTCTTGCATTGGAACTGACCCCATGTCGACGAATCCAAGAAGAGACGAAGAAACCAAGTTGGACTCCGATGCCCTATCAGCACCGACCAACACGCATCTGACATGGACCTTTCATCCAAGATCAGGAAGAGAGAAAAAAATAATTTTTCTTGTATTGGCACTAACCCCGTTTCGACGAATTCAAGAAGAGACGAAGAAACCAAGTTGGTCTCTGATGCCCTGTCGGCATCGACGAACACGCATTTGACATGGACCTTTCGTCCAGGGTCAGGAAGAGAGGAAAAACTATTTTCCTTGCGTTGGCACTAACCCTGTGTCGACAAATCCAAAAAGAGATGAAGAAACCAAGTTGGTCTCTGATGCCCTATCGGCATCGATGAGCACGCATCTGACATGGACCTTCCATCCGGGGTTGGGAAGAGAGAAAAAAACCATTTCCCTTGCATTGGCACCAACCCTATGTCGACGAATCCAAGAAGAGACAAAGAAACCAAGTTAGTCTCCGATGCCCTGTCAGCACCGACGAACACGCATCTGACATGGACCTTCCGTCTAGGGTCAAGAAGAGAGAAAAAAATCAATTTCCTTGCATTAACACTAACCCATGTCGATGAATCCATGAAGAGACGAAGAAACTACGTTGGTCTCCGATGCCCTATCGGCACCGACGAACACGCATTTGACATGGACCTTTCATCCAGGGTCAGGAAGAGAGAAAAAAAATCATTTTCCTTGTCGTGGCACTAACCCCGTGTCGACGAATCTAAGAAGAGACGAAGAAACCAAGTTGGTCTCTGACGCCCTATCGGCACCGACCAACACACATCTGACATGGACCTTCCATCCAGTGTCAGGAAGAGAGAAAAAAATCATTGTCCTTGCGTTGGCACTAACCCTGTGTCGATAAATCTAAGAAGAGATGAAGAAACCAAGTTGGTCTCCAACAACCTGTCGGCACCGAAAAACACGCATCTGATGTGGACCTTCCATCTAGGGTCAGGAAGAGAGAAAAAATTATTTTTCTTGCATTGGCACTAACTCTGTGTCGACGAATCCTAGAAGAGATGAAGAAACCAAGTTGGTTGCCAACGCCCTGTCAGCACTGTCGAACACATATCTAACATGGACCTTCCGTCCAGGGTGATGAAGAGAGAAAAAAATCATTTTCCTTGCGTTGGCACTAATCCCGTGTCGAAGAATCCAAGAATAGACAAAGAAACCAAGTTGGTCTCCGATGCCCTATCGGCACCGACAAACACGCATCTGACATGGACCTTCCGTCCAGGGTGAGGAAGAGAGAAAAAAGTATTTTCCTTGTGTTGGCACTAACCTCGCGTCGACACATCCAAGAAGAGACGAAGAAACCAAGTTGGTCTCCAACGCCCTGTCGGCACCGACGAACACGCATCTGACATGGACCTTCCGTCCAGGGTCAAGAAGAGAGAAGAAACCATTTTTCTTGATTTGGCACTAACCTCGTGTCGACGAATCCAAGAAGAGACAAAGAAACTAAGTTGGTCTCCAATGCCCTGTCAGCAACGACGAACACGCATCTGACATGGACCTTCAGTCCAGAGTTAGGGAGAGAGAGAAAAACCATTTTCCTTATGTTGGCACTTACCCCGTGTCGACGAATCAAAGAAGAGATGAAGAAACTAAGTTGGTCTCTGACACCCTGTCAGCACCGATGAACATGCATCAGACATGGACCTTCTGCCCAAGGTCAGGAAGAGAGAAAACATTATTTTCCTTGCCTTGGCACTAACCCCGTGTCAATGATTCCAAGAAGAGATGAAGAAACCAAGTTGGCCTCCGACGCCCTGTCGGCACCGACGAACACGCATCTGGCGTGGACCTTCCGTCCAGGGTCAGGAAGAGAGAAAAAATTATTTTCCATGCATTGGCACTAATCCCGTGTCGACAAATCCAAGAAGAGACGAAGAAATCAAGTTGGTCTCTGATGCCCGGTCGGAACCGATGAACACGCATCTAACATTGACCTTCCGTCCACGGCCAAGAAGAGAGAAAAAACCATTTTCCTTGAGTTGGCACTAACCCCATGTCGACGAATCTAAGAAGAGACGAAGAAACCAAGTTGGTCTCCAGCGCCCTGTCAGTACTGACAAGCACACATCTGACATGTACCTTCTGTCTAGGGTCAGGAAGAGAGAGAAATCATTTTCCTTGCGTTGGCACTAACCCCGTATCGACAAATTCAAGAAAGGACACAGAAACCAAGTCGGTCTCTGATGCCCTATCGGTACCGATGAATACGCTGGGATAATTTTTCATTTAATATTGATTTTTGAGAAATAGCGACTTCCATAGCAGACACTAATGCTTCTGGATAAGAACTGTTAACGACTGCTATGTGAGATGCCAATTCTTATGGAATTACTAAAATTAGTAAAATTAGTCTGAAGAATAAGCGTCTATAATGGAGGACGCTGATTCAATTAGCGGCATGTATGTTGGATGCCCATTTTGCTTCCATTTATGTTGCGAGTAGAGCTCCCTTCCCGTGTTGCTCGTTGCCCATTTTTTTGATTATGTCGATTATTGGGGAGGATCATCCTTGCCTTGGTTAGAGTCCCTACTAAGGTAAGACTCTTGCCTTATAAATCTGGCTGCTTTTGGCACTCACGGGAGAGAGGAACATAACACACAGGAGATACAGAGCATCCAGAACTAAAAGGGTAGAAAAACTGAGAACTGTGTTCTCTGCAAACTGAAGTTCTCCTTCCTCTCCTATACATCATCGTCTAGTGGAGGGCATCCTCCAGCTTCTTTCCCTCACTTCCTTTTTATCATTTAATCCCTGTTGTCGTTCTACATTTAGTATCCTCCTGTCACCAGCACGTTCACATCTAACTTTGTTAGATCACTGCATCACTACATGCATATTTCCCACCCTTAACACTTAAGGGGTTTAAAACACACAAGGTGTGTTCAGTTCCCTCATGCAACTATTTATTTCCCTATAGAATTGATATTGCACTGCACTAAGCGAATCTAGTGCTTGTTCTCCTTGTTTGTGTTTGGTTTCCAGTGTAATCAATAGGAAGAGATCCTCTTTTGCTGGTTGGCTAGCTGAAGGAGGAGACAGAACCCTCATCTTATCTCCCATTATAGGTACTTCACATGGTCCTTTTCTTTCTTATTTTGAGGATTCATCCTCTGGCGATCACGGTTCCATTAGAGCACCACGTGCTCCTTTCCCCTTATTTTTATGTTACACAGCACATTTTAAACTTCGCTTTCATCACATTCCCAAGTGACGAGCTCACATCAAGGATTGGTCGTATCTAACTTGCTTCAGGCAAGGGGTTGAGTCTAAGAACAGATCTAACATGTTTCCCGTTTTAGTGTGTGCAGAAATAGGTTGCAATGCCCCAAAATTTGAAGCTCACAGATTTTCCTGCTCTCTTCTCCCTTGCGATCTTCTCCTAGATTGTTAGGATCGTTTAGCAGTCAAGTGGCGACCACATCCCTTCCCTGAGAACCTGAACTCTCAGTTTCTCTATTCCTTTCACCTTTGTGGACTTTTGGTAGACCATTAAGCTTTTCCTGATGGTCTAGTGGCGACCACATGTCTCACCCAAGAGCCAAAAACAGATAGTTTTCCTATGCTCCTCCTTCTTGCAGTCTGTCGTTAGACCGTTAGGCCATCCTAACGGTCCTTTGGTGGATCGTTTTCCAACTAGAGAACTCTGTTACATCTGAACATTCAAGCCCAAGGGAACACTTTTCATAGTAAATCTTTCAATCAATCCTTTTATTTATTCATTCAAGGTTCAAGATACATCATTCTTTCAATAAATTTCAGTACATGATCATGAGTTTTAGAGGACATTCAATTTTGCATCCGCGCGATTCCAGATCTTGCGTAATGACTTCACATAAGCTCGGTAGCTCTCTGCATGCTCTGTCACTTCTGCCTGCAAGGCACAGACTTGGTTGATCTCCCACATGGTCAGAGTGCTCTGAACCACCTGTTCATCCTCCTTGGTCCCGATCTTCCTAGCTTGAAGGGGAGGGAAGTGTGATAGTGCTGGAACCATAGTCCGGGGAAGCCCAACTTGTAAGTAACACCGATGGGGGTTGTAGAGTGCCAAGGTAGTGTTCCCCACTAACTGGAGGTCTAGTCCCAACTGTCGGGGTAGTCTAAGTGTAGTGCCTTGAAGAGCCCGTGGTCGCATTACGAATTTGTCAAGTGGCAAGGTGTTGAGGAAGAGGCGCCAATCATCCCATGTCTTCTTATCTGCGATCTGGCATTTAATCTGTTTAGAAAACCCAGATGCACCTCCAATGAAGAAGAGTGGGTGGCTCCCAAATATGCGGCTCACTGTTAGAACATCCTCCTTTGGTAGGAACCTCAATCTAGTCCCTATCCAACATTCAAGGACCATCATAGACCCGAAGAGGGGCCCCCGAGAGAAGCTAAACTAAGGCCCTCATAAAGGTAAGAAAGGATGACTTGGGAGATAGATAAACTCTGCCACAACCCACTGATGACACTAAGGTTTGGAATGTCCAAGACGTGGTCGGTGGTAGAGAAGAGGAAAATCCCACATAAGCAAATGGAAGTAGCCTTGGCGATAGCCTCATCCCACCCACACTCGTTTTTGCAATGGACAGTCATCCATTGGGCCATCTAAATTAAATGGATATGACGGGAGCTAATCATGATTCTAACATCCTTTGGATTGGGTATGAACTCTCCCAAGATGAGTGAAGGGTCTATAGGGTCAACCGTGTGATACACTAAGTCTTCATCTCCCACCTTAGTCTTAGGAAGGGCTAAGTAAGTCTCAACCTCCTCTATAAGGGCAGTAGCTTCAAAGGTTGGGAACACAAAAGTGTGTGTTTGAGGGTGCCATAACTCCATTAGAGCTGAAATGCTATGCCAATCTAAGGAGATTTTCTAGAAATTCTTGGCTAAAACTAGCAAAGGGTGGAGGTGCCATGACCTTAGAATGGAGATAACTTCTAAAGGGAGTTCCTTTATCATGGGAGCCACCCACTTTAGGTTGGAGTAACATCTTGGGCAAGGAAGGAGCTAAAGAAAAGAGAAAGAAAGGAAGAGAAAAGAAAGAGAAGCAGAAGAGAGGTGATGTGAGGAACTTAAGAAAATTAATGTAACTTTGAACATCATTGCCTCAACTTACATCCCTTGCAGAACTAGTGCTCAGATGCTTGGGGATCGAGGTCAGTCGTTGTAGCTCCCCATGCTCTCTTTTAGCCAGTTTTGACCCGTTGTAGATGCCCTCACCCGTGGTGCTAGCTTCAAAGGTCCTCTTCATGGTGATTTGGGTACTTTTTCTAAGGTTTTCAAGGCTTAAAGAGAGGGTTTTTTATGAGTTACGAGTTCTGGGTGTATTCCTAGTTATAGAGCCTAGAATTCTAGTCCTACTGCATTGGGATTGAGGCTAGGAAGTCTCAATTTGAGTTAGGACGAGTCTTAGTGTAGTTTGAGAACTGCTATCTACAAGTTAGGACTCTCCCGGAGATTCCCACTTGGATTTAACTAGGTTTTCTCCCTTGCGGTCTATCAGGCGACTATTAGGCTTATCTAGCGGTCGTCAGAAGACCATTTGTCCCCTTTCTTCACCGCCTTCCTTCTTGCTCTCCTAACGATTTCGCCTTGACCGTTTAGCCCCAATAGCGGCCTCGTGTAGACCATTTGCCAACTCTTCTCAGTTTGTGATTGTCTTCCCTTTGCGGCCTTTGGCAGGACCGCCACTCAGGGGGTAGCGGCCCTTCCGTGACAGTTTGCTCACCTAACCCACTCGTTCTCTTTTCCATCATCGTGTCCCTAAGCCCGCTCTTACCCTATCTCTCTCTCTCTCCTTGTCAGTCTTAGGCTTCATCGTGGTTAGAAGGGTTAGTGTTAGCATCTATACATTTGCATCCTAGAAGTCAAAAGGTCACATTTTTTACTAAGTTAACAGTCATGTACATGCATGTGTCCATAAAGAAGGGAAAATAAACAAATAAATAAAAATAGTACATCAAGTCGGCCCCTCTCCTGGACCCCCACTATCCCCAGTGCCCTCGTAGTGCTTCACTGGTGGGTCCATGGTAGTGCTCCCCTCCTCACGGCGTCGCAGTCGCTCCTCCTCCTCGTTCCTCCGGTAGCTGGAGGAGCTGGTGAAGTAACCTTGATACGCACTGCTATGCGCGCCGCTCTGGCTCCTGCTGGGCTCTGACTTCTTACCCAGAAGTCGGAGGGCTTCCTTCAATCCCGCTATCACACCCTTCAACTCGACGACCTACAGTCGGGACTGCTCCGCCTTCGCCGCCCCAGCTCTCAGGCTCTCCACCTCCACACGAAGGTGGGCCACCTCCGCCGCCTCTACCCGAAGCCGCTCCACCTCCTCCCTCTGCCGAGTGGCCTCCCTCACTACTGCCTCTAGCTCCCTCGCCTGTGCATGCATTCATTATAGTAAGTCACTTGCATTTTCATAATCATTGAATAAAGTCAGAAGGGAAGTTCGGTTGGTTTGCTTACCCTCTCCGCGAGAGTGACCTCGGCCTCCTCGACCCGAGCAACCGCCTGAGTGAAGTCGGCATCCCGCTTAGCCCTATCTGCTGGTGGCTTGGAGGAGGAAGATGGAGGATCAGGACCCTGCCACTGTGCTCCCTTGGCTCGCTGCATTTAGAAGTCAGTCAGTCTCATAAGCATCTGCATATTAAGTCTAAGGTCGAGTAGAACTCACCAAAAGCTCCAGCGAGCACTGGAACTTGTCCCACTGCTGAATAGTAGAGTAGAGGAGACCCTAGAGCTCCGTTATCCGCCCCTGGGGGTCTAACTGCATGTAGAAAGTCAGGTTGTCAGTGCATCAGAAATCACTAGGAAGCATAAGTTAAGAGAGTCGTACCAGTCGTCGGGAGCCACGGAAGACCTGGTCTCCGTAGCACTAGGCGTAGGCCTTATCGCTGGTAGCTTGGGCTCCCACCACCCGCCCTCTCCTCATCCAGTCGCGTACCTGGTCCACCGCCCGGGTGACCCAGTCGATCTCGTCAGTCAATCCTTTGGAAGATCACCCCACGCGCTCCTCCTCCCTCGTCGGGAACTCCACCTCTGGCTGGTTGATGCCCCTGGTCCTCATGATCAGGCAGTGGTGTAGTGGCTCGATGATGTTCATACAGTGCAGCCACATGTCCCGTCCCACGTACGCCTGGGCTACCTCCACCCAGGGCTGCCCCTCATTCCCCTTATCTCGATATGGTGTCTAGCGCACCTAAAAGGGGAAGTCAATCAAACCAAGTGTTAGTCAAGTCAAGCATTTAAGTGCATTTAGAAGTCTAGGGTTTAGAGTCTTATCGATGCATAGGGCAACGTGTCAATGTCATCCTGGATCACCCGCACCAAGTGTCACAGCGACCCGGTGTCCTGTACCGCCATCCACTGCCTCGCGATGGGAACATGGTCCAGATGTACCTCCTTCCCTCTCCCTAAGCTGGGGAGGTACACATAGGTCCATACCTGCATTGCCAAGTGTCAGCATATACCATGTAGCATGTAGCAAGTCATAGAATCATAATTGCATAAATATCTAAGGTGGAAGGGTTACCTGATGAAGAGGTGAGAACCTGCCCAGCATAGTCTGTCAGTCGATAGTGCTGAGGGAGTCAAGCAGGAACGCTAGTGTAGTAGCACCGCAAGAATAGTCCCCAACTCCATCCAAATCTCTTAGTAAAGGGAGGAGCTTGCAGCTCACTCCATCCACCCTCATCACGAAAATCAGCTTCCCGAATAGCAGCATTAGGAAAGGGCAAAGGACTACGTCTACCTCTGGGCCTGGTCCCGCTGCCACTCTCTGTCTAGCTCGATCCGTCAGCCATCCCAAGTGCTCCTCCGACACCTCTCCCATGGCTATGGCCGCTCCTCTCAGCCCTAGGCTCTCCTGGGGGATCGCTCATCCTAGCATCGACGAGTGGTGTCCCAGCCTTGTCAGCTCCAACCCTAGCAACTCCCATGCCAACTCTCGGTAGTCGGCGTATGTCATCCCCATCACTGGCGCTCCATGGACTCGTAATCCTGTGACCCTCGTTACATCCTCCAGTGTAGGGATCATGTGTCCCCACGTGAACAGAAACGCCCTGCTAACCGGATCCCACCGGTCATGGAGCGCGTAGAGGAGGGCCGTGTCTAGCCTCATCACCTCCATCCTGAGAAAATCGGTGAACCCTATCACAGCCAGCCTCTCTCTCTGGAAGTCTAGCAGTGCCAGGTACACTACTTGGACCTACAACCATGATATCGGCATTTTCCTTGCATTTAACGGTCAATGTCAATCATCCATATAGTTTAATAATTCATGCATAACTAACTGTAAAAAACACCTCAGAACCCTAACGATCCTCTCTTGACCGTTTGTCTGGCATTAGCTGTCTGGCTTAGACCGTCTGGCGCCCTAGCAGTCACTGGAAGGACTGCTAGGCCCTCGCTGTAGCGGAATTGTTTTCCCTATTTCCCCGAGCTTGGGAGGCGGCCCTAAGGGCCTTTACAACTCTTCTATGGGTCCCCTGACCCATTCCCTTGCTATCCTACCCTCATGCATGCGATTGGAAAATCAAAAGAGGGTTTTTTTTAGGGTCTCAGCCTACCTCGGACGAGCGGGTTTTGGCCGCCGCCTCGAGTGCCTCCTCGGTCGCGGGCTCGCCGTCACTCTCTCCAGTGGCCTCTCAGCCCCTCCCCCAAGCGTTTTGGGTCGAGGGGTTTTTTATTAACTACAAGGGCGTGACCTCGACGATATCCAAGATGCCGGGTACGTGCGGGTTGTGGTTTTCATCTGATGTCGAGGTTCCTTCGGATCAACGGGGGAAGGGTCTCGGCAAGGAAGCCCACCGCCAGCGGTTGATGTTTCTTTCGATGGTCGGATGCAGCAGGGTCTTCTGCTTCGTCGACAGGAAGAACACTCCGCAGATGCGTATCCTCGCAGCTAACGGATGGGACAATCTGACGGGTCCCGATGATTCTGATGGGTTGATCCTTTGTTCACTCGATATCGTTGCTTGGCTCGACGAGCAAAAGATCGACTATCGTCAGCGGTCACAGGGTTACAGCAACTGCATAGCAAAGTCATTCTCGGGGAAACTGACATGAACCTATCATCATCGATGCGGGCCTCTCGGGGTCCGCTTAATCTTGTCCGGGCGGGCTGGTTTCCTCTCGGGCTCTGCTTCATTCTCCTCGCAATTGGCGGATATATCGGACATCTCGGATCACCTTGGTACTCCTTGACGTGTCTCGGCTTAATGGTCCCGGGGTTGGTTCTTCTGTTCGACGGAGCAGCGAGGTTGTCCGATTATCTGTATTACTCGACGAGTACGGGGGCGACGAACGCTGTTCGTATCATGACGGTCCTTCGGAAGTCGTTCTGTTCCCGACAAGTCGGTATAGCGTTATATGGTGACGTAGCGAGGAAGTTCTATTACTCACTCGGGTATCGTTGGTATCATTTGACCCCTGACGGAGCGCTTCGTAAGAATAGCGTCTTCTTCAGGATCAACTTTTGGAGGAAGGTCTTCGGAGTATAATGGCAGATATCATCCATTTACCGATGGTGCCTGAAGCATCATCGAGAGAACGGCGGGCTGAAGTCCGACGGATGCGTCAGAAGGTCGTGATCGGGAAGGTTACTGATCTCAAGACGTTCAAGCAACTGAAGAAGATCGATGATCTCTTAACACAGAAGATCAAGATGGAAGACGAAGAGGCAAGCAAGAAACCGAAAGGGTCCGGAGGACCAAAGGGTGTCGCATGACCGATCCGATCAAAGACGAGTTCGAGAAGCTCCTCGAATTGAACAACAAGAAGAAGAGTACTCGTACTACACGGGCTGCTCCTGTCGTTCCTGCAACGAAAGACCGGCTCGCCGCTTACAACAGGGCGGTAGCCAAGAAGAACAAACGCAAGGCGTTCCACGATCTGTTGATTGATACGGTTATCATCGTATCGTTCATCGTGGTAATTTACATCGCACTAAGAGGTTAACATGGCTAAATACGAACTTCCGAAAGATATCGCCGAAGGCGTCCCCTTTACGACCTTCGATGAAGCAATGACGAAACTCGAAGAGTACGCGACGACGATGGGTGGAACGAACTTCGCTCTCCTGATGTCGTATGAAGACGGAACTTACAAGGTCTGGCCCCGTCCGAATCAGCCGTGTCAGGGTGGTGAGATGCGGAAGTACGGTGCGTCTCATGGCGAGAAGAGTACCCGTCCAGATGATCGTCGCCCCGGTGATCTCCGGATGCCGTTCCCTGACGGTACTCCCGAGGCTGTCGGTATTCATATCGGGAATTACATCCCAATCGCTGGTAGTCTGACCGAGGAGAACCGCAATGAGTATATCAACTTTATTTACGGAGAGGACAGCCCATATATCCGTGGGTTCAACTCGCCTGACTCCGTCAAGAAACTGATGAAGAACGATCGGACGATCGGTCTGATCTTTACGGATACGAACGTCGATTCGACCGTCTTCGTCAACTCGTTGCAGTATTTCCGCTCGGGACAACCGAAGAGGTATTTCGACTTCAAGTCGATGGGCTTCAACCCGAAGGAAATCCATGCTCTGTTGATGTTGACGGGTCACTCCCAGATCACGACGGACGTTGGTCTCTACCCTCCGTTGAATTACGATGGTCCGAAGGTTGTATCTACCGGAGCGACGAACTCGTACTACTTCCCGACGAACGCTTCTCTTCGCCGTATCTTCGAGGCTGATCCGTTTGATCTGACGGGTGGGACGTTCCGGGATCGGTACGATTACAATCGTCCGGAAGTCCAAGACCTTTTCAAGGCCCGTGAAGGTGATCTCGCGTTTAACTTCCAGAACGAGTTCAACAAGCGGTTCCAAGAGAAGTACAAGAAGGCTCCGTACGAGAATGGCCCGAATTGGACGACAATCTGGAACACGACGCCGGAGACTTTTACCGAAGTCATGAATGAATTGTTCGACGAGTTCTACTACAAGAACGGTGGCGTCGAAGAACAGAAGAAGGAAGCAGCATGAGTTACAAGAAACATATTTCAGATGGTATCGCCCACCTTCTTGGCAAGACATTTTCGAATGTCTACCGTGAGAGCGACATCATAATTTTCGTCGAACAAGAGACGGAGAAGAAATACTACTTGATGCATGAACAGGATTGTTGCGAGAGTGTTGATATCGAAGATGTCGTCGGCGACCTCGATGATCTTGTCGGCAATCCGATCCTTCTTGCAGAAGAGTCTCAGAGTGGTGAACCGGACGGTAAGGAAGTTTCTGAGTACGACAGTTACACTTGGTCTTTCTACAAACTGGCGACGATCAAGGGTTATGTCGACATTCGGTTCTTCGGGACAAGCAACGGATACTATTCTGAAACGGCTGGTCTTTACGAGGATTATAAGCAATGAGCCTGAAGCTTACATTTGGTGTCGATCCCGAACTCTTCCTAAAGGAGAACGGGAAATTCATATCGGGTCATGATCTGATCCCAGGGACGAAGCAGGAACCTCATCTTGTTCGTGGTGGTGCTGTCCAAGCGCAACAACCGCCTGATCGTCGCCACGGATGTCTACACCTGGAAGCTGCTGCGGCGGGACCTCGGCAAGAGCCAGGACGAGGTCCAGACCTTGATGGTCGACATCATCAAAAAGGAAACGGGCGGGGGCGGATGACGGTCTCCGCCGAACAACCAGGCCGAACCGTAAAGCGCGCCAGGGGCCTGCGCATCCTCCTCTTCACCGCTTTTCATCTTCTTCTGAGTCTTGTTACCCTCTGAGGTGTATCAGAGGAAGGGAGAAGCTCTCCGGTTCCCCTCCAGCACGTTTGGAGGAAGAGAGGAAGGTCCTCTGGTTTGCAAGTTGCAGGGGGCAACTTGGTGGGATTCTCTTTGCAGAATCGCAAAGGAAGGGAGGAAGTCCCTCCGGTCTATTTCTTCTGGTTGACAGAAGATCGAGGAAGGTGTTCCTCGAGGAGCAAGCTGTTTGTTAACGTTTGTCTACAGACTGAGTCTACGTTTTCATACAGTGTTGTGTGAAAGGAAGCCTTACTCGATTGAGTAAGGGGTGGACGTAGATTATGATATTGCAATCGAACCACCTTAAAATCTTGTTGCCTCATTCTGTGGTTTGCTTGTTGAGTGTCTCTTCTGCCAATTGTGAGCATCAATTGCTCGATCGACTGCCAATTAGATCTGCTCCTTATCTTTCCTATTCAGTCTTCGTCGTGTGTGAGGTTGCATCACACAAGAATTTTTTAAATCTGTGATCTATTCAACCCCTCCCCTTCTAGCTCACCATTCTTCCGACTTATCACTTCTTCTGGAGATCCACCCAGTCAATGACGGAATTGGGCTTGAGGCGAGAATACCACTAGAAGGCCATTCCCATAAGTGAGGTGGCGAAGTAGCGATGGAGATAAGACTCATCCAACGCAAGATCGCCCATGGCCATAATGTAGTAGGCCAGATGCTCGTGCGGAGACCCCTGTCCGTCGAATTTTTGTACCTTTGACGGTTTGACATACTTCGGGGGAAGCTTCTTGAGCTGGTGATGTAGTGGATAGGGGACACTGTAGAGATCTACAGTTGCGTCCCCTTCTCCAAACTAGGCGAGCTTGGTCTCAATGATCCGCTCGATCATCTGGCGCTGTGCCATGAGGTCCTCTGGCACCGGCGTATTAGATGGCCGTGGTTGAACCTTGGCCAAGGGCGTGCCGAACCCAATAATTGTAGGAGTCTAGGCAGCTACTGCTGTGGCGTTAGCACCATTTTTCCTACTCGGCGGGGTCGGAGCGTCCATTGAAGGCCCAGTGGGTGGCTGAGGATGAAGGTCACGTTCCTGAAGTAAATCTTGCAGGAGGGCCTTCAAGTGTTGGTTCTCCTTCATAAGAGTCTCAAGAGTCACCTCTTGGACATCACCGGCGGGAGGATCATTATTGATCATCTCCGTATTGACAGGGGTGACACTCTCCTCGGCGGGAACTTCTTCCACTTGTGTGGACGCTTGAGGTCCTTCAGAAGTGCCGATGTGGCTAACTGGAGCTGACGACGGAGGTGGGTGACAAGGCCTCCTGAGGTGAGATATAGGTAGGTTCAGATTGTCAGTCTGAATCTCAGGTTGGTGTCCGGTGGTATAACACGCGAACACCCTGACTACGTCATTGAGGAGCCAGACCGTCCTCCTTTTTTGGGAGCGCCTCTTGGGGCGGACAGGTGTCCCCAGCCTATCTGATGTGACACCACCTTGGGGTCACAAGATTGATTAACTCTTGGACCTAGGAATGCAAGCACAACTACAAGGCCAAGTGGCCTACGTAAGCGGACACTCTTCGGCACACACACTCAACCAAGGGGTGACTCGGAGATGTCGAGTCAGGGATGTGGGGAGGGTCCCTTGCTGGTAGAGGGCCAACAGTGCTTTAGTAAGTCTCCCCTCAGATACAGTCACCCACCTCAATAAGCCGATAGGTGCCAAGGGCACGGATCCACTCACTCACACCCATGGCGGTCGCTCGGAGGTGGTAGAACCTTGGGACCGGGTGCTCTCTCCCTTATCCGACAGCGCAATTGAGGAATATTGAATAAACAAGCACAATTAGGAGCAAGGTCAGTGAGCTTACCTGGCCAGTTTGAAGAAACCGACCCTGATTCGGAGACGTGGGCGAGTGGGGAAACGTGGGCTACCTGCACGCTACACCGATGAAGCTTCACCCTGTGATCAACCATTACATGCACTACACCCCACGTAAGAGGGTTGGACTAGGGGTGGAGAATTAAAATTTACATACAAACACTGCCTCTTGCAGGGAGGGGCTTTAAGTCGGCGGGGTGGGGATGCCGAAGTTGACTAAAACCCGTAGTTTTGTCCACTCAGGTTTGGCTGGACAGGGGGTCGCTGTTGTCGCCGCCACGGACCCGTCTGACTTTAGGAGAGGGTGAGACCAGCACCAGAACGCCCTGGGTTGGCCCAGGAAGTCCCAGAATTTTTGGGGAAGTTAATGTGGTCATTGAAGGCCGAAGAAGGATCGCGAGCCAGACTCCTCAGTTCAGCTTCTATCTATTCTAGAATTGAAGGTGCTGGAAGATGTCCTCGCTCCAAGTAGCTCCGAGATCCCAAGGCAACATAGCTTATATCGATGCAACCGTGGGATGGTCTTCTTCGATCAGCAACTAGAAAGAATGCCAGAGGAGGTCAGAGCAGAGAGATAGATCCCATTGAGTGAAGGGGTGTCCGTCAGGCCCTGACAGGACAGACCTGCGCACCTGGTGTAGGAAAATCAGAACTTTCTGCTTTGAGCTTCAAACGATGCTCCGTTTCTTGATGATGCTAGGGGATTTAGAGGAAAAGACTTCATCCATGAAATCACATCCAAATCTATAGAGGAGTGGCCGGAGGAGCTTCTGCAAGCCACTTTAGGTTGCTGACCGGACCTATTCTGCGCAGTCGAGGAAGAACGACTCTCCCGGGCAGCTCCGATGTCGAAATTCAATGAAACCACCTCGCATGTGAACTCTCTGGACGACCTTTCTAGGGGTATATGTATTGACACCAGAAGCTTTAGGGTGATGCTTGTAGTGATGTTTCTTTTAGGACCTTGCTGGTTGTCTGCGACCTAGGTAGAGCAGGTTGTTGATAGATGAAGATTGGGGTGGGGAAAGGTGAATTTGCAGCAAGGGGGAGGGGTCTAATGGTTGTGGGAGATGGAGAGGGATGCTGGGGGTTGATGGAGGTGGTTGGGAGGCTGCTGGAGTCGCAGCTAGGGTGTGAGAGGGGGTGGGTGCGGCCAGGGTAGAGAGGGGGAGCTACTATCATCCCCTTCCACTACCATACCTTGTGGAGTTCGTAGGCAGTAGACTAGGCTCTTGAAGGCAGCATCTTCTCCAGCCCTTCCCTGACTCTTCTGGTGGTAAATCATATCTCTCTGGAAAGGTCATCCAGAGAGCTTTCCAGGAGAGGTGGTTTCATCATCGTCCGAGCTCCGAGCTGTCCGTGAGAGCAAATCTCCCTCAACTGCGTAGTTGTGCTTAGGCAGATAACTAGAGGAGGATTCCAGGAGCTTCCACGGCCACATTCCTTGTCTTCTGGTGGCGCCACTTGGCGGAGAGTTTCTTTCGCAAATTATCTCTCGCCACCAAAAGGAGGCACTCCATTCGGCATCCGAATCTGTGATTTCCAAATTTTCTCCCCTAGGTGCACAGAATAGTCTAGTCAGGTCCTGAACCGACCCCCTTTCACTCAACAGGTTCTATCTCTCTGCCCTGACCTCCTTTGGTGTTCTTCCTGGTTGATGCTCGAAGAGGAGTTGAATACGGACGCACTCGTCTTGATCCCATCTCGTTTGGACTTTGGGAGTGGCCATGGCGACTTCATCCATCTGCTGCAGTACACTGGGTCCAGCTCGAGCCATAGCACAGAGGTCCAGATCCAGAGTCTGCCACAACCAGCGATGACGCTAGACGATGCCACGAAAATTCAAGAGCTTTCCTGGGTCAGTCAGCAAAGGTTTGGCACTGGTTTCGGCATCTTTCGAGTCCGGTACAGACCATGGCGGCATCAACAGCGACTATCTGTCTGGTAGTTCCAGAAACAGGCTGAACCGGCCGAGTAGCCATTTGGTACTCTTAGTAGTCCTCTTCCCACCCCGCCTGGCCGGCTTAGCGCCCCTCCCTGTATGGCGGTAGTTTTGATGTAATCCACATTCCCCACCCCTTGTCCAACCCTCCTACGAGAGGAGTAGTGCTTGTTTAATCTGAACAGGGGAAGCTACATCGGCGCAGTGTGCGGGGAACCCACACTCCCCGCTCGCCCTCGTCTCTGGCTAGGATCGGCATCTTCACGCTGATCCGGTGAGCTTTAGGCCACTCTCCTCTGCTGGTTTTATCATTGCTTAGCTTAGTATTATTTCTGGTTTCCCGTCGGACGGCGAGTGAGTGCCCGTTCCAACTTTTCATACATCGAGTGACCACCGCAGAGCGAGGCGAGAGCAATCCCTTACATCCCACGCCCTTGGTGTGCTGATCGCCCGCGAGATTGGGCATCCGGGGGTCCATCCTAAGCTAACCAAGCCCTTGGAACCTCAAGGGCCAACCTCAAACCCTCACCCTCATCACCGGTCCACCTACGGACCTGGGTGTGTGCGACGCGGGTGACCCGCTTGAGTGAATCCGCCGTTCGGATCGGTTGCTTGCATAGATAGGTCCAAGGGGCACTTGGTCGAGTGGCTGCCACCCCCAAGGTGGTTTTACATCACTTGAGCACGTGGCACGATCCAGGCACCTCTTCTAGCTTCGGATCACGTGCCATCCTTATTCTCCACGAAAGCATTTCTATCATAATAGAAACAAAGATTAATTAGAACAGTCAGAAATATACTACAGACAGAAGAAACTACACGGAGTTGTTCAGTGAAAAGTGCACATACACAGACTGTGCTAAGAACCATGCACAGACTTAGTTATGCATTTAGCACCAATATGCTCAGACTTTATATAGCTAAGGCAGACATGCACTGACCTTGCTACAGTGTGCGCTCGGACCATATATGGTCATGCACTGCCTTTGCTACAGTGTAAGCTCCGACTTTAATATGCAAAGAATAAAACATGCAAGGACTTTATTTAAAGAACGTGCACGGACTTGTCTGTGCACAGACATGCACGGACTTGACAAAAAGGTGCAAGGACTTTATTTCAGGAGAAACGTGCACAGACTCATATGTGCACGGACTTAGTTTTCCTTCCAACAGAAAACGTGCTCAGACTTGGTTGGAAGAAACATGCACAGACTCTTGTGTCCACAGACTTAATGAACGAGCATACTCGAATATGCATGGACTTCAGGAAACGTGCACGAGCTTAAGAAAATGTGCACGAACTTGATATGCCACGGAACAAAGAATGTGCTCGGACTTATGTTTGAGCCTAAGACGAATATGCATGGACTTCAGGAAACGTGCACTGTTCATGAACGAACTTGATAAGATGTGCACAAACTTATGTTTGAGCCTAAGACAAATATGCATGGACTTCAAGAAACATGCACTGTTCATGCACAGACTTGATAGATGTGCACGGAGTTGTGTTTGAGCCTAAGATGAATATGCATGGACTTCAGGAAACGTGCACAGACTTAAGGAAACGTGCACGGACATGGAAAGTGCATGGACTTAGACTTCATGCCAAAACATGCACGGACTTATCTATGCATAGACTTTGTTACCCAACAGATGTGCACTGTTCATGCACGGACTCAATGACATGCACTGACTCATATGACTTGAACATGCTCAGACTTGGTTTACTATACATGCACAGACTCAATGACATGCACTGACTCATATGACTTGAACATGCTCGGACTTGGTTTACTACTCATGCACGGACTCAATGACATGCATTGACTCATATGACTTGAACATGCTCGGACTTAGACTAAACTTGCACAGATGTGCGTGGATTTCATGCACGGTAGACCGAACATGCTCGGACTCGGTGTGAACAAAAGTGTAAAGTCTGAACATTGTGGATGGACTTGAGAGATGCAAGGACTTAGAAAGAACAATGAGCACGGACTTGGACAGAATGGTCAGAACAATATGCACATGCTTAGTTTTCGACAAAGCCAAAACATGCTTAGACTAATGTTTTCAACAAAGCCAAACATGCTCAGACTTTATTGAAACAATGTGCACGGACTTCCGTGCCGCCAAAGGAAACAAGCATGGACTTTGACATGCTCGGACTCGGTATGTACAAAAATGTATGGACCTCTACATTTAGACGAACATCTGACAAATAGACAACATCAAAATACATACACTATCACTTTAGATAAATGTTAGAAATCATCAAAATAAGATTTTGTCAAAGAAACACCTATATAATTGAGAGATACTTATTCTTGCAGGAGACTTTCATTCCTTGAACACATATAATTAGGCTATAATCGATCATTTAAGACCCCTACATTTGATCTCCATTATGTAATCGAGTCATTGATTTTATGTGCTCAAGGAATCAACTTTTGACTATTGAACAGTTGAATTTGCTTCTAGTTACAATTAGACTATCGAATTGACAATAATTGACCGCAATTGGAGCGTTGAATTTACTTCTGGCTGCAATCAGACTGTCAGATTTACTTCTAGTCCGTGATTGGACCATTGAATTTGTTATCACGATCGAACCATTGAAATCAAATTTCATCTTGACTGGACTGTTGGATCGCCAATATGATCACAATTGAAATGTCGAATTTACTTTCAGTCATGATCTAACTGTAAGATTCATTCTTGGTCTAGATCAAAACATGGAATTTGAGTTCCATCACGATCGGACCGGAGACTCACCAATATGATCACTACCGAACTGTTGGCTTTACTTTTGTCCATGATATGGTTATCTGATTCATTCTTAGTCAAGATCAAACTGTTGAATTTAAGTTTCATCATGATCAAATTGTTGGATCGCCAGTATGATTCCTATCGGACCTTAGACTTACTTCTGGTCATGATTTGACAATCTGATTTGACCTTTGGTTAAAATCGGACTGTTAGATTTCTTCCTACTCAAGATTTGACCGTTGAATTTATTTTAGGTCAACATTCGATTTTTAGATTTGTTCCAAATTGAAATCCAACTGTCCAATTTATTTTAAATCAAGATCCGATAATTAGAATTGTTCCTAATTAAAATTTTAATTGTTAAATTTAAATTTCATCACGATCGATTAGTCAGATTGCCACATGATCACAATTGGACTATCAAATTGAAATTTGATCATAAATGGCTGTTAGATCGCCAATATAATCACTATCAACCTCTCATATCGATGTATTATAACAACTGACCATTATATCACGCATGATCATGATCAGCCTTTGAATTGGGATTTAACCACAATCATGCCATTAGATCGACCATTAGATTTTCCCACAAATAGAGATGTCCATAATTTTACCACGAACAAGGATATTTTTATAATTTTTTACCCTTTCTAGATATTTATGCAATTTTAGAACTTCCTAGATAATTCTATAATTTTATACCATTTTTAAGTGTTTATACAATTTATGATCTTTTCTGAGTATTTCTACAAGTTTTTGACTCTTTCTGATTATTTTTACAATTTTTGACCGTTTCAGGGTATTTCTACTATTTCAGAACAACCTTAGATATTTTTACAATTTTTAACCTGATAACGCATTGTTGCCCACGGAAGGGGCAGCAGGCGTCCGTTCGTGAACAGACGTGTGTGTACGTTCGCAAACGGATGTGGCGTGAAAAAAAAAAACCTGCACCGCCCTTCCTCTCTCTTTTGTGCCTATAAAAGGAACAATGGAGGCCGGAAAACGCACGGGTTACAAAAGGGTGATATCTCACGTATTCTCTCTAATTTCTCACTCTACAGGTTCATCACCAATAAGACCGGGATTTGGAGCGTGGTTCTGCAAGAAGGACTCTAGTAGCCGTTCTATTGTGACCTCCGAGATTTGGGAACGCGAACTCCATGTATTCTCCATCTCATTGTGTCTCCCACTATAATTTTCCATTATTGGTATCAGAGCGCATGCGTTCTTGTCCTAGGCATGGCTTCGGATGATCTCCTTGCGCAAGAAGTTGATCGAATTGCTGCAATGGAAGACGACCAATGGGAGCCTGAGGAGATCTCGACGGATGATGATGGTGACAGTGATGTAAGCCGCAATCCCGCCTCCACGTGGGAGTCTGTGGCACCGCCCAGGCCGCCGCGAGGTGTCGGGAATGCAAGGGCTTATCATGCTTTTTGGAAGAGACATGTTTCAACGCGCTAGGGAGGACTCGACTGCAAATCCCACAGACGGCTCGCAACATGAAATGCACCGTCAAGATAATGCATCGGAACGATGCAGTCCAGTACATGTTGTAAGCGCAACTGTGTCACGTGTGGCACGCAACATCGGCCCGAACCCCATAGACGATGTAATAGTCCTTTCACGTGTATCTAATAGTGCATTATCGGTGCGGCCTCCGGCAAGACGAATGAGGCGACGTCGACGTGTGCCTCGACGACCACGTTCACGTTGGGCTCCACGTACATACGGCCAAGGTCCGCAGGGTGAAGAAACACCGCGAAAGCGGTGGTTTCGTAGAGCTCACGTTGTGCGCCCCCATGTTTGTCGCCCTCGTCCGCGGCGTGTCCGTCGTCGTCCCGCGATGACACTCCGTCAATATCCTCATTTTTTAACCCTGTTAACGGACGGTGATCTAGAGATTGTTATTAGAGGATATTTAGGATGATTTCGTTGTACTCGTAGGTTATAAAATAAATTATATCGATGAAATAAATCTTACTTGCAAACATACCTTCATTTCTATTTATGTTTTGCATGATTAGGAGCACTGGTGTGGCGTACCCGAGAGAGACGGTGAGTAGGCTGGTTACCATAGGGCCCCCGCGCATAGTCGAGTCCGGGCTCGGGGGGAATTACCAGCTAGAGGACAGGCCTACGGCATATGGTCTGAGTGTGCACATGAGGCTAAGGGTTTCGGACCCGCGCTGACGAGCGCAACCTCAGCTAGTACTTATTTTGTGGTACTTCTGGTTACTGTGCATGTCTGAGTCTCGTGCCCGGGGTATTATAGCCAGACACTTGTAACGCGGTGTAAGACGTCAGGGGACACATCCGGTCGTTCTTCTAGTGGGAGGTGCTCCTGTCTACCGACAGGTACGGACTCGAGTTATGTTAGACCGAGGTTTAGTAGTACGGTACTGTTAGAGTAGACAACTTTTTCGTTTACTTACTGTAACTTGTTGGTTCTACCGTACTTTCTTACTTTATTACTTTATTGTCCTATTTTTCATGCTAGGTGGGGGTCCGCGAGATCCCTACTGAGCCAATGAAATGAGGCTCACTCCTATTTTTCAGGTGAGGCCGGGCCAAATAAAATGTGAAAATGACATGACTCGACTTAGAAAAATATGACGGACATAATGGAACCATGACGATGCGCAATCAGAGCTGTGGAAAAAATGTGAAGGGCGAGAGATGCCCCCATCAACCGATCGAGTGCCTTCCAGTCCGAGGGAGGAGGCCAGGCGAGAGAGGGCCTCCGTGCGGGAGTTTTCTTCCCAAGCTATCTGGACTACCTCAAAGCTCTCGAATAACTGGGCTAGCCCTCGAACCATCTGAAGGTATTTGATCATCGGCGCTTCCCAAGCTTCATAATCACCATTGACCTGGCTAGCGATCAGTTGGGAGTGAATGTGGATTCTGACGTGCTCGCCCCCTAGTCGTCGCGCCATCCTGGACCCCGAAATGAGGGCTTCATACTCGGAAGCGTTATTAGACGCCTATAAGTTGAACTTCAAGGCATACTGTAACTCAGCTCCTTCCGGCAACTTGAGGAGCATGCCAACACCATTGTCGGCCGAGTTGGAGGATCTGTCAACGAACAAGTCCCAGACGGGTCCTTGTGCGGACGAAGGTTCTTCCTTGAGCGGGACCATACTCTCTACGATGAAGTCTGCTAGGGCCTGTCCCTTGATGGCCACGCGGGGGCAATAAGAGATGTCGTAAGCCCTGAGCATGATGGCCCACTTGACAAGGCATCCTGAGGCTTCGGGGTGAGAGAGGATCTTCTTCAAAGGTTCACCGGTTGGCACGACGATGGAATGACCTTGGAAGTAGGGTCAGAAGCGCTTGGCTGAGGTAACCAGTGCCAGCATGAGTTTCTCAATTGTAGGGTACCTCCTTTCAGCCTCGTTGAGCACCGTGCTAGTGTAGTAGATCGGCCTCTTGATTCTCCCGTCGTTTCGGACAAGGATCGAACTCACAGTAGAGGGGGTTACTAAGAGATACAATTGCAGGGCTTCACCTGGGACTGACTTTGATAGTATCGGGGGCGAGGTCAGGAACTCCTTGAGCTGCTCAAAAGCCTTCTAACATTCCTTGTCCCATGTGAATGTAGCAGATGCCATTTTAGGTCCCCTTAACAGCTTGAAGAAGGGTAGGCATCGTTCGGCCGCCCGAGAGAGGAAGCAGTTGAGTGCGGCAATGCACCCGGTAAGATGCTGGACGTCTTTGACCCAAGTGGGTGGCCGCATGTCCACGATGGCATGGACCTTGTCGGGGTTCCCCTCAATCCTGTGCTGGGTCACCAGGAAGCCAAGGAACTTCCCCGATCTAACTCCGAAGGCACACTTGGCGGGGTTGAGCTTCATGTTGTACTTGAGGAGGGTGCCGAAGGTCTTGGCTAGGTTGGTAAGATGATCCTCAGCCTTCGGCATCTTGACGAGCATGTCGTCGATTTAGGCTTCGATATTCTGACCGAGTTGTCCCTCGAAGATTTGGTTCACCAGCCTCTGGTATGTCGCCTTGACGTTCTTTAACCCGAAAGGCATCCGGGTGTAGCAGTGCACAACAGAGTCGGTGATGAAGGCGGTCTTCTCAATATCCTCTGGGTCCATTCAGATCAGATGGTAGCCAGAGTAGGCATCCAAGAAGTTGAGCACCTCATTGTCGGAGGTTGAATTGATGAGCTGGTCGATGCTCGGTAGCGGGTAACAGTCCTTCGGTGTGGCCTTGTTAAGATCGGTGAAGTCCACGCACATTCGTCAATTTCCCGAAGCTTTGGGTACCAGGATGACATTGGCATGCCAAGTTAGGTAGAGGACTAGACGGAAGAGACCAGTCTCCTTCCCCTTGGCGAGTTGCTCCTTGATGATTGTCTGTTTCTCCGGGGCATGCTTTCTCCTGTGCTGTTGGACGGGTTTCACTGCGGGGTCAAGGTTGAGCTTATGCATTACAATCTCTCCGGGAATTCCAAAAAGTTGCTCATCAGACCATGCAAAGACATGAATGTACTCAGAAAGGAAATTTTTATATTGCTCCTGAACATCAGATGGGAGATCGGCTCCGATCTTGACTCCTAGGGTGGGGTTATCTTTTAGGAAGACCATTAGCAACTTGCCACCAGGCTCGGACGTTGCTGGTCCTTCCTCGGTTCCCCTGATCCCTTTGTTCTTCCCTTCTAACCTTATGGCTTCGACCGAGATACTATAGCACCTTCAAGCTAGTGCCTGGTTACCTCGGACTTCCCCCACACCATTCTTGGTAGGAAACTTCATTTTCTGGTGATAGGTGGAGGGCACCGCCTTCGTCCGGCTGAGGATGCCTCTGCCAAAGATAGCATTGTATGCCGTCATTCCCTTGATCACGATGAAGTCTACCATAATTGTAACAGTTTTGGGTGGGGTGCCAATGGTAACTGGCAGGCTTAGGGCTCTCTTGGGATAGGTTGCTAGGCCGTTGAACCCACAAAGTGGGGTTCAGATCGGGTGGAGTCTAGATGGATTCTCACCCATCTTGAGGAAATAATCGTAGGAAAGTACATCAGAGGAACTACCATTGTCGACTAAGATTCTATCTACATTACAATGGTTTATTGTGGCTGATACAACTAGGGCGTCGCCGTGCGGGGTTGTTAACCCTTTCAGGTCCTGGTCGGAGAATACCAGGGCCTGCGATTCACTTGTCAGTGGGGCCTTAGGGGGATCAGAGGCTCGGTTCACCCGCTCGACGTGGCGCTTCCTTCCTCGGCTACTATCTCCTCCTGATGCAGCTCCTCCAGCAATGACGTTGATGTGGACCCTGCGGGGAATGTTATCAATTTCCTCGGGGGCGCCGCAGTCCTCCTTTTACCCAAACACATACCGTGACAAATGTCCCTGACGGATGAGACACTCGATCTCATCTTGGAGCTGGTGACAGTCGCCGGTGTGGTGCCCGTGGTCGCTATGGAAGAGGCAGTGTTTGCGGTAGTTGCGATGCTTTGCCTTCATAGGCTCGGGTTGGCGGAGGAGGCCCGAGCCTTTGATGTCTTCGTAAATCTTATACACCGGAGTGGTCAAGGGCGTGTACCGATCGTATCTCCAGGATGGCTCTTTATGCTCTCCGTCGTGGTTTCGCCTTTTCCCTTGGCCCGAGCTTTGCTCGGCTTAACCCACCCTCTCTCTCTCTCTTCACTCACGCCATCCCACTCTCTCTCTCTCGTTCTCTCGATCCATCGGCTCTGGCTGTAGATGGAGGTGACCGTGGGCGAGGTAGCGACGCCGGGATGTAGCTGAGACGCGTGGTGGAGCGAGGAACGGCATGGATTTGGCACGATCCCGAACGGTGGATTCAAAGCTGACGATTCGATTCGCATGGTGGTTTTTAGCGTGGTTTAGTTGCCTCGGCGCTCGGTTTCATCGGTGGAGGTAGGGAGATGGACCGCAACTTCATCCTCTACGTTTTTCCTGTAGTTTTGTGTAGATTGGTGCTCGATCGGGGGAGATCGGGCCAGTTTAGTGAAAGTCGTGATTTTTGGGGTTTGTAGGGTTCGCCAGAAAATGACAACCATTCTCGTTGTAATTAATGTCAAATTGACCATTGGGATGTCAGGATCCCAACCCCACTAGTTTCGTGTCGATTGGTTGTCATTTGGGGCCGGTAGGAGTCTAGGAACCCCGGTGACTCGTTTAGGGTCGATTCGTCGGAATCGCCCCGATCTCGTGTTTTAATGCATTTGGATAGATGCATGTGATGTTCTTAGCCTCCAGGGATCATTTCTCATCGATTGGCGTTGTTTCGCCTGTGCTATGGCATGCATGGGGCGTGGAACGGGTCGATTCGGCCGTTCTATTATTTTAATCGCCTGATTGATTTAACGGTCCTACCAAAGACTGTTATAGTCTATAATGGTCCCATGATAGACCGTTATAGTTCGTCATTTTTTATCTTTCGAGGTCATGGAGCATAACGATCCAGACCTGGTCTGTTATTTGAGTTTAACGCCTTGTCTAGGCGCATTATATTCAGGTTGTTTTCGAGGCCATCTATTGTTGTCAGCCCCTCGACGACTGTGCTTTCTTGAAGATCGTGTCAGTCGGTTCATTTAACGGATGCCTCCTTGTGCATTATAGTCATATAACGCCCCGATGCAGGTCTGTTATGGTGTGTTTGACTGATGTTTTATTTGGGTATGGCAGTTGATATAACGTGCCTCACCCTGTGCGTCATGTGGATATGACGGACGCAGCTTGGTCCATTATATGCTTCTTGTCCCTATTAGTGTTTTAGATCTGTTGGCTTTAACGCGCCTGTTATGGTGCGTTAAGCTTGTATAACGTGCCTACGGAGGTCCGTTATATTGCCCTTGGTTTGAGTTTTGATCGGTTGGCTATAACGTGCCTATCCTGGTGCGTTATGTTGATATAGTGCCCCTGTCTTAGTGCATTATATTGTCTATATTTGAGTTTTGGGTCTGTCTGCCATAACGCCCCTTTTGTGGTCCATTATAGCAGGTAACACCCTTATGTTGGTGCGTTATAGTCCTATTGTGGCCGTGATGGCCATCATTCGTTTCTGTGTCTGTTCTGTGTGTTGGTCAATCTTAGGTTGTGTTCTAAGGCGGTGTCTGTCTATTGGTGGTTGTCTGGATCGGTCGATTTAGGTGACTGGGTGTGGTCTTTTCCTTGACTACGACAGTACCTTAACGACTCAATCTAGAACTGCCAGTGTCCTTGCCTCTAGTTGCGTGGCGACTGTGCCTTGACTGTCGAGTTCGCCTAGCGGTTGAGTGATGGTTCACTTTGCCTAGAGTGTCATTGTTGTTGTCCACTGCTTCTGTTTCTGTTTATCTTTGCTTGATCTCGTGGTTTGCCCGTGACCCGTGGGTGTCTGCTGACATCCTATGAGGGCAGTGACCATGATGGGATAGCCAGGAGTGCTTGTGCATGCTGTGTGTGTATCTGTATGTGTCGTCATTGTCGGGTTCCAGTCAACTCGAGGTCACCCAGCAGTTGACAGGTAGCCTTGTTGTGTCTCGACGGCTTTGTCCAATTTGAGACCGTGTTTCTGAATGTCTCGAGGTATTATTTTATCTCGACTTGCGTGTCCAGGTGTGCTGAGGGTTCTCAGTGTCCCCTCAGGTCTCCGTGTGTCATTTTCTCTGAGCGTCATTTTCCCTGGCTTAGGATTAGACCGATTGGCGGCTTGTCCCGCTATATGCGACGATCCTGACTCAGAGTCATAGGACTCAGGGACCGTTATAGTTGTAGGTCTAGTTGCCTTGTCCTAAGTCTATTGGCAGTCCCCTGTGCTGCCTTTGGTGCTTCGAAGTATGTGTTACAGGGCACTCTTGCCTATATGTACTTCGGCACTTGTGTTTTGGAGTCCGTGTCTTGTGAGCCTTCACTAGTCGTAGCCTTACGGCACGCTTTGGCGTGATGGCTTTTACAGCGGGGCACTTCCGGTTCACGATTTTTAAGCTAGTTTCCGTCAGCTCCCGTAGTTACCGTTGCATCCTACGGGGGGAGAAAACTAGCTAGAGGTCTGACTTAGGCAAAAGCCAGTGTGTGCACACATGGTCAAGGGCTTTGGACTGATGCCGGCGGGCATTCCCCTGTCTAGTCACTTGCGATTTGGTTACTGTTCTAGTTATGACAATGTCTTAGTCTCTACCCATCTGTAGCTATCAAAGATGAGACACTAGTAGGCGCATCATAAGACGTCAGTGGATGTAGCTGGCTGTTCTTCTAGTGTGAAGCACTCCAGTCACATGACACGTGACCCTTCGTGGTTCGCTTCGCGTTCCTCATGCGTCGTAACCTTCTGGGTTAGCCCTTTTTGTGGCAGTGCTCGGGGTCAGTGTCTGCTGCTTGCAGGACATTCAGGTTGTGTATGTGGCAGTGTGCACGACATCCTTGTCGTGTCATCTGTCGTCCGTGTCAGTCATCTATCTAGGTTTTCCTAGGCTTTCTTGTTGTTCGTGCAGGTGTTCATTTGGAGCCTGGCGTCGTGTTGACAGTTCGGTAAGCTTCTGACTTCTTTAGTTCAGAGTTCAGCCTTCTATCTTTGCTTGCTGTAGTGTTTGTCTTGTAGGTTCCTTGCGTCGGTAGTTCGGCAACTCCTGGCTCTGTCAACTATGAGTCACTTTCCTGCCCTTGCTTGGAGTAGTTTGGGGTACCGAGGTTAGTTCGGTAGCCGTTGTCTGGTACGGCTTCTTCCTCCCCCCGCACATGCTGATGTGTGGTCTTATGAGGACCACCCATCTTGCAGAAAAAAAGAATCTTTTTATTTTATGAATGTTTGACTTAATTTATTGAATGCTTAAAAATGGATGAATAATGCTGGGAAAGCATAGGACCCGCATCTCATGGCTACAGGTCCATGCAGTGTACTTGGCACTGTCGGACTTCCAGTGGGAGAGGTTGACCACCATGGGGTTCACCCCATTTCTAAGTATTGAGGTGTGTCGCTTCGACACACCTCTGCTCTATGCTCTGCATGACTGCTGGGATTCGGTGAGTCAGACCTTCCTCTTCCCGTGGGGGAATATGGTCCCTACGCTGGAGGATGTGGCCAGGCTCACTGGCCTTCGAGTGCACGGGCTGTCGGTTAGCGGGACCACCTTTCCTAACTACCGGGAGATGGCTCGGGAGCTGCTGGGCCTAGAGCTGCGGCGCCCTGAGAGGCGGTCAACCCTCCTTCATCGGGCGAGTCTACAAGATAGCCTGGGGCTACGGCGTGTTGTGATAGCGGTCAGGGAGCAGCCGGAGTAGCACTTGCAGCGCTTGGTGGACCTGGCCGGGCCGAGGGTAGCTACGTAGCTAGGAGCAGAGGCCGATCGGGTGTTGCGGCATTTTCTGATGATGATGTTCGGACGGCTCCTCTTCTCCACACGAGCAGATGCGATGAGCTGCCATTTCCTCCCCTTCATTGAGGGGCTCGACCACATGGGCGACTACACGTGGGGAGCGATAGTCCTCGCCTTCTTGTTCGATACGTTGAGTTCGACGGCCCATCGGACCATGCTCGGGAGCTTCTCCCCCTTACTCCAGGTACGACTCTTACCCTCATCTTGATCATACGACTTCTATATGCTTCCTAAATGCTGATGCGCTACTGTGATGTAGGTTTGGGCCTATGTGTACTTACGGACACTAGGCAGAGGGGAGGAGGCCCGTCCTGGGGTTCTCCCGATAGCACGGAGGTGGGTAGCACCTCGAAAGACTGCCTCCCTGAGGCGACAGGTCAGGGAGTTGCAGGATGATATAGACGCTCTGTCGTACGCCTCGGAATGATTCTAAACTCAGATAATCTGATTAAATGCATTCCTATATGATTATGATGCTGATGCAGTTTCTCATCTTTGCAGGTGCGGTGGATGCCTTACAGGGAGGAGGGCCAGGCAAACCAACCATGGGTGGTTGGGGCCCTCGCCTTTGCAGGATGAGATGTGTGGCTCCATTGTGTCAATATGGTGGAGCCACTACATTTCAGATTAGTGATGAGGACCATCGGGGTCCACCTGCCCGCGGTGGAGTTCCCAGCACCAAAGAGGGCGGGGGAGCGAGTTATGAGGATGATGAGGGGCCTGTCTGTGACTTTTTATTGGATGTCGAGGAATGCCACATAGGTTGTCGATTGGATAGCACTCAGGCGGGTGGTGACCGTCTGGGTCGAGAGCGATGCGGCATACTATACTGCATGTGCGCGACACTACCGGGACCAGGTGTTCTGGGGCGCCCACCGACCGGTGTGACTTCTAAACTTGAACCCCTTTTAGTTATGGTTATGATTTCTACCTGATGACATGCTAACACTTGGACTTCTAAATGCAGACCGACCCTGAGGGGCGTCTTGCGGAGCTGACGGGGCTCCTTACGGCGACAATCAGGGAGTGCGACGAGGCCCGACAGGCCTTAGCCCTTCTGGTGAGTTTGCTAATCTTAGACTCTTATGCATTCCTGTTATGATTATGCTGAGACATGACTGACTTGGAGTTTTGATTGCAGCGGGGGGAGGAGGCCTAGAGACAGGGGGCCGATGCTCCGTCTACTTCTTCGGCACAGACTCTAGCCGATCAAGCAGAGCGGGAGGCGGAGTTTCAGCGGATGGTGGAGCGGGCCAAGGCGGCTGAGATAGCACTTTCCAAGCGGGTACACCCTACACTTTCCCTTGTGAATTATGCTTGTATACTAAAAATGCAGTTGACTGATGGTGAATGCATGTGTGCAGGTGACGGAGCTGACTGCCGCCATAGGCGAGGGTGACCAGTTGCGAGAGGAGCTCGTATTGGCTCAGGACGAGACCACCCGTCTACGAGAGGAGCTACTGTAGAGCTATCGCCTGAGAGAGGAGGCGACCCACCAACGGGGTGAGCCGGGGTAGAGTGCTCGCTTGAGGGAGGAGATGGAGCGCCCCGGGCCGAGCTGGAGCTGAGCGTTCACTCGAGGGAGGATGCGGAGCGAGGCCAGGTTGTGGCACAGGAGGAGGCAGCCCACCTTCGACAGCAGCTAGCACAGCCCAGACCATCGGACTCAGTAGAGGTGTCACTCCTTCGAGCGGAGGCAGAGCAACTCCGAGCTGCGGCCTCAGAGCTAGAGCAGTATCGGTGAGAGGCGTTCGAGCTGCGTGGTGAGCTGCGAGCATATAAGGAGATGAGCCAGGAGCGGAGCAGAGCGGCACCGAGCGGTAGCACCCACAGCACCCACAGCTCCTTCCGCAGCTACTTTACGGGGTCCTCTGGCTGCCAGAGGAATGAGGAGGAGGAGCGTCGCCGACGGTGAAGCGAGGAGGACACGAGCTCTGCGATGGCCCCACCATCGAAGAGACAGGAGGGAGGAGGAGACAGTGATAGGCCAGAGGGAGCGGCCTGACTTTGTACTCTGACACACTTTGTACATGATGACATGGTTTTTAGTTGATTTTCTCTTATGAATGAATGAATGAGTGTATAAAATGCAAATGTCAACCAACCTACTCGAGAGAGACGCACTAACAAGAGAGTGGTGAGGAGAGGGAGACAATGACTGACTTACGAGAGAGACGAGGGGGAGGGAGGTGCGCCAACTTATGAGAGAGATGATGAGAGAGGATGCCGACTTACGAGAGAGCGAGAGATTTCGACTTACAAGAGAGATGAGAGGACATCCCTTGTCACGCCTTGGACAAGGCAAAAATATGAAGGCGTGAATAGTTATACAAGCGGGTCGATCCAGAGACTCAGATGATGAGTACGAACAACAAATAGACAAGATCAAATCTTTATTTCATAATCTGATATTTCAATGTCGGGGCTGATCGCAGCAGTTGTTCTTGCCAGGTCACGCACAGTGAAATAGCTTTTTCGGCTCGTGGACGGCAACCGACGACCACCCCCGAGGTGGCCGACCCGCCTGCCACTCGCCGGACCAGTGCACCTCCATCCCCGGAGCAGCCCATCCAGGAGTCACCGATGCTGTAGCATCCTTCTCGGCTTCCTTGGCCCGCCAACCAGGCCGTGGGCCCCATGAGTACTAGCGCTTGCCACCGTCAGAGCGGCCCCGAGTGCTCCCCGTTAACCCGAATGCGTTACTCCCGGGTCCCGCATGTAGCCCTTTACCTCCCTGCATGGAGTGGGCAGAAGTAACCATTTCTGTAATTATTATTCAGTGTTGTACTGGGAGTACGGGTTCGACCGGGATCGTCTTCCCCACGCCCGGAGCGTGGAGGTACACTCGCACCCCCCCCACTTTAGTTACTTGCTTTCCTAGTATAGGCTCTTGATGCTGCTGCTTGTAAGCATGTTAGGCCCCTAGATCGCTATAGTTAATCACCGCTATGAGTTGTGAGTGCGAGACCCATCCCATGACTCGTTCCGAGCACGAGAGTGAGCCGACCAACCGAGACTCAATGCTAATTTCTCAACCGTGCAGATTGACACGTTTCCCTCGCCAAGGGACGACCGTGAGCGAGTGCTTCTTGTTTGGGTATGTTTGTCTCTTCAGGAGCCACGATAGGTGCTCAGTGGGCTGTGTTGTTGCTGGTCGCGTCGTCCAACCAGTCGCGTCGTCTGTAGAAGTCCAAGGTTCGCATCTACAGCATCGAGTCTCATTATCGTCCTGCATCATCAGTTTCCACAGACGGCACCAAGAAGTGTAGTGACAGAAATCTAGTTTCTACGCCACGTACCACCTTCTCAATTTATTGAATGGGGAAGTCATCTCGCACCTGTGGAAGCCTGCAAGTACCAGGAAACAGGAGGCGTCAGAAGCAGTCCCGAGTGTTATCCCAGGGGACAACCCTCCGATGCTTAAATCAGCAACGAAAAAATAGACTATAGAGGAGAGCAGGTGAGAGAGAGAGAGAGAGGGAGAGAGAGATCGTTGTAGAAGGCTGAAGAGCCATAGAGATCCTCCGGATGAGTGCTCGCCGGTTGTGGATGTGTAAAATTGCACGTCCGCGTGTCCCGACTAGCCCGGCGTCAACAACAAATTCAAATGAAGAGACTGCGGAGAAGATGTCCCATCCGGACACTCCGAACAAATACACACTGCCGTGAAGCCATCTCCGAAGTCACGACAGTGAAGAGAAATCAACTACCATGAAGCTCACAAACCCGTGGGCCCCGAAGAGAACTAAGTGGACCGTTGATCGGGCTCAAAACAGGCTCAAGTCTATCTCGATGGCACACTCCTACTGCCTTCAATGGCACCCGTGCCTCTTCAGCAGCACGCTCAATGTAGCCCCTCAACGGCACACCTTGCCGTCCCTCAGCGGCACACCCTGTAGCCCTTCGTCGGCACGCCCCTGTGGTCCTCGTCGGCACTCCCCTGGGAGCTTCAGCGGTACGCTCCCTAGCCAGGGCCCCCAGCGGCACGCCCCCGCCTGTGCCTCCACCGGCACACTCGGCCAGGGCCTTCACGGGAACACCCAGTTTGGGTGTCTTCACCGGCACAACCCCTGCGTACCCCTTCAACGGCACGCCGTGCAGAAGCCTTTAGCGACACACTTCTGCTGCCTGCCAGCGGCACAGTGCCCCGCCCCTCCAATGGTGCGTCCGGTAGAGGAGATTTCATGCCCACACCCTAGAGATCTTTGGCACATAGTGGGCTATCTGAGGTGTCGCCCTGGGAGGAGGGCACGCGGGCTATCCTCCTGCCATCGAGGACGGGGAAGTCAAACCCCCCACTAATGCAGACTGCTTCCCACCTCCACTGTTCATGTTCGAAGCTTTCTATCGTTGGGGTAAAAAAGGCCCCTCCTCTTCAATGAAGGACACACACAGAGAGACACAGACAAGGAGAAGAGATAGAGGCAGAAAGAGAGAGCCCCCCGAAGCACAGAGCCACCATCTCGAAGAAGAAGAAGAAGAGAAGAAGAAGGAGGTCCCCCCTCCGACGACCACCAAGATGAGAGAGTAAGGGAGAGAGAGAGAAAGAGAGGTGTAGCAGGGGGAGTGGGGAAAAGCAGGGAGCCGTCTCCCCTGCTCGACCCCAACTCCTCTCATTTCTTCTTTTCTTTTCCTTTTTTTCCCTCCTCACGTTGCTATATCTTCTCTTCTATGGTTTTTGGAATGTAAATGGCCCTTTGTGGCCCCTTGTCTCCATGAATGAAAATCCTTGTTCTATGGGTTTCCCTACTGCCCCCGTTCATTTGGGTGCTCGTGTGTGCTTGGGTTCCCCTTCCTCCGGTGGCCTCTCCCTTCCAATGCTGATCATGCTTTATCTTCAATGTTGTCGATCTTCCCATGGGATTCACTGTAGTGCCCCTTACGTGTGACTAGTGGCCCCTCTGCTTCACCTTTCCCCCCTTTGGCCTTGTTGAAGCCTCCCACTTGCACTGATCGAGCCAAGAGCCATGGCCTCCTTCCCCTCTCCAGTTTCAACCCATCCAGCCACTGCCTCTCTTGCCCGATGTAGCCTCCCAGTCCTTGATCGGTATGCTCTTAGGCCCACCCCCATCGGTACGCTTCTTCAGCGGTACATAGCCCTATGGCCTCTGCCTGGTACACCCTCCATATGCCTTCAGCGGCACACCCTTGGCTCACCCGCTCATCGGCACAACCCCTTTGACTCTTGCCTGGCACACCCCTGGCCTCTCTTATCCTGGCGCACTTCCCCAGCCCCTATAGGCTTCCTGGCCGGCACACTAGTCGCCAGTCTCTTCCTCTTGCCCGGCACACCCCTGGCCTCTCTTAGCCTGGCGCACTTCGCCAGCCCCTATAGGCTTCCTGGCCAGCACACTAGTCGCCAGTCTCTTCCTCTTGCCCGATACACCCCTAGCCGGTCCTAGAGAGGTCTCCGGTCCATCGTTTCTTCTGGGTTTTTTGAAGTTTTATCAAAGGTGTTGTCACCCCTGGCACAATATTGCATTCGACACATAGACAGAGATGCGCAAAATAAAATAAAGATCTATATCAATTCCAGTGAATAGACTATTCCCACCCGTCAACTCTACGATCTGTCCACTCCGAGCACATCCTCCACAATTGATCCCACTCGAGAGGTCTATGAGCACGAAGTCTCACGTAATCTCACCACCGAATGGGTCAAAGCTGACACTTAATCCATCTTCAAAGGTTTTTTGGTGGGAAATCCCCTACATATAAAAATCACTTCCGAACAATCTCACGTGGGGTTGGATATTTTTGGAGGAGGAGAGGCTGGTGGTTCAGAGCCCAAGGAGAGTTGTGAGCATGAGAGTTCCTTCCCTGACCTTCCCCTAGCAGCAGAACCCGCAGTCGGCTCTGCGATAGAAGAATCCAGTTCCAGGGGATGGCCATCGACATGGCCGCCCACCACCTCTGAGCGGCCACATAGCTGGCCGCCTTCTGTTGGTTTATGGGCAAACCCTGTCTTTCTCCCTTAGTTCCCATATCTTGCTACATTTTAGTTCATTCTACTGCATTCATGTATGATAGATTTGCCTAGATTCTACTTTTAAATGAGGTTTTCCCAATCCAAAACATAGGGAAAGTGGATGGTCGAAAGTCTTGGCCATCCCCCTTTCCACCCCCCTTCCCGATATGATCACCCTCATTTGCATGTTTTTCCTTTGGTTTGAGCATATACTACATCATCGCAGTCTAATGGGTTTATTCTCTCTGTTGTTGGTTAATTTGCAGGAACTTCGTCATCGACTCGCAGAGCTCCCCGTTCTTGGCCGGTCGAGAGCGAGGACAGGAAGAACCCACATCTCCCGTTCCTAAGGCATTCACGATCATCACTCCTGTGAGGCCCAAGTATAGGTCTCTAGCGATCACACCTATTTCTATTTTCCTAACTTGTGCACTGTAGGCTACAGCAGCAGTCATTCAGAGGGAGGCCATGCATCCATGCCTACACTCCTTTCGGCCTAACGCTTTCCGACGCCTGTAGCGTCTATCTCCGTTCGCTTGCGAGGTGGCTCAAATTTTCTCCCTCGTGGGTTGGAGGAAGCTTCTTATTGTAGGAGATTGAGTGGGGTAATGTGCATTTCATGTACTTCATGGTCCTGTTAACCTCAATTTCCGTACATAATATATTTCTTAGTTTTGATGCTTGGCAACATTAATTTTGCTGACAAAGTCCTGATGATTGGCTATTGTATATCCTGACTCTAGCCCTTCCGTTCTTATACTTGAACCACTGTCAGTAAACTTCATGCAATTTGATATAAGGTCGGTGCATACTACGCTTCATATCATTCATAGGGTCTGTGCACATTTTCTCTTCATGAATCAAGGTCGGTGCACATCTTGTTCGATCGCATATGAAGTCGGTGCATATCTTGCTTAACTACACATGAGGTCGATGCATGTTCCTATAGAACTGCACATAAAGTCAGTGCACATCTGCATCAGTCTCACATGAGGTCGGTGCATGTTCTTATAGAACTGCACATAAGGTCGGGGCAAGTCTTGCCTTATGCATAAACAAGTCAGTGTGCATTTGCCTTGTGCTAAACAAGGTTGGTGCACATCCTTCATTAGGCAAAGCACGGTCAGTGCAGGTTTTACAGTATGTATATATGGGTCAGTGCATAGTCTGACATACGCATGTATAGGTCCATGCATATTTGCCGTGTATGTATACAAGGTCGGTGCACTTCTTACATTTAACATATAGAAAGTCGGTGCACATTTCATCTATTGCATAACTAAGTCAGTGCTCATCTATACTTAAGAAGGTACACTTGTGCTGACTATAGTACAAAGGTCGGTGCAACTGCACTGACCATTTCAGAGCCCTTGTACTTAGGATCTGATCATCTGAGCACATGTCTGGTTGCGCTATCTTATTGCATTAATATTCAATCTTCTGTCAAATAATTACAAGGTGTTTGAAGAAATGTCCTTTACTATGCTGACAGGGACTCTACCATAAAAAGGCACAAGGGAACCAGGATCAGATGCTCGTTAGACCTAAGTGAGCCACGTGATCTCAAATTTCTTTATGAATATGATTGGGCACGTGATCCAAAGTAAGGCTTAGAAAGATGATCAAGCCATGCAGACAGCTCGTCTTAAGATTCTAACACGTGGACCTCCAGCAGAGCGCCAATTTTGGGCAGGAACATGTTTCCCACACTCCGGTCTCCCACGAGCCTATAAGAAGGCCAGATCGATGGAAGGGGGATGATTCTGATTATCAGAGAGAGAAAAGGAGAGTAGCAGATTTACAGAGAGAAAGACGAAGAATCCGTCAGAGTTGAAGAAGAGTTGAGAGCTGAGAGAAGAAGCTAGAAGGAGAGCCCTGCGGTTAAGGCAAGCAGAGTATCCTAATATTGAGGGAGAAGAGAGTCTGTGAGTCTTAGTTTCTGTAATTGACTCTTGGATCAAATCCAGAGTCAATCTGCTCCCAATGAGCAACATTATTTCATCATTTTCATTCTTTCCTCTTTTCATTTCTGAATTCGTCAAGCTGTGTGTCAGCGGGCGAGGGTAAAACTTCAGACAGCGAAGCTGTAAAGCACAGCGGTAGTAAGCTGTAAGGCTCAGCAGTCTGGGACTGTCTCCCCAAAGTTGTGGATCGGCGGTCTGTAGGGATCTAATCCCCGAAGCTGTGGATCAGCAGATTGAAGTTGTGAATCAGCAGTCGGTTTGAGTGTTGGGTGGATGTAGGCAGAAGCCGAACCACCTAAAAATTCCTGATGTTGTGTGATTGCTTTGTCTCAACTGTGCGTATGCTTGTTTTCTTAATGTTTTCTTCTTTGATCCAATATCTACTTAGATGAATGCTTAGGATCACTCACAGCATACTCGTACACCAGATCTAGTTAGTACATCTGCTACCTATTGTTGCATCTATCATCCTATAGGTATATAAAAAGAGGTGGTTGGAAAGATAGGCCATGCCTATCTGAAATTCCACCTGTTGCGTGAGGCTAGTCTCCACCAGGTATCGTATCTAGATGAGTGACATCTATTAATCAGCATTGCTACACAGCTTGAGGGTACACAGCCCAACACCACGGACCAGTGGTCTCACTGTCCATCTTCCTACACGCAGGTAGGGAGAAAATGGAAAAGTATAGTTTTGGGTTCAAACAAAACTAAAAAATGAATCAGACAGAGTATGGAATGGAAGTTCTATGAAAATGTAGACTTCTATCTGGGTAGGAACTGGACGAAGCTGGAGCCTTGGTTCTTATTTTCCTCTCTCTGGTTCTTCTCCACAAACATAAGAGCGGAAGACGACTAGTTTCACTGCCTTCACCGGGCCTGACGATGAAGGAACGATCTGCTCTATTGTAGACGTGCCTGCGGCACAAGGAAGAAGACTTCATTCTTCTACGAGAGCTTCTCCATTTTCAACTGCTTACCTCCTCCACTTTTCTTCTGCTATGTGCTCGTAGCTCTTTTTGCTGCCCCCTTTGCTCACAATTAATCCTCCTCCTTTTTAAGCTCAGCCTTATCCTCATTCCCTCATGCCCATGATGCCCTTCATTCTTCTGAGCTTTTCTTTCCATCTTTGAACAAGTCCACATTTTTCCTTGAATTTGCTGTGCAATCTGCTTAGGCAGAGCATGTCTCCCAGCTAGTATACTTATGGGGTAGACATTCTTTTCTTCCTGTCTACAACGTACGAGGTTGGTAGCCCCAGATTTGGTAATATGTAATCTTGACCATCCATCTCCATCAGAGAGGACCAAATGCCAGACCAGGGTGAGCTCTGATTGGTTCAAAAGTGATAAGGTTCAATGTGTTCTCATTGGCTGCTCAGACTACTTTAGCAGTACACCACAGTTCCCATTTGCTAGCCGAACATATCTTTGTCAAGTACGAGACTATCTCCTCAAGGTTTGATCCCTTTCAAGATGGAGACCTTTTCTAGGTGATTTGCCATTGGTCCACCAGGAAAGTAGGAAGCTTTTCTGCCAACTGATCTTCCAAAACTTGTACTATCAAAGGAGGAGGCACCCCTTTAAGTAAAACAGGGCCTCCATAAGGATTAGATGAGGCAGAAGCTAGAGCTCTGATTGGTCCACCCGACATTTGAATATCCTCCTTTAGAACTCTTTGGAAGAGCGTGCCACTTTATCTTGGCTCACGTGCCATTCTTTCGCTGGAGACAGATATTTAAACGGGTCAGTCTATAAGTTTAACCAAAACTGAGATTTGAATCTCCAGACCTATTTGATGAAATGCCTGTTCTAAATGCACTGACTTTACACTTGAGTATGCTCAGACCTTGTAAGGTGATGGTAGACATTGCATAGACATTGGTATGTTGAAAGCAAACATTGCTCAAACCTTGGTATGTTGAAAGGCCAAATGTTGCATAGACCTTCATATGTAGGCAAGCAAACGTTACATAGACTTTTAGCAACGTGCTCAGACCTAGTCTTCATAAGTGCACTAACCTTTAGCACTGTGCATAGACCTTGACTTCATATGTGCTTAGGCCTTATCTTGCCAGAAGGTAAAACATGCACAGACCTTGTAACGCCTAAGGGCTAACGTGCATCGACCTTGATTTGCAAGAAGGTAGACATGCATGGTCTTGATATGCTGAAGGGCAAACGTGCACTGACCTTCATATTTTGAAAGCAAACATTGCTCAGACCTTGATGCATCGAGGGCAGACATGCACCGACCCTGGAGATCACATGTGCTCAGACTTTGTGCATTGAAGCAAAACCTGCACTAACCTTGGTCTTGCGCTAGCTCGATGTCCACCGACCTTTGCTGCGTTGAAGGGAAATGTGCATCGACCTTTGCTACGTTGAAGGCAAATGTGCATCGACCTTTGCTACGTTGAAGGAAAATGTGCGTTGACCTTTGCCACGTTGAAGGCAAATGTGCATCGACCTTTGCTACGTTGAAGGCAAATGTGTGTCGACCTTTGCAGTGTTGAAGGCAAATGTGCATCGACCTTTGTTGTGTTGAAGGCAAATGTGCATCGACCTCTGCTGCGTTGAAGGTAAATGTGTGTCGACCTTTGCTGTGTTGAAGGTAAATGTGTGTCGACCTTTGCTTGAAAAAAACATGAATGTGCATTTATCTTGTCTAACAAAGAGCTGACTTACAATTGATCAGAAGCATTGACCTACTATCAGTTCTTAAATAGTGGCATTGACCTATGTTGACCTTTCAAGGCATATTTTTTTTAATAAAATACCTACTAGGAGGAGCTGGAGAGCGCTCACCCCCTCAGAGAGGGAGGTGAGTAGGTCACTCCGCCACTCCATGCCTAGAAAGGTGAGTATATTATATGATAGCAAAAGTACATATTTTACGGGGCATACCCCTGAAAGGGAACAAAACAACGGCCAATGGCTCTACAATCTGAGGGAAGCAAGGCCTAAACGATCAGTCACAAGAGGTCCAAAGCACCTCCTAGGAAGGTAAGAGGGAGAAAGGAAAATGGAGTTAACACCAGTGTGACAGGCATGTAAAGCCAAGGCATCAGCTAATTGACTTGCATTGCGGATCACATGAGAGACGGTGATCCCAGTAGACTGGACATAGTTACAGACTTCCTGCCACCAGCGCAGGCACCTCCAAGACGGGGCAACTCTAGTGAGAAATGAATTAGCCAAGACGGCAGAGTCCGTGCAAAGGCCATCGAGTGGGATCCCTTTTTCCTTAGCTAACCGGACATCATCACACAGTGCACGAGTTTCAGCAACCAAGCTGTTCCCACTGCCATAATAGTGAGAAAATGCCAAAACCAAGCTGCTACCACTATCCCTCACACATCCACCACCCCCACAGGGACTGGGGTTACCTTTACACGCACCATCTATGTTAAGGACCTTGCCCCGAATCAGAGGAATCCACCTAACAAGTTTTACCTTCGCCTGAGAGCAGTGAACCTTGAAGCCATAAGAAGAGATATCAAGGAGATGTTGCTTCGAAGGTGTTTGATGAAAGATAGTCTTCTCAAGAGCAGCATTGATAGTGAATTGGATGGAATGAATAATTTTGGGCGGAGGGACTCGCACACCCTCAAACCGCATCAAACACCTCGCCTTCCAAATTTTTGAAACTATAAGATCCTGAAATGGGACAATAGACAATAGAATCAGAGATAAATCTTCCAAAAATACGTTGGTGCCAAATCACCGACCGTAGCTCCCAAAGGACGACCAGGGACCTGCTGTCGCCATTCCATTGGACCATCGTCGTCAGAAGCCTTCCGAAGGATGACGTCCCTTTGGACCCCTGTGCACGCTGTCCTGTCAGCCAGCAAGTCACGGAACAGGAACTATCACCTACAACCGCACGGAACCTGACAACTTGCTGCCCGTCAACCCAGGACCAGTGCTCCCGGTGCCATTGTGTAGCCTGTTACCTCCTTGCATGGAGTGGGCCTTATTTCACAACTGTAATTAAATTTTAACCCTTGTACCAGGAGTTACAGTCTTGGCCGGGACGTCTTCCCCATGCCCCGAGCGTGGAGGTACACTCGCCACCCTCTTTAGTTGCTTCGCTTTCCTAGTATAAGTTCTTTATGACGCTGCTCGTGAGCATGTTCGGATCCTAGCTTGATCATCTTAGTCACCGCTGTGAGTTGTGAGTTGGAGACCCGTCCCGTGACTCGTTCCGAGCACGAGAGTGAGCCGACCACCCGAGACACAAAGCCAGTTACTCAACTGTACAGATCGCCACATTTCCATCACCAGGGACGACTGTGAGTTAGCACTTCTTGTTTGGGGGCATGTTCACCTCTTCTGGAGCTCTTTAGGTGCCACGTTGTAGTGTGGTTGTTGGTCGCATCATCTCTTTAGTCGCATCGCCCTATAGAGTCCAAGGTCACATCGAGTCCGAGTAGCGTCTCATTATCGTCCCGCATCATAGCGAGCCACGTCGGGTAAAGGACTGGTCAAAATAGGCTAATTTTCTCTCCCTTAATAATCTGCTCTTTGATGATCGTTTGCTTCTCAGGGGCATGCTTTCTTCGGCGTTGCTGGACGGGCTTCATCGACGGGTCGAGGTTGAGCTTGTGTGCCACCATCTCCCCTAGGATCCCAGGAAGATGCTCATCGGATCATGCGAAGACTTGGATGCACACTGAAAGAAACTCTTTATATTACTTTCGTACATTAGGTGGTAGGTCGCCTCCTATTTTGACTTCGAGAGTCGGGTCGCCTTGGAGGAAGATGGACAACAATTTGCCTCCAGGCCCTGATGCTATAGGTCCATCCTCGGCCCCATCAACCTCTGTCTTTTTCCCTTCTTGCTTTATGGCATCAACCGAGATTACATAGCACCTTCTAGCAATTGTCTGGTTACCCCAGACTTCCCCGATGCCGTATTTAGTAGAAAACTTTAGTTTTTGGTGATAGGTGGAGGGCATGGCCTTCGTTCGGTTGAGGATACCTCGGCCGAAGATGGCGTTATAGGCCGACATCCTCTTGATCAATATGAAGTTAACCATAATCGTGACGATCTTGGGAGGGGTACCGAGAGTGACTGGCAGGCTTAGGGGTCCCTCAGGATAGGTTGCCTGGTCGTTGAACCCACAGAGGGGGGTTTGAATCGGGTGGAGCTTGGATGAGTTTTCACCCATCTTAAGAAAACACTCGTACGAGAGTACATCAGGGGCACTATCATTGTCAACTAGTATCCTATCTACATTACAATGGTTTATTGTAGCCGATATTACAAGAGCGTCATCGTGCGGGATAATTATCCCTTCCAGGTCCTGGTCTGAGAACACCAAGGCCTACTGCTCGCTTGTTGATGGGACTTTGGGGGGCTCAGAGGCCCTGCTCGCCCATTCAGCATGATGCTTCCTTCCTCGGCTACTATCTCTACCTGATGTTGGGCTGCCAGAGATGGCGTTGATGTGGACTCTGTGGGGTTGATTGTCAATCTCTTCTGGAGGGATGCCGCGATCCTCCCTCTGCTCGAACATATATCGGGATAGGTGTCCCTGGAGGACGAGACACTCGATCTCATCCTTGAGCTGATGACAATCTCCAGTATGGTGTCCATGGTCGTTGTGGAACTGGCAGTGCTTGCGTCGACTGCGACACTTTGGGTTGGACTTCATAGGCTCGGGTTGGCGGAGGAGGCCTAAGCCCTTCATGTCTTCATATATCTTGTAGACGGGGGCGGATAGGGGCGTGCACCACTCGTATTTTTGAGGGGGCTCCCTGTGGTCTCTATCTTGATTCTACCTTTTCGCCTAGCCCGAGCCTTGCTCGGATGATTGCTTCCTATCTCCCTCTCGACCCGAGCCCATCGCGCTACGACAAGCGCTGAGGACTTCTTCGCACTCTGCATGGCGTAGGGCTAGGGTCACCAGATCGGCTAGAGAGGTGGGCAGATAGAGGACTAGCTCTCGTCAGAGGTTCTCATCGCCGGTGCCTCCGATTAATGCGGTGATGGCCGAGGCAACATCCAGACGAGGGATACGCAAGGCTTCCGATTTAAATAGGTTGATATAGGCCCGTAGCTTCTCCCCCTGTGCTTGTTTTAGTGTCAGTAGCCCCGCAACTGACTTGGGAGGGCCACTATCGGTGAAGCTCTCCTTGAAGATCCGCCTGAACTATCAGAAGTCATGGATCCTACCGGGGGCGAGGGCTCGAAACCTGGCTTGAGCACCTTGGACCAAGGTGGTCACAAATGCTAGGCATTTGATGATGTCCGAAGCCCCGTGGAGAGTCATCAGGGCATCGACGCTGTCGTAGTGGTCGGCCGGGTCTCCCTGGCCGTCGTATGATTTGAAGGTCAGTAGTGAGATTCTTTGGGAAATCTCGGCCTTCAAGACTTGATCGGAGAACGGGGATTACTCCTCATCCTCCTTGATGGACGTCTTCTGCAAGACGCGGAGGGCGCGCTCCTGCTCTGTGAAACGTCATCTGAGGTCCTTCAGTTGGAGGGACAACTCTGGTTGACGCTGAGCCGAGGAGCTATGAGGGCGCCCTTGCGGGCTACCTCATTGTCCTTCGGGGGCGTCAGTTTCCGGGAGCTGCTGGCACGCCCCAGACTTTTCTCTCGTCAGAGTGGAGGAGGCTTCTTGTTCTGGAGGAGAGGCTTGCAAAGGTCCTCCTGACCTGTTGCATACAAGCCGTCATCCCCGGAGGGTGAAGCGGTCTCCGGCGGTCTTCAACCGGAGGAGCATCTGGTGTTGCCCCTGGGGCACACCGTGACTTTGTTGGGGCTGTCACTCCTTGTGGACGCGCACCCATGTTTTCTCCCTACGTCTCCGGCCTTGGGGAGACTCTGCCAAAATTTCGTCAGAACTTACCGACGTCTTGTTTATTTCAATCGTGGCATAGCCCCTTTATAGTTTTCTTCCCCCTCTCTTTACTTGTGGTTTATTCTGACCCTGAGTCTCTTGCATCCTGCAGATAAATGGCTGCTCCCAGTGGTTCCGCTGCTCCTGCTGCTACCAGTGCCGGGTCTGCCCCTCTGCCCATTGTGCCGACTGTTACTTGGCTCAACGTTGAAGATCTGGACCGCGAGCATGCCGAGGTGGCTGCCTTGGCCGAATCGTCGGGCTCTGAGACCGAGACCATGGAGTTCAGCCGAGTTGCCCAGACCGAGAGCGGATTCACCTTCGACCGGGCCGGAGATTATAGGAAGGACTACCCGAAGGACAAGCATCTTATTCACTTCCTGAAGCATTTCCGTCACCGGGAGAGGAGGGACCTCCAAGCTACGAGGAATGTGGAGCACGCCGTTCTGTAATCCTGAGATAGTTTATTATATAGTGTTCCCAGGAGCGTTCCCATGTATTTGGTAAGGGAGACAAGGGAGTGGAAGCCCGTGTTGGGGATTGAAGCAGTGCTGCTGACAGAAGATAAGCTGGTGCGGGCTCTTGACTTCACCCCGGCCTGATGGGACACGACTGCTAGATGGGTCTAGGGCGAGCAGCACCGCTTCGGCTTATTCCTAGCTCCGCTGAAGTGGGGATACAGGGAGGAGCCTTTCCTATTGGACTGCCTGGCCATCCGCTTCAAGCACAAGTTGGCCCTGGGTTGGTTCGCGGAGCTCAAGGTCCAAGACGCACATACCTTCCGAGAAGGGGCAGTGGAGTTCACGGAGCACGTACTGTTCAACTATGCCCTGATACTTGTTCGAGCCGACATCTACCACAGTGTCTATGCCTCCCGGTACGACTACCCCATCTCCAAGGGCCTCTGCTGTAGAATGATCGAGGTCTTCAATTCGGATATGAACACTTTCTACACAGCAGAAGGTGAGACCTCATTGGATTTGTGGAGCCTCCATCAGCTGAGTGACTTGCCCATTGACGGGGAGTCCTATGAAGAAGTGTCCCTCCCCGATCTCATCAAGGACGAGATGAACGGGGATGGCTTCTATTTACTTGGCTACTCCTACTGGTACCTCATGAAGGCGTACCGTGAGTTGTACCAGCTGGCTCATGGCGAGAAGTAGCCCCCTCGTGGAGATCGGAAGAGGGTCCGCATGCCCCTGTGGTTGAAGTACTTCTATGATGGGCCGAAGCAATATGAAGACTTTCCCTGCATCGGTACTGCTACAGTCCGGAAGAAGTGCAGCAAGGCCAAGGCCGAGGTGAAGATCCCTTCCAGAGGACGTCGGAGCGGTGCCAACCTAGTGGGGGTCAATCCGATGACACATTGTGTAGCTTATTTGAAGTATTGGCTATGTTCTTTTGCCATGCCGTACGGAGATGAGACTGTCATTCGGCCCGATGCAATCTACCCGGCTTGCCACATGGCGTGGGGGATCAGATTATCTTTATGTCCGGCCGCCCTCTGCTTGATATACAAGGCAATCAGGGACGTCAGCACGCATCAGTTCCCGCAACAAGCCTGGTACGTCTACCCACTACACTTCTTCAATGCGTGGGTTTGCTCGCTATTCCCCGAATATGCTCCACGCACCCTCCAGGCTTGGGGGTTATTTTCGCGAACGCTGGAATTCGCAAGTGCGAAACCGGGAATGACGTCCCAGCAGCTATATAACATTCGATGCCGATTGATGACAGTTCCTCAGGATGCGACAGGTACTATTCACTTCTGGACATTGGCCGCACACTCGAGTCCCCTGGCAAATAACAAGAGAGAGTGTTGAGATGACTAGGTGGAGAGATATGTGCACCCAATAAGCCAGCAGACCGTGGTTCGCTCGTTGTTAGAGCCGGAGCTCCGAGACTGGGCGTTGTCCATCTGCCCAAGTGTGTTGGTCTTCAGGAAGGGGGACACTCTATTGCTGGAGCCATACTACCCCTTCTGCTTCGGGTGGAACTTTGGATATGATCAACATATCCCAGTATACAGTGCACAATTCAGCTTGCCCGTACGAAGCCTCCGGGGGAGCCTGACTGCTGAACATGCCAGAACCTGGTGAGACTCCTTCCATCGGGCGGACACTGCGACCTTCAGGGTGCCGGCTCCTGGCTGAGTTACGCGGGTGACTACGGAATACATAAAGTGGTGGAATGCCCGGACGGGCTTTTATCGGTTATGCTGAACCGATTGCTGGGATGGGGCAGAGAGGAAGTTCCTGAGCAAGCAATCAGTGCCCGTGCTCGACATTGACCCAGAGCACCTCCTTCGGCTCAAGCACAAGAAGGAGAAGGAAGTGGCAGTATATCTGGCCGCACGCCGGGAAGCTCGGGAGGCAAAGCCGGCGCCGCAGGTCAAGCTACCTACGGTAGCAGAAGATGATTTCAAGAAGACCCTGAGGGAGCTATGCCACATCGGGGGAGATCGCTTGGAGCTTATCAACTACCTGCTCCCCATAGAAGAAGAAGGCACTCCTGCCAGAAGCTGGCGTCTGGAAACAGACCCAATATGCCCCTACCACACATTTGTGAGGAGGGAGGAGTGAAAGCCCGAGGACTACAAGGACACCACGTGGCTATATGTCCTACTGCGCTCACACGGGCTAAGGGTGGATGACCCGACGATCGCCATCCTGGACAAGCATCTGCAGGTCTCGTATTATTATGTCGATGGGTGGGGCATGGATCACTTCAACCTTTTCTGCCACCTCGCCCTCAAGAAGCATGCAGACCTGGCCGTTCTCACCGACCGTTGCCAGAAGATCGGGGACGTGTGCTGGCTGGTCCGGGAGGCAGCACGCCGGGACCGAGAACCCTCTCTGAGCTATTGGCTGATAACACTTCGACTGTACACTGGCCCTTACGGTACTAATGCTTCCCCTTTCTAGGGGAAGAAAAAAAAGGAGATACAGACATACACATATACACGTAAGGACTTGCAAGCTTCAAGCTCCACGACAAGGCCACCAGCAAGGAGAACTGTGTGTGGGTGACTTAGTCATTGGCTAAGGACACTGAGGGTATGTCGCTTGTACTTCCCTCGCATGGTCTTTCACTATGACGCACAAGTCTATGCCCACAATGCATGAGACGTTATGACAAGGGTGAAACCATGCACGCACGTGACGTCACACTTCCCCACAGTCGTGAGGCCATGTCCGACTGCTCGACCCGAGCTGTGATTGACCCTCGCCCAGACGCCAGTCTGATGCTTTCACCAATCATCTAGTTGCAAGCCCCTCATTCGGCAGAGCAAACATGACCCACGCCACGAGAGGAATCCTATGTAAAACATGCAGATATCTGCTTTGTCACGCATTGATCCGGGGATCGACCATCGTGTCAGAATTGTCCCGCGACTTGCACCTGTTGTACCTCGGCCACTGTGGCCCGCCTGTAAAGCCATATAGCTCTCAGAAATTATACCACCATTTGGACATATGGGCTTGCATGCACGTTTGGGCCCAGTCCCCCTTTTTTCGTGTCACCTAACGTGAATCCCTCAGTACCTCTGACCCCAGCCAATCTCGTCCTGTCTAGTGCGAACCCACAGCTGCGAAGTGCCCCCTACTCTCTACCTAGGACTCCAGGCCTGTACAGACCTCTCTTCAGCACGGAATGAAGGTGTTTGGATTCAATCCAATGTAAATAAACACCGACTGCTTGTGGTCGGTGGGGAAAGATGTCCTGTACATGACTCCCCACAATCGCCTGTGCACTTGCACCTATGGAACTGACCTTCCTGTTGGGACTCCTCTGGTCTGTCAGGCAGTAGCCTTGTGCTGATTGGTTTTGATGATTGGCAAATGGTTTAATGATCGGCAATAGTGGTCTTGAAGATTAGCAATAGATGATTGGCAGTATTGTTAGGACTCCTCTGGTCTGTCAGGCAACAGCCTTGTGCTGATTGGTTTTGATGATTGGCAAATGGTTAAATGACTGGCAACAGTGGTCTTGATGATTAGCAACAGATGATTGGTAGTAGACTGTGTCTGTGCATATTTCAAGTCCATGCATGTGAGTTATTAAGGGTAGAAAGCAATGTTTGTGCATGTTTTAGATTTGGTTCAAAGCATAGGTCCATGCATATAAGGCCCGTGCACTCAAGCATCCAGCACATAAAGTTCTTGCATGTTTTGGCCTTGACGAAAAACTCAAGTCCGTGCAGATTTTGGACTTAGAAACATTCTGCATGATGTATAGTTGTTGGGTTGCATCCATGCATCCCTTGTGTCCATGCACTTTTCCAAAATCCGTGCAGGTTTCCTGCACTTTATGTTGTTTCCTATCAGTTCATCGATGGTGGCCTGGCCTCCATCTTCAATTTCTGACTGTGCTGATTGTAAATTGACAAAATCTTCAATATCATCTTGTTCAGTCTCCAGGACTTCTATATTTCCTTTATGTAAGGGCCATCCCAGTGTTGAGATATTAGATTTACTCAACATTGAAGCTCTTTATTGAACTATGGAACTTGAAGTGGGTGATGGCCGATTCTTATTAGCTTCCTTTCCCGGGTGTTGAGGAACATGTCTCTGCTGAACACCACTGGTTGGTTTGTTCTCTTCGGCTTGGCCATGGAACATCAGCCCTTTTATTGCTGAATTGCTGTCATTTTCACCCTCTTGTTCTGGTGCCCCCATTGGCAAGACTACCTCCTAGGTTCATATCGGTGTCTGTTCTTCCATAGACCATTCTCGTTGCTGCATAGCTCGGCACTCTTCGAGGATGTGCTCAAATTCGAGGCGCTCCCGTTCCTCCTCGGAGTCCTGGATCTCTTCATTTGTGACTTCATCAAATCAGCTCCCAGCTTGAAATGGAGCCTCTTCTAGGAAGATTCCCTCCCAACATGTGCATTCGGTGGCATCAACATGCTCCTCTGAGCCCGAAATGTTGTCAAATATTAATGCACCTTCTGGTGTGCAGTACTCTGTCTCTTCGTTATTAATCGGGTAATCGTCATCGACCGCTCCCGATGAGCTCTTGGTAGTGAAGAGGATAGAGATGACATCCACCTTTGTCTCGTAATATTCCTAGAGGGTATACCCTAGGTCTGGGCTCTGAGTGATCTTTAGGAGTTCTTTATTAGTGTTGAGCGGATACCACAACTTCCTGAATGCTTCTTTCTGGCTGAGAGGCTGAAGAGAAGGCACTTGCATCTTGTCAAAGAGACGGGATACTCGGTCAGTGGTGTAGTTCAAGCCCGATATTGGCACCATCCGGCTTGTGGACTCTTCAAGAATCATGCAGTCATCATCATCCTTGCTAGTAGGTCCTCCAGCATAGAATATTGTGGGTGGCTCATAGAAGCGAGGGACTTCCATGGTTTTCAATGATTCCACCATCTGACATTTGAGGTCCAAAATGGGGTTAAAGAGCCCTGACGGCACCTCAATATATTCAAATATCTTTTTCATACCAACTTCATCGCCCTCGGGGTAGGTGGCCGGTGGTGCAGTCCTGGAGATGTCCCCTGTCTCGGAGATATGAGAGACTTCTCGAGATTTAACATAGCCGGGTGGTGGTGGTGGAAACCAATCATCCGATGCAGTCTTTTCTTTCTTTTTCTTAGCAGGTGCCCCCTTCGTCGTTGGCTCTCGTGATGCTTCCATATATAGAGGTGCATCGAGTAGATGCCACTCGAAGACCTCGAAAGGGTGCAAATCAACAAATACCCTTTCTTCTTTTCCATTTTTGCAGTACTTAATGCACTGATGGAGTGTGGAAGGCACTATCAGGTGCTCGTGCAGCCAGGGTCAGCCAAGCAGTGCCTTGTAAGAAGTGTTGGAATTAATTACATGGAATTGCACCTTCGTAGTGAGATCCCCTAGTGTAAGGTTGAATTCCGCTACTCCAAGCAGGACTTCAAACTTTTGGTTGAAGCTAGTAATTCTCATATCCCTCACTTTTGTGAGGTGGACATCAAAATAGTACTTCTGGTAGAAGCCATGTATAGTGTTTGTGCAGAGGTTAATGAAAATTGGTTGAGAGAAAATTGCATTAGAGAGTGACTCTCTTTGTATTCCCTTGGGTGTGATTCCCTTGGTTCAGTCCTGTGACAGGACAGTTCTTAGGCATGAGACTCGCCCCCATATCCCCCTCTTCTTCTTATCTTCTTCTTCCATAAAAAATCCCAGTGATACCTCTGTAAGTTGGGAGAATTTCAGCGCTGGTTTCGTGTCAATCGGAGTTCGAGAGCAACAGCAACAATTCATTTCGTGAAGGCGCACAGATCGGTCCCTACTTGCTACCCAGATCTAAAGGTGACAGTGTTTTAATTTCTCCAGCCCACCTCCTATGCCATCTAAGCTGGTTCTTAGAGATATCGAAGGATTTTTCATCCTCTTTGCGTTGCCACTGGTCTCGCTTCGATCGGAGGTCAGTGCTGTCCGTGACGGTGACTCTCGTGAGATCGCGCAAGGGATCTGAGCAGATCTGGCTCAGGATCAGAGCCAACTTCCAGAGTCTGCCCCGTCTTCTCCAGACCAGAGCTGTGCGAGATCTTCAGAGTGCTCCTTCCTCTGGATGTCACCAACGATCTGCAACAAGTGGGGCCTCGATCGGACATCGGCAGCTATTTTTTTCATGATTATTTCTGTTCATGTGCAGTTCTATGCGAGCAGAACTAGAGGCTCGGTGCAGTCACTGTTGCGCGTAGATCTGAAAGGATCTGATCACGGCCTTTGGAGTGAACAAACTTCAGCAAGTCGCCGACATTCTCCAACAAACGGTACCATGATCGGACGTCAGATCTTGGCGTACCGGCCATCGCAAGATCGTTGCGCAGGGTGACCAGCGTGGATAGAACCGGATCGGCTTCCCCTCGGCATACCCGATCGGTTCCGGTTCGCATCCCTCGCCTCCTGCGAGTGTGGCCCGTCAACCCGGGTTCTTGCAACCCCAAATTAGGCATTTGTAGCCCTATACCTCCCTGCATGGAGTGGGCATTAAGTTCAGAAATTGTAAAACTAGTTCAATTGTGTATTGGGGTTGATTGAAAATCGGCCGGGACTTCTTCCCCACGCCTAGTCGTGGAGGTACGTGCTCGTTCCACTCTCACATTTGCTGATTTAGTATGCTTTCTATCATGCTGCGTTTGTGAGAATAGGGCCATTAGCTAGGTTCAAATCACCGCGATTGTGAGTTGTGAGCGCCCATTCCGTAGCTCCAATCGAGCACCGAGATCGAATCGGTACCCTAGGCGACGGTGGTTTCTTAATCGCCGCAATCCCCATGTTTCCCTCGCAAGGGACGATCGTTGGGCACGAGTGAGTTGTTGTTGAGAGACGTCTCTGTCCGGAGAATACCACGGTGTCCAGCCGCCCGACTTACCTTAGCGCGCTAGTGCTGGCCACAATCCGAGTCTGTCGTACGTCTTAGCCCGGTCGTCATCTGTCCCGCATCAAAGACAGCATACCAAACTGCTACAAGACTCAAGACAACAACTAGACCTGCTGACACAATGATTTTTGTGTCTCACGACTCGGGGTCAAGATCATCGTACACAAAAGTGGTAACATGTCGCCAATCAACCTAATCCCTAAGTCAAAGTCATGGTAAACACCAATAAAGGGGAAAGAAATCCCTCATCAATATGTATGAACTAGACAAATTGGATGAGGCAAGTGGCTCTACTGAAAACTAACAAACGGTGAGAACAATTGATAAAAGCTCATGTGAAAATTCCTTGAATCAAGCTAGATGCATCAAAACAAATGAAAAGAATAGAAGGAAGAGTGAGGTTTATCAAGATGACCCATAAGAATTAAAATCAAAAGTTTAAATCTATCAAAAATTCTCAACAATCAAGAGTAAACCACCAAGCAAGGTTTTAAAATCAACCAACCACCATCAAATGAGAAAACATGAATTCTGGAGTCAGAAGAGTCAACTTAGACCCCATCCTGGGTCGACCACGGGAAGGACCAGAAGCTCCCCTGAAGCCTGGCAGAACAAGAGTCGCCCATGATCCCTTCAAGAGTCGACCTGGATTAGAAATAGAAATGTGGATGAATTCTGGGAATTCAAGAGTCGACACTTACACCCCTTTAAGTCGACCACGAAATCTGGCAGAAATAAAAACCACACTTTAATGAATAGAGAAAAAGAGTGGAGATCAGGGAAGAAGTCACAACCCATAAGATCCATCTGCAAGGGCCAAAATAATTGGTTCTTTGGGCAAGAAAATAAGAAGTATGAGAAAAGTAAAAATTGGATGAATAAAGGGAAGAATCTTTCTGCCTTGAAGAGACCAATTAGCACTGAACATTACATAAGTAACCATGTCACCCCTATGCACGGTAAGAAAGATTGTACTAATCAAATATGGGTTCCCAAACTTTTCATGGAGTATTTATAGAATTCTGCAAGTCTTATTGGACCCAAGTGTGGTTGGGTTCTAAAATTTTCCATGTAATTTGTAATACAAGAATGCCTAGTGGCCATGCACAACAAATGGTACCTGGATAGCGACTGTTCGAGGCACATGACTGGGGACAAGAAAAAATTTTGCCAGCTGAATAACAAGGATGGTGGACATGTAACATTTGGCGGAAACAACAAAGGTAAGATCATCGGTACAGGCAAGATAGGTAAGAACACTTCTAATTGCATTGAGAATGTGCTGCTAGTGGATGGTTTAGAATACAATTTGCTTAGTATCAGTCAACTATGTGACAGTGGTCACCAAGTAGTGTTTGATTCCCAGATCTGTAAAATAATGGAACCTAACTCAAATTTAGTGAAGTTTATGGGCAAGAGAGTGAACAATGTTTACATGATAGACCTAGATGACCTTGCCCATGTTGATTTATGTTTGACTGTCAAGAAAGAAGACTTGGCATGGTTGTAGCATCGCAGGTTAGGGCATGCCAGTTATAGGGTGTTGCATAAATTGGTCAAGAACAAAATGGTCAGAGGGTTACCTGAAATCTCATTTAACCAAAACACCAAGGTATGTGATGCATGTACCCAAGGGAAGCAAACTAGAAAGTCTTTCAAAACCTGGGTACCTCTCGCCCCTCCAACATTGTTAGCCTGTACGCTCCTTTGCCGAGTACTTCTATTACTCTATACGGGCTCTCCCAATTCGGTGCTACCTTTCCCAGGGTTGTCCTGGGGTCCGCCATGCTAGCTCGTCATAGCACCAAGTCTCCGGGAAGGAAGTGGCATTCTCTGATGCCAGCATTGTAGTACTGGGCCAATTTTTGTTGATAGGCTACGAGCCTTAGTTGGGCACACTCTTTGTCTTTCTCAAGTAGGTCCAGGTTTTCTCGCATTGCCTGGTTGTTTCTGGCCTCATCGAACTGGCCAACACGTAGAGGCGGGTGGGATATTTCAACCGGTATGACCGCCTTTGCTCCATACGTAAGGTGGAATGGAGTCTCTCCTTTGGCGGCCCTAGCAGTGGTCCAGTATGCCCAAAGAATGCTCGGAATGGAGTCTATCCATGAGTCTCTTGTTTGCTCCAGGTGGTTCTTGATGCCATGAAGAAGTATTTTGTTGGCATTTTCCACTAGACCGTTTGTCTGAGGGTGGCCCATTGATGTGTAGTGGTTCCATATCCCCAACTCCGAGCACTTTTCCTGAAAGGTAGAGCCGCCGAACTGCCTGCCATTGTCAGTTGTAAGGACACGTGGGATCCTAAACTGGCAGATTATATTTTGTAGCATGAACTTCCATGCCGCTTCACTTGTGATTTTTTTCCAAAGGCTCTGCCTTGACCCATTTGGTAAAGTAGCCAATGGCGATGATGAGGAATTTCTTCCACCCTTGAGTCGGGGAAGGGACCCAGTATGCCCACCCTTCACCGAGCAAATGGGTGAGGCTCCATCAGGGCGTGATGTTGCGTCGCTGGCTAGTGGTGTAAGTTCGTGAACTTTTGGCATTGAGGGCACCTTCAGACGTAGTCGAGGCAATCTTGTTGCACTATTGGCCACTAGTATCCTTATCATACGAGAGTCCGAACTAGTGCTCGCCCTCCTATATGGCTTCCGCAGAGCCCTTCATGTACCTCTTGTATTACTTGCTTGGTTTCCATGGGGAACAAGAATTTTAGGAGTGGGGCTAAAAGCGAGCACCTAAATAGGCGGCCATCTATGATGGTGAAGTGGGCTGCTCATGCTCGCATGCGGCGGGCTTCAGTATGATCATTGGGGAGTTGTTGCTGCAAGAGAAAATCCAGGATTGGGTCCATCCAAGAAGGCTCATAATCGATGGCATTCACCTGGGGCGTCGGCTCGTCTATGCTTGGTGCCGATAGCTCTTCTATCAAGACAGCGCTCAACCTGGAGGTGGTGGTTGACGATGTCAGACAGGACAGGGAGTCTGCTTAAACGTTCTCCTTCCTACGGATGTGTACTATCTCGAAGCATGAGAACTCCTGGGACTCTGCTCGGGCCTTCTCAAGATATATGATCATCCCGGGCTCTCGGGCATCAAAGTCCCCTTTGACTTTGTTGGCGATGAGCATGGAATCGCTATAAACTCGCAAGTTGGCCGCTCCTAAGTGCTTTGCCATTTGTAAGCCCGAGAGCAATGCTTCATACTCAGCCATAATGTTTGTGGTCATGAAGTTGAGGCAGAGGGAGTACTGTAGCTTTATCCCCTCCGGTGACAACAGAACTAGTCCTGCCCCGCTCCCAGTGGCATAGGATGAACAGTCAACGTAGAGCTCCCACGTTGGCCACAGAGATTGCTCGGGGGTGCCTTCTTCGGGTAGCGTGCATTCGGCAACAAAGTCGGCGAGGGCTTGGGCTTTGATCATGGTCCTCAGACAGAAGTAGATATTGAATTCCCCTAGTTCGATCGCCCACTTGATTAATCATCCTGAAGCTTTAAGGTTCTAGAGGATTTGATGCAGGGGTTGGTCGATGAAGACAGCGATTGGGTGCGCCAGAAAGTACGGTCGTAACTTACGCGCTGCTGTGACTAGCGCTAGGGTGAACTTCACAGTTTGCGAATATCAGAATTTTGGCCCCTGTAATGCTTGGCTCACATAGTAGACGAGCTTCATGATATTGCCTTCCTTCTAAGTGAGCATGACACTTAGAGTGCTAGGGGTCACAGATAGGTACAGGGACAACTGCTCCCCCTTCTGAGGCTTGGACAGCATGGGGGGAGATGCAAGGTATCATTTTAGTTCTTCAAACGCCCGCTCACACTCCTGATCTCAGTCAATTTGCCCTTTCTTCTCTGGAGCTTTGTTCGCCTACTTGATGAGGCAAAAGAAGGGCAGGCATCTTTCTGCTGCTCAGGACAGGAAATGAGTCAGGGCATCAACATGGCCCGTGAGATACTGCACATCTCTTACCCGTACTGGTCACTTCATCTCTTGTACTGCTCTGATCTAGACGGGGTTCACTTCGATCCCTCTGTGGGTTACGAGGAATCCAAGGAACTTACCCTACTTAACTCTGAATGCACACTTGCTTGGATTCAACTTCATGTTGTACCTCCGGAGGGTGGCGAATGTCTCTGCCAAATCGGCAAGGTACTCGGCTACTCGGAGACTCTTGACAAGCATGTCATCAATATAGACTTCCATATTACGGCCGATCTGTGCATCAAACATGTGGTTGACCAGGCATTGATACATGGCTCCTGCGTTCTTGAGTCCGAAGGGCATGCGAGTATAGCAGTATAGGGTGTGGTGGGTGATGAAGGCTGTCTTATCTTGGTCGGGCCCGTGCATGCTTATCTGGTGGTATCCTGAGTAGGCATCCAAGAAGTTTAGCATCTCGTGCCCGGCCGTGGCACCGACCAGCTAGTCGATCTATGGCATGGGGAAGCTATCCTTAGGCGTAGCTTTGTTGAGGTCGGTGTAGTCTACGCACATTTGCCAGTTCCCATTACTCTTAGGAACCGAGACTATGTTAGCCACCCAATCGTAGTCTCGAGCGTAGTTTCTTGCTCACTTGCTCCCTGATGATGACTTGTCGCACAAGGTTGTAGCATCTACTATTGGGTCCCACGTAGTGCAGTTGGATCTAGAAGGGGGGTTGAATAGATCCTTTCTAAAACAATGGCCTATTTAAAAACTCTTAGCTACAAAAAGCATAACCGACTCACAAGAAGTGTGAAGAACAATGAAATCACTTACACACACACACGGATCTGCGTAGATCCACACACACACACATGTGTTTGAAAATTACAGGAACATACAAATAAAGCCCAGCAAGAATGGAAGGAGAAAACAGAAAATGAAAACACAAATTCAAGCTCCCCCTTAGTGGATGAAGATGGTGTAGGATGAAGATAGCTCCCAGCTCGATCTCCACTTGATTAGGATGCAGATTGCTCTTGAAACCTCAGCTCTTGGATGAACAACTCCTCCACGGATCACTATTCATGGAGTTACAGTGATAGCTTCTTCCTTAGCTTTTGATAGCCTCCCTTGTGCTTGCTTGAATACTTAGGGTTTTTCACCCAAAAGAGATTATTTATTGACCTCAGGAGGTCAGGAGATATGCCCAGACCAGATCCACAAATCCTAACTTAATTGGGGGCAATGGGCTTAAACAAATGAGGGAAAGAATCTCTCCCCGGGCTTGAAATGAAAAGTCAACATTTGAGGCTTTGGGGATTTCGATCGACTAGAAGCACTGGGTCAGTCGACCAAAATTTCACAGGGTGGATCCTTTTCGTTGCTGAAAAAATTGGTCGACCGACCCCTATGCAGTGGTCGACTGAAATCCTACAGGGTGAAGAGTTTTCATTTCTGGAAATTATGGTCGACCGACCCTGGTGTGTTGGTCGACCGAAATGACCCAGACCTGCAAAAATGAATAGTTAGCCAAGTAGAACTTACCCATATGACAAGAGCTTCATGTCCTCGTTCATTCCATGTATTTTTGGTTTTGATTTAACTTAGTTTATGCATTTGGAAAACTCAAACCATTTGAGCATTTGTCATTACATAAAATGGCCTTAAACACGTTCAATGCTCGCTCTTGAAGATTATGCATGAAATGCGTTTGTGAACAATACAAACGACTTATTGAACCTTCATTTGCAAACCACATTCAAGCTATCAAGCCAAGCAACCATTGTGAATCTCAAATACCATGAATGAAGTGTATTAAGGAGAGCTACATGAAATGCACATGGTGAGATCGATGCTATGACAAAATAAGAATCTTACCAATGGTTCTTGATAGACTGGACATGACATATACCACATGTTTTAGATTGTAGAAAGTAAGGTGCTTATCCACACGTATGTTTTTCCTTCCAGGCGACTGCATAAGATTTGATCCTACAATTCAAAATAGTGAAGGTTAATACATTATGTATTGCACAAAGACTTTGTTCATTCAGAGTAGGCTTGAAACCTCTTGTAAAACCAACAATATCAACCAAGGATCAAGACCATATAGCCATGGATTTAACCAACATGTTTGGCCTCAAAAGTCATTTTTCATCTTGTCATCTCAACCATATTTGAACAACCACATGAATGCACACAGTCATCAAGAACATGTGCAATCAAACAATAATAAGTTTGGTTAACATAAACACATAATAATAAGTTTGGTTATCATCAAAAACATAACACAACAGATTTGCCACTGCTGGTTCAAGAGATACCTCTCCTTCTTCCTCTTTTAGGGAGAGGGCAGTGTCAAACAATGCGGAGACGGTGTTGCACGAAATGGCGGCCCCACTCTTCTTTTTGCTTCTTGGCCTTCTCTTCTTCTTCTCCTTCATCTTTTCCTCGACGGTTGGTGACCGCTCTCGGGGGAGTTCTCCCCACAAAAGAGGTTCTTCCTCTGCCCCGGCTTCTGATTCTGGAGCTAGTTCAAGGGACTCAAACTCCTCCCAGGGGACATACTCCTTTAGCTTCACGGGCTGGATCTCAGGCTGTTCATAATCTTCAAGCCCATCAATAATGGTCTGGAGTCTTTCGACTACAGGGCTGATTTCTTATGCATTTGCATCGGGGTGTGCTTCTTTTTGGTATAAGTGGGCCGCCTCATGGCCAGCCGGGGGGCTGTGTCGAGCCAGACAGGTGTTGGTGGTGGCGGTGCTGGTCAGGGTGTAACGATCCTTATGTGAGCTCCCGTGGTGGGCCGGGGGGCTTGCCCCCTTCTCCTGCTCTTCTTTGGCACGGCCTGCGAGCCTCCTTGGTCATTGGTCGACGCCATGATGAAAGCTTCATAGGTGGCACGGGTGTGGGCTTCTGACCATTCTTCAGGCAGCTGTTGGTATAATGACACCATGTTGACAGTGGTGGCTAGATTAGGCATCTCGTGCGGCTACGGGGGATCCACCTTGTGCTCCCCCATATCCAGCTCCCCCTTCTTGATCAAAGATTCAACGACATCCTTGAAGACGTAACATTCCTTGATAGTGTGCCAAAGCATATGGTGGTATGGGCAAAAGGGAGGGTCATCCCTCTTCTTCAAGTCACCAGGCCTCTTAGGTTCTGGCAGTGTAATTTTGTTGTACTTGGTCGCCCATTCAAACAGGACCCGAGACTTATCTCGAGGAAAAGAATACAGCTTGTTCCTCATTTTCTCCCGCTGGGAGGGACCTTCCCGCTGTTCAGCAGCCTGGGTGGAGGAGGGTTGGCGGCCTCTTTGACTTTCTCTTTCTACTTCTCGAAGGTCTTGAAGTCCAGTGTGTGAGCTTCTGGTGGCGTTGGTCTTTTCTCGACCTGCCTGGCCCTCTAATTTGATACAACTGGAGCAGAAGAGTATCGAGCAATGAATGCCTCGATCTCTACCACTATATTGTTCAAACGGTTAAATGACTTGACCTCAGCACCGATCATCCTTTCTAAGATTTCCTTCTTCAGATTCTGTTTACAAATCTGCACTGCGTCCTCCTGATGCGGGGGACGTCTGCACCTCATACTGAGATTTCTCCATCTCTTTATATGGTCGAGTGCCGACTCATCACTCCTTTGTCTCATGGGATAGAGCTCTGCCACAGTGACCTCCCGTTCAGCAATATAGAACCTTTATTTGAACTCCTTCTGCATGTCGGGCCAGTCAATGATGGACTCGGCGGGCAAGCTCGAATACCATTCGAAGGCGAGCCCGGTGAGTGTTGAGCCGAAGAATTTGAGGAGATAGGCTTCATCAGTGGCTAAATCTCCCATAACATTCACATACCCAGTGAAGCTGAAAAGTAGGGGTGCCATTGGGTTCGCCACGGTCCCCCGAGCTACTAACCTTGGAAACAACAATCTAGCCCACACACTCAGATAGTGAGTCGGTAACAGTAGGCTCCTCTCCCTAGGCACTGAGTGCACCGCCAGAACTCCCAACCCCTGATACACATTAGCCAACGTGGCTGGAGCCAATGCCAACTGTCTCCCCTTTGCCAGCAAGCACGCTGACCACAGTAACTCTACCCTCAACAGGCCATCCTCCCTGTGCAGTACAACAAATGTCGCTAACCACTACGCCAAGTATGCGGTAATATGTGTCACATCCGGCAAGCCATGGGGATTCCACCCCTCCTGTGGTGCATATATGTATCTGGAGTATGTCTGAAAGCGTAGCTCCAGCTCAGTATACTCCTCCCACGGAGTCTGATCCCTGGCAAACTCCTGATAGAAGCAGAAGGGCCCGTTGTAGAAGTGGTGGACCCACACATTAAGCGGCACCCTGGGGGTCTGTGTAGCTCTGTCTCTCCCTTCTAGGGCCAAGTCCCTCCAAGTCTTCAGAAGATACCGATAGCTATGAGGTACTCAGTATCGCCCCTATCCGTCGGTATGGCGATGGAGGTCATCCAGTACCACCTCCTCATACCCTTCGTCGCTGATCAGCAACCTAGAAATCTAGAATAGAGACCATAAGTCAAGTGAGGTCTCTCCCTCTGCTATTGCCACCGTGTTCCATCGGCGGTTAAAATGCTCCAGCAGTGCCTGTAGCAGCCCAGTGTAACAAGGGTACGTGTACAAAGTAGCAGTTACGACATACTTGATCCCAGCTCTGTCCAGTAGCACCTGTAGTGGTGCATGATCCCCATCAACCACTCGGTGGCCCCTTGACGATATCGATGTGACGGGATCACTGCCCAGCGGCCATACCAGCTGATAACAGTCTGCCACATAACTCTGTCCAGAATGCTGTGGTCGTCATAACCCTCTCTAGCATACTGCAGACCTATAGGCTCCAGCACCAGCCCGGCTGTCCCTTCTGTCTCGGTACGGTGGTGGCCGTGCAAATCCTTGGAGGCAGGGCCTAATGGCCCAACTCTGACTCCAAACTGCTCAGCTCGGCTAAAGAACCCCAGGCACTCGACACTGAGAAACTGATGCTGCCTCTAGTAGTCCTTAGAGAAGCTCGGATCACTGTAGAATGCAACGCCAGGCAGGCTGTCCCTGACTATTAGAATGGCCCGCTCAAGCCGGCGATGGGCCCCCAAAATCTATGAGTCATCCTCCTCCATGATAGGAGGGATGTAGCTCCTGATGAACTCGAAAAGGTGGCGATCTAGGGGAAACTCCACAGGGTATCCCCCACTCTGATCATAGGTGTATAGGCCTCCTGCCTCCAGAATTCGGGCTACCTCCACAACTCCAACTCCGGCTACCCTCTCACCAACTGGGCCCTCAGCTACTGTCGTATGGCCCAGATCCAGCCGCTTTACACCGGCCATAGTGACCACCGGTGGACCCAGGGGGGGCATCGGTCGCTCAGTTCATTGCACCCAGTGGTCCTCCTCCCGAGCCACACGTCTCGGGACCCGCTCATCTCTGCCAAATCATGCCATAGCTGCAAGATAGCGCACGCAAAATGATCAGAACACCAGAAAGTCAACATGTATAACATAACATAGCAAAGGCACATGAAGTGTCAAAATATAACTAAAACAACCCAAAACAGGGGGCTCACGGGCCGTACGCCCTCGTCTCCGCCTCTAACGCACGACCCATGGGGGGCATTTGTTGTACTCAGACGATTTCCCAACAAAATGCAAAGAAATAAGGGTTCGGGAATTCCCCCGGACACCTTCAAGGCATGAGCTACCTGGCCGTTTTTACAGCTCCTTGGACCCCACTGGTGGCCCTAACCGAACTGCCATGACATGCGGCTACACAAGCGATTAACCGGGACCAATCCCGGCTACTTACCCACGGGCTTTGCCTGCACTTCATATGGCCGCCCGGGCCAACCCGGGGGCCCTCCAACTCTAAGCCACGCCACGTGGCACCCAGCGAAAAGGCTGGGGGTCAGCCCTGAGATGCCTTCTTTTAACCCTTCAAGGTAAAATGGAGACCTAATCAAGTCAACCATAGGCTTTGGAGGCCCGCAGCACGCGTATATAGCTCACACACGCGTGCTCGGCATTTTCCTGAACACCTTGTGGGCGCGCATACTCCAACCCTCCGACATCAAACCACGGGCCAACCCGTGGTTCCAGCACGGTAATTGGGTCCTACGACAACCCCCCCAACAAGGTGCGGCCATCCGACTGTCAGACATGATCACACGTAGCTCGAGGCATGGCCCTGTGCCTAAAGCGCCTCTCCTTAGCTCCCATGAGCTCCCATCCTCAGCCCAACGCCCACTTTGGGGCACCTCGACCAGCTACCCAATCCGTTCGACAACCCAAGGTATGTCAGGTATTTACCCGAATACCTTGCAAGCGGCTATTACGACTCAAAGAGCAACGACCCCTACGGGCCAATTCTAGTGTCTCGGAACCCGGTGTCCCTCGAAGGACACCCCCAGATGACAAAAAAAGACCCCCCGGGGCCATCCCTTGGGGTCACGGCTGCTTGGGGCCCATTCGTTCGAGGGCGCAGTCGAGCGCCCCCAGGGAGGGCGAACTCCCTAGGGGCCGCACCCTCTCTCTAGCCCGGTGGCCCCACGGCCCCGTCCAGTCCCAGTTCATGATATTCCCCAATCCCAAGGTGCAAAGTTCACGTGGGGGTTCGTTCACCGTACTAGTACGTGGAAGCGACTGCGAACAATGCACACGACATCACGGGAGGGTCAGCTCTCAAGTCAACGCACGCAAGCAAGCTCCACGTATCCACCTGTCATTTTCTTCTTAGTCAAATTAGGAAGAAAATAAGTAAAATAGGGGTTTTATAGAGGTGGGACCGCCCCCCTCTCTCCCTCTCTGTCCAGTCTGCCTAAACCCCCTGGGGGAGGGGTTTAGGCAGACTAGCCTGGACCCCAAAGTGGTCCGCCTAAACCCCCTAGGGGAGGGGTCGAAGTAGATTGTACTTTGGAGAGCAACCAAATAACTTCTTCAGGGGAGAAACATTTCCTAACAAGGGACTAGGTAGCCGATTAATTAAGTATACTACAGTTCATGTGCTCTCAGCCCAAAATGTCTTTTGGTAAATTAGCATGGAGCCGAAGTGTCCAAGCTGTCTCCAAAATATGTCTATGTTTCCCATCGGCAACTCCATTTTGTTGCGGCTGATGAGGGCAACTTCTTTGATGGAGGATTCCTTCAGTAGCAAGATATGTTGTAAATTATGTGGACATGTATTCCCCTCCGGTGTCACTGTGAAGAATCTTAATTTTTTTGCCAAACTGTGTATGTACCATTGCATGAAAATACTAAAATACCTACACAACTTCATATTTTTGATGCAAGAAGTACACTCATGTGAACCGTGACCAATCATCAACAAAAAGCACATAATAGAATTTTTCTGTCAATGAACCAACTGAGGTTGCCCCCCAAACATCTGAGTGAATGAGATCAAAAGGGGAGGTATTACAAGTCATACTTCTATTAAAAGGTAAAGTATAAGCTTTAGAAAGAGCACAAACATGACAATTTTTATTCATGTCAAGCTTCTTATCAAATTTCTCAGACAAAGCACCAGAGGAGAACAGAGAACTCAATTTCAAAATAATAGGATGGTGTGGGCACCAAAATGTTCACGCTGTACCTCTAAAGAAAAGGAAAGAAAAGAACAAAGAAGAGAAAGAAAGAGAAAAGGAGGAGGCTGGGCGGTCGGTCGACCGATCCTGGCGGGAGCCATAAACGGTGAGCCTCCCCTCCATAACCGGTGGCCCCTCTATAATCGGTGGCACTGCCCACCGGTTATCCTCCTCTTCTCACCCACCGGTTAATACTCCAAATCCTCCCACCGTTTATGCTCTTCTCTTTCCACTGCTCTCTCTCCTCTGCTGTCCCCATACCTGGCAGCATCACCAAGGACATATACGGTGGCAGCCCCCCCCCCCCCTTTAAGTTTGTTAAACAATGGCTTCCCATGCTCATAAGTTGTGGCTTGTCCACGTGTGGCATAAACGGTGGCAGGGCAAGCGGCATAAACGGTGGCCCTGCAGCCACCCATTTCTGGCGGTGGGGTTAGCCCATTAAACGGTGGCCCCCTTCTTCAGCTCATAAACGGTGGTGGCTTCAAGGTGGTCGAACGGTGGCTCCTCAAAAGACTATATTTGGGGGCCCGTTTCAACACTTATCCGATGGCTCTCTCTCTCTCAGCCTTTAACCAGTGGGTTTGTCTAGGCTTTTAAATGGTGGCGCTCTGGGTACGTTAAACGGTGGCAACGGCAGCGTGGGAAGATGATGGGATACCCTGCAGAAAGATGATACATTGAGCCCTATGGGGGATTAGGCTCCCCATAAATGGCAGTTGTCACCCCTTTCCTTTTAACTGTAGCTCAAATATGGGGCTGGGATGATCTTCCCAAATCTGGCAAATATGCTGTTGACCAGCGACCTCGTCTCCGAGACGGCAGCACGTCGTGTTGTCCAGCAGTTAATACACACCATCTTTAAGCCTGGGCCCTTAATGGAAGTGGCGTCACACTGTGTTCGTCGATATAAAAGGGCCTTTGGCAGAAGAGAAGAAAAATGGGGGATTTTTACTCCTTGGGGGACATATATAGAGAGCTGAAGAAGAAGAGACCAGGGACGGGAAGAAGCAAAGGAGAAGAAGAGAAGAAGAAAAGAGAGAAGGGTGAGGGAGAAGAGGGGAGAGAGGAGCCAGTGCTCCGTTACCCCCCTCCACTGTATTTTATGTTTCTTCCTTCTATTTCCCTTTCTTTCTTGTCTTTGTTTGACTATATCCTTTGCTTTGTTACCCTACCACGGGGATCCATGTATGCATAATTTGCATTCTAAGTGAATAAAAAAAGGGGGGAAGAGTTTGTTTTGCTTCGTGTGTCTACACAATGTCTCTTTGCACCGCTTAACTTCTTTACACCGACTGAGTTTCTTTGGGGAATGGCGGGGGTCTGGCTCAATGTGGTGAGCATGGCCCTGAGGCCAGTATATCGAAGAGCATCCCTTTGGAGTCTTCACACTTTTAGAATGCCCATGCGTGCTCTGTGTCTACCCCATTGTATGAGAACCCCATAAAAAAAGGGGGTGGTCAGACACCTAGCCTTTCCGAAGCGTGAGCAAGGGCTTCACCTCCATTGAGCCCCTTCAACCCTCGTGAGGGCCTTCTCACTCTTTCGTGGGACTCAGCCGTCGTTTGTCTGGTCTAGCTCCCTTTCCTCTCAGGGAGAGCCCCTTTGGGGTGGTGGCTCATGGCCTACCCAACGCAATGGGTAGTACTCTAAGGTCAGTTCCTTAGATAAGGTTCCCTTCCTAAGATCTGTTGTTTTCTTGCTCGTGTCCCCACTGTCATTCCCTTTCACTTCCGCCAGGCATGCTTCTTTCAACTTGTATTAAGCCCCCATGGAGCTTTAGTCGGTGAGCCCCCCCTCGTAGCTTATCTGATGGCACCGACAGGGCCATGTCTGGTGGGACACCTTGAGGCTCCTCATAACCGGTGGCGTAGGCCTTAACCGGTGGTGCTTCGAGGCCGCCCACGAGCCCCTTTAACCGGTGGCTCCCCTTAGCCTTCCTTAAATGGTGGCCCCCAACACCCGATAATCAGTGGGCTTTCTCACTCCATAACCGGTGGCACCCCATGGCACCATATCCAGTGGCTGGGAGGGAGGCATATAACCGGTGGCTCACCTGGGGTCTATATCTGGTGGCTCACCCTTGGCCATAACCGGTGGCACCTTTGCCTTGTTTAACCGGCGGCTGTTTCACCCCCACTATCCAGTGACCTCCCTTGCAGTACGATTAACCGGTGGCCCTTTTATATGTTAGTCTCTTTTCCGTCTAGTTCTGTCTCATGTTCCTCCTGTGTTTTTTGACGTGGTTGTTTCGAGTGTTACTGCTTCGGTGCACACTCATAATATTGAGAGGCCATCTCGGACTTGTCTGTGGATGCGTACTCGCTTACCTCCTAGAATCTGGGTCTGGGGAAGATGCTACCGAAATTTTGGGCAATGGCCACCCTCAATCTGAAGGAGGCCAAGTCACTGGCCGCCCTCCATTCCATGAAGGCCGCTAGGTCAGCCGCCCAGGTCACTAGAAGGCATAACCCTTGGCCACCCTCCTCCCACCTGGAAGGCCACTACGTTGGCCGTCTAGGTCCGTGGAAGCCCAAACCGATGGCCACCTATGCCCTGGTAGAAGGCCTATCGTCTGGCCGCCTTCTGGTAATTGCTGGTCAAAAGAACGTGGGTTGTCCTCCCACCACGTCTGGAGCCACCTCTCTACATCGCCCACGACTGACCGCATGTCCCATTTGAGACTTCTAGATGGAGCCTTGGAGTAGAAAACCATTTCCTGGCCGACTAAGCTAGGGGTTGGTCGACTGGAGTTTGGCGGAGTTGAGGAAGGTGGGGCGTATGTGCTTTCTCTGTTCCCTTTTTCATCAGTTGTGTTGCAGGTTAGCAGAAGGGACAAGAGATCATCCCCAGTAAGAGGAGCAGCTCATGCTCAGCTCGAATCTCTGAGGAAGATCACCCTCCGTCTCCTCCACACCATCGTTGGCTGGCAGAGGATTCCAGCCACCCCGGGTTTGACTCGTCCATCTCACTGTTCCCTATTTTGTTTTGCATTTCCCTTCCCTACTTGCATTCATGGCATGTTAGGATTTACTAGAACCCTGCCAAGAGATTTTCCCCTGTAAACAAATGGGAAGACGGGTGGTCGAAATCCTCGACCATCCCCCCTTCCCACCACCCCACAGGTAATGACAGTGCCATAATCTATGTCCCATTGGTTCTTAGGATTGATGCTACACAATGTAGTACTAATGGCCTTCTTTTCTTTGCCTCTGTGAGTTTTGTGATTGTTTGTAGGATTTTGGCATTTCAAGATGAAGCAGGGCTCTGCCCCCTTGGCCGACCGAGGATGGAGAAGCTAGGACCTAAGTTTCTCCCCACTTGAGGCATCTTTCAAGTGATCATCTTTCTCCTGCGAGGCTTAGGTAAAAGTCTCTAGAGATCACCCTATTTCTTTCTCTCTAACCTGTACATTGTAGGCAATGACAACATAGTTCGGGGGAGGAAGGCCGCCAACACCACAACATCCCTCCCTCTCATTCCCCCTCCCTCGCCAAACTGTCGCCCCAGTGGGCTCCTACAACACACTAGCGATCATGCTGGGATCGACTGTTGCAAACTGTGAGTCCTAATGCCAAAGTTCAAGAAATGAAAGTTTTTGTGTTGCTATTTTAGGCTTTTATTTTAGTCTCTATTTCTACATTTCTCAGAAAATGGCCAAACTCTTGGCCTTCTAGGCTCTTGGACGTCCCACTTGCTGGCCGCCCAGGCCATTAGTAGGCGACCATAAGGCTGGCCGCCCTCAATAGGAGACGGCCCAGTCTCTGCCTACCTTCCCTCACATCCCATGATCGGCACTTTGGATATCCACCTCCCCTGAGCGCCCATCGACCCAGCCACCCAGGGATCTAAATGGCCACTATTGTAGCCACCCTCTGTGCGTTCCTTGTTCTGCATCTCGTATCCTATTTATAGCTTGCTTGTTTTGCATGTATCTATGTATTCTGATATTCTATGCAGGTCTACACGTGGGTGGGGTTAGGAAGAGCCGACATCACACCCTATAGGAACACCCTCCTGCTGGAATTGGGCCCTTCACCTGAGGATTCTCACTCCGGTGTAATCGGCTTGTTTCGGTCAGGAACCTCCGTGAGTCCTTGCAAACCGTGGGTTCCCACATGGTCGCCAGGTAGGTTGTATCAATTGGAGAACTGTGTAGCAACCCTTGGGCTTGAGTGAGATTCCCACTAGACCCCTGGAGAAGACCTTCCTTGTAGGTATTCTCTTCTCTTCTTGAGAGAACAAAAAAAGGCCAGATTAGGGTGTTTGCTGTGTTTAACTAGTGTGTTTAAATTCACAAATCCCCCTTCTCTTTCCCATTTTCATACCGGGCAGTCTCGGTAAGGATGGAAAGGGTTTTTAGTAGTCTGATCTTTGAGGAGGATCTTGTTCCTCAACACGAATTAGAAATCAGGGGCAATCCTCTATTTGAGATAGAGGACAGTCACCCGGCTACCTTCATAGGCATGTTCTCAGCTGCACAAAATGATGGCATCCTTGCCGACTCGGCATCTTCATGCAGTGATCACGATCACGTCAGCCCTCAGGCTCCCACTTTGTCACCATATGAGGATCAGGAGTTGATCAGCGTGCTATCCCGTTACAACCCTGAGGAGCTGGTCACAATGGTCACACGGGGTAAATCCCCTGCCACTCCCCATGTTTCCCCTCAAGCGACACCTCCTCGGGCCCAAACCCCCTTCCAAGGGTCCTCTAGCTGACCCTCACGGGAGACTCCACTCCAACCCAGCCACATCACGGACCCTCAAGGGATCCCTCAACCCCCGATTCCTCCTATCCTGGTCATTCCATCAAAGGGAGTAGATCCCACGTTTAAAAAGGAAATCCAAAGCTACATTCAGCAAGTGATGGCCGAAAGCATGCCGTCTTCACACCCTCATTCCTTGGCACAATATTGCAAACATCCTAATGCTTACTTCCTGCTGGGTTTCAAGTCTCCTAAGTATAGGAGGTATGATGGTACCACCAACCCTCACCATCATCTTTCGGGTTTTCTTATGGACTCCCACCAATGGCTACATGACCGGGTCCTGCTGGTCCATCTGTTCTAGAAATCCCTCGAGGGTGAGGCCCTACGATGGTTCTCCTCACTTCTAGCCATCGATCTCCTAAATTTTGACATAGTCTCAGAGCAGTTTCTCGCTCATTTTGGCCATATGTCCTCAATTGCTCCTACCTTGTTTGATTTGGTCATGGAGAAGATGAGACCTAACGAGGACTTCATTCACTTCACCAACCGTTGGAGAATCATGGCCTCTAGGATGGACGTACCTATCCCTGAGTCTCAAGTCGCCACCATACAATGCTACCCCTCAACTCAGGGTCATCCTCATGCTCAGCATGCTCCATACCTTCCCTCAGCTTTACAATCGAGCTCGAATTGTGCAAGCCCAGATCAAGGATTCAACGACACTATACACAAGTTTATATAGAGGATGGAAAGGGGAGGGGGTGAGAATTTCGTGGGAGAGAGGGGAGGGAGAGTATTTTCTTCCCCCATGTGGTCAAAAAACCTAAAATAAAAAATTACATATGGAGGGGAGGAGCCCTTTAAAAGGAAGGAAGGCATCTTGGACTTTTTAAACCTATTGTCCCCTTGACTTGTCCAAGAAGGAAAGAATCCTTCTAGAAGTTCAAACTTGACCTGGACCATCCCCACATGGACCCCTAGGGCTTAGGTGGACCAATGGGGAAGGAGTGGGGGCCATCTTGCTGGACCTACTATACTTTTGCAAATGAACCCAAAGATCCTTAGGGAATGACACATTGGCTTATAAGGCCTTACAATTACAAACATACTTTCCTAAGGATATAAAAGTAAACTAAAGGGATACAAATGTAAAATAAAATGTTAGTGCTCGGTGTCGATTCCTATCATCATCCCACACCCGTAGTTCCCTTCTCTCCTCCGAGTGAATAAAAGAAAAGTCAAAGAGAAAGGGGGTAAAAGAAAGGTGAAAAAAAATTGGATCATTGATTGTGGTCACCTCTTTGTTGTGTTTAAAAATACTCCCCCCCTAAACCTTTTATTTTCTTCATTCTAAACCAATTATTAATTGGTTTAGAATGGAGAGAGTTTATACCAATCTGGGTTATGAGGAATTTCCTCCCCAATTTGAGTCTGGAATTAGGGGCAATCCTCTATTTCAAATGGAGGATGATCATCTGGATGCCTTCATAGGCATGCTTTCGGCCACACCAAATGAGTCTGTCCACGACGATTCGGCATCTTCCCCGAGTGACCGTGATCACGGTAGCCCGAGGGCTCCGACACTCTCTCCGCACGAGGATCAAGAGTTGATTAGCGTGCTATCCCATTATTCTCCCGTGGACCTAGCCACAATGGCTTCCCGTGGGAAGGCTCTGGCCATCCCACGCATGTCTCCACATTTCACACCTCCCCGTACTCAAACTCCCTTCCAAGGGTCCACGAGCCGACCCATTCCCGAAAATCCAATCCAATTCGGCTATCCAACAGCTCCACAAAGGGTTCTTTCACCCCCAATCCCACCGGCTATGGGTGCCCCATTGAAAGGGATGGACCCGTCACTCCGACAGGAGATTCAAAGCTATATTTGGTAGGCGGTGGCCGAGAGTATGCCAAACTCACGCCCCCACTCGTTAGCCCAGTATTGCAAGCTCCCTAATGCTTACTTTGCACCTGGATTCAAGGCTCCTAAGTATAGGAGATATGATGGCACCACCGGCCCTCATCATCACCTTTCGAGTTTCCTTATGAATTCCCATCAATGGCTCCACGATCGGGTCTTGTTGGTCCATCTGTTTCAAAAATTCCTTGAGGGCGAGGCCCTACGTTGGTTTGCTTCCTTGCCAGCTATTGATCGCATCAACTTTGATATAGTCTCTGAGCGATTCCTCGCTCACTTTAGTCACATGTCCTCTATTTCCCCCACATTGTTTGACCTAGTTACGGAGAAAATGAAGCCCGATGAGGACTTTATTAGTTTTACAAACCGATGGAGGATCATGGCTTTTAGGATGGAAGTTCCCATCCCCGAGTCTTAGGCCATCACCATGCTGGTGAACAATGCCACCCCTCAGGTTAGGGCCATCCTAATGCTTAGTGAACTCCACACCTTTCACCAACTCTACAACCGAGCTCAGATAGTTCAAGCTCAGGTAAGGGACTCTACCTTGCCTCCCTTCTTCGAGCCTCGCACCAAGAGTAAGAGGACCCCAACCGTCCCCACCACCGAGGGTGTCACAATAAATGAGCAAGTCAATGCAGTTGGCCAGCCCTTTAAGTCCAACAATCGCCAGGTCTCCCAACCCATTCATGCTACTACTAACCAGGGGCAAGGTAATTCCAAGCCTTATGCCAATGTCCCTCCACCTCAAAGCTATGGCCCCGCTAGGCCAAAAAGGGCTGCTTATCCTCCGTTGCCTGAAACATTAGGTGACATCTTCTTCGCCCTTATGTCCTCAGAATCCATTCAGCTTCCCCCTCAGCGCGATTAGGTCCATCCAAATGCCGATACCTCTAGGTATTGCCCATACCACCGGACTCCCAGGCACAATATATTCAATTACTTTCAGTTCTGAGATTGGGTGTATGATATGAATGATGAGGGAAGAATCAATTGGGTGGACGTGAAGCTAGCTATTGCCAACCTCAAGAAGCCTAACAAGGACTTCGGTATAGTGCATAACCCACTGCCAGCTCATCAACCAACCAAAGATCCCTCTGCCTCGAGGCAGCATGAGCGGGTGAACACTGTGATTGGAATGGAACCACGGGTTCTCAAAAGGACTCAGATGCGGGGTGTAGAAGGATTCCCAAGTTGGCACGGAAAGATAGAAGTGGAAGCTAATGAACCATGGGCAGATGTCAACATGTTCACTCAGTCCCGAAATCTGATCTCATTACCCAGCCAGTCTCCAAGTGCTACCCAAAAGTCACTCACCCTGATCAACCCTCCTCAAAAGCCATGTCAAGAAACCTATGTCTTTCTAAAAGCTCAGTCAGTGCAGGAGCGCCCCTTGGTCCTCCTTAAGCCACCTTAGCCAAAGTCAGTCCCTCCTCCTTCTCCTGTCGAATCTAGAGACAATTCAGCATCTCTCTCGTATATCTTTGGTTTTCCAGCTCCATTACAGCTCATTCGTCCAAAACCTTTGGAACAGGATGACCCGAAGGAAGCTTCGGTCAATGTCACTCTTCGGAACCGCATCATTCTCCCATCCCAAAGGCCGTCTCAACCGGAGGAAGGGGATAATTCTCAAAGTCCTCCCGTGGAATATGACATTCTCCAGCATCTGGACAGGACCCCTGCTAAGGTTTCCATCTTGTAGCTCCTTAGGAAATCTCCATCACATCAGGCCACTCTGCTTCAATTCCTCCAAAAAATCATGGTCAACGAAGACCTTCCGACAAGTGGTGTGACCGAGGCCATCATGGCCCTTACATGTGGACCATCTATCTCATTCTCTGATAAGGACCTTGCTTTGATGACGTTAATTGCATCCTCCAATAAGAAGAAAAATCTTTGATTAATTACTGAGATAATGGGCCATCCGAGGCTGAAATAGAATGCAAAAGAATGCATGTGATAGCGAAATTTAGAAAATCACAGAACATGGTTCATTTGTTATTTCTTTAATCATGCAGAGCAGGCATAATTCATTGAGTTCGAGCCCTCGGTACGTGGCAGAGAATATAGGTCTGAAGACCACCATCACGCACAGCGAAAGCTTCCAGTCAGGCGTAACCCAACCTCTGTCAGTGCCATTTGATATACCGAAGGCTCGCCCAGGCAAGCATGCGTTAATGTGGCATGTGTGAACAAATGTCGATGCACGATGCATGTATTAACAAAAGCATGATAAAGAAAGTTTAGACTTAAACCATCTCTTTTTATTTGGTTTATGGTTGATCAAATTGATTAGCTCGTGCCGTGAGAGGCGATGGTCAGCTCGAGAATGAGTGAGGAGTTGAAAGGGTGTGAAAAGGGGGGTTTTGTTTAAAACTGGTGTGGTTAGGCATAAGTAAAGCATTCCACAGCGCGGGATGACATAGGTATAGCATTAGAACAATGTGGGGGAGGTCAATGGGCTTACCCGGTGTGGTCCGCCGGGTGCATGCCGAATTAGGCCGCGTCGGGTAGGGACCATTTGAAATTGGGTGGAGTTGAGAGTGTCGTTAAATCAGCACGGTGGGGGGCCGCACCATAATAGGGCATGCTAGATTAGGGCCACGCTGGGTTAGGTAATTTTCCAGATATTTTTCACTTCATTTGAGCTATCAAGCTGCTTGGGGGTATTTTGATGTTAATTGAGTTAATTAATGAGCAGATTGAAGTCCTGGATGCCCTAAAAGCAGGGTCAGAGTTCGTGCGAGGGTCATACTCGAGCACAAAAGCTTGTTATTGTGAAAGCTTGTTTTATTAAGCTCGGATTGTAAGGGTAATTAATCAACTGAGCTTGGCAAAATTTGGGTAGCATCTCCCCATCCCCAGTGGGTTGCGGGGGAGAAGCGGAGACATACTCACATGATTGGAGTAAGCTCCTTAATACCGGGTGGCACAACGATGGTCGACAGACCCATATGGATGGAAGACCCCGAGGGCTAGCCTACGAGGGGCACCAGTATTCCATGGGCTGAAACACGATTAAAAAGGGACTACCATTGAGGGAGGAAACCCCGAGAGCCAGCCTACGAGGGGCACACAACCTGTGGTCACCATAGTACCCCTGGGGGGGCGGTGGATTTAATATTGGGCAAAGAGCTATTTTGATGTTCACCCTCTAACGGCCTATGGAGATGCATGTCATTAAGGGACATGTCCCTCGAGACCTCGTGGTGATCTGGAAACGTCGGTGGGGAATGTTCCCCCTCCCCAGTCAGTAAATTCCTTGAGAAAACACTCACATATAATGCATACCCATAACACACTCGACCACGAAACTGACCATGGTTAATTACACGTAAGCAAAAGAGGGTTAGCTGGTCCGCATGTTAGCAGATTAACGTGAGCATCAGTAGGTTAACGCGAGGGTTAGCATGTTAGAGGAGGCAACCCTTCGGATAGTTAATGTACAATAGATCATAAGGTGATGATGCCATGAGATATTCCATAGGGATGGCCCCATTCCCCTCCAGTTCATAATTAGGAACAGGGGGGAGTAATAGGAAACAGGTCCAAGAGCTTGTCCAGAAAGACATAGGCATACGCCTCTGGCATTAAACCCCATAATGAGCATGGTGAAAGCCTAATACGGGTATCCTACTGGAAGTAAACCCTAGGGAGAGGGTGTTACTATAGCCCTTCGGAGATATCCCAGGGCATGTCTGGCGCGTAAGGAGGAAGAACCTGGTAATAGCACACACGATAATAGATCAAAGTGGACTCGAAGAAGGGGAAGAAAGAACACAAGTCATAGCTATCATTTACTTCATGATCCATTGCATATATTGATAATCACATAGAGACCATACACATAGGCAGCTCAACGTTGTCGCACGAAATCGATTCCCAGCCCGGGGATGAAGGAGACAGAGGGAATGGAGAGCAGCGGCAGAGAGAAGCTTACGGGCTCATATCATTGCCCAAATCATTACAACAATCACAGAAGGGAGATTTTACAGAGAGGGAAGGAGAAGAGGAGGCGAAGAAACGCTCTGCGACCCACCTCTACTGTTGGCGACGAAGAATAGGGTATCAGAGAATCGCCCTCTTTCCCGGCTCCGAAGGGTCTCACAGGCGGGGAGGACTAGTAGGGACAGTGACTCTCGAGCTCTCTTCTCTCCAACTTCCTTCTTTCTTTCTATTCTTCTCGTTCTTCTCCTCCCTACTCCTCTCTACCCCTCTCTATTTTACCGAAGACCATTGGTTGGCCTATGTACGGGGTTGCCTACCCGGTGTGGAAGAGGCGCGTCGATAAAAGGCCCTGAATGGTGCTTTTGCGTGCCGGTTAGAGTGACATCGGAGAAGGGGGGGCGCACCAGTTAAGGGGCGCACCGGGTAAGCCCCATTGATCACGTCTATTTGACATGGGCTAGACAATGGGCCCTGGACTGGTTCCTGGGGTCGCTGTGATCCTTCATCTTGCCATAGTCTTGCAAAATCGTGGTGAGAAGTCTTGACAAAGCTCTCAGGCCTCTGAATAGCTACTTTCGGAACCTCGTGCATCTTCGGTTCGGACATGCAAGTTTTCCACTGACAGGGCCTTCGACATCTTGTTCTGAGGGGCCAGAGATGTTCTGTCACCTCAAGAGGGCTTCTCATCAGGTGGCAGGCCACCAGTTATGCTCTTGCCCTTGGTTGGACAAAGAATGTTACTTATGCGGCACGACCAAGTCGATGCCGGTTCATTGGGCAAGTGAAGTGACACTATCGGTTTGTTGTGGATTCTTATAATTTCCTCCTGAGATGAAGTCTCTGGTGCTCGTATTAGATGACCTGTGGCTCCAGTAGTTCTAGAAGACCCTTGTGTATTGGTTTTCTTTGACTTTCGTGCTTTAGTGGGCTGCATCATTCCTCTTGTTTAGGGGTGATTGCCATCGAACCAGGGGCATTACAAAGCCCATCCCATAACAATGAAATGAGTGAGTCGTGGGGTAATGTCTCCTCGTGATCGTGAGGAATTTCCCATTATGTGCTCATTTATCGAGGTCGTGCGACCTTCGGGCGAGTCTTACGGCGTTCTAAATAGATGCTCGCCCTTAGTGAAGTAGAAGCCGCCGATGATCGGAGTAGCGTTCGGGAGTAATGCCCAGTCATCGGAGCGTCATCTGGCGCCTGAGATACCCGGGTCAATGTCCCTCGTGGATTGACAAATCCCTTGTCCATCTTTACTAGGCCATTTGGCACGAGCTGTTAACTGTCGAGAGACCTGCTCCGCACCGAGAGGGCTTTGGGCTGACTTAGGCCTGGCGTTAATGGGTCGCATGTGAGCTAAATTTGTACCCTCCTCACTAGCCCCCCACTATCAGACGTCGAGCACTCTCAAGGTATGAGAGGCAATCCCATTGGATCCACTAAGGGGAAGTTTCTAGGAGAATCTCATCGTATCACCCTGGTAGGTGGACCCTGCCACTCACATAGCTTCTTGGGGCGCAAGGCATTCTATGTCGAGATGTCAGGAGGTGTCACTATCATCATGGCGCTGCCATTTTTGTCTAGGAATACGGGTGTGAACAGTTATCTTGGTTTGGCGGCCGACCTTGGCGGTGATGAGTACTCTTTTTCCCCTCGTGTCGCCTCGAAGTGGTCAATCCACCTTCAGACGTCTATAAGTATTGCCTTAGGGACACTTGGGAAAGTTCCATCAACCTCTCTCATTTCCGGTGTGGGTGTCTCACACTTCCTCTTCGCATGTCCTTTGCCCTGGTGAGGATTTTTCCATCTCTTTTTGTTTCCAAGCTTCATGGCGCCTCGTAGAAGGATCCTTGTGCTAACCCCGAGTCTCTCGCTGAGGAAGAGGCCAACTTTGTCGGCGTCCCGAGCACTTCGGGTGCTAGTCCCAGTCGTCCACGCGCTCCATCCTTGACTACTTATAGGGTGGTCCATGACCTCCGTGAGGGCTTTCAAATCCTTGCCAATTTCGACATCATTTTCCCTGACTCTGATGATTGTCTGGGGGGTTATTATCCGGGTGGTATTAACTCCCTCGGGCAGGGTTCTGTCTCCCAATGCACCCTTTTATGGAGCCCATTCTCCATTATTACGACCAGGGGACCACTCTCCCAACTTTTGGCGCATTCTGTGCGCTTTTGTATACATCTGTAACCAAGCTTCGGTTACGCCCAACGTTTTTCTTTTTCGACAATTCTACAGCCTCCAGCACTGCCCTGGGACTGAGTCGTCATTCTTCTACCTTCGGGTTAGGAAGGACAGAACCATTATTCATGTCTCCTCCCTTGTCTCCAACATCTAGCGTTGGTTTGAGCACTTTATCTTCCTGACGAAGGTAGGGGTAGTGGCCATCCGAGCGATTTTTGCTGCGAACATTCGCCCCCCTAGAGCTGACAGATTGTCTGTTCCAACTGCTGAGAAGGCAAGGATGATTAAAGCCACTCTTCGTCACCCCCTCAGCGATGTTGACACGAGGCTAACTCCATTAGTCCTCTGGGAATTGGGGTTAAGCACCCCATTGCCTCGTGGTACAACCCTTGTTGCTTCCTTCGTATTTTCACTCTTCACGTGGTGACTATTTCATGTCATTTTGCAGGGCCACCAGTACCACCAGAGTTGTGGTTTGAGACGGTAGAGCTGTCGATGATCATTCCTCGACCGTGTGACCACATAGAGCGTGGTACTAGCCAGGTGTCTATTGCAGCTCCTTGGCAGGCAATTGCCTTCGGGCCAGGACGATTACCATATCCCCTTCCGATGGTGATCCCAGTGGAACGCTCGCACCTTACCTTGTGTCGCCCTTCGCTGCTTCTGTGCCCAGCGTTGGTTTGGGCACCCGTGTCGCTAGCCCAGGGGTTGCTTCCAAGAGTTCCTCAAGCACACCCGTCGAGGTTCCTCCAATGGTGGTAGAGAAGCGCCGTTGGGTCGACCTCGTCGTAGTGGCAGCGTTGGACCGCCAGCATCATCATGAGAAAGCGCCTATACCAGCTCCATCTCTCCCTGGCTGCTCGCCACAGACGGGGGCTGCCCTGTCTGTCCCTACTGAAGGGTCAGCCGAAAGGGGCAAGGCGCCCTGCCCCGACATAGCCCCTGGCTCCCCCCCCCATTTAAGGACGCTCCGGGGGTCCGTGGCCACCAATTTGAGGCTGCACTTTGATGGACAAGGGTTTACGGCCGAGGGCCCGCACGGGGGTCTTATCCCTAGAGATCCATGGGGATTTACAATTTGACGACTAGGAACTTGTGTTCGGTCACTGGGGCTTTCAGCTTATGGGCATATCATTTATGAGGAATCGCTCAGCAGTTGATTGATATCGTTGTCGCGTGGTCGAAACTGGAAGCCCAACTCCAGAAGTGGAAAGACGAGCACGCCGGGCTTCATGAGCTTTTGGAGTCTCAAGGTCGCACTCTGGCGGAGGCTCAGCGTGATCGAGATGCCTTTCAAGTCCAGATCCGGATGCTCGAGGGGTTCATGCGCGAGACAGCCAAACGTGCTGATGCGGCTGAGGATAAGGCGATAAGGTTGGGGGCCTCAGTGATTAAGGCCGAGGAGAAGTCCCAGGCGGCTATGGCTTGAGTCGCAGCGCTAGAGGCCGTGATGGCCACAGTTGGCGAGGAGGCTATGGAGCGCTTCCGGACATTGTCGGAATACCAGGCCGAGCTGAGCGCGGCCGTTGTCGATGTCTATGGCCCGGCGCAGGACCTTGGTTACAAGGAGGGATGGGTGGCCTCCCTCCAGGCTGCTGCTGACGATATGGGCGTCTCAGTGCCAGCCCTGCAACCTCCATTGATGTCGCGGTCGGCCAGGGCGAGGAGGAACTTGGCGAGGGAGAACCGAGCACCGCATTTATGCATTATTTGAATGAACCCAATGATATGTCTGCTAATACATTTCTAGGAATGATTTTTTCACCCGACAGGGTTTATTTGGTCTCTTGAGATATTCGTCAACACTGGGATGGTGCTGACACAAAGAAGGGTTTATTCCCCATCTTCTCAACCTTCTCCCTTCATGAAAGTTGTTCGATTTTTTGTTATCTACAATTTCTTATTCTTCACCTTTCACTAGTTCTGCATCATTTTCAAGATATTCTCCACTTTCTAGCACTGACTATTTTCTGGCTGAAGAGTCCAGCTCTCGCTGGACTCTGTTTCTTATGCGTCCAGGAGCCCCTTGTGAGGTTGATAACTTCTAGAATCCTCCACCAAATTTAGTCCCACTTGTTCTAACTTCTAGAATCCACCAACTTAACCGCTTCTATCAGCTCGATAATTTTCTAGGCCATGCAGAGGTCGAAGAGCTTCTTCGTGCGTTCCTTTTTGAAGAAGAAGGGTGTCCTCACACGCTCTGATAAAGGAGCAGCCGGCTTGTCTGCTGGCTTCTTGTCGGAACCACTTGGCTCAGCCTCCTTACTGGCTTTGGCGACGGGGGTGAAGTTAATGATGTTCACCTCTTTGCCAGGCTGGCGTTCTCGCGTCTGCTTACCCTTTGCTGAATGTTAGTTTGGGTTATCAGCGAAGAACATCTCAATTTTGGTGACTATCGAGTTGAGCTGGTCAAAGTCGTTGATATTAGTGCCGATGAGCCTTTTGCTGGCCTCGACCACCAAGCCTCAAAAACATATGGTGATGGCATCCTCTTGGACTGGCTAGTTGATACACCTCATGCTGAGGTCTCGCCATTTCTTGATGAAGTCGAGGGCACTCGAGCCCTTCTTCTGTTGGAGAGAATAGAGCTCGTCTAGGGAGATCTTTCGCTCAACCACCTAGAAATGGTCAAGAAATTTCTTCTGGAGATCTGCCCAGTCGGTGATCGAGTTAGGCTTCAGGTGGGAATACCATTGACAGGCCATTCCAGTAAGTGATGTGGCAAAGTAGCGAAGCAGATATGACTCGTCCAATGCTAACTCGCCCATGGCCATAATATAGTAGGCCAAGTGCTTATGTGGAGACCATTGTCCGTCAAACTTTTGTAGCTTCAGGGGCTTAGCGTACTCCGGAGGAAGCTTCTTTAGCTGGTGATGCAGCAGGTAGGGGATGCTATAGTGGTCTATAGTTGTGACCCCTTCCCCATTCTGAGCGAGCTTTGTCCCAACTATCTGCTCGATTATCTGGGGCTATGCCATAATATTCTCTGGCACTAGCATATTGAAGGCTCGTGGATGAGCTTCGATTGGGGGTGTATCGAACCTGGTTGGTGTTGCGGTTCGGGCAGCTGTCGCTGAGGCATTGGCCCCATTGTGCCCAATTGGCAGGGCCAGTGCTTCGGCCGGAGGCCCAGCAAGTGGCTGAGGGTGATGGTCTCATTTTTGAAGAGGTATTATAGGAGGGCCTTCAAATGCTAGTTCTCTTTCATGAGAGTCTCGAGGGCCACCTCTTGAACCTCATTTGCTAGAGGATTATTGTTAACCAGTTCCACGTTGACAGGAGTGGCATGGTCCTCGACCGGCACTTCTTCTACTCATTTCGACGCTTGAGGTCTGGCAGAAGTGCCAACGTAGCCCGCTGGGGCTAGAGGCCGAGTCTGATGATGAGGCCTCCTGAGCTGGGCCAGTGGCTGGTTCTGGTCGTCAGGCTGAATCTTAGATTGATGTCCGATAGTGCAACACGCGAACACCCTAACCGTGTCATTGATGAATAGGACCACCTACTTCCTCTAGGAATGCTTGGACTGGTGCCCCCAACCTGTTGAAAACTAAGGTCTGTTGCGATGGAGCCTCCACTGTGGTGTCGACCGGAGTAGAGCTCAGAGCTGGGTGCTGGCGGGACCCAGAATGAACCCATCTCTATTTTCACTTATTCAGGCAGGAAACACTGAGTGGCTGGGTGTCATCAGATGGTGCCGATGTAAACTGGGGCATGTCTCGCTCGATGCCACGCCTAAGCGCTCGAAGGGGGTTCTTGGTACGTGCCCTCCGAATAACTTGAGCCTCTTTTGGGGTGGCCAAAATTCTTCTCAGGCTAAGTTGTTGATCTCCCTTGCCGTTGTTCCTTCAACGTGACATGGGAGCCTTGTTATCGATTGGTGCGAGTGCCCCTGGACTGCTGCCGAGGCCCCTGCTTCTTTGAGCTCCACTTTATCCTCTTGCGTTCACCGTAGGAGGCTAAAGCAGTTGGTAGTGGGGACCGCAGGGATGGCCTGCTCCTGGGGTATAATTGGTTCGCCACTGTTGAGGCTGATCCGCAGGTCATCGATAAGAATGGTCTTGCCAGAATTACTGGTCACAGTGGTGGGCCATGTGCCTTTGCGGTCATGACAATGCTTCTTCTGGGGAGCGGAGGTAGATCCCACTCCAAGATGGCAGATCGAGAAGAGCAAATCTGCCATTACTGGCTGCATGAGGCCGTCAGCCGAAAGTATCGGGATCGGCCTTAAGGACACGAGGCCCGTATCGGGAGCCGATGGCTGGGTGACTCAGGTGTAAGCTTTTGCCAGAGCCGATAAAAGTGTTGCCGATGCTTGAGGTGACGGTCTTGCACAGAGAACCAATACTGTAGAAGGTACTGGAGTGCCAGCAACCCGAGGTTGTGAGCCCTAGGTCGAACACATATAGGTCAGTGCATGGTTCACATATAACACATGAAGGTTAGTGCATGTTTTGCAAAGAACACATATAGGTCAGTGCATGCTCTGCATATAGCACGTATGGGTTCGTGCTCATTTTAACTTGTCAGTACTCAAGTCAGTGTATGCTTTCAAGTCAGTGCACCTGATAGATCAAGGTTGTTCTTAATTTTACCTAAGCGTGAATTCTGATCTAACAGATGTGTGACTAATTAGCTTTTCTCTAATTGGCAGAACCTTAAGTGAGGCACGTGCTCCAAGTCTCTATGATTGAAGCACGTGATCCAAGGATTCTTGCTATCCAAGAACACCTAGCCACGTGTCCTTCTTCCACCCACCAGATCTGACACGTAAAGGTCATCTGTCAGATGAGAAGCTTTTGCAGGAATCTTCCCTCCACGCACCAGGAGCGAATCAACTGGGGGGATTAAAGAGAGAAGAAGATAGGTGCCGAGGGCGCAGTAGCTGATGCCGTAGTAGCAGATTTACTACACACCGTAGTTCTAATATGGGTTTTCTTTTGTGTTCTCTACGTGGTTTTGCAGGTCAGCAACCTTCTAACATGAGGCCCGCTCTTTTTGGCTGGCCGGAAAGGGTGGAGGTTTGAACTTTTACAACTTAAGGCGGGGTGGTGTTGGGCGGCTCAATCTATACTATTCGAAGGGACGTGCGGCATCTAATGAACCGTGCTTCTTCTTCCTGCGGCCATCTACAAGCCGTTCGTCATCCATTGCACTTCGTCCCGCGTCCCACTCCAGCGTCTGCTTGCGGTCTGTCTCCAGCCGCACAATCTTAGGGCGGTTCCTTAGTGGCCGCGCATCCCTGCAGTGCTGATTTCAAGGCGAGTACCTCTCCCTCTTTCCAAGGTGCAGTGTGTTCATCACGTTAGGTGCCTTGGTGGCGATCACTTCACAGGTACATATTTCTATTCCTTTCTACCCTTATTTCATTTATATCGTCCATATTTATTTTGTAGAGAGGGATAGGAAGGATCTTTTAACGCCGGTAGGAAAACATATCAACAGCGGGGTGCCCTCTTAAGGGCCCGCCCCGGTTACATTGTCATGTTCCCTGGCTTCTTCAAGCTCACGTGCTACAGCCTCAGGAGAAGGTGGCTCGTCGTCCAAGTCCACCACGTGGTCATCCCTCGTCTAAACGTTGACGGGTGCTCGCTCGGCCGTGCTCGCCCTCGGCACTAGCTCCTTGGCGTCAACTCCTCAGCGCTGGGCTCCCCTTCTCCATCGTCGGCCTCCGGGCCATAAGGGGTCGAGGGAGGAAGAAGAGGCAGGGCCACGAGGCCAAAGCTCACCGCGGTGGCCTTCACGGTAGCGCTCCAGCCCTCCCAGAAGCCACGGTCATGGGCTGGCCCGTAGAACCTCAGGGCCACTTCCGTCAGCTCATCCCGATAAGCCGAAGAGGAGCGGAAGCCCTCCGCTGCCTTCTCACCGACAGACGACATGGACGAGCGCAGCCTAGCAAGCTCGGCCTTGACCTCCTGGGCATGGGCCTTCGTGGCTTGTGTCTACACCCTCAACTTGGCCGCGCAGGCGTTAGCCGTGTTGGCTCAGACCTTGTAGAAGTCCCGAGCCCGTTCCATGGTGGAGAGAGCTAAACCCTGCTTGGCAAGCTGGTTAGGTAGCCCGGCGCTAGCGACCTCAGAGCCCTTCAAGCGCTCCTCGAGCTCCGCCTAATGGGCCTCGCTGGCTTCCAGCATCCGAGCAAGACCCTGGAAATGATGCCTCCACAGGCCGAAGGCACTGACAACCAGGCATGCACTCCTCGAGGCTACTGCCGTTAGTTCCTGCTCAGCTCCTGGGCTGAAGTTGCTGGTATGCTCGTACCATTGTACGCTCCTCCCCATGAGATCGACGATCTTCGTGATCCCAGCCAGCCCGAATGTCAGGTCCTCGGGTGGTAGGGATTGACCATGCCAAGGAGTCCCTGGCGGAGAATGAACACTGTCGTCATCAGCCACAGGAGCTTTACCCTTGTCTCACCTCCGCGCTGCAGGGACTGACGTGGGGTGAGCATCCACTAACTCCCCAGACAATGGCGGCGGTGGCACCTCAAAAGGCAGCAGCTCGGACGGCGGAGGAGGCGGAACACGGCTCCGAGTAGGGGTGGAAGTTCTCCCTCTCTTCCTTGCTTGATGCTGGGTATCCAATGCCGCCAAATCGTCATCAGTCAGGGGGGCGCGACCACTACCAGCCATGGCGGATTCCTCCCTAGCAGAGCTTGCAATTTTCACGGGAGAGCCCCTTTGAGTGCTAGGCCCTCCACTAGCTGCAGACGCTACTGGCGAGCGCTCCAGAGGGACACCCACAGGGACCGAGTACTACAACCTCCCCGGGGCGAAGGCAACCTTGGCCTGGGGGGCAACGATCCACACCTGACCAGCCCCAGGTGCTATGTGATCCACAGGACGGGGAGTGGACCGCAGCAACCTGACGATCTCGTAGCTCCATGACGGAACCCCAGGCAACCCTGAAAGCAGAACAAAGTTGGCTGAGTACCGATCACCACCGACGCGACTTAATGGGAAAATGAAACCAGTACCTTGCGGCAACGAAGGACTCAACCCCAACTCTTGGAGCAGCACCAGAGTCAGGAAGAAGTCCGCGTCCGCAAGAGGATACCGAAGGATGGCATTCACTTTCTTGTGATCCTCAGCCCTGATGGGGGGCTTTGAATCACGCCAGGTGGGACGAAAGCCTCTACGCATCCAACTATCGGAGGCATCACGGTCTTCTGACTTGATAATATACACATACCGTTGTGACCAACCCTTGCGGTTAGCCGCAGTGCGAGAGACTTGGATGAAGTTCCGGTGAGTGCGAGCCTTGAAATAGGTAAAATATGCATCAGTCGAACAACTCTGGAGAAGGTAGAATTGCCAAAAAAGGTGGACGCTTAGCTCCACCGATGCTCTTCGACACGCATAGACGAACAAGCAGAGGATAGAGTAAGAATTAGGAGCTATCTTCCCGGGATGCCGCCTATAATGGTGAAGGGCAGACGTGATGAAGGGGTGGATTGGAAGGTGAAAATCCGCCTGGAAAGAGGCTACCGGGACCATAATCCCACCCGAAGGTAGACTCATCATGTCATCATCGACGGTCGGGAAGATGATGTCAAACTCGGGGGGAATCTGGAAGGCTTCCCTCAGCTCGTGGACCACCCTATACGCCACTAATGGCGGGGAACTAGGTTGACTGGTACCAGCACCCGAGGTGCTCGGCACATCACCTCAGCCATGGGGCGCCTCTTCAGAAGAAGAGGAGCTGACACGAGGGACTCTCCTACGTGGGGGCATGGCTACAGGGAATGGAAGACGTAAAGAAAGAGAGATCCTCACCGGGCAAAGAGAGGAAGACGCCTATGACGAGCACGACGACCAGCGGGACGCAGATGGAGATTTCGGGGAGCCCACACTATGATTCTTATAACCACCCATGATGGGCCAGTACTACTCCCTCGGGGGCAAGTGAAAGGACGCCTGCCACTATGGCGTTACGGTTACCCAATGCCAGACATCCGTTCGAGGCCCACGCTCCCAAAATAAGACAAGACACAAGTCATCATTACCAGTGTGACTTCTGCCACCGTCAGAAGAGCCTTGCACGCCAAGCAGGGCCCCGAAGCTACCAACGCCCTCGATACGAGGAATCAGCTTCAGATCTCACACTTCGAAAAAAATCCTCTTCTGATCAACTCTCAGCCCCTTGCAGAGTGCACGGTGACTGAGAGTAGGGGGGAAGTGAGGAGGATAAATCTGACTTGGCCCGGAAATGGCCCAATAGAGGCAGGCCCGTGCCAGATTGCTCCCGATGAGCGCGCCACGAGGCGGGCGCACGTATGCGGCCCAACAACGGGAGGCCCAGCCCAGATGGGTATCGAATTCTACAGTGCATAATGCTACGGCCCAAGCACAGTTATCATCGGAGAACACTCCGGCGAACGACTGTTGCCCCCATGATGTCGACCTTGACCCCATACCGGGCGAGCACACCCCATGAGCATCGTAAGACTCGTCGCGGGGCCAGCCAACGCCAGGATAATCGCCCTCCAATAGGAAAGCTCCGCCATTATAGCGGAGAAATATTACTCTACTACGGACGTCCTTCCCTATCAAGGGATGAGGCTCCTCGCTCCAAAACAGCCCTCATAAAAGGGAGAAGGGCAGAGAGGAGAAGCACGGTGGTTAATTCCGCTAAACTACTACACAAGAGCATAGAGCTGCTAACCCTGCTACATCGAGAGAGGAAGCGATTGCGATCTACAGCCAAAGGAAGTTCCTCTCCGGCGACCTTACCACCCAGCGAGCTCTCACCGAGTGGACACTGAGAGCGACGAGCACTCGTCTAGGGACTTTACACGACTTCTCGACCTTCTACTATGACCTCTCCTTCTCTCTCCCCCTGCTCTTCTCTATTCTCCATCAAGTTCTTGTTGATTTAAGCATCGGAGAGTTGTCCCCTGGGATAACACCAGAACTCCTTCTGACGCCTTTACTTCCTGGTGTTTGCAGACCTCCATGGACACGAGACGATTTTTCCAACAAATAAATAGAGAAGGTGATATTTGACATAGGAACCATGCTCCAGCCTCTACAGTACCGACTTTTGACTGACACGAACCGATACGGTGCAATACTTACCAATCCAGTGAGGCACCACAAACCCTGCTTAATAACAGTGCCCCACAAAAATCGAGATGCGACTCATTTTCCCCATGTTCCCCATTGTAAGATTAATCGCACTTGCAAAAGGGGACTTTCGAAGTGTATACAATGTTCAAAGTTGCCGCCTTGTAGTTGTAGGTTTGATTGAGTAGTGCATAAAGAAGGACCATCTCTCAAATTCTTCAACGACATTGTTGTACTTGTCAAAAGGATTAACATGGTCAATCTTCTACTAAGATTTGGATCTTTTTTAAAAAAATAGAACATTAAATTAACAAGCAGTGACAAAACCTCAATTCAACTGGAACTAACCAAAAGTATTGCTACTCCAAACTCCCAACTCTCGTTTTTCATGTTCAAAAAAGGAACGAGGAAGAGATAGCGCCATGGCATTTCTCAACAGATGATGATGAAAATTGCTTTGTTTTTGCGAGCTCGAGGCATCGATGGGTGACCATGAACAAACGCATCAACACATGCCCACTTTTTTTTCCGGAACAGAACCATGTGAATGTCGTCAGGGGATACACAATAAGTAGGCAAGTCTCTCTACATCATTCATACACATGATGAGACGGGAAGTTTTACAGTGTGTGGGTGGGGTGGGGGTTCCCTCTCGGAAAATCCCCTGCTTTTGTTTCATGGCATGATGGTTCTGGGGATGATGATGTCGCCGATGTTGTTGTGCCATGGGTCTGCCAAGTGGGACGCCAGGTTCTCCAGGGGGCCGGTGCCGGGGTACGCCGATTGCTGCACGCAGAACCCGACGAAAGCCAGAATCGCAAGGCGACCTGCGTGTGAGGCAATTCGGTAAGCAGGTGGCGGGCGGAACGTGGGTTGGAGCCTTGGGGACCTGGGGTAAAGATGGAATTTTTTGCAGATGGTAAGGAAGAAGGAGGAGGCGAGAGGGTGCATACCGTTCTTGATCTCCTTGACCTTGTACTCGTGGAACTTGGCGGGGTCCTTGGAGTAGCCCAGGGGGTCGAAGGCCCCGCCGGGGTACTTCTTCTTCTCGGTGTCCTTCTCCATGCTGCGCTGGTGCTCCACGAACGCGATGGCCAGGAACTCGATGACGAGGATGGTGGGCAGGTTGCCCCACGGCACGGGGTTGCCCAGGTAGGTGGCCTGCCCGCCGGGGATGGCCGCCCACTCCTGCGCCTTCACCCAGTTGCCCAGCCCCAACGCCTCCGGCACCAGGACGCCCGGCTTCAGCCCCCAAACAGACAACCGAGTAAGCAAATCAGAACCCATTTAAAACCCGCCGAAGCAGAGACGCCGTCCATCAAACTGGCTCTCTACCATAGAAAAGAAGATGAATCATGACGTGCTGCTACTCACCACCGCCAGCATGGCCCATCTGCAATGGATGAGCTCAGACTCCTTGAACCTCTCCAGGTTCTCCGGCACCTCGCCCAGCCGGAGCGGGTCGAACCCGAAGTCACTGCACCCATTCACAGGATCAGAAACGACGACGAAGGGAGACCGCAACAGATCACAGGGGAGAAGGGGAAGAGAACGTACCCGGGAGCAGAGCCGTCGAGGTAGGGGGGACGGGGCTGGCCGGGCATCCAGTCGGCGGACATGGTGAAGCGGGAGGAGCCGGCTGCGACGTTGGGGAGGGAGACGGCGGCGGCGAACTTGGACCTGGAGGAGGCGAGGAGGCCCGGGGTGGCCACCGCCCAGCAGAGCTTGAAGGTGCTCGACGCCATACCTGCGGTGCTGCCGCCCTCTCCCCCGGTGAGTGTCCTGCAGAGACAGAGAGCGAGTTCGAGTTCGAGGTACCGCTTCCACGACAATGGAGATCGGATTTAAGGACGATCGGCGACAGCGTGGGGGGAATCTGGATGGCGGCTCCCATTGGTGGGCGGCGTCCCACCGCCGGTCCGTCATTGGGCCACGTGGTCTCCTCGCAATCTGTTGAGCCGATTGGATATGTCCACGTGGCGGCCCCACCCCATCCTCTGATCCAGGTCCGGCAGCAAACCTCAGCCACGGAGGTGAGGTCCGAGTGATTCCGGGATGGGGAGGCCGATTCTTGGAGCGATCCCGGTGCTCTCGTCCGTCTGATCGAGATCGGAGGCCTCTGATGGACCACTGTACGGCTATAAAAAATCTCATGCTTTGTTGAGATGGCGCCGGTAGGAATCTCCCACGTGTGGGTGTGACAGATGAAAGTTAGGATGGATCCGGATGGTCGCCAATAGTCTGATTATTTCGACCCATAACTTGACTAAATGACTCAAGAAAGGAAAAATTACACAAATGTGACCCAAACAAAAAAATAAAAATTACATGCTACGACTCAGAAATAAGTGATGATCATGATGATAGACTGTAAGCGAGCAATAAGAGTGCCAAAAAAAATATGGCGTGGTAGGGGATGTCCCTATCAACTCTATTCTTGCATGGCGTTCCGTTGTCGGACACCATGCAGCTGGGAGTACCAAATCAGTAGATGATGTTGTGCCGGACAAATCTAACTACCACTTCACAGGTGACCTCCCGTAGGGGAAGGGCCTCAGCCCAGCGAGAGAAGTAGTCGGTGGTGGCTAGGATATACTTATGCCCTTTAGAAGATGGCGGGAAGGGTCCCGCATCATTCAAACCCCACTCAGCGAATGGCCAGGTGGGGGCTGTGGGATGCAGTGGATTAGGAGATCTTCTCAGCACTGGGCGAAAGGCTTGGCATTGATGACATGTACGGGCAGACTGGGTGTAATCTGCATACATGGTTGGCCAGTAGAAGCCTTTGACGTTGATATTGTGCTTCATTCTATCTCCAACCTAGTAAGCACCACACAATCCCAAATGGACTTCATGCATGATGGCTCGAGCCTCGGTCGACGAGATGCACCTTGAAAGAACTGACTCGTCTTTCTCGTTGACAAGTCTATATAAAGAGTCACCGATCAACTCATACGATGTTGCCCAGCGGAGTACCTGGACCCTTTGAGCTCGGTCAGGAGGGAGCCACCCTTTCTTTAATTTGATGATAGGCTCATGCCAATCTTCTTCTTTTGGAGGAGTGTTCTGGTCGAGGTCATGGACCCTATAGATGGTGAGACAAAAGTTGCCTTCGAGTGAACTCAACATCAGTCTTCTATGCTTGACAGTGATGTAGACCTCACCCTTGGGTGGAAGCTTAATGGTCGTAGCCAATTTTGCTAGGGCATCTGCCTGGGCATTGTTGCTCCTGGGGAGATAATATATTTCAAAGAAACAGAATTTCTAGATTAGTCTAGTGATGACAGTGTGGTATGGAACCAACTCTTCTTTCCATACATCATAGATGCCGAGGACTTGTCAGACTTTTAGCTGGGAGTCCCCGTGAGCTTTAAGGCATTTGATGTCCATGTCGAGAGCCATCTGAAGCCCAATGATTAGAGCTTCATACTCAACTTTATTGTTGGTCAGGGATTTCATGAGGGTGCAAGAGTTATACAAAACTCCACCTTGAGGAGTCAGGAGGACAATATTGATACCCACCATAGCGGATGAATTTTGATTGTTCCGAGTAATCCCCAGAGAAGCACCATTGAAGTAGAGCTCCCAACAGGGTAGATTGGCTGTATGGGCATCTTGCTTTTGGTAATGCAAGACATCTCTAGTCTGTTCAGTAGGTGTTGGTGATTGCGAAGCAAGGGACTCCTCATCGGGGAGTTCTGTGTTGAGGGGCAAATCATCCGGCACTGGATGGACCGCTAAGAATTTAGCCATGCCCTATCCCTTGATCACTTTCCTAGAGACGTAGGAAATATCATACTCCATTAACAGGAGAACCCATTTTCCCAATCGGCTTGAGAGGACGGGCTGCTTGAGGAGATACTTAAGCGGGTTATGATTGGATATGAGCTCAACCCGATGGGATAGGAGGTAATGCCATAGCTTCTTGATGGCAAACACTAATTGCCAAGTAGACTTTCTCCATGGGGGAGTAGCGATACTCAGCACCGATCAATTTTCGGTTGAGGTAGTAGAGCGGTTGATCTTTGCCCTCCTCATTAATTTGTGCCAATAGGGCTCCTAACGAAGTGTCCATGGCAGCAATGTAGAGTATGAGGGGTTTACCCTTGACTGGTGCACCCAGGACCGGCGGAGTGAGGAGGTACTCTTTGATTTGCTAGAAAGTGGTCTGGCATTTCGAGTCCCATATAAATGGGGCGTCCTTCTTCATAAGCTTACTAAAAGGCATGCATCGACCGGAAAGGTTGGAGATGAACCTCCAAATGTAGGCCAATCTTCCCTAGAAAGACTTGAGCTTGGTAAGGTTCTTGGGTGGTGGAAGCTCGTAGATTACTTTGATCTTGCCAGGGTCCACCTCAATTCCTCGGTACCTAACAATGAAATCGAGAAACTTGCCACTGGATACGGTGAAGGCGCATTTCATGGGGTTCATTTTGAGACCATATTGTCGGAGTCGATCGATGACCTGGTGCAGATTGTACAGATGGTCCTCCCGCCTCTTGGTCTTGATGATGAGGTCATCGATGTAACACTCGATGATGTTGTGCAGCATTTTATTCAATATTTTGGTCATGGCCCCCTGGTAGGTAGCACAAGCATTCTTCAATCCAAAAGGCATACGCTTGTAGTTGAAGATCCCTTTGGGGGACCAAAAAGCCATGTGATCCTTATCTTTGAGAGACATCTGGATTTGGTTGTAACCGGACGACCCATCCATAAAAGACAAGGCTTCATGTTTGATGGTCATATCGACCATGGTTTCTTTAATCTGAACTAGGAAGTCATCCTTCGGACATGCTTTGTTGAGGTCCCGGAAGTCTATGCAAATGTGGACTTGACCATTTTTCTTCTTTACTGGAAGAATATTGGCAAGCCAGATCGAGTAGATGCACAGCTCAATGAAGTCAACCTCTACCATTTTGTTGACTTTGGCTGAGACTTGGAGCTCCAACTCATGGTGCATGCGTCGCTATAGCTGTTTGACTGGGGTTGCTGATGGAGAAATGGCTAGCTCATGCTCGGCTATGGAGGGGTCTAGCCCTTGCATCTCCTTGTACATCCAGGTGAAGCAGTCCTTGTATTTGAGCAGGAGTTGCTTGTAGTCCCGCCTTTCTACTTTAATATGGAGAGCACTGATGAATGTTGGCTAGTGGGCTTTATCTTCACCCAAGTTGACTTCGACGAGTTTGTCAATGGTTGCCTAGCCACTGCCCTCCTGCTCGGGAGGAACAGGTTGGAAGTCGATGAAGTCTTCATTGTCAGTGTCAGCTTCATGTACTTCTTGGTCTTCAAAGCCAAACGATTCTCAGACCTCTTATTCAACTCAAAAGTGAAATCCACTTCGGGGCATTACATTGCGACATGAGATTTACTAACGCTAGTGCCAATTTTAGCATTTCTACAGCTGTCCCGCCTTGACGTCTACTTTGCAAGGTAGTGAGATGGAATGGAGTGTAGTGGAAACAAAGAGAAATGAAGTGGGAATGGACTGAAAAGTAGACGTCAAGGTGCGATGTGACACGCTTATGACCCCAACTGTTAGGAATCTTTCTATCATTCAAAAGTGAAACAATCTCGGATGATCTCGGCAAAGGAACAATTGCTCGGATGAAAACTGAACTAAGGAAAACGTGCACATGGTGCATAGAGGATACCGTTGGAGAGCGATTACCAGCTAATGTGGATGTGCTGCAACCAGGGTGAAGGAAGAAAAATAAAGAAGTTGAGATAAGAATCCGATCAATGATGCTTTCAAAGAATCAGCCTTAATGGCTTCAAGGAGAACGTAGTACTTGATTTAGAATGGAATATCTCATGTCGACATCGATCAAGAGCCAGTGGACTCCACTAAGACCTAAATAAGAGAATATTTCTAACGCCGAAGCTCAAAGTCCTATATGATGCATGCCGGGCTAAAAGAAAAATTAAAACAAACTAAAATAGAAGATAATCAAGGATAATATTGCTAAACCGTCCAGGCTTGGTCAAGAACCCAAATCTCTAAGTTGACACTAAGCCGAAGCTCATTTCTCCACGTATCAACTTAGAAATTGAAACCATCATCCCAAGTCTTAGACGACTCAACGGCCTATCCGTGCGATCAAGACTCTCTTGGAATTATCACTATTTTTGATAAAGGGGAACTCAAATTTCAGGTTCATCTAGGCCACAAGGTCCTTGATATGCTATAATAACGTAAATACCATATAGTAAAATAAATGCATGCAGGGATGGAGTGATGTTACCCAAGTGTTTTCTGAGGTGCCCAAAATCTGTAGAAACTTTTAACCTTCCTGTGCTCACAAGAGGTCAGTGAAACAAGCAGATATTCAAACATAGCAATGAAGAGTTAACCAAATGTTCATGAAGAAATGGCGTCAATATGGTTGGTCGCTAATTAAAATTAGCGTCTATACGCATGAACATGAATTCTTATAATTTTCCCAGCCAAATTATTTCCTTATTCAAGCAAAATAAGAAATAGCATCCAAGAGTGGAGACGCTCATTCTCCGCACAATTAATATAGGAAAATAAAAAAAACAACGTCAGTTTAGATGGTTGCTTATTGAAACTATGTCCGTAGAATTGGACGCTAATTCTTTGATAGTTCCGGAGTTTCAAAACCTCCCCAGAAATGACTCGCAGAGCCCCAATCCTACTCGGATACAAACTGCTCCGGGGTTTCCTATATAAACACTCTTACCCTAAGTAGTTCCCTAATCAATGCAATCTTAAAAATTCAATTTTCTCAGCAGCGGCCCCTCTACAACACCCTAGCAATCCACATGGGCTCTCTGCAACTTATTACAGAGACTCCACCCTGTTCTGTACTTCTGCCCATGGATCATCTGATTCGTCGCCCGGAGAAAAAAACCAAGATGGCTCTGCCTAAGATCGGGGAGATTGCCGGCCACATCAGCAGACATATCATGCTCAACCAGGTTTGTTCTAATCATTCTCCTGTTTATGCCCTGTTACAACCAAATCCCTTCAAAGCCCTTTTCTTCAACCTCTTCTTTCACTTTTATAGTCCACTATCCGAAGCTCTTTTACAGACCTTCTCACCCGCATGTCTTTTATTACTTTTTTCATGTCTAAGCTTCTCTGTTGCCTTCTAATTTCCCTTTTCTTTTCAGGATTACCCTAACATCCCGGGTGCCAGGAGATATACCAAGAACAAGTGGCTCCCACTTCTAATCTCCAAGATTACTCTAGATATGAGGTCCTTTCTATCCACGTGGCATCTCCTAGGGTTGATTACCCATGCAAAGCACTACCAAAACATGCACTTGGACTGGGCCGTGATAGGCGCACTAGTGGAGATATGGCACCCCGACACCCATACGTTTCTATTTCCTACATTTGAAGCCACAATGCTATTGGAGGAGACAGAGATGTTACTTGGGCTCAAAAGATTGAAGCAAGGCGAGGAAGAGAATATGGAAAGCATGACTCAACCAATAGGCTCAACAGAGATCCTCACCGGCCTAATCCCAAGCTCTAAGATGGTGAGTCAAATCAGGATGAACAAGGGAATCAACTTGATGAAACTAGCAGCATGGGTGTACAAGCAAATGGGCCAAGCTAAGGAAGAAGACATGGAAAGCATCATGAAAGCATTCGTGATTTGCTTGGCATGAGCTCTACTATTCCCTACTGTGGACGACTTCCTAGAAGAAGAGCAATTGAGTGCCATCAGTGAGATATGGGAGGGAAAGAGGATCGGTCCGGCGATCCTAGCCTACTTGTATAGTGGGCTCACTTCGGCGGCCATGGGGAGTCCTCTATATGGGTCCATGCTACTTCTCACAAGTTGGGTGGATCTCCACCTCAAATTTGATCCATGCGGGGAATCCCAGCCAGCGCCCAAGATATTCTCCAGGAGTCCACTCCACTATATGACAGGTGTTCTTGGGTTAAGTGATAGGGTGGTCAATTGGGTACCCAAGCTAAAGAAAAGAGTAGAGTGGAGAGAACACTTCAAGACCATGCCCCAGATGATGTTCACCTATGCACCGGGTTTCCTCAAGACCCAAGACCTCCGTGCCTGGCTTTCCCCTGGTGTGGAACTACGACTCATCGGTGCTACGAACTTCTTCTTGTACAACTCGCACTGGTGTCTTCCTCAACTCGACTTGCCACGTCATCATTTGGAGGATGCTTCTCATCTTCCACCTATCAAAAGGAGGGACCTTCCTAGCAAAGAAGATGAAGAAGAAGTCAACACTATCAAGGCCCTATGGAAGGTGAACAAACTACACAAGCCAGTGGAGCATGTGGAAGAGGACAGGGAGATGTGGAAAACCTATGTAATAGAACTTAGGAAATTGGGAGCCAAAATGGCTCAATGATGATGCATTTTCCCTTAAGGAGTTCTTAAGCTTATTGGGCCTAAAACTAGACTGACACTGGGCCTAGAGGGTCACACACATTAGGGTTATGGATGGTGAAAGAATATTCGCAATATTAGACTGTTAAGGGTTTTTGTGAAAAATTGAGAAGTCTATAAATAGTTACGATGGAAAAATCCTAGGTGAAGCATCTAGGTTTCTCGGGCCGTCTCTTTCTCTCTCCTCCTAGGGAGGGGCAACCCCTCTCTCTCCTCCTTCTTCTCCCTCTTGTCTCTAGCGTAGAGATCATGGAGGTGTTGCAAAGGAGATCATTCGTGGGCGTTGCGACAAGGAGATTCCACCGTTCATGCCCGTGTGGATACTGCTAGAAGCCGTTCACTTGCGCGGCTAATTTTCGTCACGAGGGATTGTTTCCACTTCACTGCGATCTGAGTATCGCAGAGATAAAATCGAATCTCGTAGTTGTAGATTATCATCGGGAATAACGAAGGAGCGATCAACTCGGCCGGGTTAAAATTTTATTTCTACTTTCCGCTGCGTTCTTCGTGTTCCCGGCCTTGATCCTTACAGCGGGGACGCACACTCGTCTTTTACGAAAGGCTGAGATAGGTTAACTTGGCATGCGAAAATTCTGGGGGTATTGAAAGGAGGGTGAAAAGAATGATAGGAATGCATAGGAAGGATTGGCATATGGTTGATCATTATGAAAAATTAGGACAAGGATGGCTGGGTGAAATGCGGATGTGCCAGTCGATTTCTCGACGATCACCTGCGGAACCAAGTGTTTGGCTGGGGATGTAGAGTCAAGGCATGACACGTGGGCACGGAAGGTCGTGCACCACGTGGAGAGAAGGAGGTTCTGCTGGTACTAGTGTAGACGATTGTGGGGGATCGTGTACTAGACGTCTTCCCCATTGATCACAAGCAATCGATGTTTATTTTACCTTTGGCAGAGCCCAAACATCTTTGTTTCTACTGCCGAAGAGGAAAGTTAGGGACCCTAGGAGCCGCGACGTCGGGAGGGCTTAGTCCATGCAACAGTGACAGAGCAACATCAACACATCAGGGATAACTAGGGGTAGAAAGCTTGGTTCCAATGTAAACACTAGAAAGGGTATAAACTCTGAGTTTATGAGAACTAGGTACTGTCTTGGATAGCGGAGTAGTGGATACTGACTCAGTAGGGAGCAAGTAGGTCCTGGCTCGGGTATAGGGTCTACCTGGGTAGAAGGGTTAGGATCGAGCTAGGAGACAGATGGTAGTCTACTGGACGGCGTTGAGACTGGCAGCTGGCGAGGATGGGGGTTAATTTCCTGATTGGATTACATAACTATATTTCATGAAAGACATTTATATGAGTGCATGAAAGCCTGATTACATATGTGGGCAAGCCACAGGACAATTTCATCATTTGTGACGGTCCCTGGGTCATTACGTTATTGTGTGGGTATTTTCGCATTTGTACATAGTGTCCGTCAAAGGACTTATGACTCGGTAGGATGCCACCCGAGGGGCATCATAATGTATTCCCAATATGAGACAGTGTCGAGATCGAGGGAGTAGGGGTGCCACGGGCACCACCGTGCTGGAGCAATTAGGCGTCGCTAAGACCGAGGAGATCGAATGGTGCGGGCACCACTTGTGACTGGAGCGACTGGGTGCTGTTGAGATAGGGGTGACCAAGCACTGTTGAGGCTGGAGCAATCAGACGGCACGAGGGTGGCCTTGCCTGGAGTGACCAAAAGCCATTGAGCTTGGAACTACCAGGTGGTGTGGGCATCGTTGTGACTAGAGCAGTCGAGGCCGTAGGCATCACTTTGGCTGGAGTAGTTGAGTGCCGTTGGCATGGTAGTGACCAGAGTAGTCGGGTGCCCTAAGCACCGCTGTGATTGGGGTGACCATGCGCCATTGGAATTGGGAGAGTTGGGTGCCCTAGACATCATCGTTAGAATGATCAAGTGCCATAAACACCGCTGAGACTGGAGAGCCTGAGTGCCGCTGGGGGGGAGGTAGCTGGGTGTCGCCAGGACTGGGTAATCGGGTGTCGTGGGCACCGTTGTAGTTGGATTAGCTGGACATTCAAGGCCGTAGGCACCGTAGTGACCAGAGTAGCTGGGTGGTCCAGTGCCAAGGGGGGGGCACTGTCGAGACTATAGTAGCTGGGCAGTCGGGTGCCAGGGGCACCGTTGTGGCTGGAGTAGCTGGGCGGTCGGGTGCCGTGGGCACCGTTGTGACTGGAGTAGCTGGATAGTCAGGTGCCATTGGCACCAATGAGACTGGAGTTGCTGGGCTGTCGGGTGCTGAGGGCACCGTTGTGACTAGAGTAGCTGAGGGAACTGGGCGCCGGGAGACCCTGGTGGTTAGGCACAATTGAGACTGGTAATCGGGTGTCGGGGGCACCGTTGTGACTGGAGGGGGTTGGGCACCAGGAGAACCTAGTAGTCAGGCGTGTCTGAGACTGGTAGTCGGGTGTCGGGGGCACCGTTGTGACTAGAGGGGGCTGGGCATCAGGAGAACATGGCAATCAGGCGTGTTTGAGACTAGCAGTCGGGTGCCGGGGCCACCATTGTGACTAGAGTAACTGGACGCCGAGGAACCTCGGCAGTCGAGCATGTGTAAGGCTGGCCGTCAGGTGCCAAGGGTGCCATTGCAACTGAAGTGGCTGGGCAGTCAGGTTCCAAGAGCACTGTTGTGACTGGAGCAGCCAAGCGCCATTGGGGCTAGAGTAACTTGGTGGCATCTGGACTCACAGTCGGGTGCCGGGGGTGTAGATCTATTAAAAATCTACTTTAAAAAAGAAGAACTAAAAAAAGGAGAAAATGAGATGAATGATAATAAAGGGATAAAGGAGGGAGCATGCATGGATGCTAGGTGGAGTGTCATCACCAGAGACATGCGGGCCTCAAAAGGTATAACAATAAATAAAAGGGAGGGATCGCGATGAATACCTTGAAGCGTGGGAGATGTGAGTGTTTACCTTCTCTTCCAAATCGGCCAGCCGATGGAGAGAGCCTTCCTTGAGATTACCCTTGCAAAATAGACAAAATAATAATCAACAAAAGATATGGATTAGCAGTAGCTACAACTACACGGTGGAAGACACGATCGTGCACGAATCCCTGAAACACGGCAGCTGATGAAACCACGGCTCGACAACTACTCCTACTAAAACTAAACCCAACACCCTGATCACACAGTCGGGGGACTGCCAGAACACGGATCACCCTAGCCACTCTACTCGGAAAACATCACGGCACCTCTACCGTGGAAGCCTGAGCCCACACACGAAGGCCCACACCGAAATCACATGATCCAGAACACGGTCATGACCTCGCTGTTGTAGACTCTACGTCGGCTAGGGGAACCCTCGGTGACGCTCACCAGAAACCCTAGACCTCGGCTCCAGGGAAAGACCCGAAAATGACGCACAAAACCTTGTCTCATAGAAGAGGAATAGAACCTCGAGTCCCGACAAACTCACGTCATGTGACGGGAGTACCGCCCACTAAAACCAAGGCTGGATGCGTCCACTAACATTTTAGTCTGTGCCTCAAGTGTCTCCCTCTGGCCTAGCGGGAACTAAGACACTATACTAGTAACCATAGAACAAGGACTAGCTAGGGTCACGCTCATCAGCGCGTGTCCTCTGCCCCCAGCTATGCGTGTGGTGAGGACACCCGAGCTAGAGATCGGTGTAATGCGACAGTGCGTCACTACAGGACACGTAGCACTATTCGGGACTTGCAGACTTCCTTGTGGCTTGGAGATGGCATAGAGAGCTATCCAGGAGCATGGATACCTTTATTCTCTTCATTATGGATCTTTTGTAGGCCCATTTGAGGCCAATTAGATGGCATTAGGGTCATATTAGTGTTTATTAGGCTAATAGAGTGGTTAGTGGGCCCATTTGTTCTAGCCAAAGAAGGAATGGGCTAGCCGCCCCCCCTCTTGTAGGCCCACCTTGGGGGGGGGGGCGCCCCCTCTCTCTCCTAGTCCCACTTGGGCTTGGGAGGAGGGTGCCCCCTCCCTTCCTACTCCTTGTAGGAAAGGGCCCTCATCCCCTCCCCTTATCTCTTTATCCCCTTCTAGAGAGGACATTAATTGTGTTTAATTAGGATTCTTATTAGGATTTCTTTGGATAATTAAATTAGGGCTTTCCCCCTCCCCCTATATATACTCTTGTACTTTTTTTTGGAGAAGATTGATGAATAAATTTTGTGAAGTTACAAAGAGAAGGCTGTGCCCTCCCTCTTCCTCTCTCTCTTGTGGGTGTGACTCCCTCATCTCATCTCTTCTCTTCCTCTTGGGTGCGACGCCCAAGGCATCTTCCTCGGAGTTCCCGCTACTGGTGCTGATAGGAGGGTACCTCCTCGACATCCAGTAGAGCGCGGAGTTCTCCATGGTGGTCGTGTTGTAGCGTGGAGGCGATTTGGTACCTTGCTGCCCTGGGAGCGCCCTATGTGTCTGCCTGCAGGACAGAAACATGGCAATTAGGTTGGTCTGCCCCCTTCCCTATCTCAGTTCGGCCTGAAAATTTTACTTCACCTTCCCCATGTCTCTCCTCATCCCAAACCAAATTTTAGGCCAAAATCCATCTATGGCTGAAGTTTCCTTTAAAGCCCTTTTTCCCACGCAGACTGCACCTGTGCAGGCCTGCAGGGATAGAACCCGACCACAAAGACATTCCCGCCCCCCAAACCTTCTCTAAACACCCTAAAATTGGTACACACTCTCCCCACATCATAGCCAACCCACCATTAAAATTTCACACCGTTCTGAGCCAGTTTGCCCTGCCTAATCCCATCCACCATCTCTACTGCCCAGTCTGCCTGCACTACTTTACAGAATAGACCCTCGCCATGCACTGCTCCCCACGCCTAAAACTTCCACTACGAGCACCCCCTCCACTCATCCTCCCTCTTGTCACGTACATCCCCCATCCTCCAGAGAAAACCCCAGCCTAAAATCAACCCGGAAGCCCCCGTGCCACATTGTTCTTTCCCTGTCTGTCCTGCAACCTGCAGACAGACCAGATTGCACAGGTGCCTGCTTTCAACATCGCCCCAGCTACCACGATCATCTTCTGTAGCCCTCCTTCCACTGGTGTCTCTGGGACATCCCCACCTACGTCCTCGTCGAGTTTCATGTTCAGAGGATGTCAGGCCTCCCTTTGTGTTGGTCTTCGGCACCTGCGTAGACCGGCCTTCAGTCTGCCCGTCGCTCGTGACTGCACCGGAGGTTCTAGCCGGTGCCGTCGGCTTCTGTCTTCTTCTAGGAGGATCGTCCACCACTACAGCGTGCCATTAGGGGATGTTTGCACCTTCCTCTGCCTCCATGATGCACCGTTCATGCTACTGGTTCCAGTCCGTACCGGTTTACGACACATGGGAGTCGCCATCCTTTGTCCACTCACAACCCGTCACCCTGCTTCTCACGACCCCGGATTCACTGTGTAGCCTTTGAAGTCCCGCGATCAATGACACCCAAGAGAGGGGGTGAATTGGGTGATTACAAATTTTAATGGAATCTTTGCCGATTTAAACAAGTGTGAAGAATAGTCACAATGAAGTTCAGATCTATGTAGAAATTATTAGATCTAACAAAGTCTATCACACACAACGGATCTTTGGTACCGTGACGGAGGTGTGAATCTGAAGATTCTACTCATGTAAAGTGTTATCTTCCTGACAATGTTTGCCTTGTCGATCTGAACCCACCTTTTAATATACTAGAGATCTAATGTGGAAATGATAGGTTATGCTAAATCTAATTGAAGAAATACAAGCAACTTAATCTGAGTGTGTGCTTGCACAGAATGGAGATAGGAGAAATGGATCAAATCACACAGGAGACAATGATTTTTAGGTGGTTCGGATGCAACAATGGTAACCTACATCCACCCCTCACGATCTGTAAGGATTCACACACTATCTACATGATTGAAACATGAACACACACTCATGGAGAGTTTGGAACTCTCACGAAGATGTAGATGCACAGAAATACACACGGGTATGAAGAAGAAGAGCCATACACACACACACGGATCATGGTAGATCCAACACACACAAATGTTTAGAGATTATCGGAACCCACACTGGCAACTCAAATAACAATGGAAGTATAAACATAGTATGCACACACAAGCACATGCGTCGAGACCGTCGTCTTCTCCAAAAGTCGAGGTCTCAAATACAACCCTCAAGAACAACTACACTCATGGGCACCGCTCGACTCATCCTTCGTTCGCGTCACCCATGGGTGGGGGGCATTTGTGGACATGCAAAATTGCACGCCCATATGGCCCATCCGGTCTCACATCAACAACAACTTCAAGTAGAGAAACCCCCGGGGATCTGGTCACCTAGACTCCCCGAATATGTACACTACCGTGGAGCCGCCTCCAGAGTCACGACAACGAAGAGAAATCAACCCCCGAGAAGCTCACAATTAGTGGGCCCCGAAGAGAATCAAGTGGACCGCAACTCGTGCTCGTAATGGGCTCAAGTTCTCCCCCAACGGCACACTCGTCTGCCTTCGCCCAGCACACTCCTGGCACCTTATGCGGCACACCTGGTGTGGCCTCTCAACAGCACACCCGGACAAGCCATTGGCCGGTACACCCCCCCCCAGCGGCACACTCGATGCCGCTTTCTAGCTGCACACTCGCGCCTGCACTACCCAGCATGCCCTCAGCTACCCCCCCAGTGACACGCCCCCGTGCCCCCTCCATGGCACACGCCTCCAGCGCCCCCAGCTGCACACTTGTAGGCCCTCCCAACGGCACGTTACCTGGGTCTTCCAGTGGTACAACCTTCTGGCCTCTCAGCGGCACACCTTGCCATCCGGTGCAACCGGCAAACCAAATCCAATGCCCATCCCCTAATGATCTTTGGCGCGCAGCGGACTGGCTGAGGTGTCGACCGGAGACGAAGATACGCAGGCTATCTTCTGCCACCAAGGGCGGGAAAAGTCAAATCCCCATTCAATGTCAGTCACTTCCCGCCGCGGGCGCTCATGCTCGAACGCTCCCGCCACTAGGGGGTATAAAAACCCCTCTTCTCCAGCGAATAGAACACAACACAGACACAGAGAGCCACCACTGCAACGCTACCAAGCGGAAGAGAAGTGAAGAAGAAGAAGAGAGGAAGAAGGAGGGCTCTCCAGCGGCCACCGAAGGAGAGAGAGTAAGGGAGAGGCAGAGAGAGAGAGAAATCATGTAGCAGGGAGGTGTTGGGGGAGCAGGGAGCCGTCGCTACTGCTCAACCCCAACACTTCCTCCCCTCATTCTTTCTTCTCCCTGTCCTCGAGTTCTTCCTTTTCCTCCCACTGTCTGTAGCTTTAGCTCCAGTGTATTGTAATGTATATGGCCGACCACGGTCATTTCTCCTTGTGAATGAAACTAGCATTTCGTGACTTTTGGATGCTTCTGTTGGTCTGTGCTATTGTATGTCTGGTTGCCCCTTCTACCTCTCCTCCTTTCAGGTGCTTTGGGTTCTTCACGCCAACTTCTTGCTTGCCCTTATCCCCACTCTCTGCCTGCAGAGAGGTGGTTTTCCCTTCTTTCCTAGACATTCAGGCCCAATACCCTTTGCAACTCTCTTGCCCTATTGACTGGAGTCTCCCTTGAACTGGCCAAGACCGGCGTCCTCGTTCATGCACCTTTGGACCCCTTCTCCATCTTTGCTAGAGTTCCCCCCCTTTTCTTGGTCTGATTCCACTCTAGACCCCCATTCAAACCTTTAGTCCGGTACATCCTCCAACAGCTGGACCCGGCAAGGCCTTCTCCTTGGTCTGCCCTGTACACCTTAATCCCTTTTGGCCGGCACACCCCAGTCAGGCTCAGCCCAGTACAGCCTCCCTGCCCGCCTAGCCTGACACACCTTGGTGCCAGCTGGCCCGGCACACCCCAACCAGACCCTACCCGTTGCACCCCCAGCCCGGCACAGCCTCTCCAACTGGTGCACTCCCTAGCCCCTCCAGTCCGACACGCCCCTTGAGACTCCCTAGCCGGCACACCAGTCCCTCCCCTCTCACCCGGTGTACCCCTAGCCAGTCCTAGAGGCATCGTTCATCCGCCGGTTCCTCCTGGCTTTCCGAGGTTTTATCAAAGGTGTCATCGCCCTTGACGCGCACCTCAGATTGTCGGGTTCCGCCATTCCATGTGGGCGTGTCCCCTTTATTACCCTTACCATCCGGGTTAAGGGGAGATGCTGTCGAGTTTTTGTTAGAAAATAATGAATATAGCAAAGACAAAAGGAAGCAACAAACAAATGGGGCAACACCACGTTAAAAGACAAAAGGAAGCAACAAACAAATGAAATGACTAATGGTAAAAGTGCTCAACCAGGGGAGAGGACTGTGGATAACACGAAGAGGACCGGACTGAACGATAACCCAGCGATCTGAACACTTGTCATGGGAAAAAGGAAGAAGGGGAAACGATTAAAAGAAAGGAAGAGAAAATTCACGCACACCACGTAAAACTAAGGAGAGAAAAGAGAAGAAAGGGCACAAGTGATGAAGAGAGAACCCCTCGCTAACCTTTGCCCGCCACACTAGTTCAACCTTAGCCGGCACGCCCCTCACAACCCTTGCCCGGCACACCTATTCCCGAGCCTTCATCGACGCGCCCTGCCCTTGGCCTTCCCCGGCACACTCCAATCTCACCCTGGCCAGCACGCTCCAGTTCCAGTCTTCCCTGGCACACTCCAACCCTGCCTCGCCTGACACGCTCTTAGCTGATCTTCCTCGGTACACCTCTTCTTGGGCCCAACCGATACACCTCCGCTAGCGGCACACTCTTTAGCCGGCACACCTTCCCCTGTCCAGCCCGACACGCTACCTCACCCACATGACCCCTACCCGGTACACTCCCTTGGCGCCTCCATGGCACACTAGCCCGAGCCCTACCCGGTGCAGCCTTCTACCCTCTTTATACTTTGCCCGGCACAGCCCCAAGTTTGCACTGGCCTCCCTTTTGCCTAGACCAACCTGCACAGACCCTGAATCCCCTCTGCACCTACCTTCTCCCAGTCTACACGGACTCAATTCCCCCTTTTTTGCACCGACCCTGCCCAGGCTCCGCACCGACCTCCTCCCAGCCTCCGACGGCCCATCCCCTCGCATACACCATAAATGTAAATAAAAGAAGTATGACGGTAATAATGATCAAAACAAATCCAATATAAACCAGGCCCCTTCATCATATTCTTCAAAAAGAGAAGGATAATTAGAATTCGTCTCCATTAAATAATCAAGATTATTAATCATAAAGTAATCCTCATCTTCATGTATATCCTTAAATGAGTTATTTGGGCCACTATTCTTCACAGTGATACTCTCCATCTTAAAATATTCACAGGATGGGGTGATCATATCAATATGATCATCATTATCCTTCAATCCACCACCTAATGCCTTCCCCTCCTTCATCATGGTGTTGCTAGTGCACTCCCCCTCACTCTCACTATTGACATCTGATGCCAAAATGACAGACATAGGATCATCATTATCATCATTCACGTGTTGAGGAGGTTGGTGTAATATTGAAGCAGGGTCATGGTAAGTAAACCAAAAATACACAATCTGAGGTTTGGTGTAGTGGCCTAGTGAATCTCCCATAGAATTGATATTACTATTGAAGGTAGGGTGAGATGAGTTGGGCTGAAGTTGATTACACATGGGTTGCCTATGGACTTCTTGGGGTGAAAGGTCAGATGAATGGACTTGGATTGTTTGATCCATCTGAGGAAAATTTGGATGATTGCTCCAGCCTAGGTTATAATCATCAGAAAAGGTATCATACTCGAGCTGAGAGAACCCTAAGATATATTGGACTTGAGCTTGGATGACTGGTGGGAGTCGGGCTATAGCAGGACACTCACTCACATGGTGAGTAAGACTGGCATAGAAATTGCAGGTTTCCTTAGAAGTCTGGGATGGACTTTGATATAGAATTGATGAGGGTTGGACAATGGTATTATCATCTATCTTAGAGTCAAGCCGTACCCATTTTTCTATCTCACGATGCCTAGCCTGCATGAAAGGTCTTACATATTGTTTATGAGATGAGATTGAGGTAAGATTCATCGAATTTTCACTCAAGGTTTCAAACAGATCATAAGCCTCATCTTCACTCCTGTTCATGAATGTCCCTTCACAATCTATATCCACCATTTGTCTGTCATAATCAGATAACCACTCATAAATGCGTACATAACTTGCCATTTGGGCAACCCATGATGTGGACATTGATGTAACAAATCCTTCAGCCTTTCCCAAGATTCATGAATCTGCTCTCTGAGAAGCTGAGTAAAGCTTACAATCACCCTTCTCATGATGTTGGTCCGGATTATGGGGTAATTTTTTTAAAAAAATTCTAATTGCATAACTTATCAAGTCCTAATGGTCTTTCCAAAACTCCTTAATCAACATTTTGATTTATCTTTCAATGAGAACGAAAATAAGATCAACCTAAGGGCATCATCACTAAAATTTTAGATTTTGACTAGGGAGCAAATTTCTAGAAAATCATCTAAATGATTATAAGGATTTTCATTGCGATTCCCCTGAAAAGATGGGAGCATCTGGATGATATTAGGGCCAATCTCATAATGATCCACAAGAATGTCAGGTAGTTCAATATAGGTTGGAAATTTATAAATAGAAAGAATATAGTATTCCTTTATGGGTGTGGGTTTCCTTCCAATATAATGCGGGATGAGACTCGAACTGGCTAAGACCTACGACCGGCTCAAAGTGCGGCCAGCACTTGCACGTGAAAGACAAGCCAGGCGGCTGACCACTATGGTGTTCTCTGGGTGGAAACGTCTCTCAACAGAAACTCTAACTATCCTAACGATCGTCCCTTGCGAGGGAAACGCAAGATCACAGCAGTTAAGGAACCACTATCCCCTAGGGTATACAATTGGAGCTCAGTGCCCGACTGAAGCTAAGGAACGGTTCTCACTCTCACAATCACGGTGATTGTACGTTGGCTACGGCCCTAATCTCACAAATGCAGCATATAAGAAAATATACTAGATAAGCAATATGAAGATGGGAACGTCACGCTTACCTCCATGACTAACGCGTGGGGAAGATACCCCCGGCCTGATCCGACAACCCCGATACATGACAATGATTAATCGTACAATTTCAAAAAATGGTCCACTCCTCACAGGGAGATAACAGGCTACAATCACACAATTTGGGGCTGCTAGAATGTGGGTTGACGAGCAGCACTCGAGGGAGCTGAGGGGAGAGAGTCGTCGTAGATCGGGACGACAATCGAGTACCAGACCAGTTCTACCCATGCTGGTCACCCTGCGCAGCAATCGTGCAGGAGCCAGTGCGGCTAGATCCGGCGTCCAAACGAAGTGCCGTTTGTGGGAGCACGTCGAGGATAGGCTGAAGAACACCTGGTCTGGATGGCCCGACCAGATCTGTACCAATCTAGTCATGACAACTCCTGCATGATTGTTCAATTTTTGTTCGCATAGAACTACACAGTAATATTAAATAATTAGTAAAAAAATGTTTCCAGTGGACGATTGGGTCTTCGCTGGCTGGAGATCTTTGGAGATGCCCGAAGGAAGATCTTGATCGAAGGGCTCGATCAGATCTGATAGGTTGACGACGTGGGATCTCCCACAAATCACTGCTGGGTCCGGTCAGATCTGCACAGGTCGGCCTGCGCAGTCCCACGAAAAGATTTCCCATGCCCAGCATAGACCTCAGATCGGCATGAAACCAGCGGTGATGCGAAGCCGATAGAAAAAGGCACAATATATAAAGATTTCAGCTACAAAGGTACCGTGAGCAGGGCTGGAGAATTTTCATATCAGGGATGCAGATCTCTGGATTGCCAGGACAGATAGAACTACGCAGCGCCATGGCTCAAATTGTTGCTAGAGATATGCGTCTCCGATCGACACGAAACTAGTGCCAAAATGCTCCTGACTCACAGAAGTACCTCTGGTAATTTTACCATGATTGGATCTGAAGAGTATGAGGCGGTGGGTGATTCGTGATCTGAGAAAGATTTCTAGATGGGCGGAAGCAGCACAACACACGAACGGGATGATAATGGGCCTCAGCGTCGCACCTCGGTGTCGGGGAGTCGCACCCCAGCTAGATCCCATCGTAGTACTAGCACTTGAGCATCACACTCAAGGAGCAACATAAGAGAATCACTCTCTAAAACACTCACTTTTTTCATAAATTCATCAATCTCTCATTTGTACTTCTCCTTTGGGAAGGAATAGAGTTTCTTCATTTTGGTTTGCAAGGAAGAGCCTTCTTATTCTTTGGCCAGCTTGGCAGGAGGAGTGTTGACGACTCCTTTATCTTTGTCCTTCTACTGCTCGAAGGCCTTGAGGTCAACTATGTTGATTTCTTTAGGCACGGGCCGCTTATCAGCTGACTTTTCCTTCTGGCTTGAGGCAGGTGGGGTGGAAGAGTATCTGGAGAGGAAAGCCTCAATTTTTGCCACCAGATCGTTCAATCGGTTGAAAGACTTGATTTCCATGCCAACCATCCATTCGAGGACTTCCCACTTTAGATTTTACTTGTAGATCTGGACCGCATCCCTTGATGTGGTGGGTGCTTGCCCCTCATGCTAAGGTTCTGCCATCACTTGATGTATTCTAGATCAGTTTCATCATTCTTCTGCCTGGTTGCATAGAGTTCGGCCATGGTGACCTCCCTTTTGGTGATGTAGAATTGCTTTCAAAACTTTTGTTGCATATCTAGTCAGTCAGTGATGGACCCCACCGGCAGGTTTGAGTACGATTCAAAGGTGAGCCGCGTGAGCGAGGACCGGAAGAACTTCAACAGGTATGATTCATCGGTCACTAGATCACGCATCACATTGATGTCATAGGCTATATGTTCCTTCGGCGAACCTCACCCATTGAATTTGTTGAACTTTGGTGGCTTGTTGACGCCAAGAGGCAATCTCTTGGCCTCATGATGGATAGGGTAAGGTACCTCGTACACATCAAAAGAGGCATATTCATCGCTGCCTCGATCTGCTAGCTTCATCTTGATCGTCTGCTTGATCATCAGCTTATTTGCCACTATCGGGTCCACCAGTTCTAGGTAGAAATGAGCAGACTACATCTGTGGCATTGCCAACACCGTTGCCTGAGCTATAGTGGCGGTTCCTTGGTGCTAGGGAGCCAGTGGTATCGAGGCCGTGCTCTCAGTGTAGGGGAGTGTCGGTTGAGAAGCCATCTTCTAAAGTGAACCCTCAAACTCGTTGGCACCTCATCTAGATGTTTCAGGAGGGGCCTCACCGTACTTCGAGGTAGAAGCATTCATGGTTAGTTTGCTTACATGTATTTTCAATGCTTCAATCTTTTGTTGATACTTCTGGAGTAGCATCATCATTGCTGGATCGGGGATTGATGGTCTACGAACTTGACCTCCCCCTTCCATTGCAGTATCTAGAGAAGGTGCTGGCCTTTCTCCTTCATCTTCAGTAGTAATCATGTTCTCTGTCATGGTGACTGCATCTGAGCTTGTTTTGCCCGTGAGGGCTTGTATTACCTTGACTGTAGCTCTCCCACTTCTGGTGATGGGACTCGGCCTTTTAGCAAGCCTGGCAACTTCTTCATGGTCTTCGTGGAGGGCCCCGTACTGGCTAGCCACTCCGGCCATATTGCAGGTGAAAATTTACAGCTTCTTGTTCCTTCGGGTCACTTTCCTGGTTTCCTGGTTGGCTATCCAGGGAAAGTTAATCTGTATGTGGCATGATTAGCCACCACCTGGGAGCCGAAAATATGTCTTGATAGTCTATACGCCATTGCTCTGACCTAGAAAGGGAAGAGCAAGATGAATGAATTGTAGTAAGTAAGTGGGAGCCCGATGGTCCCCTTATTTTGGCGAGAAGATGAATGGAGGCTTAATCCCATCGAGCGTGCCAGCTTGTGGGAATGAGATTTTATTTTTCTTTTATTTATTATTCTTAGGTTATTTATTAGGGGGTTTATTTAAGCATAGGGCGTGCCAATCACTGAGTGACGAGTTTATTGTGCGCACCGTCTGACAGATTAGACGAAGGTGGATATCGTGTCGGGACCTGAAGCCCGCCGTACCGTAAAGGCTATGACATTAATTATGCCCTACCGAAAGAAGGTCAACCCTTGATTAATCACCAAAATAGAAGGACCCGGGGGTCGAATAGTTTGAAAAAGAAAAAAAGTGTTGGGAGTCTTTTTATTGGATAAAATAGAATTTAATCATGCAGTCAAGCAAGTCGTGATATGATATTTATTAAGGTAAATTAGCTCCCGATACGAGGCAGAGAACTTAGATTCAAATATCACCATCACACATAGTGATAGCTTTCAGTCGGGCCTAATTAGACCTTCTGCAAATCACCATTTTATATACCAGAGAACCAAAACATGCGGGCATACAGGATATGTGTACTTATGCATATGCGAGTGCCTATGTGTGATAGTGCGTAGGTAAATTAACACAAAAGAAGTTTATTTCTTTATTCGGAATTGCATGCCGAATTTAGTTTTCAATAGAACACTTGTGATGTATGCAACCACAGATGCTTATGCATTATTTGATAGTCCAATGTTGGTTGATTGAAAGTATACTGTTATTGTATTATTTAGCCATTCATTTATTGATTCATTTGTCATGTTCTGAGAAGAGTTTGGTGGCACCTCCCCCATCCCAGAACATACCGAGAAGGATATAGGAGACTCGTCTACGAAGAGCCAAGACGGCCCCGTAATAGACGGTCATGTCCAGGTGACAATCCCGTACCTCATGATAGGTGGAGGAACAATCTCGGTCATCCATGAGGTTGTTAATCCATGCTTGCCGTTTTATTTGTTGAACAACTTTTATTATTGTAGTACATGCATACAGGTTCATGAAAACCAACATGACTACGCTCCGACTAGTTCATATGTCACCGGGACAATGTATGCCGGGGAACGACACTTGTTCATTCATTTATTTTCATTGTAGGGTACCTTGCCTTCATAATTCGACATGGGTAGCTGTGACGACTCTGACTCCAGATACCGGATATACCCGATAGGACTACCGAGTAGACCCGATACCGCTTGGAACCCGTGAAGCCTCCCAAGACCTGTAAAGCTCCGAAGGGAAAAAGGATTGTCGTGTAGTACATTGAAGTTGTTGTGTCCCCTAGGGCACAAATATACTATATGTTGTTTAGTTTTGATACTAGACACAAATATTGTTTTGTTTTGATGATAGCAACACAGTGACTCTGTGTGAATCTTAATTTAGTCACCATGAGCTTGTCAATATCGTCCACGGTGGCCCCGGCCTCCCTCGGCCTCATCCCCGTCGTCGACGTTGAAGTTCCCCTTGTTCTGCTGCGCCCAAACTGGTAGCAGAACCATTGATAGACCTTGTAGCATCCACACCTCTACCTACTACGTGAATCAGCCCGAGCCCCCTTCTGTGGGATCGTTCTACTCTGAGTCCTCTTCGCAGCAGAGCTGGTTTCGTCACGTTTCGTGAACGGCATCAACCGCTACAGGCATTTCCGTGCAACTGCACTCAGACTGCTCCTGTTTCTGAGCGCCCCTTGGCAATGCCGACACCGACTTCTCCTGTGCGGATTGGCCAGAGCCCCCTTCACAAGAGTTCTTTGCCCCTCGAGTTGCCTTTGACCCTGAGGTGGTCCTGTCCATTTCCGTCGATAGCACAGCCCGGGGCATCCATTCTCCCACGACTGCGCCTGACCGGTGCAACCTAGTCTGCCTAGAACCTATAGCAGACTCGACAGCATCGGCACGCCTCCCTCTGCTAGTTTTTGACCCAAGGCGTCTTCACCAAAGTTGTAGCACACGGCGATGTGAAACCAACGCAAGTGGTTTTGTCCCATTCCAAAGTCAGCACCGAAAATTCCACTAGGGCTGTTACGGGCCTGTCCTGCTGCTCGCCCAGGAACCTAACACCGACCGTCTGGGATACCACGACCGGTGAGAAGATCTGACGGCCGCCAGCTTTTGAGGGTTTGTAGTACCCACTATCTGCTACGCTCACGAGCTGGTCCCGCCATGTTTGGAGTTCGTCAGTGAGCATACCTGTCGATGCACCACGACTGCGCCATCCAGTCCTGTGAGGCAGAACCACGCAGGCGAATGGCAGTGACCTCCTCCACCTTCCAGCGACATCGGCTCGACGTCAGAGTTGTAGGCATCCTTCAGCATCCCTCAAGCTTCGTCCAGGCATTGACAGCACCTCGAGTGGACGTCGGAGCGAGGCGTACGGTCATTGCTTGGTTTCCCCTCCCCTCGTTCCCCCCTCCTGCGCGAGGGTAGTGCATGTAGTGAATTGCCCCCATCCTCGTGATCCCCCTCCCTGCGAGGAGTGTAGTAATTGTAATAGCAGGGACATCGCCAAGCCTCCTCGATGCAGCGTGTCCGCCGGGTGCACACGCTCCCCGGTGGCCCCTCGTCTCCGATCGGTGCCGGTCTCTTCAGACTCGGCAAGGTATAGATCTGCCCTTTGCTTCTTGGCATTGCTCTCTTAGTATCTGTTCAACGTTCACACCGAAGGTGAGGAGAGCTCATTCCAAATTTCCTGAACATTGAGTGCCGACCGTCGCCGTGTGAGAGAGTGTCGTCATACCCGCCCTCGGGCACTGGTTCTGCCTCGGCTGAATCGGGCGACCTTCAGACCTTAGGCCTGTCCTCCCCCGTATACTCTTAGCGGCTCCAACCGTGTTGGCTGCCCATGGGTCACCGTCCACCCCTCCATCGTCGGGTTACCTCGCGAATCTAAGTGACGCGCGTGGTCAGTCCGCTATTGCTCGGGTCCCTGGTTCTAGTCGTGCTTGCTGTCGCATAGATCCTAGGGCATCTGATAGCTCGTCCCGCATTAGGACTTAGTAGGGGGACTGCATCCGTGCACATTGTGCATCCGTGCACATTTTGAGCTTCCATGCATTTAACTCAGTGCACGTTCAAAACAAGTCCGTGGATGAACAGTCCCGTGCATACCAAGTCCGAGCAGCTTTAAGTCCGTGCATGTTACCAAGTCTTTGCACATCGTCACAAACCCCGTGGATGTATTTATGATGTCTAACTAAGTCCGTGCATCCTCTTTCTCGATCGAGTCTATACATGCTTTCTCGATCGTAGACCGTGCATATAACTTGTTCTGTTGCATCTTAAGCCTTTACAGCATTCTTTCTTGAACATATGACTCCGTGCACATTTCGTTTATGTGCTATGAATCTTAAGTCTATACACGTTCTTTCTTCTCACATAAAGATAGAGTCTAATGGAAGGGAGCTGCTGTGATCATGAAGTCTGAGGAAGGGGGCACGTGATCCTAGATGCGAAGACCCTGACACGTGGCCAAGACCTTCATGATCCTTCCTAGCAGAATGTTCCCTCCACACGCCTGGGGCATGACTCTGATGGTTCATCACTGAAGCCATATATATATTCCGTCACTGTGAGAGAATAATAGTGAGTAGAAGGGAAGAAGAAAAAATTAAGAAGAAGACAAGGCAGATACAATGAGAAAGATATAGAAGACGGCAAAGAAAGAAGGGTGATCAGACAAGAAAAGAAGAGGTAGAGAGAAGGAAGGAAATAGGGAGAGTAATCTGCGAGGTGATAGCAGATTGTAGCAGAGGCCCAGTAGAAGAAGTCTGAGGAAGAAAGAGAGAAGGAGAGTTCGTGAGTCTGCTTGATTATTTACTTCATCAGGTGTTTTGGATCCAGTCCAATCCAGATCTGCTCCTTAAGAGCTACATTGGTTTTCACATGCTATTGGTTAGCTTTTCTTTTTTCTTATTTTCATCTTTCGTTGTATTTTTCTGATCCTCTGGTTGTGAGGTCAGGGTCCTCCTACGGCCACAAGAGAAGAGAGATTTGTCTCCGGGTCTTGCAGGTGACCTTGTGTCATCTGTGGGTTTCCCTCTGGGCATCAGAGGAAGGGAGATTTCTCTCTGGGTTTTACAGGTGACATTGTGTCATCTGTGGGTTCTCTCCGGTCTGGAGGAAGGGAGACTTTGGGTCTCCGGTTGCTGGTGACTACGTGTCACTGGTGGGTGCCCTCCTTGGTGGAGGAAGAGAGGAGTCTGTTCCACTGGGCAAGCTGTTAGGCAGTAGTGTGTAAGCCAAGCTGTAACGCTCAGCGATCGCAAGCTGTGTTGTGCAGCAGTGAAGCCACACTCAGATTTGGGTGTGGGGTGGATGTAGGTCTGTGGACCGAACCACCTAAAAGCTTTGTTGTCCATCATGGTTTGTATCTTGTGTGCTCTTCGCTAGATGAATGCCTAGGAATGTTGATTGATTGCTTTGCTAGCTAAGTATGCTTGTTAGGTGCATGAGAAAATCTCTCATGAGAACTACAGATTGATCTATCGTGTCTGACTTTATCAGTTGAGCTTTAATTTGCGCATTTTTGTTAGAAGATCCATTCACCCCCCTTCTGGATCCTCTCCTACGCTTCACTCTATCTATCAATTGGTATCAGAGCAGGGTTACTGGCTATACAGATCCAACGATCTGCAGTAATTCCTGGTGGTTCTTCGTGGTTTCTTCTTCTCCTTGCTATTTTTTTTCTATTATTGGTCATTTGCTTCCGATTTCCAAATGGCTCACCCTTCTGTTTATAACGGATCTGATTTCCCAAAATGGCTTGGCAGTCTGTGCACATTCATAGTTTCCGTGAATCCTAACCTCTGGAATCTTGTTTCCAAAGGCCCGCATAGAGTTCCTACAGATGAGTCCAAATGGACAGACAAAAATAGAATGGAGAACAGTGAAAATATGAGGGCTCTCAGTATTCTAAGAAGGACTGTTGATGCTGACATTTTTCCATTTGTTACAAATTACAGGTCCGCTAAAGACATTATGGATAAATTGAAGGAAGACTATGAGGAATCTGATGACATCTGCTTGATGGTCAATGAGAACAACTACAACAGTGATCAAGATGTGTTTGAAGATGCTGAAGAGGTAAATCCGTTTGAGAAGTTCACTTTAGATGATTGGGAAGATGAATATGCCAATTTGTTAGTATCTCATGAAAAATTGAGAAAAAAGAATAAAAGCCTAAAAAGGAAATTAGTTAGTCTAGAGGAACTTAAATCTAGAGGTGGAAGCATTGAGATCTTGAAAACTAAAAATGAAATCTTCAGAAGACAATTGTCGAATCTTGATGCTATCACCTCTGAACTTGACCAAGTTAAAGCTGAAAAAGAAAAATTCAAACAACAATGTCAGGAATCTGAACAACGGTTAATTAATCTTGAAACTGAAAGCCAGGTGATCACTGAAAAGCTTGAAGCTATTAGTGCTGTCAACTTAAAGCTTCAAGAAAATATTGAAAAACTTGAATCTGATAATCAGCATGAAAATGTCAATTTCTTAACTGACATTCTGTTCGATGATGATATACTTAAGGAGGAGAACATGAAATTGAAAGCTGAAACTAAGAGATGGATAGAAGAAAATGAGCATCTGAAAGGGTTAAATGCTGCTATGTCAGAAAAGCTCATTGCCTTAGAAAAGGGAAAATATGTTCCTAACAAAAATCAAAAGGAGGTCGAACTAAGACAAGAAATCGAGACCCTCAGAAATCTGAATAGTGTGATGCATCAACAACTCTCGGTCTGTGAGGAAGAAATAGCCAGCTATGAGATCCAGATTTCTTCCCTTCAGTCTAAGATAAATGATCTGAATGCTTCATTATCAAAATTCACCAAGGGAAAAGATAATTTAGACAAGCTGTTGGGAATGAAGATAAATTTTCAGAAAGAGGGGCTGGGTTACAATCCTGTTAAGAAGAAGACCTTTGAGAACAAAATTCATACATCGTTTGTAGCTAGCTCGAAACAAACACCATCACCTTCTCAAGTCACATCACCGAAAAATACAGATCAGGCTGATGACAAGAAAAGTTTAAAACCTACTGAAAAAGGTAAAAGGAAGGGAAATGGGCAGAACACAACCACAAACACCCAATTGCATACTGTACACAATTCAAACCCCCATACACATGCTCACAAAAAGAAAAAGGTGTGTCATTACTGTGGTAAACTTGGACATCTTATGAGTGATTGCTTTGTATTGAAGAAGGATGATTTGAATTTCAGTAACATGCATGCTGAAAAATCACATGCTAGAAATCCTGCATTTAGGAGAAAGAAAATTCACTGTCCTCACTGTGGTAAAGTAGGACACACGGCTGCACAATGCTGGTCTGTTGGTGCACAAACCAGAGCTTATGGTTATCACCCTATTCACCAGCATGTCTCTGATAAAAATGAATTTTCTTCACATGGCCAACATATTGTATGCTTTAACTGTGGAAGGTCAGGCCACAAAGCTGTCAATTGCTGGAATAAAAGAAAGAATCCATACCCTGTTAACAGAAACCTTCATCCACATAGACATCATGTTTACACTAGTGTGCACAATAGGATGGAGTCAAAATCTGTTATCTCATGTCACTACTGTGGTAGGAATGGGCACTCTATGGATAACTGTTACACATTGAGAGTTGATGATTACCATGCTCATAGATTGCTCAAAACACACTTTAAAGGTGCGTCTAACAGATCAGGACCCAAGACTTCTTGGGTACCTGCTTGTGGGAAATAAAAGTTTCTTTTGCAGATGTGCCTTGGTGGAATAAATAATCGAGGGGTTGATAAACCAAGGTACTCAGAAATGAAAGACCCTTATATTCAATTCTCAGGTCAGTTATGTGCTTTTGCTATGAGGTTTACCCATTCTAGGCTTATTGCACAATTGTCTATCATTTCTATAATTTTTGTAAAATGTATCTTCTGAAATGGAATGTTTATCTCACTTGCAAGTATGTCTCGTGTCATTCTTTGCATACTTGTCATTTGCATTCATGTTGGCATACTATAGAAATTCCAAGTGTTTTTGGGAAAAGTTCTTAAGCACTGATTGAGGGGGAGCTGATCTAGTCATCTCAGTATAACTGTGAGCTGTGGATGGTTGAGTTGTGTGTTATTGTTCTGGTCTGCTAACTGACTGAATTGTGGCTGGAGAGCTGCTTTGTCATGGGAGCATTTCTCTCTCCTAGTTGAGTATAATCAGAATTCCTATCTATTGGCCATGGATCATTGAGGGTATTTCAAGAATGCTGACTGTGGCTGTTGGGTGCTGCTGATCATTCGACTCTGACTCTTACTCTTGCTGTCGAGTAAACTTTCAATTCATCACCTGTTTCTGTCCAGTTCAAGCCATTCTTTCTGTATCTGATCTCTACCATTTAACTCCAAAAAAATCATAAAAAAAGGGGGGGAGTTATACCTTGATGTTGACATCTTTACCAAACCTTCATTTCTTTTGATCTCTAAGACCACTCTGGAACTTATGCAAAACTGTTGAAATCACTAATAAATTGATCTTCTGCATGTAAGGTTTATATCTCACTTTTGATTGTTCTAAATTAGCCTTAAGTGTGATATCAATAGTTAGCAAAACAGTCTGTTTACTGGAAGTGCTCTGGTGAAGACTTCATTAATCTAAAAATTATTAGTAAAAGGACTGCCTAATGAGGAAGTTTGTCTTATGAGAAATTAATCCTTCTTCACAGATCTTCTGGAATTAACTCAGGGAATACGCCATAAATATCGGTAGAGCAATGGCAAATTTGTTGAGAAACTGACCTCCTAAGTCAATGAAATTTAGTGGTCATGTCATGATACAATTAGCGCAGATGTTGAAGCAAAGGAAGATAAAAAGATCTGAAGATAAAGAGATCACCACTCTATACTATGATATGCTATCAACACTTACTAAAGTTGACAAAATGTAGGAAAGCAAAGTCGGCCAATGTCAAAGCCGACAATCGAATGATGGAGCTAAAATCTCTTTTTAAGAGATGCTCCCTGAAGATGTCCTATAAAAATGCAAACCAAAAATGATCATGCCCTCCCATCCTCCACAACCCCTCATGGGTCACTCTATGTAAGAAATGAGCAATTAGATGATCAATCGTCAGACAAGATCTATTTATTCACAGGGGGCAATACTGACCAGAAATGATGATAAGAAACATGATATGGGTTCCCTACCGTCAATGCTAAGATGGACGAGAGGTGAAAGGGAGGAATCCTCCGATTGCGAAGAAGCTCATTCAAGAATGAATGATTACAAATAGTACATATTTGCCAAATGGCCAAATAAGATGCTTAACCATTGGCATTCGAGCCAACAAATATTTCAAAAATATTTGTACAAAGATACCCAAGCATATCCGATTGTTGGCATCCAAGCCAATAAATATTCAAAGAAGTTCAAGATGATCAAGCATCGGCATTCAAGCTGACAAATATTCAAAGATATGCAAGATGGTCGACTATCGGCGTCTAGGCCGACAAATATTCAAATATGCTCAAGATGTTCAATCGTCGACATCTAGGCCGTCGAATATTAAAAGATGCTCAAGATGTTTAAGATGTCCAACCATCAGCACTCAAGCCGATAGATGTTCCAAGATGTCCGAAGATGTGTGTTCAAAATACTCAAAGATATTCGAAGATGCCCTACCATCAGCATTCAGCCGGACATATGTTCAAGAAAAATGTTCAAAAAATGTTGAAGATGTAAAACTGTTGGCATCCGCACCGACAGATATTCAATGATGATGAAGATGTTCAACCATTGGCGCCCGCACCAACAGACATTCGATGATGATGAAGATGTTCAACCATTGGCGCCTACGCCAACAGATGTTCAATGATAATGAAGATGTTCAACCATCGGCGTCTGCACCGACAGAGGTTCAATGATGATGAAGATGTACAACCATCGGTGTCCGTGCTGACAAAGGTTCAATGATGATGAAGATGTTCAACCATTGGTGTCCGTGCTGACAGAGGTTCGATGATGATGATGATGTTCAACCATTAGCGCCCACACCAACAGATGTTCTAAGATTTTAAAAATATTCAACCATCGGCACCTGCGCCAACAGATGTTCGATGATGATGAAGATGTTCAACTATCGGCATCTGCGCTGACAGATGTTCGATGATGATGATGATGATGTTCAACCATTGGCACCCGTGCCGACTGATGTTCGATGATGATAAAGATGTTTAACCTTTGGCATCTACGCCGAAAGATGTTCGATGATGATGAAGAGGTTCAACCATTGGCACCCGCGCCGATAGATGTTCAACGATGTCAAAGATGCTCAAGAGGTTTAACGATTGACATCCGAACTGACAAATGATCAAAGATGTTCACAATGTTCAAAGATGTTCAACCATTGGCACCCGGGCCAATAGATGTTCCATGATGTTTCAAGATGATTGAAGATATACAAAGATGTTCAAGATGTTCAACGATCGGCAACCAAGCCAACAGATGTCTAAACCATCGGCACTCATGTCAGCAGATGTCAAACAATGCACAAAGATGCTCAACCACCGGTGTTCATGCTAATAGATGATCAACGATGCCAGAAATATTCGACCATCGGCACGCATGGCCTTTCGAGGTCTTAGCCGAATCGTCTGACCTAGACCTTCTGTCTATGTCAGAGAAACCCGAACTCCTTGCGTCGGTACAATCCCAGTACTAATGAACCACTTAGCTTGATGCCCATGGCCTTTCGAGGTCTTAGTCAAGGGGTATGACTTAGACCTTTCGTCGAAGCCAGAGAAACCTGAACTCCTTGCATCGATGTAATCCCAGCATCGATGAACCACTTAACTCAGCACCCATGGCCTTCCGGGGTCTTGGCCAATGGGTATGACCTAGACCTTCTGTCTAAGTTGGAGAAACCCGAATTTCTTGCATCGGTGCAACCTTAGTACAGATCATACCACTTAACTGTGCCTATGGCCTTTCGAGGTCTTAGCAGAGGGTCCTGGCCTAGACCTTTCATCTAAACTGGATAAACCTAATCCATTGCGTCAGCATAAACCCAATGTTAATGGTACCACCTCAGTTGGCACTTGGCTCCCTGTCAGGACCAATCTATTGTCCAACCACGATAATTGATACAAACCAATGGCTAAGACCTTTTGTCTAAGCTAGATAAACCGAATTCCTTGCATTAGCACTAACCCAATGCTGACGATACCACCCTGGTTGGCACTTGTCTCTTGTCCAAGACCAACCTATCCATCCCACCGTGATGGTCAATGGCTTAGACCTTCTGTCTAAGACCAAATAAACCAGATATCCTTATGTCGATATAGACCCAATATCGATGGTGTCATCTTGATTGGTGCCTGACTCTCCATTGGGACCAATTGATATAGTTCACAACTTAGACTATTCACCTAAACTCAAAGATGTTCTACCCCGATATCAATCGCCTACTGAGCAAGAAGCTACACCCGCAGGCCCTGCTCACTCATCCCTCGTCCGCGATACCTGTGGGTGGGGAGCATTTGTTGGCATTAAAAAAAAGAGAGAATTAGCACCTCTTCACGTAGACGCCAATTCTTGAATTGGTGCCTACGTGAATTGATGCCAATTTTATCAGGTCGACTCAGCCTCCTACAGGTCGACTCATACAAATTGGTGCCATTTCATGTAGAAGTGAATTCATTATGTAACGACCCAGAGCTCCGGATATCGATAACCCGATGTAGCATCGAATTACTGCTACCATGAACTGGGAAAGTCACCCAAGAGACTGATGAGGCCCCTAAAGGGTTGGGGGAGTTTGTCGAGGGAGCGTATAACAAATTGGAATCACACCACGTGCAATATGAATTAGAATAGTATTTTAAACTGAAATGCGGAAGTAATTTCAAAGTCCCCTTAGAAGCGCCGTTTCGTATCCCCAGAGGATCTCATAGCCGTGCGAAAGGAGGGAAGGTATACGGTGGGGGTTTTGAGATTTTCAAAAGAAAGGAAAGTTTTCTATTCCGAAATTAAAGGCATACAAAAGAAGATCTGCCACCTAGGTAGAAACAGAAGGAAACATCAAAATAAGTAAGTAGGGACACCCTCCTAAGGGTGTGCCCCGGATACATCATCAGCACACGCCCCAGTCTCATGGGGCTCACGTGCGTCAGCAGCCCCAGTGGGAGGCGAGTCCTTGTCCAGGTCCACCACCTGGCCTCCTGCCTCCGAGGCGTCCGCTGGTGCTCGCTCCTCAGTGCTCGGCACCGGCACCGGCTCCTTGACTCCAGCATCACCAAGTTCCCCCTCGCCAACATTGGCCTCCGGGCCATAAGGGGACGAAGGCGGAAGGAGAGATGGGGCCGCACAACCAAGACTATCTGCTGTGGCCTTCACAGTGGCACTCCAACCCTCCCGGAAGCCACGATCACGGGCCGGCCCGTAGAACTCCAGGGTCACCTCCGTCAGCTCGTCCTGATAGGCCGAAGAGGAGCGGAAGCACCCCACTGCTTCTTCGCCCGCAGTCGACATCGAGGAGCGCAGGGTGGCAATCTCCATCTCAACCTCCTGAGCACGGGTCTTCATGGCCCGGACCTCCGCCGCTTGCTTGGCTGCTCGCTCCTCAGCAGCATTAGCCTGCGCCCAGAAGTGGTCCCGGTCACGCTCCATCCTAGCGAGGGCTAGTCCCTGCTAGACCGACTGCCTCTAGAGCTCAGCATGAGCCGCCTCGAGCTCCTCCAAGTGCCCTTTGAGTTCTGCTTGAGCGGCCTGACTAGACTCCAACATCTGGGCAAGCCCTTAGAAGTGATGCCTCCACGCGTCGAAGGCACTGATGACTAGGCTTGCGCTCCTTGCAGTCGCTGCCATCAGCTCCTTTTCGGCACCAAGGCCTAATGGACTGGTAAGCTCGAACCATTACGTGCTCCTCTCCATGAGATCGACGATCGTCGCGATCCCGGCCAGCCCAGAGGTCAAGTCCCGAGGAGGAGAGGCTGGGCTACGCTGAGGAGACGTCGAAGGAGAAAGAGCAACATCGCCCTCCACCACCGGGACCTTGCCCTTGTCCTGCCCCAGTACTGTGGAGACTGACGCAGAGGCAGCAGCTGCCGGCTCCCCAGCCGATGGTGGCAGAGTCCCAGAAGACAGCAGCTCAGATGGCAGAGGAGGCAGAACACAGCTCCGAGCAGAGGTGGAAGTCCTTGCCCGCTTCCTCACCCGACACTGGGTATCCAGCGCCGCCAGATCATCGTCGGTCAAGGCGACGCAGCTTCCACTGGCCATGTCAGACTCTTCACCAACTGAACTGGCTACTCCTTCGGTAGAGTCCCTCAGTGGACTAGAGCCCCCACTCGCCACACACACCTCCGGCGAGCCCACCAGAGGAACGCCGACGGGGATCAGGTACTGCAACCTCCCCGAAGCAAAAACAACCGCGACTTGGGGGGCGACGACGGACACCTGACCGGCTCCCAGAGCTACGTCATCCACATGGCGGGGAACGTTCCGCGGCTGCCTGACGATCTCGTAGGTCCAACTCTGCACTTAAGCCGCCCCTGAAAGAAGAGCCAAACTGTTCAGGCGCCCTCACAACCAGGGCAATTCAATAATGAACAAAGTCAGTACCCTGTGGCAACGGGGGACACAATCCCAGCTCCCGAAGCAACGCTGGGGTCAGAGCAAAATCCGCATCAATGAGAGGATACCGCTCAATCTCCTTCAACTTCTGGCACTCTTCAGCCCTGAGAGAAGGCCTCTTATCGCGCCAAGTACGGCGGGAGCCCCTGCGCATCCATCTATCGGACCCCTCCTCCCAATCGTTCGACTTGATGAGGTACACGTACCGATTTGCTCAACCCTTGCGGTTGGACGCGGTACTGGAAACTCTAATGAAATGTCGGTGGGTGCGAGCCTTGAAATAGGCAAATAATGTATCGGCTGGACAACTTTGGAGGAGGAAGAAGTACCGGAACAGATCGACGGTCGGCTCCACCGACGCTCTATGGCACGAATAGACAAACCTGCAAAGGATGTTGTAGGAATTGTGGGTTATCTCCCTAGGATGCTGTCCATAGTAATGGAGGACAGACGCGATGAATGGATGGATCAGAACACAGAAGTCAGCCTGGAAAGAGGCTACTGGGACCATGATCCCGCCAAAAGGGTAACTCATGATATCATTTCCCACTGATGGGAAGATGATGTTGTACTCAGGGGGCATCTGGAAAGCTCCCCGCAGGCCATGGAACACCATGTATGACATCATCGGTGGGGAACTTGGCTGACTAGTTCCGGCACCTGAGGTGCTCGGCACTCCACCTCGGCTGCGAGTCACTTCCGCAGAAGGAGAAGGATCGACTCTAGGGATTCCCCTACGTGGAGGCATGACTACGGAAGACAAAAGACAAGGGAGAAAAAAAAAGAATCCTCACCGAGCTTGGGGAGGAAGACACCTACGACGAGCGCTGCAATCGGCGAGACGAGGATGGGAACTGCGGGGAGGCCATGTAGTTACCTTTATAACCACCCACGACAAGCCAGAGCCACTCTTCGCAAGGCAGGTGAAAAGGCACCTGTCACAGTGTCAGGCGACCGTTCAGAGCCCGCGCTCCCAGAACGAGACAAGACCTGAGTCATCATTACCTGCATGGCCGCTGCCACCGCCAAAAGTGCCTTCTGCGCCAAGCCAGCCCTGAAGCTTTCAACACCCATGATGCGAGGAGTCCAACCTCGGGCCTCGCGTCCCAAAGAGATCCTCTCTGGGTCGACTCTTAGCCCCCTACGGAGTGCTCGGCGATTGGGAGTAGGGGGGAAGTGAGGAGGGTAAATTTGATTTTACCCAGATTCGGCCCTATAATGACAGGCCCACTAAGAATCGAGTGCAATAAGCCCTCCCAAGAGGCGGGCACACGTGCTTGGCCCAGTAAGTAGAGGCCCAGCCCAGAAGGGCATCAGATTCTATAATAGTAAAATTCTGGGGGCAAACCAGTCTCACATCCAAAGCAAAGTCTTATTTCTTCTCAAGAGGCAACACGCCAAAAGAAGCAAGAGAAGAATCGTAGGAAGAACTTGAAGAGGAGGTTAAAGAAGCAAGTTGAACAAGCAGCAGCCATAGAGGCCCCTAAGGAGCCGACTCCTCTGCAGCGGCTACAAAAGCTCATAGATGAGCTGGAGGAGTACATTCCCCCTCGTCCCACCAAGGTCGTCACTCTGGACGATTATATTCCCTAGGACAAACTTGGGGCGGAAAGCCCGCCTTCTACAGTGGCTTCGGGAGATGGTTCACCGTCTTGAAGAAGGTGAGGACTTTTCAATCCCAGAGGAGCTCTCCTTATTCTACAAAGATGAGGAGCTCACTGTCGAGATGCTCGAGGAAATGCTGCAAAAGCTCTCCTGCAATATGGTGGCAATCCCGTCGCCCGACAACATCAATGCACCTTCGGCTGATAGCACCGGAGGCAAGGCTCCCATGGCGACATATCAACGTCGTCCGGTAAAAAACGGCTGGGGTTGCGGCTGGGGACGGGGACACGGGCGTGAAGGTCCCCTAACTCTTGATCGGGTCATACTGTTCAGAGGGGAGGAACCGGGTCCTGTCCCAGAAACCCAAATTCGGGAAATCCTTTTTATCCTCAACTCCTCAGAGGGTTCGAGCCCTAGCTCAAAAGCTAAATCTGGCGGTGTCCCTTTTATAATTGCCTCCTCTGATGAAGAAGAAGATCCAGCTAAGCTGCCACTACAGGTGGGGGCGTCAGAGTAAGCAGGCCTCTCCGGCAAGGCTGAGCCTACAAACCAGGCAGGTCCTTCTAATGAGGGCCAACATGATGAATCCTTGCTGTCTCGGGAGGAGTCTCTGGCATTGCTGTTCCAAGAAAACGTGGAGGGCTAGAATGGGGCGGAGCGCCCTTTCAAACGGGAGAAGCCTCATGGAGCTCTGAAGACTCTGGCGGAGATCATCCCGCCATTTGACAAGGCCCGTGCTTGGGCGGACCGTAGATCATTCATCATCTGAAGCGGTTCCCAACAAATGTCATCATTTGGGAAGCCATCGCTAGGAGCAAGGATCTCAGGGAGGCTCTTGTCAAGATACTCCAAGATCTAGAGGCCTATGAAGCCCATGTTGCAGGCGCAAGCATATGAGACATTTGCAGCCAACATCTCCTTCCCGTACGAAGACATGTTGCTGTCCTCTCTGTGTTACAATTGCCCCTTATATATGAGGGGGGGGGGCGATTAATGAGCACGATGTGAATCGAATTTTGGTCGACGCTAGAGCGGCCATTGACATCATGCCCTTGAAGACTTTCAAGTCTTGTACTTGGCACTTTACTTACAAAAGGTGAGCGCGGTTGAGATCTCAGGATTCAATCAGGATTCCGAGGCGGCGCTTGGTCGGGTTGAAGTCAAACTAGTTTTGGGCGATTTTGTCACCCAAGTGACATTCTATATTATCAACGCCGACACATCATATAAGATGCTACTTGGGAGGCCCATAGGATATATTCTTTTAGCTGCACTGGCTGGAGCTTGGGTTGTTCATATTCACCTAACCCATTTACAATCTTCTGTAGCCATTTGACTGCTGGGCTGACTTTTTGATGTACCCGCAATGGGGCTTGCTTCATCTTATTATTAGTCGACCTCCTAATGACCATTCGAGGGGCCATATCATGCTAGACCATGGTTAAAATAGGTGGAGCTGGCTGGGGCATTACGCTATGAATTCAGATTCCCAGAGCAGGGCGGGATGCCAATCTTCTCTTTGTCTTTGTAGGTATCGTTTGCCAATTTTCCTAGTCTTTTGCTAGGGTCAACACAAAAGCCTCATAGGTGTGCTTGGTGCAAGCTTTTGCCACCTCTTTGGGCATTTGCTGATATAGTAATATCATGTTGATGGTTGCCCCTAGAGCAGGCATTTCATGCGGGCACGAAGGATCTACCTTGCACTCGCCCATCCGTAGCTCACCCTTTTTACTCAGACTTTCAATCACGTCCTTGAAAACATAACAGTCTTCGATAGGGTGCCCGAGCATCTGATGGCATGGGCAAAAGTGAGGATCATATTTCCATCTAGCATCACTTGGACTCCTTGGGTCTGGAAGTGTAATTTTGTTGTAGTGGGTAGCCCTTTTGTTGTAATTTAGGGAAGGAGTACAACCTCTTCATTTTGTTTGCAGGGAGGGACCCTCCGGACATTTAGCTGGCTTTGCAGGAGGAGGGTTAGCCACTCCCTTCTCCTTGTCCTTCTGCTGGTCAAACACCTTGAAGTCTACAGTATGAACTTCCTTAGGCGCAGGCCGTTTATCAGCCAATTTGGCTTTCTAACTGGAGACAGCAGGGACAGAAGAATATCTTGAAAGGAAGGCCTCGATTTTTGCTACCACATTGTTTAATCGGTCGAAAGACCTGATTTCCATCCCTATCATCCTCTCAAGGACTTCTCGCTTCAGATTTTATTTAAAATCTGCACAGCCTCTTCTTGGTGTGACGGTCGCCTACATCTCATACTGCAGTTTCACCATCTTTTGATATACTCTAGGGCTGTTTCATCATTTTTCTGCCTTGAAGCATACAATTCCGCCACAGTGACCTCCCTTTCAGCAACATGGAAGCGTTCTCGAAACTTCTGTTGCATATCCGGCCGCTAATGGACCTAGTCAGCAGGTTCGAGTACCACTTGAATGGGAGTCCCATCAGTGAGGACCAAAAGAACTTCAGCAGGTAGGACTCACCCAATACCAGATCACCCATCACGTTCATGCAATAGGCTATGTGCTCTTTCGGGGATCCTTACCCGCTGAACTTGTCAAACTTCAACGGCTTATTGATGCCAAGAGTGAGTCTTTTAGCAACATGGTGAGCCAGATATGGCACCTTGTATATATCGAACGAGGCATAATCATCACCGCCTAGATCTGCCAACTTCATATCAATTAGCTTTTCAACCATCAGCTTGCTCACTATCGTCGGATCCACTAGATCTGGATAAAAGTGGGCTTGCTGCATTTCAGGTGCTGCCAACACCATGGCTTGAGACATAGTGGTGGCAGTCCTCTGAGGTTGATGAGCCGGTGGTGGTATCGGGGCCGTGCCCCCAGCATAATTATGTATTGGCTGAGAAGCCATCATCTGAGGTGAACCCTGGAGCTCATCTATGCCACACTATGATGTTCTAGGAGGGGCTTCCACCTACTTCAAGGCTGATGCTTGCATGCTCAGCTCACTCATTTGTTTCTTCAGCATCTCAATCTCTTATTGGTACTTCAGGAGCAACAACATCATTATTGGATCAGCGGTGGAAGGGCTAGGTGCCTGGCTTCCTCCCTCTGTCGGGGCAGCAGAAGCAAAGGCTAGCCTCTCGCCCTCATCTTCAATAGTAATCACGTTTGCGGCAAGGTGACTGCATCTGTGCTTGTTTCCCTAACAAGGGCTTGCACTGCATCAGCTACAACCTTCTTCATTCTAGTGACAAGACCGGGCCTCTCAGCTAGCCTAATCACCTCTTCAGATTCTTTGGGTAGAGATCCATAATGGCTAGCCAGTCTGGCCATGTTACAGTTGAATATCCGAAGGTGCTCGTTCCTCCATATCACCCTCCTGGCTAGCTGCCCAAGGAAGGTCAACTAATGAAACACTGAGACCTTCGGTGTCTTTTCTGCATGGAAGGATGGTCTATAGCAACTAGATCCCTCATCAGTAATTTCCTCTGGGTTGACTTGCTTTCCCTGATCTTCATCTTCAACAACATTCATAGCCTCTAAGAGCCGCTGCATGCCTTATGGGGTGCTCTCGAGAACTTGAAAATATCCCCGGATAGCTTGGGTAATATCATCATGCCCATATGTGGGGAAAAGTATAGGTGGTGACATCTTGTGTGGAGCTGGAAGCTGGTAAGGAGACTATCATCATCCAGCTATCTTGTTGCATCATCAGTCGGAGGCGTAGACATTCGCCTGTCGGTCGTAGCCTTCAAAGGATGGTCTGCAAGGTGTTGAAGCTGGCACCTCTATTCTCCATTGTTCTTCCTCTTCTTTTTCATCGAACTTGTCAACCAGAATAGGTTCCCATTGAACAGCAGCCGGGGTCTCCCTGTGCTTGGGCACCCATACTTGTTTCAGCTTGGTCAGCTTCGGAGCCAGACTTCTACTTGCTCCGGACTTGACACAGTCTGGCCTATCTTGAGCAAGTGCTTGAAAGCAATCACCCCATCGGGTGAAATCCTGACTTGTCGACCATTCAGAAAGACGCAGACTCCTCCGATTAGCATGGACTTGCCTGATGTCGATAGCCGGCCCTGCAATATGCCGGTATTCTTCTTGGCCACCCTCCTGGTAGCCGATGAGCGCCTTTTGTTGTAGGAAGCAAGAGAGTGGATGTGGTGGAGGAAGCATCCCACCGTAACAGCATCGGTAAAGGTCGCCCTTGTAGCAGTGACCGGCTTCATCTCCTTGACATCCACGAGCTCAACGAAAGCCACGACCAAAAAGTTGGGGACGCCCACCACTGGCGAGAAGTTGCTAAACATCGGTGGCACAGTGATGGGAATCGAGGGAATAGTTTTATTCCGAAGCTGACGTACCTCTCGATCAATTATTTGATTGGCTTTTAATCGTACGTCAAATCCTTTTAAATTTTCAGGTCGTCATGACATATAACATGGAATGGGTCATAAATGTACCTTTTGAGCATCGAGACATGAAATACATCATGGACTCTAGCTAACTGTGGAGGTAGAGCAATCCGATACGCGACCTCACCAACCCTTTTAAGGATTTCGAAAGGGCCAATATATCGTGGAGTAAGTTTACCCTTGATGCCGAACCTTCGAATACCTTGACTCGGAGAAACCTTGAGAAACACGTGGTCTCCCACTTAGAATTTCAGGTCTCATCTTCTATTATCAGCATATGATTTTTGTCTATCTTGAGCCATTTTAAGTCTCTCTCAAATGACCTTTACTTTCTCGGTAGTTTCTCGGATAAGTTCAGGGCCCAAAAATTACTTTTCTCTAGCTTCATTCCAACAAATGGGTGATCGACAACTTCCTCCATATAATGTCTCGAATGGAGCCATTTGAATACTAGCTTGGTAGCTATTGTTGTAGGAAAACTCCACTAGCGGCAAGTGATCATGCAAACTCTCACCAAAATCAATTGCACATGCCCTAAGCATATATTCTATCACCTGATTAGTTCTTTTAGTTTGACCATCAGTTTGAGGATGGAATGCAATGCTAAAGTAGAGTTGGGTCCTTAATGAATGTTGTAGACCCTTCCAGAATTGGGATGTGAAGTGAGGGTCTCGATCGGAAATGATAGTGGCGTGGACACCGTGTAGCTTGACTATTTCCTTCATATATAGAGCTACTAGAATATCCACAGACTATCAACTTTTGATTGATATAAAATGTGCATATTTAGTCAATCAGTCTATGATCACCCATATACCATCACGTCCACCTCTTGTCTTAGGTAAACCCATGATGAAATCCATCCCTATGCTTTCCCATTTTTATTCAGGAATTTCTAAGTGATGTAGCTTTTTAGCAGGCTTTAAGTGTTCTGCCTTAACTTGCTGGCAAGTGAGGCAGCGAGATACAAAGTTTGCTATCTCTCTCTTTATGTTTTGCCACCAAAGTTCCTTTTTAGATCTTGGTAAATCTTGGTAGCACCAGAGTGAATAGCATATTTTGACTTATGTGCTTCTTCCATGATCAACTTCTTAGTGTCGGCATGATCCAGCACACAGATCTGATCCTTAAATAATAGCCTGCCATCGGTCGAAACAGAAAATTCCATCCGTTGATCAATATTGTCTTTGATCTCCATTAGCATAGGGTCATTCTCTTGTAATTTGACTAGGTCTTCAATTAACATAGGTTGTGATCAGATGTTAACAATTATACTCATTTCTTCTCCTGCATCAATATCTAGATTCAAATGAGAAAAATCCTCTATAAGATAGGTTATACCTTTCCTGAGACTTGTTAAAGTTGCCAATGGTCTCCTGCTGAGAGCATCAGCTACAACATTTGCTTTGTCAGGATGGTACTGAATAGAGAAATCAAAGTCCTTGAGGTACTCCTGCCATCTCCTCTGCCTCATATTTAACTCCTTTTGGGTGAATAGATACTTCAGACTTTTGTGATCTGAAAATATGCTGAACTTCTCCCCATAGAGGTAATGCCACCATAACTTTAATGTGAAAATGACAACAGGTAGTTCCAAATCATGCACATGGTAGTTTTCTTCATGACGTTTCAACTGCCTTGAAGTAAAGTAAATCACCTTGCCATTTTGCATAAGAATGCATCCAAGGCCAATGCCAGATGCATCCGTGTAAACTTCAAATGCACCACCCTCGACAGGCAGTGCCAATATAGGGGTAGTGGTGAGATGTTCTTTAAGAGTTAGGAAACTCTCTTCACAATCCGTTGACCATATAAAAGGGTTTTCCTTATTATTCAGCCTGGTCAAAGGGATGATGATAGTTGAAAAATCTTTGATAAATCACCTATAATAGCCAGCTAGTCCAAAAATACTGCTAACTTCTGATACCATTGTTGGTCGACTCCAGTTCTTGGCAGCTTCAACCTTAGACGTATCTACAACAATTCCTTCCTTTGAAATAATATGGCCAAAGAAAGAGACTTCCTTTGGCCAAAACTCACACTTCCTAAGCTTCACATAGAGTTGGTGTTCTCTTAGGATTTGTAAAGCTATTCATAAATGTTCTTCATGTTCTTATTTGGTCTTGGAGTATATTAAGATATCATCAATGAAAACAGCCACAAATCAGTTGAGATAGGGCCTAAAAATATTATTCATAAGTTGCATGAAAGCTGCCAGGGCATTAGTTAACCCAAATGACATCACCACAAACTCATAGTGTTCATATTTGCTACGGAATGCTGTCTTGTAAATATCTTCATCTTTAATTTAGAGCTAATGATAACCCAACCTGAGATCGATCTTAGAGAAATATTCTACACTAGAGAGTTGATCAAACAGCTCATCGATACGTGGTAGTGGATATTTGTTTTTGATGGTGAGTTGATTTAACTATTGATAGTCGATGCATAGCCTAAGAGATCCATCCTTCTTCCTAACAAATAATTCCGATGCACCGCAAGGGGATGTGCTAGATCGAATGAAGGCCTTGTCTAATAACTCCAAAAGCTACTTCTTCAATTCTTTGAGTTGCGTAGGGAGCATCCTATAAGGAGCTATTAAAATAGGTGCTGCTCTAGGAATGAGTTCAATAGAGAAGTTTACTTCCCTTTTGGGCAGTAAACCAGGTAGTTCGGATGGAAAGACATCGGGGAACACTTTTGCAATGGGGATTTCCTTGAGAATGATTTCCTTGGATTCAGTGACTATTACAGAAGCTAGAAAAGCTTCACAACCTTGCCAGATATGCTTGCAACCATAAAGAGAAGAGATAAGAGGAGGGTACTTCCTATACTTGATTCCAAGGAAAGAAAATCGTGGAAGATCCGATTTGTGTAAAGAAATTCTCCTATTGTGACAGTTGATATCTGTAACATCCCAGAGCTCAGGGTATCGATCACCCGATACAAATATCGAATTACCGCCACCAAGAACTGGATCACTCTCCCCATCTTAGTCACAACCCATTAGGCAACATGATCAAAGTGTTCCAACTGGCCTTGAGTACTGCTTGCCTGTTGGCACCCGAAATATAATCAATGGCAATCACGCCTGAACGACGGAAAGAATGCAACCCGCCAAAGTGCAAAAGCCGAAGGAAATCAACACACAAGGGTCCTCTCGGACTGATGAAGGAGCGTCATGGACTCCACCTCAGGGTGGTCAGAAGAAACCTACAACAAACCGACAGTGCCGTTCGGCCTGCCCAACAAACCGGTCGTGCCGAACAAACCCCATCCATCATCTGGTCAAGACGAGAATGTACCTGGTGGTCCGCCACCTGATAAAAAACCCTCCCGAGGTAAAGGAACGTCTCCGACCCCTCAGAACAAGGTGCCGAAGGCCGTATCAACAGAAGACCCGAGTGACCCGACACGGGTACATCTTCTTACCGAATGGATCCCACGGGTTAGTCTTCTTACCGAATGGATCCTTTAGTGACCGAATAGTTGCCCAGCCAGGGCGAAAGTACCCCAGGTAGTGACCCACTCCCTGATAATGTTACAAGTATAAATGAAGCCGGCTCGGCCCCTCAGAACAAGGTGTCGAAGGCATGTCAGCGGAAAATCCGAGTGACCGAACTAAGGGCACAGACGGCGCCAGAATTGGTCGGTCAGTGGCCTGAAGGCTTTCCCAATGCTTCTCATGGCAGTTTCACAGGGCCACGATGAGATGAAAGTTCAAGTTGACTCCCGGAGCCAGTCCGAAACCCGCAGGACGACTCCAGCCCGAGCAAACGCAAAAGGACCCTCCAACGGCGCCGTTCAAGCCTAGTGCGCAAAATATCAGGCGGCCCTTAACCGGCGAGCTCACCCACCGCGTCGGGTTAAGTCACGCCAGTTAAGCCTATAAAGAGGTTCAATTTCGCTGAGAAACGCAGAGAGAAAAAGGGAGGGAGGGACACACGCAGAGTGAAAAAAACAAAGGGATCGAAGAGAAGGGACTTGGGGAAAAAGAAATCTGAGGGAGGAGTTCTTTAAGCCATCTTCTGCCATTCTTCTGCAGAGGAGAGAGGTCTGAAACGAGGGAAAAGAGAACCATACCGATACTCTGTTTTCGCTGCGAAGAATAGAGGCGGGTTCCGGCGAATCACCTCGATCGTCTCATTCCCCCTCTTACCAATATCTCTGTGGTGATTTGTATTTAAACAGGCGATGATATGAGCCTGCAATTCCTCTTTAATCTCTTTTAACCTTTGCTTCTTGTATCCCTTTTCATTTCATCCCTTTTCATTTCTGATGCAAGGATGTAATCGACTGGCCTCTGTGCGACAACGCCAGGCTGTGTCTGTGTATGCCACATTTTGTTTATCTCCTAAGCTATATGATGACCTCTGGGTCTGAATGAGAATATTAATGCGTATCTGAACTCCTTCTTCTCTGTTACATCTATTTTCACACTACCCGTGTGCCGTTGTCTGATTTCCTCCATCAACGCCAAATACGCCCTTGGCTAACCAAGGGCCATACTAAACAAGGGTAAGCTATGGGCGGGACTGCAAGCGCCTCACCATTTTATCTCAAAATGTAATAACGGCTTCCTCCTTTGCTCCTACTGGTTCTTATCCTAAATTCATTGTCTTATTGGATTGCAATCGCTTGAACGGGCTTCAATGCTTGCATATAGATCGAAAAATGGGCGATATCAAGTCGACGGCACACCTTCAATGTGCAAGATTGCAACGTTCTTTATTCCTATAATAGGAGGTCAAGCACAATACTGACGGCAAATAGTCGAAACACTGATAGAGAACAAATCACTTTGTCACCAGTACTATGCTCACGTTACATTTAGCAAGAAAACCTAAGAGATTAGAGGTGCTTCAATTTTGTCCAACTAAAACTAATTTCACTACAGGACTACAAAGACACATATCAGAAAACTATAATTTAATGGTCTGAAACAACCTAGAACCAATCCACTAACTTAAAGACAAATAAATATGAACACTTTTGGAACGTGGTATCAATGACTCTAGATTGATGGGTAGGCTTGATGATGATGATTAATCAGAAAGTGTGAGCAAATACTTGAAAAAAGTAAAACAGTACGACTGAAAGAGTACTTTGGTTACATTCAAGTTAAAGAAATTATCAAGGAAAGAAAATAGATCCTTGCCAGCCCAATAAACAATATGGCAACAATAATGGCCACACATAAGACGGCAGAAAAGAAGCAACTCTCAAAACATTAATGAGTACAAAACATGGCACACAGGAAGTCACAATGAAAATAATTGTCTTGAACTAGGCAAAGTTAAGAATAATACTGAAGATAGAAACGGATATTATATCAATTCAAAAATTGACTCGGTACAAGTGAATAGTTATAAGAACAATAGAGAAAGAACTAGAAAGAGAGAGCACTCAAAAAATAAAAGGTAGCCTAAAGAACATAAACTAAGGACAGGATGATACACACATATAGGTGGTGCTAAAGGAATTTAATTTACAGTTAAATAATGAAACAAAATAGAGGAGGATAATCTTCATTTCTCAGCACCAGATGACCAGTACTCTCCAACATCAATCTTAAAGGTGAGATAATTAGATAAATAACTGATGATCTAAAAGCTTATATCATAAATATGTAAGTTTCTTTTGTTTTTAAATAAACATCCACATACTCATTGGAATGTTTAATGTTTCTGCAGTTGACCCCAAATAATTGGGATAAGGCTATGACAATGATGATGGTGCATACGACCAACTATTTGATGACATGCATATTTTATAACAAAATATTGCATGCGTCAAGTAATGTCCATGTCTAATTCATGACTGAAGGTATATATGAAAAAGGACTTCAACAAGTTGAAGTGAAAATATCATATTAGTTTCAATACATTCAAGATAATATCGTACTTTCAATTCATCCGCAAGCCTTAAATTGTCTTCAAGGTAACTTTTTCTACCAGTCAATTCCTTCATACCATCAGCTACAGCATCATTTTGTTTCCCACTAAGTGCCTGCCACAAGAAAGAGTATTTGTCATGAGGTAACTATCGAAGGTCATAATCTCCCCACAGACCTCGTATGCCTTGACATGGAAGGCTATGATGCCATCCTAGGTATAGACTGGCTCTGCGAACACTATGCCGACATCAATTGTCACCATAGGAGAATTTTCTTCCATAAATTGGATCTTTCAAGATTCTCTTTCCTTGGCATTAAATATAGAAAGCATCCCATCCTTATTTCTTCCCTTCACGCCTGCAAACTCATCTCGTAGGGTTATGAAGCTTTTCTTACTTTCGTAGTTATCATCGAGTCAAAAGAACTCATTATAGAAGAAATTCCCATAGTCAAGGAATTCTCTAATATCCTTCCATCCGAACTACCAGATTTACCATCCGAAAGGGAAGTAAATTTTTTCATTGAGCTCATTCCTAGAGTAGCACCTTTTTCGATTGCTCCTTACAAGATGTACCCCATGGGACTCAAGGAGTTAAAGAAGCAACTTCAGGAGTTGTTAGAGAAAGGTTTTATTTGACCCAACATGTCCCCTTCGGGTGCGCTGGTCTTATTTGTTAGGAAGAAGGATGGAACTCTTAGGCTATGTATCGACTATCGACAGTTTAATCAACTCACAATCAAGAACAAATATCCACTGCCATGTATCGACGAGCTGTTTGACCAGATTTTTGGTGCATAGTATTTCTCAAAGATAGACCTCAAGTTTTGCTACCATCAGCTATGGATTAATGATGAAGACATTCACAAGACTACTTTTCATAGCAGATATAGGCATTACGAGTTCGTGGTTATGTCATTTGGGTTAACCAATGCCCCTGTAGCTTTTATGCAACCCACCTTAAATAGGCCCAATTTTTATAGGTGATCAATAATTAGTGAATTATGAGTCAATGAAATTAATTTAAGAGCCCAATTATTAACCAGATAAGTGAACCCACCTTAAATAAGCCCATAAATTTAGTTCCAAGTCTTTTAGGCCCAAGCCCAACTTAGAAACATAATTAGGATAATTTTCAATTTTTATTGGATAAATAAGGGATAATTAAGGGAGGAATTTGACTTAAATTCAAATTCCATCACCTAGGCATGTCGCGGTCAGTCACGCGACCGCCACCTGGTGAAGGTAGTCCAAAGAAGACTGCTACCTTATTCCGAGAATAGGACTTTGAGAGGCGTGAAAAGATTAGATTTTTATCATCCTTATCGCCAAGGATCGATGTGATCTGGCATGAGAACTTGTCTAAGACTCTTAGGGATCGAATTGATACTCTACAGGACTCCTAATTCGATCTAATCCCTTAGCCCTAGGTCATTCCCTATAAATAGGGCTCAGATTCGACCTTCGCGAACCCTAATTTTGGATCGCGTGGTTTGAATGTAAGGTGTCAGTATTTCATGTTAGTCCTTTAGAAGTTTTTGTTCCTCTTAGTATCTTCTAACCCTCAGCAAACTTTCGTGATAGGAGGTTAAGAGGTTAAGGAGGTAGAATGCCGAAAAGTTGGTGGCTCCACGTAGGACGCGCAGGAACGAGGGTGTTCTTCTGGCGAGAAATTTGAAACTTAGGAGCAATATCCGAGGTAGGTTATCTCATGTTGGCTTAAACATCAAGTTAGGAACAAAATCTCTCTATTTCCTTCTGATTTCAAGCACTATGCACAGAGTATTTAGCATTTTCCAATGACTGGGCAAACATGTCTTTCACTACATGCTATCCTTGCACCCTTATTTAAAAGATAAGAACTTTGAGGTTAATTCATATCTTTCCTTGCTTCTATTTCTTTCTGAACATGTTATCATACCTTACCCCTTCTATTCTTTATAGGTTCCATGCAAAATTTCCCTAGGGTAGGCCCTGCACGTTGTTCAAGCTTTTGTCTGGTACAGGCAGAAGATGGTCCCACAGAGATCGCTATCTCTAGATAGCAGCTGCCGATAGACCACCACCTAGAAGTAGTGGCCCTTTATAGACCGCTACTTGGTTTCTGTAACCAGCACAATCCTTGTTTATCTTCATATTAAATATAATGGTAAGCATGCCTCATTTCATTTATTTCTGCCCTGAATCATGTCATGGTTTCATGAGTAGTGTGAGTATATGTTAAAAGCCTAATTTCATGTATGTTAATTTCATGCCAAAACTTTATAGTTTTGTAATTAAATGTAATTTGCATGACTTGATTACACTTGGGTCTATGTTTTGGCGCGTTCTATTCTCACCTTTTTTTTTGCTTTATAAGTTCACATATAGCATGTATTCCAATACATTACTATTAGATCACATGCACTTGATAGGAATACCTCTTGGACTTGAGATCCTCTCCATCAGATATTCCTTATGTCAGACTAGTTGATCATGTTTCAAGGCCTCCGTAAGTCTTCGCAAGCCTGTGATTCCCACTTGGATGCCGAGCTAGTTGTTTACTAAAAATCCAATGGTCTAAAAAGTACTTGAGTTTTTGTATTTTTCTGCACTCTGGACTGATTGCAGCCCCCTTGTGATTGCCACCGTCTGGTAGCGGTCTGGATCTGACCGTGTTTTGCCTGCTGATGAAGCTACGTCTACCCTCTCTTCTCTGCTGTCGACCATGCATAATAGCGGTCTTGACTTGACTACTACCTCAAGAAAATGGTCCTAACATGATTGCGTTCTATTTAAATGTTGTTCAACTTGAGGTTTGACCCAAGGGTTGGCTTTACTCTGTTCCTAGATGGTCTACTGATTATCTGGAACCCAAAACCTTATTCAAAAAGTTATTAATGAATTATGGAAGTTAGTGAATGTACCGTTATATTACTAGATTCCTCTCGTAACATGACCTTATTATAATTCATTCTTGAACTCACATGTTCATATTTGGTGGATTCTTACCTTGACTTTTTCTATCATAAACTTATTATTTGAACTTTACATTATTGGCCAAACATTATTTTTTTCTCATAAAAGTAGCTTGATTTATAACTTAAAGATGCAAGGGCGGGCACGAACGATATCTAAGGGCTCCATGCTGGCCCCCTCGGCAGATGGCCAGAAACATACTATTAATCACAGGGTATGATGAATACTGACATCGCATTGCGGAGCTACGGTCCACCTGGCATGGAGGAGGATGAGTCACGGATTTCTGGAGCCCGTCGTTAGCTTGAGCGGGCCATCTTGATTGGCAGGGACAACCTGCATGGGGCAGCCTTCTACAGCTACCCTAGCTTCTCAGAGGATTACTGGAGGTAGCGACAATTTCCCAGTGCTGAGTGCCTGCGGTTCTTTGGTGGGGCAGAGAGGTCAGGGGTCAGAGTTGGGCCGCTGGGTCCCACTTCCTTGGATTTGCACAGCCACCACCCTACTGAGACAGAGGGGACCGCCGGACTAGTGCTGGAGCCCGCGGGTTTGCAGTATGCTAGAGAGGTATATGATGACTACACTATGCTAGACAGGGTTATGAGGCAGACCGTCACGAGCTGGTACGGTCGCTGGGCCGTAATCCCTTCGCACTACTGCCGCCAGGGGGCCACTGAGTGGCTGATGGGGATCATCCATCACTACCGGGTGTTGTTGGAGCGAGTAGGGATCAGGTACGCAGTGACTGCCGCCTTGTACGCGTACCCCTGCTACACTGGGCTGCTGTAGGGACTACTGGAGCGCTTCAATCACCGTTGGAACACGTTGGCCACCGCAGAGGGAGAGACCTCACTTGACTTGTGGTCTCTGTTCAGGATTTCCAGACTGTTGATCAGCGGCGAGGGATATGAGGAGGTAGTGCTGGATGACCTCCACCGTAGTCACAGTGACAGACAGGGGAGATACCGGGTACCTTTTAGCTATCGGTACCTCTTGAAGACCTCGAGGGACGTGGCTCTGGCAGGGAGAGAGAGAGCAATATAGACTCCAAGAGTGCCACTGAATGTATGGGTCCATCATTTCCACAATGGGCCATTTTGCTTTTATCAGGAGTTTGCCAGAGACCAGACTCCATGGGAGGAGTATACCGAGGTGGAGCTATGCTTCCGGACGTACTCCAGATATGTGTATGCGCCATAGGAGGGGTGTAATCCCCATGGTCTGCCAGACGTGACACACCTTGCAGCGTATCTGGCGTATTGGTTGGTGACTTTTGTAGTACCTCACGGAGAGGACGGACTGCTGAGAGCTGAGTTGTTGTGGCCAGCTTGTTTGTTGGCTGAGGGGAGACAGTTGGCCCTAGCTCCTGTTGCACTGGCCAACATCTACCAGGGGCTCAGAGTTCTAGCGGCACACTCAGTGTCGAGAGAGAGAAGCTTACTCCTACCGACCCACTACCTCAGTGCGTGGGTCGGGTTGTTGTTTCCGGGCTTGGTGACGCAGGGGACAGTGAGGAACCTGATGGCACCACTCTTGTTTAGCTTCCCCGAGCAGTCTGACAGGGATGCAGAGACACAGCTGGAGGGGCCTAGGAGAGCCCTTTGTTACCTACCTGCCAGGGGCGAGGAGGGGCTTCCTTTTTACAGTGCCATGAGGGATTCAGTCTCTTCCTGGGGCCTTCAGGTAGAGGGGCGACCAGCGCTGACGCTGGTCAGGAGGTGACAGAGACAGGGTTATAGACGGAGTGGATATGGAGTACCCGGTCGGCGGTGCTGAAGTTACGTCGGTCAGCAACGAGTTCCTTAGTGTCATACTACCCACACCGGTTTGTGAGGAACTTTGTGTATGACCAGGGGATCCTGTCGAATCGGGAGTTCCCTTTGACCAGAAGGTAGTACCGTGGTAGGGACACCCTCCTTCTTGCGACAGCATTGTGGGACTTCTATAGTCATCGGGAGCCAGAGCAATTTTCAATGCCGGGATAGGGACGTCGAGGGAGGTTCGACATACCCTACGCCAAGTGGTGGTTCAAGCACAGCCACCTGTACCGGCAGAAGGCCTTCACAATTCAGAAGGCAGAGGAGAGCCACTTGCTGAGGGAGGATTTGCCTCCTATTGCGCTGGACGATGGGTATCTGAGGACCTGCGTTGCTCGGGTCCACTGAGAGATCGAGCGAGTCATGGAGCAGTGGCCCCGGGGTGGCCGGGGTTCGACTTCCAGGAGCCGGAGCAGCAGTGGGGCACTGAAGCCCCTAGTACAAGTTTCAACGAGAGCAGTGGCGATAGGAGCAAAGGTGTCCTGATCGGGGGGACCTAAGGCCTTGTGGGCCCAATTTTTGGCTGACTGCGGCATTTAGAGTAGGGGTTCGCTGGATCGGGAGCTCCTGTACAGGAGCTTTGCCGACTCAGCAATTGACGACTGGCGGGGACACATCGGCCACGCGATTGGGTCTGCCGGGCCTGTGGAGTTCCTGTCCCAGATTGAGTGCGCCCACACTCTACGGGACATCTGGGAGGCTGTGGTGAATGCGGCCCAGGTGCTGGCACTGAAGCCAGAGCAGTTGGTACTCCTACCACCGATCCCCTTCGGGGCTCCAGGTACAGCCTTGTTTGGGATACTCCATCCCTTTTTCTTTTGTTACTTTCTGGTTATGACACTGACATTGTATGATGTTGTGTCTATTGACAGGTTCGGTGACGGAGGGGGATAACCCCTCCACAGAGGCATCCTCGGGGAGTGGGGACGGAAGTCTGCAGTCGAGGCGGAAATGCCCCTGAGTAGAGGTCGCGGTAACCTAGACTGGCGAGTCTTCTAGAGGGCTCGAGGCTGGTGGGGTAGTTGAGGCAAAGACAGCTCTGAGTAAGTGTCACTTTGCCTTCTTTGCTCCTAGTTAATTTAGCCATGGTGGTGGGCTAATCCTATTTTGCTGGGTTTGTGTCTTGTAGCTCTTGTGGAGGCTAGGGCGGAGGCGACCTTCTTGCCCCCTTGGGAGGAGGATCATGCCTATGTGGAGGGAGCTGAGTGTGAGATTGACACATAGAGTTTTCTCCGATTGATGGACGAGATGGTGCCCAACGTTAAGGCCTTCCCTGACTTTGAGTCGTGGGAAGGTGCAAGAGGAGCCCATTCACGTAAGGGCTTCTGGTGGTAGCTGTGAGTTGCAACGTCGCTCGTTTCTGGCCACTGATGTGACCATCTGGCTTGTGCAGAGAAGGTAGAGACTTCGGGGGCTGAGGCCCCGGCTGAGGCACTAGACGGAGAGCCTATACAGGTGGGAGAGCCAGCACCCATAGCAGCTGGGAGCTGTCTAAGTAAGTGTCTGATTACTTTGGAGGGAGTCTTCTTGTTGCAATCGCACTCTTGGCAAGCCAAAGTTGTTGACCTGGTCTGAGTTGCTTGTTTTGCAGATGAGGATACAACGGCCACCTTGGAGATGATTTAGGAGCTGGTGAACGCCGGCCCGTCAGTTGTCCTATCATCCTTCGGGGATGAGGCTGGGTAGGAGACCTCCGTGCCCCCACCCACCGTAGGGGACACACTGGGCAGGCTACCGGGGCTGTTGGAGAAGCTGCCCCTCCCACCTCTACTGACCGTGGTGTCGGCTTGCACGGTGGGGCTGGTGGAGTCATCTAGCATGGGACCCTCAGGTATGTAGCTGAGTACTTAGTTATTTCATGGTGGATTACTCTGCTTTACTCACTCATGCTAAGCTTTCATTGGGGGTTGGTTGCAGGGACCTCTTCTCCCCTGGAAGAGGGAGAGCTTCCCCGGGACACGGCCCGGGTGGCCGGGGATGAGCTTGCTGTCGTTGCGTTTGCTGGGTGTGACGAGGAGTTCATCGATATCGAGGGGGTCTCCGAGGGGGATGCCCCAGCTAGTGAGCTTCTTCCCTAACACATTTGTCTAGGGAGTTATCTTTGTGCAAGACTAACTCAGCTTACTGGTGTGCAGATGCCTCTGATTTGCCCGTGATTGAGGGTTCACCGGGGGCTTCATCTGGTCCTTCGGGCAGCGGTAGTATGGCCATGGAGACCGATAAGAGCTCAAGCCCGAGCTCTTCCTCCTCCGAGGCTTCTTCCACCAGAGATGCTGAGATGAAGGCAACATTGGAAGGTACATGTAGCTCCTTTGCTCTGTTCTATTGGCTTTGACTCAGGGTTTATGGCAGGGCTGACATTTTGTGGTATGTCTAGGACTGGAATCCGAGGAGGAGCGCGTGCCGAATCCCATCGAGGTGGATCTAGGGGAGCCTCTCACCTCTCCGGTGATTACTGGTGACACCCGAATGTCAGAGGAGCCTCTTCCCTCTCTGACTCCGGCAGGAGACGCTACTGAGGTGGGGGATGGACTACCCTCACCGACCCCGAGCAGGGGTGTTACAGGCACGGCGGGGGCCATAGCAGGTGAGAGCCAGGACATTTCTCAGGTTTTTCACATTGTCTTGACATAGGGAAGTCCTGAACGTTGCTGACCCTCCTTGTGTTTGGTGGTGTCGCATAGGTCCTTCTGGTGTGCTGGCTGAAGTAGGCCACTCCTGCCTGGAGCTGGGGATCGAATGGCCTTTATTTGTCTCACACCAGAGCCACTGTTGGACGCCAGTGTGGGCGCAACTTTGCTCCTACGTGCTCGAGGTTATGCAGGAGGCGACCCCCTACCTTCTCCGGAGGAGCTCTGACAGCGATTGAGGGAGTGCACCCATGGCTATCACGGCCTTGGGTTCCCATGCGAGCTTTGGATGTCCGGGTTAGCCAGCATCTGGTCAGAGTACCTGTGGCTTCTGGAGGCACAGGAGCAGAGGGCTCGGTAGCTAGCGGCCATCCGAGAGCTGGAGGGGCAGCAGGCTCAGCTTGGACTGGTGGTCGTCGAGCAAGAGAGGTGAGCTGACACGGTTGTGTCGCTTGCCCAGGACCGCGCTACTTGACTGAGAGACGCGGAGAGCAGAGCTAAGGCCTTGTAGAAGGCCCTAGAGGAGCAGCAGCGAGAGGTGGAGCTCGCTGGGGTTGATTGGCAGACTACCGAGACGAGTGTCGAGATGACCACATAGCTTGCGTCGGCCTGAAAGGTGGAGCTGGCTGCCATGGAGTCCCGCTTAGCGGGGCTGGAGGGGAGCGAGGCTAGGTTGTGATAGTATCACTTCCTCTCCCTTTTTTGTTATCCAGATTGTACATTTCTGTTACCCCATAGGCATGTCTTAGGCTCCCCTTTTATAGAGTACTAATGTCAAATTCTAGATTTTGATATTGTTACTTGCTGAGTTGTCCCACTTGTTGTTCCATGGAACAGTGTTGAATGCAGGGGATGGCGACCACTTACTGTTAGTCTGCTTGATTCTCCCCTACCACGTATTTGTACAGGGTGTAACAGGTTAGGTTCACCTAGTTTGGGGGGGCATCAAAATAGAGAACTAGGCTAGAGGGCCAGTGCGACTGGATTTTGGGTACTGGGAACTGAGAGCTGGACACTAGGAAGCAGGGGTATAGGCCAAATGCTGGAGGCTAGTCTTCTGAAGAGGAAAGCCCTTGTTATTTAGGGTTAGCGTAGACTTGCCAGGATATGGTGACCTACGAGGTGAAGACTAAGGGCTGGTTCTAGGACACATCAGTTATAGGCCGACGCATGGGGTATTGGTTGTCTTCATGTTATTAGCCAGAAATGTGGTTTACATTAGGCTGAGAAGCTGAGGTTGTGATGGTTGAATGACCTTGTGAGGTATGATAGCCAAAGGCCAGAACTGGGGGCTGGGACTGGCCAACTACTTCGTGAGGGGATGGTAGCCAAAATGCGGGAGTTGGATGTTGGTGCTGGGTCTGGGTAACTGGCTCACGGAAGTGTGATGGCTAGATTGCTAAACTGGCACTGGGATTGGGGCTGAGTGGCTGGCCTATTGAGGTGTTGTAGCCATGATGCTGGAATTGGGGGTTGGGACTGGAACTGGGTGGCTAGCCTGTAGAGGCATTGAAGCCACAGTGCTGGGACTGGAGATTGGTACTGGAACTGTGTGTCTTGCCTGTGAAGGCGTTGAAGCCACACTGCTGGAACTGGCAATTGGTACTGGAGCTGGGCGACTGGCCTGGGAAGGCATTGAAGCCACGGGGCTGGAACTGAGGACTAGAACTGGAGCTGGGTGGCCAGCCTATGGAGACGTTGAGGCCACGAGACTGGGACTGAGGACTGGGGCTGGAGTTGGGTGACCGGCCTGTGAAGGGGTTGAGGCCACGAGGCTAGGACTGGAGCTGGGTGACTGGCCTGTGAAGGCATTGAGGCCACGAGGCTGGGACTGGAGGACTGGGGCTAGAGCTGGGCCTTGTCCGGCCATTGAGGGAGTAGCGGTCACCCTTGCTATGGAGTGATCTGGAGATAGCTGTCGACAGGATGTTGGAATCGACGGCCCCAATCAGTGAGGAGTAGAGAAGGAGAAGTATTTCATTTTTCTCTTTACCAGCTCTACCGCCCTTTCGAGTTTTCGCTAGAGCTGGCCCCCTTTAGCTTTTTTCAGTACGCCCTTACAGGTTTTCATACTGAGGGGTTACCCGATTTTGTCTGGGGCACCCTTGCGGGTTTTTACCCCTGCTGGGTTGATGGCAATTTTTGCCCCTAGTGGTCCCGTAACGGGGGCCGACTGAGGCTGCCGAGGTATCTTTATTTTTTTTAACAATCGACGGCTGCTTCGTTGTGGATTACGTCCTTGCCCGTCCTAAGTGCCGCAGTGATCGCAACCCAATCCATTTCATGGTCCAGCGTCGTAACAAAAGGGTACTTCCCCTGCGCCGCTTCGAGCGTTGGGAAATAGTCAGAAAGAGGGTGGTTTGCGCCATCGCCAACAGATCCAAAATCTCGCACGCTCACAGTATCGCGCAGCTTATCCGACCCCCAGCGCGGCACGGCACCAGCGCCAGCCTGGACGAACCGCACCAGCTCTGCCCCCTTCCCCACATCCCCGCTCGCCAGGTCGGCGCGCAATGTAGCAATGGAATCAGCATTAACCCCATTGATGTTTTGGCCTACATTCAAGCTCCCATCAATTGAACCAACATCATCAATGGGAATCCCTTGTAGCCTCTTAACAAGGCCAGGAACGTCTTTATTGAGACCAATCAGATCATGTTCAGCCATTGCTATCTCACTTCTCAGAAGCTAGGAGGAAGAGGGAATCTAAATCTTCGGATGTTAGGCCGATTGCCGCAGCGCCCGATTGCAAGGTTGGGTCTGAGCGTTTCCAGGTCATGGCTTTATTGATAAAAGCCTTTTCAACAAAGGTGCGCTCGGGATCATTTGCCCAAATATCATAGGCTTCGGCAAAACCTTGTTCTTCGAGTGCAAGCAAGCCCTGTAGAGCTGTGACACTCTCAGGGATATCAATGGTGGCTTCTGGTGTAGTGAAGCTCTCTCCGTCCCAAAGATCGCCTATTTTGGCTGTCTCAGAAGCGATCCAGCCATTAGACAAGCCAAATTCTTCGGGAGCCTGAGCGATATTAGTCACAATACCTTGATCGACAATGGCAAATTTCATTATGCAAGTCCCCAAATTCTAAAGCCGCCATCCGCGCCGGCTGCACCATCACCACCGCCGCCACCAGGGGCTGTCCCTGCAATACCAGAACCGCCACCATTACCGCCAAAAATAGATGCGCCGCCATTAGGATCGCTACCACTGGCACCCCCTCCGCCGCCATATATACTCCTGCCGCCCCCTGTATTGGTGGCATCAGCACCGCCGCCACCTCCATATACAGATGGTCGTCCAGGATCGGTGCCGCCAGCCCCATTCCCTCCGCCAAAGGCGCCAGTAGTAGCGCCTTCTTGTGACACAGTGCTGCCGTTAAAAAGAACACCTCCAGCATTGCCGCCATTCCCAGCGGCCTGACCACCAGCACCACCATAGGAGGTTATGCCTGCGAATGTAGAGTTGCCGCCTAAAGCGCCAGGGGAGCCAGTAGCGCCACCAGCACCCTGTACATAGGCATTGGATGCAGAAAGGACAGAAGCAAGCACAGTGATAGGGACACATGCGCCACCGCCACCGCCACCACCAGGGGCCGTACCACCTCCGCCGCCAGCTCCCCATAGGAGCGCGCCGAATGAGATATAACCTGGGGGACGTATGAAGTTGCCAGAAGTAGTGAACGTCTTATCAAATGGAGAGAGAACGATACTGGTAAATGTGGTGCCGTTGCATTGGATCAATCGGCATTCACCAGGGTACATGATATAGCTGGTAAGGCCGTCGATCAGTTCAGCGCCACTTGGGTCTAGCGTGATATCGCCAGTGCCAGAATTGCGCAGATAGATGAACCAACCGTCGAAAAATGTAGCCGCTAGGGCAAATGTCTGAGTGAAAGTGTTTGCCGTGATATCAATGAACTTCGAGTTATCAGCCGCAATAATCTCAGCATTGGCTGTGCGTGCTTCTCTGATTACAGCAGAAGTTGCAATAGCCCATTGATAGCCATTTCCAACACCGAGGGATTGCAGATATAGGCCATTAGCGCCCTGAGGGATGCCTGATAGGCCCGTATCAGCATCACCTATCGCAATCTCACCATTGGGGACAGCCGTTTGGTCTTCGAGCTGGTTATCAATGAAAAGCTGCCAGAACGCCGAAGGCTGATCTGTGGGATCGTTGCCAATGTTTGGCGTAGCGATAGAAATATAGTACTTACCGTCTGATCCTTGCACGATATTGCGACCGCCGATGCCATAGGACACCGTAGGCAGCCAATCGCCAAAGGGAGAATCCGAATCGGCATTTACATTGTCCCTAACCCATTGCTGAACGCCGTTCTTGTCTTGCAGGACAATACAATAGGCGCCATCCAGGAAGATATTGGGCTCAAGACCACCGGCAGACAGAATCACCGGGTTAGTATTCGGCTGGGTTAGGCTGATATCGGAATAGGTGTTCTTGGGAGTAGTGGTTGCTCCAGGCTCATAGAAAAACAACATGCCGCCAGAGAGCGGCTTTCCGTCCTGGGTGAAGTGTTGCGGAGCTGGATTGCTAAGCCGGTTTGCCATGATTATTCCTGTTGATAAGAAGCAAGCCCTTGTGCAGCAGTTGATGCAGCAGCACCACCAAGGCCAGGAAGATAGGGAATTGGCTGCGGTCTTGTGCCAGTTGAGAGCTGCCGAATAAGGCTTTCTGCTCCCGCTTGAGTGGACATATCCGCTGCTGCTTTGGATGCAATACCAGCGGCAGAAACGCCAAGCATTGCGGGATTCATTGCTACTGCACCAACATTAAGCGCAGCCATAAGTCCATTGCCGGTAGGAGATAGTTTCCCAATAAGGCGCATAGCATTTTCCGCGACATTACCTTTAACGAAGTTCTCCATGGATTGAACTTCATCTGGAGAAAACCATTTGGCTTGTTTCGGATTATTCAAAATCGAAGTGACTGCCTGTCGATACTTATTGAGCACATTACCACCAGAGCCAGTGCTCGCGGTTTGTAGGTCAGCTCGATCAAAAGCATTAGTCAAAAGTTCGGCTTTCTTGTATCGACTGTTGGCTAATCTCGCTGCCGACATAAGATCATCAGTGGCAGGATGCGAGGCAATCAGATTATCAATTGAATCAATCATTGCACCGATGGCAGGCTCCTTACCTTGAGTTGCATTGAAGCGCCTCCAAAGATTTTGGCGAACCTTATCTAATTGCCCGATAGTCAATTCTTTATTGCGCTGGTTATTCAAAACTTTGAGGGCTGCAAAAGTTCAAATCCTCCCTAATATCCCTCCTAGAGATCAAATCCCCTACAATCCCTCCACCAAATATCAAAAGAAAGAAAATTATCTAAACAAAAAAAATCCCCCTCCTCCACTTAGGCCGCCACCTCCCATCTCCTTCCCCACAACCAGTGTGGCCCCCCCTAACCCTAGCCAGCCCACCAGCATCCCACGCCCCTGCCCTCTCTCCCTCTACAACCCAGGTTCGCCACCCCCTGCTCCGTGCGTCCACAGCAATCCCGGAGCTGCCCCGTCACCGGAACGTCTTCCCGTGGATCAAGAAGTCCTGTTCTGCTGCCCTCTGCAACAAGCCTACAGCAGAGCCTCAGTGGCAGACCTTCCAGTAGCATCCACAGTGCGAACCAGCCAAAGTTGTCTTCTGTGGAGTCATTCTTCATCAAGCCAGCTTCGCTCCAGAAGTGCTCCCGCTGTGATTCAACCTCAACTCTGATCGCGTCGTCCACTCTAGTGCAACTGCGCTAGATTCGGGTCTGAACCTGAGTACCATTTGGTAGCAGTTCCATCGCCCACCCCTATGCGAATCAGTCAGAGCTCCCTTCATGAGAGTTCTTCTTCTCTGAAGCGTCGATGAACCAGAGGTGGTCCCGCCTGCTATTGACAACGCCTCTGCCCGGGGTGTCCATTCTCCCTCAGTCACGCCAGGCCCAGAGTCCTCTGATCGCCCAGGACAGACTGCTGCCAAGTCAGCCCCGACGCTCCCTCCTCCTCTCAGTTTCAGGTCAAGTAGTCTTCTACAAAGTTGCATCTTTCGACGAAAAAAAAACCAACGTAGGTGGTTTTGTCTCGTTCTGATGTCGGCACTGGAAGTTCCACAATGACCATCGGTGACCTATCCTGCTATTCACCCAGGAACCTGACACCGACCGTCTGAGTGACCATGACTTGTCAAAAGATCTGATGGCAGCTGGCTTTTGAGGGTTTGTAGTACCCCCTGTCTGCTACTCCCACGAGCTGGTCCTGCCGCATTTGGAGTTCGTCAGCGAGCGTACCTACCGATGCACCGTGACTGCGCCAACCAGTCCTGCAAGGCAGAACCGCGCAGGCTAACGGCAGCGACCTCCTTCACCTTCCAGCGACATCGGCTCAACGTCGGACTTGCTGGCATCCTTTGGTATCCTTCAAGCTTCGTCCCTGCATTGGCAGCACCGCGATTGGACATCGGAGTGCGTCGTACGATTGCCGTTTGGGTTCCCCTCCCCTCGTTCCCCCCTCCTGCGTGACGGTAGTGTGTGTAGTTGATTGCCCCACCCCCGTGATCCCCCTTCCTGCGTGGAGCGTAGTAATTGTAATAGCATGGACTTCGTCAAGCCTCCTCGATACAGCGTGACCTCCGGGTGCGCACGCTCCCTGGCTCGCCATCGTCTCCGACTGGAGCCAGTACTTCGAACGGGCTAGGTACGTGCGGCTGTCACTTCACTCTGCTTGTCTAGTATTAGCTCCAACTGCAGCGCCCATGTGAGGAGTGCCCGGTCAATAATTCCACTATTCGTGAGTTCTTACTGTCGGTGAGTGAGTGCACATCTGAACCGATCCCCTCGGTATCAGTCCGCCCGATTGAATCCGACGCCCACGACCTGTTCCCCAGGTGGTTCACCACCTCCCTCCACGCTACTCGGACCGTGTCTGACCCTCTCGTGAGCCACAGCTCACCGATCCATCACTACGAGCCCCAAGTGGAGTTCGCGACGCGTGTGAGTGTTAGCTTTGTCGCTAGACAACCTGTGCTTGTTGATTGCTGGCTTAGGGTCCCATGTCACGACTGGGTTCGTCCCGCGTCAGATTTGGTATCAGAGCAAGTTTTCGACTTGCCCTTGCTTGTCGAGTCCTAGGCTCTTGTCTCCACCGTTATCCCCTCATGTTACCCCACATGTCATCCCCCACCATCCCATCCACTCAGTCTGTCCAACAGGTCGGTCTCCCCAACACCGTACTCCCCGATTGGCCTGCCATGACTGATCCTCGCCCCGAGGACCAAGACACCCATAGGCTAGGAGTTGTTCGTTGTGTCCTTGCTCAATCTGTTGACGAGGATTGGAGAAGAACGGCCATTTTTCAAACCTACATACAAATTGGGAAACGCCCATGTAAGGTCATTCTTGACAATGGCAGCTGCATCAATGCCATCTCTGCTGAGTTTGTCGCCCATCTTGGCCTACCCACCGTCAAACACCCAAAACCATACCGGGTAGCCTGGGTTGACAACACCTCTATCCCCGTAGAAGAAACTTGTCAAGTCCCCATTCGCTTTAGCACGTACCAGGAGCAAATATGGTGCGATGTCCTCCCGATGCAAATCGGCAGCATTATCCTGGGACGAGCTTGGATTTTCAACGTGGACCTCACCATAATGGGCCGGACCAATCAATGTTTGTTCCTCTATAACAGGCACAAAATTGTCCTCACCCCGGTGCCCCCGTGGTTGCCCCAAATTCAAAAACCCGCCCCGCCCGTGGAGGCTTCCCAATCGGCCCAAGGAGTGACACAAGCAAGCCCGACCCCTCCTAGCCCAGCTGGCACCTCAAAAAGCCACCCAGCGACCACAACCACCAGTGCGTTGCCCAAGAAGGAACTCCACCTTGTCACTTACCAACAATTTCAGGAAGAACTCATCATCGGAGAGCCAGTTTGTGCGATCATTGTCACCTTAGTGAGTAACGAGGATCCTGAGCAGTACCTGGAGGAGGTCTAGGTCATTATTTCTGAATACTAGGACATTTTTCTCGGGGACCTCCCCGATCGACTCCCCCCTATGAGGGATGTGTAGCATGCTATAGATCTCGTTCCAGGTGCTACCCTTCCCAATCTCCCCCATTATAGGTTGAATCCTACGGAGCACGCCAAACTTCGGCGCCAAATTGAGGAACTTATCTGAAAGGGGTTCCTCAGAATCAGTAAGAGTCCTTGTGCGGTCCCAGCCCTCCTAACCCCCAAGAAGGATGGGTCGTGGTGCATGTGCGTCGATAGCCGAGCCATAAACAAAATCACCATCAAATACCGTTTCCCCATCCCTCGGCTCGATGACATGATCGCATCGAGCGTGATGCCGTCCATGTCGAACTCGGCGATCAATACCTGCATCTCTGAATTGTCCACGGACAGGTCTGCGCCGGCCTGGGTCGCGTAGGGCGTGAACCCCCGGTGCGCCTTGTAGGTCAGTGCGCCGAAGCCGTCGTTGACCACCACGTCACGATCCAGGCTCGTCAGGCCGAAGGCGGACATGCCCTGCCGCGTCACCTTCCAACAACGGCAGGTTTTCGTGGCGGCTTGCTTCAGGTGCGCGGCGCCAGCGGTGGAGATGGTGCGTCCGCTCATTCGCCGAATACCTCGCGCAGCGTAACCGCGCCATTCATCATGAAGCGATCCCCGGAACGACTGTCAATCGTCAACGGCAGCACCATCTCATCGAACCTGACAGGAACCCGGAACTCATAGTCCGCAGTCAACTCGGCGCCCTCGTTCCATGCGGAATCAGGCGTGAACAGCCCCGTAGTGGCACTAACCGTTCCTGGCTTAGGCGTGCCGGCCTCATAGACGTTGACCGTATTGGCGACGGGCTTCACGATCTCTCGGGTGTAGGACGCCAACCCTTGAAACGAGTACGTCTTGACCAACCTCACGGGCGTAGTGCCAGCGGGGGCCAAGCCAAGAGGTTCGCTAACCCCTTTGTCGTCGCCATAGTCATGTGCCAAGAACGAGTCTGTAGGCCCGCCAAGCGCCATGTATGCAGCCTTGATGTGTTGCAGATACTCATCATCCGGGATATTCAGGAACGGAAGCGAGAAGATGTGCTGCATCAAGTCGCCTTGCTTGTTCCGCTTTTCGTGGCGATTGGCAAGGGTCTTAATCAGGACATTCGCCGTAGTCGATACCTGCCAGCCAAACGCCGGACAGGTGTCGATTTCCGCAGCGTAGAAAGGCATCAGCCGTTCCTCCGAGCAGCGACACCCGTCAGGAATTGCAACTTCGCCAACTTCTGTTCCTCGGTTCTCGCGCTATACGGTTCGCGGTAGTTGTTGACGTTGTTGATCGTCATACCGCCACCCCCCAGCCTGTGATGCGGGGTGATCTCCGCAGGCTTGGCGCCGGTCAGCAGGTAGTCCTTGCCGCCTACGGTCGCCATCTCCATGCCAAGCTCGTTCACGCGGGCCACCGAATACGGCGCCATCGTTCCGCCGCCAGCGAAACCCCAGCCGCCGGAGAACAGGTCGAAGATGGAGCCTTGGCTGCTGCCGGTGCTGCCGAACAGCGCGGACAGCCATCCGCCGCCAGCCGAGCCTTGCCCGGACGTGCCCTGCTTGCCGAAGAATTGGTCGATCAGGCTATTGGTGGCCCAGTCGTACAGGGCGTCGGCGAAGCGGCCGAACGCATCCTCTAGCGACTTCAGGATGCCTTCGCCCTCTCGCATGGAGTCGAAGAACTCGCGCGCACCATCGCGTGCGCCGTCCATGATCTCGATTTGATCTTCCATCGCCTCGCGCTGTTCTTGCAGCGCCTTGGTCGATGCGATGATCTGGCGGCCCCAGTCGGAGTCAGCGTCCACGCCGGCCCACTTCAGGTTGTTCCAAATCTCCTGCTGCTCCCACGACAGGCCGACGAGCTGCGTCTGATCCTTGATCGACTGCATCACGTCCGTGTAGTTTTCCAGCCGGCGCTTGTCCTCCTCAGCGAGCTTCTTCTGAAGCTCCAATTCCTCGTCCATGAGGTCCAGGCGCTCGGCGCGATCCAGAAGATCCGCCTTCTGTGCCGCGCTCAGCTTCGTAAGCTCGCCGTTCTCGATGTCATATCGAACCTTGGCGGCCTCGCCTTCCTTGCCGAACAAGGCGATGCGCTCGTCGTAGGTCGCCGTGAGCCGCTGGTAGGTTTCCAGCAGGCGCTTGGCTTCCTTTTCCTCGTCGGAAAGCTTCGCGGCGCGGCTTCCGCCCTTCTCCGGCGGCAGGATGGGATTGGGGCGGTTGGGCAAGTCGTAGCTGGAACTCGACCCGCCCCGGACGTTGGCAAACGGGGAATTGAGCTTGGCGATCTTCCCGTCGATGCGGGCGATCTCCTTGTCAATGTCACCCGTCGCTCCGGTCAGTTGCGCGAAGAACGACTTTCGGTTCTCCACCAAAGCATCGCGCCGCGCCTCCAGTTCGTCGGCCGTGTTGCCCTCGACGCGCCCGGTCTTTTGCAGCCAGTCGTAATAGCTGGCGAGCGGCCCAATCGCGGACTCCGCAGCGCGGCCAACACCCTCGATAGCGGTCGCCAAATTCTGCGCGACGGCGCGAAGGTCGCCGCCTTCCTTGATCCCTTCGACGAACTTGTCGGTAAGTTCGACAAGGTACGGCAGTAGATCGCTTGCCAGCGTTTGCCACAACCCCTTCACAGCCGTGTTGAGACGGGTCAGGTTGTCGTTGAAGGCTTCGGCGTTCTGTCCTGCCTGCGTGGACAGCGTGATCCCGAGACGGTCGGCTTCATCCGCAGCGGCCTCTAGTCCTGCGCGCCCGTCCTTGAGCAAGGGGATGAGAGTCTGGAAGCTGCGGCCGAAAATCTGCATCCCGGCCGCCACAACTTCCGGCGAGCCCTTGTATTTCTGGAAGGCGTCCGCGAAGTCGAGGAAGACCTCGTGCGTGCTTCGCAGGCTACCGTTGGCGTTGGAGTAGGCGATGCCCAGTTGCTCGAACGCCTGCTTCTGCGTTTTGAGTCCGGCCTGCGCGTCGCCTTGCGCCTTCGCCAGCTTGCCAAGCGATTTTGTCAGCTCCTCCATCGAAACGTCGGCCAGGTCGCCCGCATAGGCAAGCTGGGTGAACTGCTCCGTTGGCAGGCTTGCGCGCTGGGCCGCTTTGGACAAATCGTCCATGCGGTCGATCGACAGCTTGATACCAACCGCAAGCGCACTGGCGGCAGCGATACCGGCGGTAATGCCGACTCCAATGCCGGAGCCAATACCCTTGGCGATGTCGTTCATGCGCTTGGCGCGCTTGTCCAACTCGCGCTCCGCCTTGTTCATGCCTTGCTCGAAGCCGGCAATCTTGGCGACGAGATCGACAGTCAGCGTGCCGAGCGAGCGGGAACCTGCCATTTACTTCTTTCTCCGATTGGATGCCCTTTCTGTCCCATTTAAAAAAAATAGGACTCAGGTTGAAAGAGTCGACTCTTAGAGTTGACTCTTTTAGCCAGAGGTTCTGTCTGCATTAGAGTTGACACTTTTTGCTGAAGTTTATGTCTGCTTCAAAAACAGACCTCTATAGTCGACTCTTGCAGAGTAAGAACAAAAAATTGCATAAAGCATTGAAATAAAGCCCAATACCAAAATACATGATTTAACCCCAATCTAGGCACAATAAAATTCAGTAAGATTAGGATCTTACCATAACTTCAAAGGATTTGTAGACAAATAAGAACCTTCAACATTGAAATCTCAAATTCATGTCAGTCTAAATTCAATACATGTGAATGAACCAACTTCAAGCCATTTTTACACACATGACTAACTCATCAACCTACATTGGAATTATGATGAATTGCAGCCACAATACACAAATTTCCAATCCATGTTCTTCACATATCAAAATTATTCATGCAAACCACACACGGGTTCCAAGTTCAACTAAGAAGTTCAAATGCAGTCCAAACTGAATTCACACATTCCAAATAACACCCGTGATCAATTTATATAAGTATTTCATTCTCAACTCAAGGATGGCCATCTTAATATTATATCAATTCAAACAAGCCATTTTCTTCACAAGCTTCACATATCAATTTGATTCAGCATGGAAAACCTAATACTACTACAGCTCAAGCAAATTCATATTCAGTCCAAGGGATGAAAACCAGCGAGTTAAGGTTCCTTAAACCACATTCTAGAACACTTAAAGACATGCATTAAATAAACTTAAACCCATCATATAAACCTGGTTCAAGCCCAAGAACACAACTAGAAATGTGCATGAGTTACATCCAAACATTATCAGATTTCTGCATGGATAAACCCATGACTTATCATTAAGAGACCAGCTGAGCAACAAAGCAAGAACCAAGGCTCAAAGAGCCAGGGGTCGACCCATGGGGTCGACTCTTGCAAAGGGGAATAGAAAAACTGCTTTGGCAGTCCAATGCAATCTGAAACCGCATCAAGGGCACTTCAACCCCATTTGAGAAAATGATTTTTCCAATAGAATAGCATGCAAGTAGGGTCATAAAACCAACACCCAAACTTGGGTTTATTTAGAAGGAAATTGAACAAGGTATTGCAAACCACTATCACTAAATAATCATGAAAAGCAAGCATGAAGTCATATGCAATAAAACCAATCTTGCCACATTGAAATGCAGTCAATATAAGTCCAAAAATATGAAAGGGCTTTCAACCCCAATCAAGACACTATTAACAAGATTCACATGAAGGTCTGAGCATGTCAAACATAGGTCGATGCATGTAATGAAAGAGTAGACTCCCTGAGTAGCGAGGTCGACTCCACAGTTCATTGAAGTCAAACCCACAGTATAATGAGGTCGACTCTTCAAAGCACATATTGCATCTAAACAAATTATGCATCAACCATCCAAACCTACAAAACAAGATATTTACATATGAGCTCATTTAGCATCAACATGTTTTCCACAAAACATGCACACATGATTTTCTCTTCTATTCAAATGCAAACCACACAAGATATTGGAATCATCAAAACCATTATCAAAGACAAAGAGGGAGTGCCACGAACCCAACAATCTCCCCCTTTTTGATGATGACAATATATTGTGGCCTCTCAAAACTCTCTCTCCCCCTTTGACATTATCAAAAAGTGGGGGGACTCGAGGAACAACCAAATATAAAATTTTAACATGAATGTCGCACGAGCCCAGCAATAACCTACCTTAAAAGGAAGGTGCATGAACCATCAACACCAAGCACGAGATGAGATTCGACGTGTAGTATGCAAGATGAAAAAAAATGATCCTTGCACCAATGGATCAAGTACCCCTGTGAGGGAAAAGAAGCCAAGATCTTTGCTGACCTCCACCCATTTGAGATGTTCGAGTGTCATCTGTCAGATGCTAGTCTGTACCTGGAAGAGACAAAGCAGGCTCCTAAAGCTGCCTGGGACAAAGGGAAGAAGAAAATAAAATTGAAAGGCTAGTTTCCTCCGCCACCCCTAGGTTATGTGGCTCCTCCGCATGTGCCATTCATTGTAAAAGAAGAAGGGGTATTTAGGGCATTTCCCCTCGCCATCTATCCCACACAGGGGGCACCTCACCTCGAGGACCTGCTGGAGGACGTCAATGTCCTGTCGGGACTCATTAAGCCAGTAGCAGAGCTCAATTGCCAAGTGGCCGAACAATTGAGGACCTTTGAGGTGCCGAATCCTAAAGGCCCACCCACTATTTTCTATGTGGCCAGAGAACAGCCGGTCAGAGGAGATGATGATTGCCGACTCCCTGGTTCATCATGAAGAACATTATTTCACGGTTCGGGGTGCCAAGTGACATCGTCACAGACAACGGGCCACATTTTATGTCGCAAGAACTCTAGGACCTCTGTAAGAAATTTGATATTTTATTACATCATTCATCACCTTATTACCCTCAAGGCAATGTCCAAGCCGAGGCCACTAACAAAACCCTTCTTAGGATCATTAAGAAAATGTGCAAGTCACACCGCTATGCTGATTGGGTCAAACGATTGGCAGAAGCTCTATGGGCTTACCGCACCTCCGTCTGCACTCCCACGAGACAGAACCCGTTTGCTCTCACCTATGGGATGGAGGCAGTGCTCTCGTACAAGATCCTAATCCCTTCCCTAAGGGTACAGCTCGATAAGGAACTTAATCTTGACGAACGTCGGGAGGCATTGCTGGTCTAGCGGGAACTCTTAGATGAGAAGAGGTTGAATGTGGCCAATCATGTGTGTTGTGTCCCTGCATTTTGATGTTGGCAAACACCATGAGTCAATGATGTTTTTGTGCTTCTATAGTTAATGAGTCTGCTGAATGGTGTTTGTGCTTATGTAGTCAATGAGTCTGCTGAATGATGCTTTGCTTAAATAGTCGTTGCGTCTGCTGCATACAATGTGTCAAAATTTATGATTGAGCATACGCCGTGCAGGTCTATCTTCAAACTCTTCTTCGTCATGTTTTGCATACTCCGTGCATAGCTATAGAACATTTTTGGCTAAAATTATGGATTTTCAAAAATTAGAAAAATTTTTAATTTCCTTTTTATATAAACCAACCCCCCACCCTCTCTCTCTCTCTTCTCTCATGCCATCTCACCCTCTCTCTCCCATTCTCTCTCATTCTTTTGCCTCCTCGCCTCCAGCTACAAATGGAGGGGATCGTGGGCAAGGTGACGATGCCAGGAGGTTGCTGAGACGCGTGGTGGAGCGAGGATCGGTGCGGTTCTGGCGCGATCCCGAATGGTGGATTCAAAGTCGATGGTTTGGTTCGCGTGGTCATTTTTGACGTGGTTTAGTCGCCTCGGTGCTCGGTTTCATCGGTGGATGTAGGGAGATGGATCGCCACTTCGTCCTCTATGTTTTCCTGTAATTTTGCATAGAATGGTGCTCGATCGAGGGAGATCAGGCCAGTTTAGTGCAAATCGATATTTTTAGGATTTTCAGGGTTCGTCAAAAAATAGCAACCATTCTCGATGTAGTTAGTGTCAAATTGACCGCTGGGATGTCAGGATCCCAACCCCACCAGTTTCATATCGATCAATTGTCATTTGGGTCCGGTAGGAGTCCAGGAACCCCAGTGACTCGTTTAGGGTCGATTCATCGAAATCGCCCCGATCTCTCGTTTTAGTGGATGCATGTGCCATTTTTCGACTCCAGATGTGTTGTATGATCGTTTGGCGTTGTTTCCCCTGAGCTTCGGCATGAATGGGGTGTAAAACGGGCCGATTCGGCCATTCCACAGTTTTAGTCATCAGATTTGTGTAACGATCACTCCAGAGACCGTCACACTGTGTGACAGTCCCTGGACAGGGTCGTTTCACATTCTTCGAGGTAGGGGTCATGTGACGGACCAGTACTGGACCATCACATGACTGTAACGCGCCTATGGTGGTGCGTTACGCCCTTAGTGTGATGGACTAGTATAGGACCGTCACATGCCTGTAGCGTGCTTGGCTTGGTGCGTTACGTGATGTGGTTTTCGAGGACTGTGGCTGTCAGTCCCTCGACGACTGTGTCTGCCTTGAAGACCAGGTCAGTCGGTTAGCCCTGACGGACCTCCCCTTGAGCGTCACGTTGTGTAATGCCCCTAGCTTGGTGCATTACATGGTTCGTGTTAGTGTTTTGGGTCTGTTGGCTTTAACGCCCCTATCTTGGTGCATTAAGCTTGTGTAACGCACCTATGTAGGTCCGTTACATGCCCTTTTATTTGAGTTCTGATCCATTGGCCATAATGCCCCTATCCTGGTGCGTTATGCTGATGTGACGTGTCAGTCCTGGTGCGTTACATGGTATGCATTGGATTTTAGGTCTGCTTGCCCTAACGCCCCTATGCTGGTGCGTTATAGTAGTGTAACGCCCCTCTAGAGGCGCGTTATAGTCCTGTTGTGGCCATGATGGCCATTGTTCGGTTCTATGTCCATTCTGTGTGTCTGTCTATCTTAGGCTTGTGTTTTAGGGGCAGTGTCCTTGTGTCGGCGGTTTCTGGATCGATCGATTTAGGTGACTGGGTGTGGTCTTTTCCTTGACTATGACAATACCCTAACGACTCAATCTAGAACTGCCAGTGTCATTGTCTCTGGTTTCATAGCGGCTGTTCCTTGACTGTCGGGTTCGCCTAGTGGTTGAGTGATGGTTTGCTCTGTCCAGAGTGTAGTCGTTGTCCACCGCTCCTATTTCAACTTGTCTTGGCTTGATCTTATGGTTTGCCCGTGACCCATGCATGTCTTTTGACACCCTATGAGGGCAATGACCATGATGGGACAACCAAGAGTGTTTGCGCATATTGTGTGTGTATCTCTCTGTGTGTGTGTCATGTCGGGTTTCAGTCAACCCAGTGAGACTAGGGGTTGACAGGTGACCTTGTCTGTGTCTCGACTGTTCCGTCCAGCTCAAGATAGTGTTCTGGATGCCTCAGGGTACTGATCTATCTCAGTTTGTGTGTCCAGGTGTATTGAGGGTCCTGGATGTTCCCTCAGGTCTTCGTGAGATGCTTCCTGCGGAGCGTTGTTTCCTCTGGCTTAGGAGTAGACCGATTGGCTGCTTGTTCTGCTATCTGTGATGATCTTGCCTTTGAGTCGTGGGACTCAAGGATCGTTACATGAGTAGGTCTAGTTGCCTTGTCCTCAGTTGTCGACAGTGGCTATACTGCCATTGGTGCTTCGGAGTACGTATGACGGTGCTCTTTTGCCTATCTATACTTCTGCACTCGAGCTTTGAGTCTCTGTGTCTTGTAAGCCTTCGCTAGTTTTCTCCTTACGGCACGCTTCGACGTGACGGCTCTTGTAGCGGGGCACTTTCCAATATGCAATTTTTAAGCTAGTTTCCGTGGGCTCCAGATTTGGCAGTACTATTGCCCTCGACCATGGCGTCCGCGGAGGGAGAAAAGTAGCTAGAGGCCTGGCTTAGTGGTCTATGGCCAGTGTGTGCACACATGGTTAGGGGCTTTGGACTCATGTCGACGGACGTGACCCTGACTAGTTCTCGATACGATAGTTCTGTTTCTGGTTCTTTCCAGAGCGTAGCTGAGATTTCACCTTCCTAGGCGTTGGCTCAGTAGACGCGTCTGGCCTTTCTTCTGTTGAGGGTTTGCTTTGTCACATGGTACATGACTCTTCGCAGTTCTCTTCGCATTTCTTGCGCGTCTTGACCTTTCTGGGCTGGCCTTCCTTTGGCTTTTCCCGAGGTCAATGTCTGTCACCTGTACGACATTCTTATCATGCGTGGGATAGTGTGCACGATGTGTTAGTCGCGTCGTCTAGGTCTGAGTTTGTCTAGGTTTTTCCTAGGCTTTGTCAGTTGTTCTTGCAGGTCTTCGTTCGGAGCCTAGCGTCGTTTCGACAATTCTGTAAGCTTCTGACTTTTCCTAGTTCAGAGTTCACCCTTTTGTCTTTGTTTGGCGTAGTGTTTGCTTGGAGTAGTTTTGGGGGCCGAGGTTAGTTTGGTAGTCGTGCTTGTCTGGTATGACTTCTTCCCTTTCCTTTTAGCTCCCTTTGTTCCTAGCTTGTTCCCTACTCCTGCTACCCTTTCTTTACAGCTTTGGATTTTCTCATTTTAGATATGGCCTCATCCCAGGATCTAAAGCACACACCTATCATTTTGGGACGTCTATTTTTAGCTACGACAAAGGCCAACATAAATTGTGCCACGGGAATGATGGATATATCATTTGGAGGAGAGAAGGTTACTTTGAATGTTTTTAAGGTTTCTCAATACCCAGACCACGAGGAAGAATGTAATATCATTGATATCTTTGAGGAGGTGATTGATGAAAGACCGGATGACATTGAGGCACCCTAGAAGAGGGTAGCATGCTTCATGATTCTCCTCTCTCTTATGCACCCTGGTCTAGGGTAGAATCACTTCCTGTACTTCAATCTGAACCAATCTTGCCATCTCTGGAGCATCCTCCCACTCCAGAACTCAAGCCTCTCCTAGACTCCCTTAAATATGCATATCTGGGACCTAACCACACTCTACCTATCATCATTGCCTCCAACCTCACTTCTGCTCAGGAAGCCCAACTCTTAACTGTTCTTAAGGAGCATAGGGGAGCAATTGGTTGGTCGGTGGTGGATCGCAAGGGGATCAGTCCAGATGTTTGTATGCACTATATCTATTTAGAGGACAATGCCAAGCCGAGCAAGGAGATGCAATGCTGGTTGAATCCTAACATGAAATAGGTGGTTAAGCAGGAGGTGGTGAAGTGGTTAGATGTCGAGATTATATATCCCATCTCTGATAGTAAGTAGGTTAGCCCCACACAAGTTGTTCCAAAGAAATTCAGGCTGACCGTGATTCAAAATGAGAAGGGTGAAGAGGTGCCAATGAGACTACAAACAGGATGTAGAATCTGTATTGATTACAGAAAATTGAACTCAATAACAAAGAAAGATCATTTCCCTCTCCCGTTTATTGATCAAATTTTGGAGAAATTGGCTGGACAAAGATATTTCTACTTTTTAGATGGATACTCTGGGTACAATCAAGTTGCTGTCTACCTGGAAGATCAAGAGAAAACTACATTCACGTGTCCTTATGGCACGTTTGCTTTCAGGAGAATGTCGTTTGGGCTTTGCAATGCCCCTGCCACCTTTCAGCGATGCATGATGGCAATCTTTTCTGAAATGGTAGGAGAATTTTTGGAGATTTTCATGGATGATTTCTCAGTTTTCGGAGACTCATTTGATTGCTGCCTGGAGAATTTGCAGAAAGTGCTGGCGCGATGCATTAAATCTAATCTGGTGCTTAGTTGGGAGAAAAGCCACTTCATGGTAAGAGAAGGCATTGTGCTAGGCCACATTGTTTCAGAGAGGGGGATAGAAGTAGATAAGGCTAAGGTTGATCTGATTTCTCATCTTCCTCCCCCTTCGTCTGTCAGGCAAATTTTCTCTTTTCTTGGCCATGCAGATTTTTATAGAAGATTCATTCAAAACTTCTCTACCATTACTCGCCTGCTCACTAAGCTGCTAGCCAAGGACACTCCATTCCATCTAGATGAGTCTTGTCTTGAGGCTTTCCATTCCCTGAAGGCAGCCCTGACCCAAGATCCGATTCTTCATGTTGTTCTTCGAGTCATAGTAGCCCTCGTAAGGTGTTTGGGTAAATGCCCGGCACACCCCGGGTTACTGAATGGCTTGGGTAGCAGGCCAGGGGACACCAAAATGGGCTTTGGGCTAAGGATGGGAACTCATGGGAGCTAAGGGGATGCATTTTAGGCACACGGGCCCCACCTCGAGCTACGTGCCATGTCGCATGACGGGTTGGCAAGGTAGCCTCGGGTTGGCCCGAGAGCTAAAGATGGGTGGCTCGTCGCCACGTGTCTGAGGGTCAAGGGTGCCCTCATCTTTTTGGGGGCTTGTTGTAGGACCCAATTAGCGTGTTGACACCACGGGTTGGCCCGTGGTTTGACGTAGGAGGGCTGGGAGATATACGCCCACAAGGTGTTCGGAACAATGCCGAACACGTGTATGTGAGCCATACAAGCGTACTGCGGGCCTCCAAAGCCTGTGGTTGACTTGATTAGGTCTCCCATTGACCTTGAAAGGTTAAAAGAAGGCATCTCGGGGTTGATTCCCTATCTTTTTGCTGGGTGCCATGTGGTGTGGCTAAGTGCCGGGGTGCCCCCGGGTTGGCCCGGGCGGCCCTATAGGGTGCAGGCAAGGCCCGCCGATAAGTTGGCAGGATTGGTCCTGGCTAATTGCTTGTGTAGCCGCACGTCATGGCAAACCGGTCAGGGCCCTTGGCGGGACCCATAGAGTTGTAGAAAGGACTAGGTAGCCCGTACCTTAAAGGTGTTCGGAGAAATTCCCGAACCCTTATTTCTTGGTATTTTGCTGGGAAATTATCTGGGTACAACAACAATATAAAATTTAATGTTTTAAATCACATCTTTCCCAACTCAGTAGTTTCGGTATACTAACTTATATAATTTAATTTTTTTATAGCAGACATATTAGTTCACTCGGACAGAGGATGAGGCCTGAGCTCGGTCTTCTTGGGAGAGTCTTGCAAGAATAAATTACAGGAAGTTATTATGGGAGTGTCGGCATCATGCCCAGACTGCAGTTGGTGGGAGTGAAGACCGTGGCCTTTGGAAGGCACACGGCCCCACTTGGATATGAAGAGGGAGGACTGGGAGACCCTCTGTGACTATTGGGCCACACTTGAGTTGAAAGCTAGATCCCAGCAAGCCAAAGTAAATCGTGCGTCATAGACAGATGCGAATGTCCACACTTCTGGGTTTGTTTCCTTCGCGACTCAGAAGAAGAGATTGGTAAGGTTTTTTCCCTGATTTTCATATATTTTATTTATATATATCCTCATTTATTTTCTATGATATGTATAACAGATCAAGGGTGAGTTTGGCTACTTCTATGGCCCTGATGGGGAGCTTCAGCGCCACATTCCTACATATGTTGATGACGAAGATGTTGAAGCCGAACAGGAGCCCGCACCACAGCAGGATGCTGGGGTGGTTCCCCCAGCCGCTCCGGTTGAGGACCAGCCTCCTCCACCTTCCCCTGCTCAGCCACAGTTTGAGATGCCTCCTCCCATGACTCCTCCAGCACAGTTCTATCATGGGGAATCATCAGCACAGATCCACGGGCGAGGTGACGACGCATGGGACTTGCTGAGACACGTGGTGGAGCGAGGACTGGTGTGGATTTGGCGCAACCCAGAACAGCAGATTCGAAGTCCATGGTTCAGTTCAGGATGGCCTTCTCGGCTCGGTTTAGTCACCTCTGGCACTCGATTTCATCGGTGGAGATAAGGAGATGGACCCTCTCCGCGTTCTGCACGTTTTACCAGTCTCCTTGCGTAGTCTGGTGGCCGATCGAGGGAGATCGAGCCAGTTTAGCGTAAACCATGATTTTTGGGGTTCGTAGGGTTGGCCAAAAAATGGCAACCTCCTGCAACGTAGTTAGTGTCAAACTGACAGCTGGGATGTCAGGATCCCAACCCCACCAATTTCGTGTCGATTGGTCATTATTTGGGGCCGGTAGGAGTCCGGGAACCCCAGTGACTCGATTTGGGCCGATTCGTCTGAATCGCCCGGATCTCGTGATTTAATATGTTTCGATGAGTGCATGTGGCATTTTTGAAATCCTTGAAGGATTTCCCGCCGAATGGATGCATTTCCCCTGCGCTACGGCATGCATGGGGCATGGAACGGGGCGATTGGGCCGTTCCACTGTTTTAACTGTCGGATTGGCATAACGGTCCTACCAGAGACCGTTATGTGCATAATTGTCCCCTGATAGACCGTTATGCATCGTTTATGTGTTTTCATCTTTGGAGATCTTGGAGCATAATGGACCAGACCTAGTTCGTTATGTGGAGCATAACACCCCTACCCAGGTGCGTTATGGTCAGTGATTTTCGAGGTTCTGACATGTCAGACTGCTTGACGATCGTGCTTACCTCGAAGACTGTGTCAGTCGATTTGCATAACGGATTTCTCCCCATGCATTATGTTTAAGATAATGCACAGGTGTAGAGCTGTTATGATCTGTTGACCAATGTTTTGACTGGGTATGGCGGTTGATATAACGTGCCTCACCTAGTGCGTCGTGTGGCTATGACGGATTAGTTCTAGTCCGTTATGTGCCCTCTGTCTGTAGTGGTGTGTTTTTGTGTCTGTTGGGTATAACGCACCTGTCCTTATACGTTATACCGGTATGAGACGGCTGTTGTAGTGCGTTATACTTCGTGTCATTAGTGCATTGGCCTGTTGAGCATGACGCATGTTCTCTGATGCGTTATGTTGATATAGCGCTCCTCAGCGGATGTGTTATATTATCTGTTTGTAATTTTTGGTCTGGTTGGCATAACGCCCCTCCCGTGGTGCGTTATGTGGGTATTGCGCCCCTTTGCTGGTGCGTTATAGTCCTGTTTCCCGTATTGACCGTTTGCTTGTTCTGTGTTGTGTGTCTGACTATCTTAGGTCCTTGTTTAGGGTAGCGTCTATCTGTTGGTGGTTGTCTAGATTGGCTGGTTTAGGTGATTAGCTATGGTCTTTTCCTAGACTACGACAATACCCTAATGACTTAATCTAGAAGCTACCATTGTCCTTGTCTCTGGTCGCGTAATAGCTATCTCTTGACTGTTGGGTTTCCCCTGATAGTTGACTGACAAGTTGCTCTGCCCAGAGTGTTGTCGTCTTCCGCCGCTCGTGTTCTTGTTCGTTCTACTTGTTGTGCTGCAGTGGCGGTGGATGTGTTTGTGTGTCGGTGTTGTGTTTGGTTCCGGTCAACCCGGGGTTACCTAGTGGTTGACAGGAGGTCTTGTTGTGTCTCAGCGGCCTTGTCCAATTTGAGACGTTGGTTCTAGATGCCTCGAGGTATCATTCTACCTCAGGTTGCGTATTCAGGTGTGCTGAGGGTTCTTGATGTTCCCTCAAGTCTCTGTGTGTCGTTTTCTTAGAGAGTTATTTTTCTGGCTTACGATTAGATCGATTGGCGGCTTGGTCCACTCTGTACGATGATCCTGACTCAAAGTCATAGGACTCAGGGACCCTCATAGTTGTAGGGCTAGTTGCCTTGTCCTGAGTCTGTTGGCAGTCTCCTATGCTACCTTTGGTGCTTCGAAGTACGTGTTATAGGGCATTTTTACCTGTATGTACTTTGGCATTTGGTTTTGGAGTCCGTGTCCTATGAGCCTTCACTAGTTGTAGCCTTACGACACGCTTTAGCGTGATGACTTTTACAGCGGGGCACTTCCGATTTACGGTTCGTAAGCTAGTCTCCGTCGGCTCCCGTAGTTACCGTTGCATCCACGGGGGGAGAAAACTAGCTAGAGGCCTGGCTTAGGCAAAAGCCAGTGTGTGCACACGTGGTCAGGGGCTTTGGACTGATGCCGACAGGCATTCCCCTGTCTAGTCACTCGTGACTTGGTTACTGTTTTGGTTCTGATAGTGTCTTAGTCTCTACCTATCTATAGGTATCGAAGATGAGATGCTAGTAGGCGCAGCGTAAGACGTCAGTGGATGTAGCTGGCTATTCTTCTAGTGTGGGGCACTCCAGTCATGTGACGTGTGGCTCTTCGCGATACCCTTCACGGTTCACTTTGCATTTCTCATGCATCGTGACCCTCTAGGTGAGTCCTTTGTGACTGTACTCAGGGTCAGTGTCTGCCACTCGCACGACATCCTAGTTGTACATGCGGCAGTGTGCATGATGTCCTTGTCGTGTCGTTTGTCATCTGCATCGGTCGTCAGTCTAGGTTTTCCTACGATTTCTTGTTGTCCTTGCAGGTCTTCTATTGGAGCTTGGCGTCGTGTTGACAGTTCGGTAAGCTTCTGACTCCTTTAGTTCAGAGTTCACCTTTCTGTCTTTACTTTTTGTAGTGTTTGTCTTGTAGGTTCCTCGTGTCGGCAGTTCGGCAACTCCTAACTCTGTCAGCTCCGAGTCGCTCTCCTACCCTTGCTTGGAGTAGTTTGGGGTACTGAGGTTAGTTCGGTAGCCATTGTCTAGTGTGGCTTCCTCCTTCCCCTCTTCCTTAACTTGTTCCCTACTCCTGCTCCCTATTCTGTTCTTTTACAGCTTTGTAGTTTAGTTTTCCTACTTTACTACTACCTGTTGTTTACATGCTATTTTAGTGTGTTACTGTGTGTTTTTCTCGGTGGGGATCCGCGTGACCCCTACTGAGCCAGTGATTTTATTATTATTATTATTATTATTATTATATTATTATGTATTTTATCTAAATTTCCTTGAATTTCATTCGTTCTCACCCTTTTTGGTATTTTTTTATATTTTATTATAGAAGAGTGGGCCACTGAAAGGCCAAGGAAAGGTGTGCCGGCGAACCCTGGATGGGTGCTGGGGGGTGTACCGGCGAAGGGTGTTGGAGGGTGCACCGGGGAAGGCTTGGGTTGGGTATGCCGGCGAAGGCACTGAAGGTGCACCGGCGAAGGCTCAATGAGTGTACCGGCGAAGGATGCTGGGAAGAGCGTGCCGAGGAAGGCTGGGATGGGTGTACCCGGGGAGGCTGGGATAGGTGTGCCGGGGAAAGACTCCAAAGCCTGTGCCGGCGAAGGGCTGAAGCGGTGCACCGGTGAGGATTCAAGGAGCGAACTGGCGAAGGATAAGGTCCGTGCAGGTTTCTCAACAAAGGATCAAAGTCCATGCATGTTTTCAAAGGTTAAGTCCGTGCACATCTAGGCTGAGTCCATGCAGATGCAGGTTAAGTCCATGCACATGAGGGCCAAGTCCATGCGTGCGTGCAAAGTAAGAATGGGGTCTGTGCATACGCAGGGGACGAAGGTCAAGTCAGTGCATGGGCAGGCAGGGTCCGTGCACATGGGGCTAAGGGCTAATAGAAGGTCAGTGTACATGGGGGTGAGGTCGACGCACATGCTGGCTAGGTCAGTGCACGTGCAGGGGAAGTCAGTGCACATGTAGGCTAAGGTTAATGCACATGCAAACTAAGGTCAGTGTACGTGTAGACTAAGGTTAGTGCATGTGGGCTAAAGTCTATGCACATGCAGACTAAGGTTAGTGTACGTGCAGACTATGGTCAGTGCACGTGGGCTAAAGTTAGTGCACATGCAGACCAAGGTCAGTGCACGTGGGCTAAAGTCAGTGCAAAGCTTATGCAAGGCTTATGCATGTGGAGGGGGACAAGGTCTGTGCAGGGTTTGTGCACATGGGGGCAGGGGCTATGCAAGGTTCATGCGGGACTTGTACAAGGCTTATGCATGCAGGAAGACCAAGTCCGTGCAGGTTTGCACGGGGTTGGGGTTGCAAGGGGGATGAAGTCCGTGCATGGGCTGCACGGGGTTAAAGTTGCACGGGGTTGAAGCCATGAGGAGATGAGTGCGCCGGGGAAGGCCATGGGTGTGCCGGTAACTGATGGGGGAGAGCGTGCCGGCGAAGAGGTGTACTAGCGAAGGGCGAACTTGCAGGCGTGCCAGTGAAGGGCTTAACAACAGCCAAAGGGAGGAGGCACCATTCAAGGAGTGTGCCGGCGAGGGGGAATAAAGGGCATACCAGTGAAGGGGCCCAAGGGCATGCTGTGGAAGAGTCTAGCAGCGTGTCAGTGAAGTGGGTTTCAGAGTGTACCCGCAAAGGGTACTTCAGAGTAGTGTGCACCAGTGAAGGGCCCACTCCTCCTTCATTCTCTTAAGGCCTTTCTTTTCTTCTTTTATCATTCTCTTCCTCATTTTCTTAATTGATTTTCTATGTGATTCATTCATTTGTTGCTCCCCTTTGGTCTTTTAGCATATTATTATTATTTGATAAAAATTCAGCAGCATCTCCCCTTGACCCCGGGCGTAAGGGAGATACGGGGAACGCGCCCACATGGAGTGGCGGAACCCGACAAGTAGAGGTGGGTGTTTGAAGATGGCAACACCCTCGATAAGACATCGGAAAACCCGAGAAAACTGACGAAGGGAAGGCCTCTCTAGGGCTGGTTAAGGGCAGGTCGGCCAAGGACTGTGCTGCTGGAGAGGTGTGGGGGTTAGTGTGCCGACCAAGGAAGCTATACCGGGCTGGGAGTGTACCGGCCAAGGAAGGGGGTGGTGTGCCGGTGAAGGCATCTGAGGGTGGTTCAAGGCCGGTATGAGGGAGAGGGCCATGAGGCCTGGGGTTTGGTTTCCTAGAGAAGGGGAAGGGACAGTGGAAGAACGCAGAGGGGAAGCCAATCCAACCGGAAACGACACCAACGACGGGAGCATGAGAAGAACAAAAGAGAAAGGGTTTATTGATAGCAAATGGGAACCAAATACATCGGATGCAAGAGGAGGAGAAAAAGGACAGGGAAAGGAAACAAAGAAAAGAATGGGGGGGTTGAACAAGGGCGATGGCTCCCTGCTCTTCCCCTTTCACTACTACATTTCTCTCTCCCTCACTCTTACTCTCTTGCTCTCTGGTGGCTGCCGAAGGGGAGAGTCCCTTCTTCTTCTTCTTCTCTTCTCTTCTTGTCTGGTCGTCGGTATGCGTTGCTCTCACTTCTTCTCCTCTCCCATTTTCTTCTGTCCCCTTCTCTTCTTCTCTTCTTCTCTCTCTTCTGTTCTCCTCTTCTTCTCCTCTTTTTCCTCTCGTTGTCTTTTTTTTTGTATGCTGCCGGTGGAGGAGGGGCTTTTAAACCCCAACGACAGAAGCCTTTGAGCGAGGAGCGACAGAGGCGGGAACGTGGGGCATTAAATGGGGATTTGACTTTCCTGTGTCCCTGTTGACAGATGTGTAGCTTGCGTGCCTCACTCTCGTGTTGCTACATCAGCCATCCCACTATGTGCCAAGAATCCATAGGGGAGTGGCGTGAGATCCTCCCTGTCGGACGGGTCGTGGGGAGAGCGTGCCGTTGAAGAAGTAGACCGTGCCATTGAGAGGCTTTTAGGGTGTGCCGGCGAATGGGATGCATGGGCGTGCCGTCAAAGGGTGGAAGAAGCATGCCATTGAAGGGCACTTGATAGTGCACCGTGGGAGGCTTCGCAGGCGTGCCGGGGAAGGTCACTCGAGGGCGCACTGGCGAAGGCCGCTGGGGTGCACCGTTGAACAGCCGCTGGGTGTGCCGTTGAACAGCCGCTGGGTGTGCCGTAGAACAGCCGCTGGGCGTGCCGTTGATCAGCCACTGGGCGTGCCGTTGAACAGGCGCCGGGGTGTGCCGTTGAATAGGCGCTGGGGTGTGCCGTTGAAGACTGGCCTCGAGCTCGTTTCGTGCACAAGTTATGGTTCATTTAATTTTCTTCGGGGCCCATGGACCATGCTACATCTTCCTACGTCCCCAATTAGATAGAGATTAGGACGATGTAAGACAACGAAAAATGGGGTGGAAATATCGACGTCCCCGTTCCCCACCCCCACCTCGTGACTATGCCTACCCAATTTTTTTATTCCGTGTCTAAATGATTTCAGTAACTACTGATGGATTAAGCGCACCGGGGGTCACGAGGGCCCATTCGTTCGCAAGCCCAAATGGCGAGGATCGGATTAAGTCACACCAACTTGGTCATCAAGGGCCGTGATTATTGATTAATCTAGATGTCCTATTAAGAAATGTACTCAATTTGTTTATTATCCAAAAATGGTACATCTACAAATCTTTTTTTATGTTAAAATAAAGCGGTTATCAAATGCTTAATCTTTCTCCGGTTAAGAAATGTGCCTATTTGTTGATTATTACTTTGTTCGAGCTTGATTCATTTATGATCAATTTGAGGCTTTATGAAGTTAGAGGTATTTGAATAGAAAATGAGCCGAGTACCAGTAGGTGTGTCAGGTTAGGTGGGAGCTCTTCCTAGGGCGATTCTGGTTCTCCCCCGCGTGGTCGTCGACCATGGCTGGCCTTGGGGGGGGGCCTCCGCCTCCCCCTTCCCTGTCCGTTGAGCCCCCTGGAGCTGTCCCTCCTCAGCTGGTTCCCCCTCCTGGTGGTGCCCCGGTTGCTGGCCAGACAGTTGATGCATTTGTCCGCGATCTCGCTTCTTCACCGGTCGTCCACTCATCCTCCAAGCCTGGGGCCCTTGGGGCCTTTACTGTGCGAGATTCTATAGCTGGGGCCTCTTGTGCTGATCCCCTTGTAGATGGCTGGCCTCATCCTGCAAGCACACACCTCTTGCCTTGTGTTGCTGCTGTTGAAGGGTTGGTGGCGGCCCCCTCCTGCGCAGTTCCAATCCTTGCTGTGAGCTTGGATGCCGTGCCTCCTCCAACTGCGGATGGGGCCCTTGGTGCCCACGGTGGCCATGTACAAGATGCTTTACCTTGTGATGCTGCTAGTGTAAGGGCCCATGAGGCTTTTGCTGTGCGCGGTGCTGCAACTGGGGCATCCTGTGCTCCTGTTCACGGCCGGCTGGTTGCTGTAACCTCCTAGCTGCCTTTGTCCTTTTCCAAGGTGGTGTGCCCCTCCATCCCGGCTCCATCTCTCCCTATTGTGGTCCACCTACCTGCCTTCACAGATGCGGGGGAACCTGCTGTCTTCTTCTCCCATGAGGAGATTTGTCTGTCCTGTTCGCCCTTAATCTTGCCATTATCGTCAAGACTCCCCAAGGGCGACCCCCGTTTCAGGTTATTAGATCCCACTTGGTGCAGCGGTTTTCTTTCCTCCAAGACTTCTCCATCAGTGCTTTGGATGGCCGTCATCTCCTGATCAGATTTCAAAATGATGACGATTATCTCCAGGTGTTGCTTAAAGAATCGTTGCTTGTTTAAGGCAAGCCATTTCGTTTCTACAAATAGACGTTCAATTTTAACCCTGCTGAAGATTCTCCCATCGTCCCTGTATGGCTTGAACTGTCTCGGCTACCGGTCAATCTCTATCAAGATGCCATGCTTCAGTCTATTGCTGGCAGCCTTGGTCCCATCTTGAAGGTTCATCAGAACACGTCCTCTATGCTAAGGACCCATGCTACGCGCATGTGTGTCCAGATGGATGCCTCCCTGCCCATGCCGGCCCGCGTCTGGATTGGCACTGGTGTTGGTGGATATTGGCAGACAATTACTTACCCGAAGCCTCCTATGTTCTGCCAGTACTACCACCACCTCGGCCACCTTGTAGAAAAATGCAAGAAGAAGTGTCCCATGGCTGGGGATGCGCCTGCTCCTAGTGTTGGCCCCAAGGGCCCCAATACTGCTCATGCTAATGCCCCTGCTCAGGTTTGGAAGCCTCTCCACGTAGATGATAGCGTCCTTGCTGCTCCTCCTCAAGTGCTTGAACAAATGCAGCAGAAGGCTCTTGCCAGGCTCACTATGGGTGGCGTTGGTGGATGTAATCCGCCACATGCTTGTCTTAATGATGGTCCCACCCAGGCACCTGTCCAGCCTTTGGTTGCTGGTGATTGTGCAACGGCTGCTGCTCATGTGCTTGATCATTTGCCTACTAAGGCCCGTGACCACATTCCTTTGGCCATTGTTGGCCCCTCTGCCCCGCCACCTGCTAGTGGATTTGCTGCTAGCTCCGTCGACTTGGCTGCTGCCCCTCAGGTGCTTGTCCTCATGCCGCCTAAGCTTCCTGGCCAGATCCCTATAGGTGGCGATTACGGCTATGACCCACCGCCCATTTGTGTTGCTGGTCAGTCTGAAGGTGCTCTTCCATGTGCTGCTCGGCCCCCGTTTGGTCTTGGCTCTGTCCGGAATAGTTCGTCAACTGCTGTGGAGGTTGTGGCTGCCTCTCAGCCTCTGGAAGATGCACAAAGGACTGCTCCTCCTGCAGGTGTCATCGCTCGTACTGATCACGGTGCTCCTATTGATGGCATTGCTAATGCATTGCCTTCCTCCGAGCCCTCGCCTTTGCTTAACCTAGAGGCTAGCTGCTCATCTCCTATTCAGGTGCTCTCGCCTGTTGCTGCCCCGATTGCACCTCGCCTTTCGAGCGCCGTCATCCTCCAAAAGGAGGCGGATCGTTTGGCCTGCTTTGCCGCCCTGCGTGCTATGAGGGATGAATTGAACGCTCTGCCTGCCTTCTCAAGGTCTGGGGCTTCTAGTCAGGCTCGGCCCTCTGCTACGGATGTTGTCTTGGTTCTGTCTTCCCCATTGTTGTAGCCCCACGATGTGATGGCCTTGCGCACTAGCCCCTGTGATAAAGTTTCCCCAACCCCTGCTGCCTCTTCTCTGGCTGTTGGTGGCTCTGCCTATGGCGCCTCTAGCCAGTCGTCAATCCTGGTTGCCCCATTTGATATCTCCTGAAGCTCCCCCGCACACGCACTGCAGCAAGATGGCCATCCTTCAGATTGTGCTCCCAGAGAGATTGATGATTCGGTGGATGAGCAAGGCATGGAGTTTGATGTTCCCTTCCAGCCCGCCCGTAGGAGCAAAAGGAAGAATCGTCGTAACCGGCCTCTATACTCCCCTCCCCGTCCCGGATAGTCCATGGCAAGACATTAGCATGGACTTTGTGTTGGGATTGCCCCATACCCTCCGAAACCATGACTCCATCTTTGTGGTCGTAGACAGGTTCTCCAAGATGGCATTATTTATTCCATGCTCCAAGACTTCTGATGCCTCTAGAGTTACCCGTCTGTTCTTTTCTCACTACATCTCCAGGTTCGGACTCCCTCGTACTATAGTGTCAGATAGGGATGTGTAATTTACGAGCTACTTTTGAAAAACTCTATGGCATATGATGGGCACTCAGTTGAAGTTCTCCACTGCTTATCACCCCCAGACCGATGGTCAAACTGAGGTTGTTAATAGGAGTTTGGGAGATCTTCTTAGGTGTTTAGTCCGTGATCGTGTCAGGGATTGGGACTTAGTCTTACCATTAGCAGAGTTCGCTTACAATGACTCAGCCAATAGGTCTACAGGCATGAGCCCCTTTGAGATTGTTACCGGTCGTAGACCTAGGAAGCCAATAGACTTGGTCCCACCTCCCATCCAGTTCCGTGTGTCTGAGTAGGCAGAGTCCTTCACTGATCATATTCGGAAGTTGCATGAGCATGTAGTCGTCATATTGAGACTAGGAATGCACAGTACAAGAGTTGGCTGATGCCCACAGGCACCATCGTGAGTTCCAGGAGGGTGAGCATGTCATAATCAGAGTCAGACCTAAACAGTTCCCCTCTGGAGCCATGAAGAAGTTGCACGCTTGCGGAGCGGTCCCTTTGGAGTAGTGAGGCGAGTCGGGTCTAATGCATATGCCGTGGACTTGTTAGAGGATTACGGGATGTACTACACTTTCAACGTGTCAGATCTAGTCACTTATAGGGACCCGACGGTGATGCCCAGTGAGCCATTTGAGCCGTCTCCACTCCTTGTGAGTGACACCACCCCAAAGCATCCACCTCCCGCCTTATTACCTCAGCAGCATAAGCAGATAGCCCATATACTGGACGAGTAGGTAAAAACTACCCGGGGTGGGGTGTACCAACACTACCTGGTGTGAAGGAGGGGACGGCCCACGTCCGATGACACTTGGATCACTCGAGTTGAGTTACAGAGGATCGATCCAGATCTACTGGATCGATACTAGAGTGACCTAGACCCCTACTCGATGGGGTTGAGCTTCTCCCACCTGCAGAGAATTGGTGTGGACACCAGAGCCAGAGATCGACTTGACTCAGCAAGTCGACGGTACCAGACACGTAGCACGATGCGGGCGACGTCGACGTCCTTGTGGCTGGGGAGCAGCATGACAGACTAAGCGGAAGGTGAGCTAGAAGGGAAGGGGTTGAATAGATCACCCCCAATTCGATCTAACTTGAACTATTCGAGACCCATAGGTAATAGAAGCCAACAATCGAGAACAGAAAGGCTATCAGAGAAGAGATTGATCGAACATTATGTGTGCAAGCAATCAAATAACAGATTGGATAAGGCAAACCACACGAGACAGAGGGTTTTTAGGTGGTTCGATTGCTACCCACAATCTACGTCCACCCCTTACTCCTCGGAGTAAGGCTTCCTTGCAAGATGCAACAAGATCACAGCAGACTCAGTCTGCTAACAAATGCTGACGAACAGCTTGTCCTCGAGGAACACCCTCCTCGAACTTCTGGCGATCAGAAGTAGAACACCAACTGGAGGAAGTACATCCCTTTCTTTGCACAGCGCAATGGGAAACCCAGTAACCTGCTCCTAGCAGGTTACAGACCGGAGGAACAATCCTCTCTTCCTCCCACATAATGGAGGGAACCCGGAGATCTTCTCCCTTCCTCTGAACACACATAGAGGGTAACAAGACTATGTGAAAGGTAAAATTCAAAGATGAAGAAATAGAAAAATCAATCAATCGAGTTCTCAAAACAAAATAATGTAGCTTCCAAAGAAGCAGAGACCACAATAGATTAAAACTCTTCAATCTGGCTCTCTCTTCTTTTTCTGAACACCTCTCTCTCTTTCTCAGATGGAAAACTTTTCTTCTGCAGGGACGAAGGACAATCGGCTGTGTACTTTTTCTTTCAGTCCTTATCATCGCTCTTGGTACGAGCTTCAGCAGTATTTATAAAAGCTTGCAGGAAGGATGGAGTGTGGAGACCACGCTTCTTACCCTGGGAGTCTTCCTGAAGAAAGCAGGTCTCTCTCCCACGTGTCAGGGATAAGGGCTCTCGGATCATGTGCCCTAGTCCCTCTTCAAAAATGATCGAATCCTTATCAAATTTAACCATCACCCAGTTATCACAATGTTCATAATCAGAGAAGAGAAATATGCACGAAGTTAACACATAGAAACGTGCACAAAGTGCACAGACTTGTTTACTAGCAAAAGATGCAAGGACTTCAAAGTGTGCTCGGACTTGAATTGAGCACGGGCTTGTTAAACATCAGTAAAATCTACACTGGGTTTCAATTGCACAGATTTTTCAAACATTAGAAAAATTGGACGGGGTTTTGAATGCACAGACTTGTTAGACATCAGAAGATCTGCACAGGGTTTTGAATGCACAAACTCTATGAAGGAATGCAAAGAGTTTGTGTCAAAGAAACACTTGCACGGGGTATCATGTCCACGGGATTCATAAAAACGTGCAAGGACTTTGAAGACTAGAAGAAATATGCACGAGCTTTAGAGTCCATGGGGTTCGTGAATTCATGCAAGGACTTTGATAATCATAAGAAAATGATGCACAGGGTATCATGTGCACGGACATGAAATGCTTGGACCTTGCAATAGTTTGTGCAGACATCAGATACAAAAGATGCACGGACTTAGTTTCAAAGAAATATGCACGGATTTCATTGCTGAAGAAATGCATGGACTAGTTGAAACATGCACGAACTAGAGTGTTCACGGACTTTGTAGAAACATGTACGGACTTGATTTTTCAAACTACCAAGATGTCACGCCCCGAACCGGTAGCAGCGGAATGTGTTCGTTGCTCGGAACGTGACAGTTAAACAGTCGTGTTGATCAGAACAAAATAAGACTCAGATATTTGAACAAATAGAAATTATAAGGAATTGACATTGCATAGCGTTAGTCCAGAGCAAGTCCACTTGAGTCGTCTACTGCTGGCTTAGGGTGTTTTCTGTGATTGATGATGTGATTTTCATCGGTATGTGCTTCTTAGGTTTTGATGGTGCGTCGCCAGAAGGCGCGTGTTTCTAGGGAGGGAAATGGTGCTTCTCCTCCGATGGTTGTCATGTTGGTTTATGCATCTGCACCGAGTCAAGTTCCAGCGGTTCCCGCCCCTGTTGCATAAGGTTTGCCGGATGTGCAGCGTGGAAAGCAGAGTGAAGCCGTGCTGTCTCATCTGCCATCTAAAGTAGGGCAGGTGATAGCTCAAGTGCGCGCCCAGGTTGAGTCCACTCGGCCAGGTGTGCAGCATCACCTTATCCCTAAACCGATTGGACAGTTGTAGCTGGCTTATCTGCCGAGCGTCCCCGGAATTCCTTCTGTTGTTCCCGCTGTCGATGGTGCTTCTTCTTCCAAGTCCAAAGGCAAGAAGTTCTGGAGATTCAAGAATAAGGGGCGTGAGAAGTGGCATGCCCAACAGTCATTTGCCAGTGCTGTTCCATCGTCAGCCCTGTCTTCTCAGCAGTGTCAGGGACCTCCTGTCCCTCAGCCGAGATCGTGTGGGAGGTGTGGTGGTAGCCACCCTGGTAGGCCATGTTCTTTGCCAGTGGTTTGTTTTCGCTGTGATCAGCCAGGCCATGTTGTTCAAGACTGCCCGTTCAGGCCGAGACTGATGCAGTTCTTTTCATCGGCCCAGCCACAGCAGCCCCAGTTTCAATCTGTGCCGCCACAACCTCAGCAGGACTCACCAGCGTCCTAGCTTCCTCGTGCTGAGTAGTGACGTCCTACCTTTTGGAAGGTACATTTCTGTTTCTCGAATTGTTAACTTGTGTTTTAATTATTCCTATTGCTTGTTGCTTGAGTTTTATTTGACTTAGTTATCTGTTAATTGTTCATTATGATGATGCTGTTTGTGTGATTATGATTTTCTCCTCTCCTGTCCTGGTCGTTTCTCTCGTTCTACTTTCTCTCTCGTTTCTCTTTTTCCTCTATTTTTCTCGACCTGGGGCGTGCGACCGTGCCGAGTTGATCGAGGTAGAGACGCGATGGAATGGGCTAGAACGTGATGAAATGATGGATGAGGTGGACATTGGCAGGATTCGTGGGTGGATCCTAGGCTAACGTGGCTTGATTATTTTATCGCCTACGATTTTCGTAGAAGTCTGTTCCTTTGCATGGGCCAGTGGCTTGTCACCTGTAATGTCGACAGCCCTGTGAAGTAATCCACGTTGTGCTTCTTATTTTTCAGTGGAGTAGTTGATTCTACTCCTTCCTTGTCATATCCGATCGTCCAGATTTGTAAATTGTTCGGTGTTATTGCCCAACGGCTATCTTTTATGCTATTTGTGCCGTTTAAGAATTTTGGAGTGTTATTCCTGTTGGCATTTCCCTTCTGATCGGGATTTACTGGTATTCGATTCTTTTGTCAATTGCTCAGGTTGTTGTTGACCATTCGAGTTGTGGCAATGGCCGTACATATTGTTATGATGTTTTGGTCATCCCAGCTTAAATCTGGTCAGCTCCTGACGTGTTTCGTTTCTGTTGAAGTTGAAGTGCTTGATTGGACCAATTTGGCTGAGAAGCTGCTCGAGCGAGCTAGGCTCTTCCCCCTTTAGTGAGCTTCTGTTAGTAAGCTTGATGCCTCCCATGTTGTTTGGTGGGTCTCCTTGTGAGGTTAGCCTTGGAATTGCCATTTCAGTACCTCCTTGTCCTGTGTCTACCTAAGTGTGGACAATTTGATTTAAGCCTGATCATCTCCTTGTTTTATGGTTGCGTGGCTTTGGACTTAAATTTCTGTGTCGAGAGCTGTTATGTACCATGTCTCGTCGTGCCGTGCCCAACGACCGACGTGTTGAGAGGCTCAATTGTCATTTACAGGACGCAAAGGTAGGCCAAGATTAGTGCTCTTCTTTGGGCTTCGTGCTGAAGCTGGTGCTCTTCTCTATTGCACTTAGACTTTTTCTGCTCGGTTGCTCGCTGGATCAGTGCTAGAGGCGTGTTACATTGTAATTTTCTGGGATTGCAATGACGCCTAGTGTGTACTGAGATGCGAAGGTCGAGGTTCTTTCTGATGCCTTTGTGCATTATTGAGTGCGCAGCGAAAGTGTGTGGGCTGATGACCCACAAGCTGAGGATTCTTTTCGTATAATTCTGCCTGGTCGAGAGAATTGCTCCTTCTCGATGTGACTCCGTCTTAGCTACATGTGCTTAGACGTTGTCGTGACCGTACCGTTGTCGATTATCTTTCTGATTTTAGTGTTGGCATTTGCGAGTGTTGGGGAAATCGTCGGCTTCCCTGCTGATATAGTACCCCCTACTCTGCATTCCTTCTCGCGGGTGTTGTGCTCTCGAGGCGTGTTCATAATCCTTGAGATGCGTTCCTCGAGATTGTGGTGTCTTTTGTCGTTTTATGATCGATTTCAATTGTTGTGGGTCTTTCCTTGGTGAACGGCCTGATGCATGACTCACTCCTTGTAGTCGTGTGCTCAACTGCCGCGTGCCTTAATACAGCCCTACTTGCAGTGTGTTCCGTGGTTCTGCGTGCTGTACGGAGCCGAAATCCTGTAGGTACTATTGTCGTTGACTGTTGCTTTTGTAAGTGTTGTTTTCATATGATTCTGCGTTTATGTGCTGGGCCATTGTCTCATCAGTAGCTTACTGTGCTCCTTTTCCCGGTGGAGTAGCTCGCGACTCGGTTAGATGCGATATCTGAGTGTGGACTGACTTAATGTTGTGTGTTGTAACATCCCGGACCCTTTCGGATCCTTATTTTCAGGTCTCGGATCTACTTTTATCAGAGCGTTTGGCTCTGTCATGTCCGAAATTACGTTTCAGACATCTCTCGTGTTCGGATCGGCGTGATCCGGGGTCGTTTCGGGGGTCCGGAGGCGTTCCGCGGCTTTTCCCGCGTAATCTTCCGATTTTCAGTCTGGTTTCCGACAAATCCTTCGGCACGCTGTTGCGGGCGAACGTGGTCGTTCACCCTGGCGTGAGGGTCTGTATAAACCCCATCCGGGGGAGGGGGTTTACGCGGACCAGCTTCACCCCTTTGGCCAATCCGCGTAAACCCCCCACTATTCACTTGGTTTATGCGGACCAGCCTTACCCTTTAGGCCAATCTACGTAAACCCCCTTGTGACCCTTCAAATTTCACTATAAAAATCCCCCAAGGGGTAGGGCACAAAGGACACGAAGGACACACAAGCTCAAGGATCCATCACTCAGCACTTAACGTAAATTGCCAACATCTGACGAGCTAAGGAAAATTGTGTGTGCGTGACTTGTCAGTCGGCTTAGCATGCTGAGGGTAGGTCCTTTGCACTTTCCTCGCGTGTTAACTAAGCCGTAACACACAAGTCCACGCCTGCCACATGTGAGATGCTACGACAAGGGCAGACGCCCCCTCATGCCAGGATCGCCCCTCACATGTCCGTCAGCCACGACCATGTACGTGTCGTGACGTCTTCCTCCCTCTCAGTAACGAGGCCACGTCGACCACTCAACTCGAGCCATGATCGACCCTCGCCCAGATACCGAATTGACGTATCCTCTCTGTCACCTAGCCAGTCTTAAGCACCCATTTGGCACCGCGGCCATGGCCCACGCCACAGGGGGGATCTTCTGTAAAACACACATGTATTCATATCACGCATCGACCCGGGGCCTGACTAGCATGTCAAAATTGTGTTGTGGCATGCACCTGTTGTACCCTGGCCTCCACGGCCCATTTGTAAAAAAATATATACATCTCAGTGTAACGTTGCCAACTGGACGTATGCTCTCGCATCCACGTTCGGGCCTCCAGCAACCCTCTCTGTCACCTATTGTAAACCCCCAGCACCCTTCACCCCCAGCCAACATGACCCAGTCTGAGACGAACCTACAGTTGCAAAGTGCTCTCGGGTCTTCATCCCGGGCTTCAGGAATATGGACTCCGCTTCGGCATGGAACGAAGGTCTTCAGATTCAATCCAATGTAAATAAACACCGACTGCTTGTGGTCGGTGGGGAAAGACGTCCTATACATGACTCCCCACAGTCACCTGTGCACTCGCACCCATGGAATCGTCCTCCCCTCCATGTGTTGCTCACCCCCTGAGTCTACGTGCCGCGCCCTGGCAGTGCATCCCCAATTAAACGCTCGGTTCCATGGGTGATTGTCGAGAAATCAACTGGCACGCCCGCATCCCAGCCACGTTTCCCCCTCTACCTAGAAACTCCCAGTGCCACTCGGTCTCCCCTCGACTCTCCGTAAAAGGCGAGTGCACGGTGCCGCTTTGAGATGGATACGGTCACGAGTGAGGGTGCCCGAGGCCCCTTATCTTCTGGCATCTCCCCCGTAGCTATATCCTACCCTACACTCCGGTCACCGCACACACCGCTCTATGGGCCCGTCGGCATACATGCGCACGCCGGTGAACTCCCGGGGGGGAACGAAAAGGATGGCACGCCCGATGGGATGTCTCCCGCCTTCCTTCTTTTTACTGAAGCAAAAGCCTGTGCCAGCCCTAAAGTTCGGGTGCCCTTTTCCTATCCTTGCAGGAGAGGTAGCAGAAAAGTAACTGTTCGCACTTCCTAGCGGCTTCCAGTTCATCTCCCAGTTGCTGGATCGTGTTCGACGATCGCCCGTGGCCATCGCCTCTGCTCATCTAGGACTTCACCAACTATGGCGATCGTTACCTACTGTCCCATCGTCATCGCCACCCACGCACGGGTGGGCTACTTGGCAGTGCCGATCACTTTCGACAGCTTCGCCCCAATCATCGGATCACCCTACTTCTTGGGTGTGGTCCCCGTGGTGGCTCCACCGCCACCGCTAGTTCCTGTCTCCCCTGGAGCCATCAATGCGCCACACCAACCACCAGTCCTGACAGCCAGGCCGAGCGTCAGGCTTGGCTCTCCTGCCACCGGTGCCCATAGGGGTTTCAGACCAGTCCCAGCACGGGCAGACATCAATCCTTGGGCCCAATCTTGACTGGCTCCTGACGCCAACCTCGCATCCCAGATTTCGGTCCCAAGTCCTGCAATTCGCTAGGGTCTCCAACCCCGAGCCCCAGCCAAGTCGACATCCGGTGTGGGTCTCCACCCCAGGGTGTTCGGCTTCTCAGCACTCAGGTCGGGCCATCAACCCCGAGCTCCTATCGAGCCAGCTCCCCGCACGGGCCTCCTAGCCCGGGGGCAGGGCTCCCCAGCACCCCGTTCGGGCCTTCCGACTCGAACCCCAAAAGAGCAACCGCCTCGCCTGGGTCCCCAATCCCTGGTATGAGGCGTCCTAGCATCTAGACCAGACGTACAGTCCCGAGATTCCCCGCGGATGATGTCTGGTATGAGTGGTCCGCGTCAGGCCCCTGATCCCTCGGCTCTACCTCGGGAGCATCCCTCTCGCAACCTGACAACGTCGATCCCCAGCATGGGTCTGCCTTTGGGGGACGCGGCGACCTCGGTACAGACTGAGTGCCCTCTGTCACGCCAGCAGGTCCTGCCAGCTTCCAGCTCAGGCTCAAGGTCTCGGGTCACCGGCATCCCAGTACCCCCTGCAGTGACAACTCCGGGTGCAAGCACATCGCTGCGAGCATCTGCAACGCTACTGTTGGGCAAAGGCCTACACTCGAGCCTCCCGGCCGCCAGCCTTCGCTACGGACCTCGTGTCTTGGGGGCCCGTCTGAGTATTCCCGATGAATGGCCTTGTGTCACCAGCACCCGCAGGTTGGGTTTTCTCGGCCTACCACCTTGGAGCAGAATCGTATTCAGCTCCCCAGAAGAAGCATTGTCGTAGCCGTAAAGGCAAGCGATCCACTGTTGTCACCAGCAACTCCGGCAAGACCAGTCTTATCGGGGACTTACGGATTCGCCTGGATGGGGGCGAACCCATTATATCCCCAGAACAGATCATCCCGACGATCCCTACCACCAACCGCTTTAGCCTCCTGCGTCGAATGCCGGAAGACAAGGTAGAACTTAAGCGGGCGAATGCTTCGGCAATGGCCCAAAAACACCAGCGCCGGTTCGGCATCCAATCTCCCAAGTCCCGTCAGAGGTGTAAGGATGAGGGTAGCTTGCATTGCATTACAATCGCATTAATCACACGGTCTTATTGGAACCCTTCAGTAGGCCTCCGCACAATGGGATCTCTGGCTGATTACACGGTCTCATATCTTCCATTCTGCCCTTAGAGCAGTCTATAGTTGACGGTGCAATTGATTTGGCAGATGAATACGAACCGTTTAGTTCTTTCTTTTAGGCCCTGACCGAGTAGTGTTCAGCGTTCTATCTGGAGACCGTGTAGGACAGTGGACGGCCAATTCCAGACCGTTCAATCCCCTGTCACTCCATCTTGTAGTCCCTTGTGTCTCTCCCGTAAGTCGAAACGTCCTCCTCTCTCCCGTCTCCTCACCTCTCTCCCGTCTCTCTCGTAGGTCGGAATGTCCTCACCTCTCTCTCATCTCTCACCTAAGTCAGACGTCCTCACCACTCAGTAAGCGCGTCTCTCAGTCAGTATGTCTCTCTCCTCACCGCTCTCCCGTGTCTCCCTAGTGTCAATCATGAGTCAGTCAGTTACCATTTGCATCCATTCATACATTCATATTCATCCATAACAAAAGAAAATCAACTAAAAACCATGTCATATCATGTCATATCATCATGTACAAGTGTGTCTGGGGTACAAAAGTCAGGCCGCTCCCTCTGTCCTGTCGCTGTCTCCTCCTCCCTCATGTCTTTTCGATGGAGGGGCCATCGTAGAGCTGGTGTCCTCCTCGTGACGCCGTCAGTGATGCTCCTCCTCCTCATTCCTCCGGCACCCAGAGGAACTTGTAAAGTAGCTGCGGAAGGTGCCATGGGTGCCGTGGCTGGTGCTCAGAGCTCTACTATGCTCCTGGCTCATCTCCCGGAATGCCGTGAGCTCCCCCTGCAACCCTGACACCTCTATCAAGGCACGCTCACGCTCCACTTGGACATGGACCAGCTCCTCGATGCTAGCCCACAGTCACTCCAACTCCGCCCGAAGGAGTGCTATCTTGACCGCGTCTGCTGGTTGGCTCTGTGCCATCTCCTCTCGGAGAATGGCCACCTCCTCTCGAGCCACTGCATGGCTCTGCTCGAGCTCGTCCCTCAATCGGGTCAGCTCGGTCGTCTGCATACATGCATCATGGTCAGTCAAATTACATTTTATAGAAGCATTATCAATTGGGAAATGGTGGTGAACTTACCCGCTCGGAGAGCGCTGCCTCGGCTGCCTCAGTCCGTGTCACCATCCGTCTGAACTCCACCTCCCGCTCCACTTTGGTCAGCTGGGGTCTGTGAAGAGGAAGAGGGAGCTCGCTGCATTTAGCAACTCCAGAGTCAGTCATCTCATAATCATAATCATAAGTGTGTAATTTAGAGTTTAAAGGTTAGAAAACTCACCAGTAGGGCCAAGGCCTCTCGGGCCTCGTCTCGCTCACGGATTGTAGAGTGGAGGAGCCCCTGCAGCTCCGCGATCTGTCCCTTAGGGTCGACCTGCATTTAGAAGTCCAAGTGTCAGTACATCATATAGAAATCATAAGCATAATAGAGAGAGTTTGAGTTTAGAAGTCATACCGGTCAGTGGGCACCACGGAACACCTAGTCTCGGTAGTGCCTAGCGTACGCCACATAGTACACCGCACTGCTGTCTGCCCAGGTAGTCACAACCCGCCCAAGTGTTGTCCAATCCGCGATCTGCACTGTAGCTCGTGCCGTCCAGTCGAAGGCCATCGCTAGGCCCCATGTGGTTCATCCCACATGCTACCCCAGCTTCTCCAGCACCGGGAACTCTACTACTGGTTGTTGGACACCGATCGTCCCCATCACCAGTCTGAAGTAGAGTGGCTCCACCACATTCATGCAGTGAAGCCACACATCCCGCCCAAAGAAGGCAAGGGCCCCTACCACCCAGGGCTGGCCCTCGTGTCCCTCCTCTGCATATGGTGTCCACTGTACCTGTCAAATAGAAAACTTCAATCAGCATCATAAGCATATAGAACTGCATTTGATTAGAGAGTCTAAGTTTAGAATCATACCGAGGTGTACGATAGGGTGTCCAGGTCATCCTGTATCTCCCGGACCTGTCTCCTGCGGCCTCCGGTCTCCCGAGGCACGGTCCACCTCCTCGCAATCAGTACCGAGTCAAGGTAAGCCTCCTCGACTCTCCTCAGCCCACGCAGTCTCACATAGGCCTACACCTGCATCACATTTCGTCATCCGTCGGCATAAATAAAGCATATAGGAATTGCATAATCAAGTCTAAGGGTCGAGTCGTACCTGGAGAAGAGGGGAGAACTCACCGAGTATGGTCTGCCGGTTGGTGGAGCTCAGGGTGTCAAAGAGAAACGCCAGGACTGCAGCTCCACAGGCGTAGTCGCCCATGTGGTCAAGGTCCTGGAGTAGCGGAAGGAAGCGGCAACTGATGACGTCTGCTCTCGTAGCAAATAGCAGTCGTCTGAACAGCAGCGTCAAGACTCTCCTCAGCACTCGGTCCGCCTCCGCTCCTGGCTCTACTACAACTCTCGATCTGACTAAGTCCACTAGCCTCTGGAGGTGCTGCTCGGGCTGCTCCCCCGTCGCTATCCTGGCACACCGTAATCCTAGGCTGTCCTGCAGCCTCGCCCGAGTGAGGGTAGTGGACTGTCGCTCAGGATGCAGCAAGTCCAATCCCAGGAGCTCCTGGGCCATCTCCTGGAAGTCAGGATAGGTGCTCCCGCTAACCGGAGACCCGTGCATGGGCAAGCCTGTAATCCGAGCCACGTCCTCCAATGTGGGGACCATGTGCCCCCATGGAAAGAGAAATGTACGACTCACCGGGTCCCAGCAGTCGTGCAGAGCATAGAGGAGCGGTGTGTCAAACCGGCTCACTTCCATGCTCAGGAACTCTGAGAACCCTATGGCTGCCAGCCTCTCACACTGGAAGTCGGGCAGTGCCAGATACACTACCCGGATCTGTAGCCATGAGATGCGGGTCCTACACTTTCCCTGCATTCATTCATTTAATTACATACATTTAATAAATAAATTCATGAATTGCATTCAACAAATAAAGGGAAATAATGAAAATTACATTTCTTTTTAGAAGAGCGGTTCCCCATGGACCACTGTCATTGATCGCGAGACTTCAATAATGGAGGCCTTAGGTGGTGGCAATGGGGTGTTATTTGGTTTAGGAAAAGGTTTAATGGAAGGTTCGACAGAGGCCGATGGTGTGGAGATAAGCTCAGATGGCTTGATGGAGGGTAATTGTGTGGGAATTGGTTGGGATGTAGCGGGAGGTTCGACGGAAGCCGGTGTCATGGAAGTTAATGGTGCGGTAATCGTAGGTGTAAAAGGAGAAAGTTTGGTGTATTGGAAGCACCGGATGGGGCGAGAGGTATTAGGGATAGGAGAAGACGCATGGTACACCGGTATGGGTGATTGGTGTATCGACCCACTATCGTAGCACCAATTGGTCTCATACACGGGGTTAGGGATGGTGGCATTGTCCTGAGCAGGGGGTTCATCGGGTAATGGAGGGAGTGGAAAATGAAGGAAGCTCGGAATGGGTGCCTTCGAGACTTTAGCATCTTCACATGTCATCTTCGAATCTTCACCATCATCAAAATCAAGTGGACACCGTGGTGGAGGCGTAATAATGGGTGATGGGGGATTCTGTAGAGGATTATGGAAAAGTGGAGGCAGAGGGGGAGAACTATGTGAATGAGTGGGGTGAATAAATGGAGGGCGGATGACATCCACTTGATTTTTTTAAGTCAAAGCAATACCTGAGAGACAAGAAAGGGGGGAGCGATCAACCCTGTGGGAAGGGAAGGAGCGCTTCGCCCCCGGCTATCCAGCAGGCCAAATTTCATATATGAGACAAAAAAAAGGGGGTACAAAGTAAGCTTAAGGATGAAGCAAGGGGCAGCCTATCTTATCAAGACGATATGGCCCTTTGACAATGGTGGGGAGCTTCTCCCAAGATGACCAAAAAGAAATACATGACAAGGAGCAACCAATACTCGCCAACATGTCCGCAACTTGATTAGCCTCCCGGTAAACATGAGTAATGGAAGCACGGAGAGAATTGGCCAAGAACGCCACTTGCCACATAACGACATTCAGCCACAAAGGGTAGGAGAACCTACGAGTGGCAATGCGTGCAAGCACAAGGGAGTCCGTCTCCATCGTAACGCAGACGATACCATGCTCCTTGCAGCAAAGGAGGCCATCTCAGAGGGCGAGTGCTTCGGCTTCCAGGCTGGAGGCAACCAGCGGGTATGTAGCAGCGAACGTGAAGATAATGCGCCCATGGGAGTCGCGAAGGGCTCCACCACCTCCCGCGAGTCCGACGCCATGCTTGAAAGCACCATCGACATTGAGCTTTAACCTTCCGAAGTGGGGGGGAACCATTTGATAAGCCTTGGAGGTCTATGCAGTGGTTCTGAAAATGTGATCCCCCATGAAGCTAGCAGCGGATGCAAGGCTGGACTGGGACCTCTCCCCTTGAAGCCGTGGGCTTGGGAGACGGCACAGGGAGACTGCACAGTCCGGAGTAGGATATGTTGCGCAAGCATCGACTGACCCTCAAACCGAGCCTTGTTCCCGCTAAACCAAATTTCAAAGATTACAGCCATGAAAGTGCACCTGGAGAGGCAATCTGCCATGGAGTTGAGGTGCAGGCTATTCAGGAAATCAAACACAACAGAGACAATGGTTGAGGCAGTAGAATTATGGAACCGAAGAAGGGTGAACAGGCTAGACCATACAGCTCTAGCAATGGTGCTATGGAAAAAGAGATGCATGCTAGTTTCAATCTGAGGGTTGGGGCAACAACTACATCTGGAGCAAAAGAGAACACCACATGCAGCAATGGCATCATCAACTGGTAGACACCCACGCAATAAATGCCAACAGAGCACTGACCACTTCAAGGGAATATGTTGGTGCCATAGTAGTGACCAACCATGCAAAACATTGGCAGAAAGTAAATTGAGGATAGACCTTGAAGAGAATCTTCCCTGTGGATTGAGGGTCCAGCACCACATGTCTTGATTAGAGGAGGATCTCACAGCATTAGATAAAAGGTCCGATGGGCAAAAAGCTTGTGCGGCCTCCAAGCAATGTGGTGCGCTGCCAGAGAGAGCATCTTGGACTATGCATAGTTGACATGGCAAAGCAGACCAAATGTGATCTGGTAGGAACACTTTGAGGGGGGTGTCGCCAACCCGCACATCCATCCAGAATGAGACCCGCTGACTGTCCATGGAGGCCGTAACCCGGTGGTTGGCATAAATAATACCCGCAGCCAACTTCCAAAGGTGACGGTCAGCAGAGAGCGCAAGGGGGAAGGCAGCAGCAGAATAATGCACGGCGTGCAAGTGTTTGGCGCGAAAGAACTCAGCCCAAATGGACTGAGCGGTGATGGCCTTCCACATCAGTTTTGTTCTCATGGCGATCTGCATATGAGGGAGGTTGAGGACTCCCATACCACCACAGGCAGTGGGGCGAGAGATGTCATCCTAGGACTTCCAGTGTTTTTTAGGCAAACCTTCATATGAACCCCAGAAGAAGTTGGCTAAAAGTTTGTGGTACCCTTTGAAAATAGAGATGGGGATGGCTGCACTAGAGAGAGTATAAATAGCCACGGCGGAGAGCACATGCCGAATAAGGACCAGTCGGCCACCTGCAGACAAGAATTTACTCTTCCAACCTTAAAGCTTGGCTGCTGCCTTGGACAAAATGTATGAGAAGTGTGCCATCTTGGGAAAGCCAGAATACAGGGGAGTGCCCAAATAGGTGAAGGGGAGGTTGGCCCTCTTGAAACTAGTTACACTTGCAATGGATCTCTCAAGAGAGGCGGGGGCATCCCGACCAATAACAAAGGAGCTCTTCGATCTGTTGATGAGCTGCCCGGAAGCAGTCTCATATTTCTTGAGGAACATCATGAGTCGACGTATATGCCGAGTCGCTCCATTAGAGAAGATGAGGGTGTCGTCAGCAAATAATAGGTGTGAAACCTTGGGGCATCTCCTAAGAGTTTGCTAATAGCCCCAAGTGCTGCGAAGAAAAAGGCCAGACAGGCCGCGGCTCAATGCTTCCTTTGCCAAAATGAAAAGTGATGGTGCAATGGGATCACCTTGTCGAAGACCACGAGATGACTTGAAGAACCCATGAGACTGAATTCCACTCGGTGCCGTCATAGCAATCGATTTTGCACAACCGATAAAAGCCCATCCAGGCGTTCCACCATTTTATATAGTCCACAGTCACTCGTGGAACTCGCCCCGGCATCAGCACCCTGAATGCAGAACTGTCCACCTTGTGAAAGAAATCTCACCAAGTCTGGGCATGCTCAGTAGTCAGGCTACCCCGAAGACTCTGCGCAAGCAAGGCGAACTATGCACTATACACAGGGATGTGCTGGTCATATCTGAAGTTCTGCCTGAAGCGGAAAGGATAGTATGGCTCCAACAGTAGGGTGTCACCTTTCCTGAAGACAGGCACACTTGGGCAAATAGACAACACCCAATCGCGAAGCCCTGGCTCTAGCAATGGGTGGACCACCATCCGCTGGCTAATCGGGTGGGCATACATCTCCACTTGGTCATCTCGGCACTCCCTCTTGTTGTTCACCAAAGGACTTGAGTGGGCGACTAGGGTCCAGAGATGGATGGTGCCTGATGAGTCATGGGGAACTGTTGTAAGTCTGCCCCGTATGTTGTACAACTGCAAGGTCGTCGAGTTGGGCTTCGCATTGGCAAATTCAAGCATATGTGGGAATAGCCCCCCAAGACTGAATAGTGCATGGAGCGTACTCGGGGAACAGAGAGTAGACCCAGGCATTGAAGAAATGCATCGGGCCAATGAATCGGGCCTGGCATGGGAACTTGTGTGTACTGGCATCCGTGATCGTCTTGTAAATCAGACACAGTGCAGCTGGGCACAAAGACAACTTAATGCCCCACGCCATTTGACAGGCAGGATAAATCACATTTGGCCGGATGACATTCTCGTCCCCATACGACAAGGCAAAGGAACAGAGCTAGTAGGTCAGGAAGGCCACACAATGCATCATCGGGTCGACCCCCGCTGGGTTGGCACTGCTCCAGCAGCCCTTCGAAGCCGGGACTTTCACCTCTGCCCTGCTCTTGCTGTGCTTCTTCCGGACTATAGCGGTGCCCACGCTAGGGAAGTCTTCATATCTCTTCGGCTCGTCAAAGAAATATTTTAGCCATCGGCTCAGACGGACCCTCTTACGGTCACCACGGGGAGGCTGCTTCCGACTATGTGCCGACTGGTACAACTCCTGGTATGCCTTCATATGATACTGGTAAGAATAGCCGTGCACATAAATGCCATCCATGTCGGTCTCATCCTTGATCAGATCGGGGAGGCACACTTCCTCGTACGGCTCCCTGTCAATAGGCAAGCCGCTCAGCTGGTGAAGACTCTATAGATACAGCAAAGTTTCACCCTCCGCGGTGTAGAAAGTCCTCATCTCAGCATTGAAGACCTCGATCATCCCACAGCAGAGAACTTTGTAAATTGGATAGCTATATCGGGTGGCATAAACACTGTGATACACGTCAGCCCAAATGAGTAGGGGAGCGTAGTTGAACAGCACGTACTCGGTAAATTTTACCACTCCTTCTCATAAAATGTGAGCATCTTTGACTTTAAGCTCCACAAACCAGCCCAAGGTGAGCTCGTGCTTGAAGCGGATCGCCAGGCAATCCAAGATATATGGCTCTTCTTGGTACCCCCACTTCAACGGAGCTAGAAATAAAGTGAAGTGGGGCTGCTCCTTACGAGTCCTCCCCGCGGCATTGTCCCAGCGGGCAGGAGTGAACTCAACTGCCCGAACTTGCTTATCCTCCATGGGCAATAATTCTTCTAGCCCTAACAAAGGCTTCCATTCACTCGGCTCTCCCACCAGATACATCGGCACACTCCGGTGGACACTGTACATCAGGTTGTCCCGATACTGCAAGATGGCGCGCTCAGCACCCTGTGCAGCACTGATGTCCTTCCTGTCTCAATAACAGAAGTGTGTCAGGAAGTAGAGGAGATGCTTATCTTTCGGGTAGTCCTTTCGATAGTCACCGGCCCTGTCAAATGAAAAACCTTCATCTATCAGTGCAATCCGGCTGAATTCTACAGTGTCAGTCTCGGAGTCTGATAACTCAACCAGTTTTGCCACTTCAGCATGTTCCCAGTCGAGGTCCTCCACATTATGCCATATAACGGTAGGGACGGCCAGCGTCGGAGCAGAGTTGGCACTGGAGGTAACAGTTAAGGCAGAAGAACCACTTGGGGTAGCCATTTGTCTGCAAGGTGCAAAAGCTTCAAGGTCAGAACAAACCACAAGCAAAGAAAAGGGAGGAAGACCAGAAGAGGTTACACTAGAATGAAGTGAACAAAACATCAATAAATTTTGACAAAATTTTGATAGAGTCTCCCCTAGGCCGGGGGGGAAAGGAGGAGACACGGGCGCTCATCCACAAGGTGTGACGGCCCCAACAAAATCACGGTGTGCACAAAAGGCAGCACCAGATGTTCCTTCAATCCGCTCGAGTTGGCTTCCCTGCACCTGACACGCCCTCTTGGGTGCTCCACCAGCACACTACCTTGTGCTTCAGTCGGCACGTCTCTGGTTCCCTTACCTGGCACACTCCCTGTGTGCTTCCCCCGGCACACACCAAAAGCCCTGCACCTGGCACCCGCTTGGGTGCCTTCACCCAGCATGCCCGCGACTGCCTTCGTTTGGCATGCCTCCAGTGCCCCCTCATTGGCACACCCACCGAGCCCCTCCACTAGCACGCCTTTCAGTACCCCTCACCCGATACGCCACCTCGAGCCTACTTGGCACACCCCCAGTGCCCTTTCACCGGCACGCTCCCTTCGCGTCTCCACCCGGCACACCACCAAATATCCCTTCGCCTTCCAATAACGCCTCTACATTCACCCGACATGCTCGACGTCCCCTCTTCAAAGGCATGCACCCAAGCCCCACTCAACCGACAACCACATGGGCCCCTTCCTACGATAGGGCCGATCGATGCTCACCTCTGCCCCACCGCACCTAGGGAAGGGGAAGGAGCAGCGAGAGAAGGAGAAGAAAGAGAGAGGGGGGGAATGGAGGAGCCTAGGGCTCCATTGCCTACCGAACGAAGAGGAAGAGAATGAGAGGAGAAGAAGAGAGGAAGAGAAGAGAAGGAGAAAGGAGGGGGGTACATTCCTTTGATCTCTCCCACACCCACGAGGATTCCCTTCCTCAAGGGCTTTTGGCTGACCCATCTAGGGTCATTTCTTTCCAAGGGAGAGAGGGGTCCGCCCCTCCTCTCCCATCCACTACTACTGAGGGCACCCAGCCCTCTCCTTCTGATTCCTCCAATTCGGCCAGTCATATCCTGCATATGATGGCCCGGCTTGATCCCACTCAACTTAGCCTTCTCAAACAAGCTCTAGGGGTAGAGGCCCCGCCTAAGTATCTTCCTCTGGCATGTCTGCTTCCGCCACTCCGACACTTCCCACTGTTAGATCAGCTATTACTCCTGCTGCCATTGACCTTACTCCTATCCATCCCCAAGTTCTTCGATTCTCTCAGATGGAACTGGGCCAGGCTTCCACCTTGGCCCATCCGCCTCTTGACAAGGGGAAAGCTCGAATCCCCTCATCATCTTATTTGGATCCCTACTCTACCATCTCCTTAGTGCCATAGGCCCTTCTGGCCCCAGCTGATCTTGCTCGTTTACAGCCAGGGGCAGCCCAGCTAGCCTACTCTGATATGGGCCCTTCCCTGGCCCATTATTCGTCTTATAGGCTTCCCCCTCCATCAGTTTATCCGTCCGCTCCTTACGCAGCTTCTGCTCCTCCTACTTTGACTCCTCCATCCCAGGAATGGGAAATCCTTGACAAGTGGGCTACCCTGTAGCAACAGGTTGATCTCCTTCATAAGAGGGTTGGCCCACAATCTCTCGTTGACATCTCCATTCCTAATTTCAGGGACATTCACTTTCTGCCTCAGTCTGAGCTCCCCGTATATTAGAAATATGATGGGAATGGCAACCCGTTTATTCATGTCAGGGAGTTCCTTTATGAATCGGCGCAATTCCAACATGATGACCACCTAATGGCGTACTTGTTCCCCTGATCCCTGGATGGAGTAGCACTAGAATGGTTCTACACCTTGCCTCTGGAGGAGGCTGAAAGTTTCAAGATATTAAAGGAGAAGTTTATCCAAAGATTTCAAGACCGAGTTGGCCCGGAATATTCCTTCACTAATTTAGTTACAGAGAAAATGAAACCAGATGAGGATTTCGCTACATATGCTGACCGATGGAGGCAGATGGCCTCACGTGTGCCCAGGCAGATCCCAGAAGAAGAGAAAGTTAAGCTGTTGATTTCTAACGCCACTCCGACATTCCGGAATATATTGATGATGAATGACATAACAAATATGCACCAATTGTACAGCCGGGCCTGATTTATCCAGACCCAGTTCAAAGACTCCCCTATCCACTCTCTATTTGAAGCCCAGAAACCCAAGTCCTACAAGAAGTCCCACGGCCCAGTAACTGAGGGAGTACAGATGAATGAGCAAGTATGGGCTGTCAACCAGTCTGCCCCATCCCGCTTCCAGCAGCAACCCCAGCGCAATGCCCAGTTTTTCGCTCCACCAGCTCCAAGACCTTCATTCCCCGCACCCCAGCCACAACAACAACCACTACCACAACAGTCGCCACAGCCACCCCAGTACCATAACATTCCACCACCTGCTAACTATGCATTTGCTCGGTCAACTCCAAAAAGAACCAACTATCCACCACTTCCAGAGACCCTTCCGGACATCTTTTCGGCCTTGATGTACACTGGTGATATACAATTGCCCCCGGAACGTAAGAACTAGCATCTGGCAGCCGATCAGTCTAGGTATTGCGTATACCATCGACAACCCAGGCACACGATTTAAAGGGGTTACCAGTTTAGAGATCTGGTTTATGAATTGTATGAGGGCCAGAGGATTGATTAGGCCCAAATGCACAAGTTAATTGAGGATATAAAATAGTAAATAAGACAAGCCAGGCCGCAGCAGGCAGCGCAGCAGCAGCAGTTCCAACAACAACAACCTCCGCTACAGCAGCAACAACAACAACAAGAAGAAGACCTCAGGATTCATCAGAATCCCGTGCCAGAACATGCACCCGCTCCTCAGCCACAGCAGCAGCAGCCGGCACTGGCTCAGGTCAATATAGTCCACCGCCCAGCCCCTGATGCTTCCGGCACACCTCCTGGCCTTCCACCACACCGACACCAACTCCCCTATGCCCTCCATCCCATCCATTCTTCGGCCCACCACTTTGACCACCGCTCCGCCCGCCATCCCTTCCACCGCATTTCCAACTATTCCACCAAACCATTCGCCAGTCAACACCCTTCCATCTCACCCTTCACCGCTTACCCCTCCGCCAACGCCCATTAAGCCTACCACCCTCGTCATTTCTCTCATTCTCACACCCTCCACTTCTATCCCATCCACCTACCCCACCGGGCCGATCGGGAGTCCGTCAGTCGCCGTGCCGGCGCAGAACTTAGCCCTCAGGAGCGGGCGCCTATTTCAGAGAAGCTACCCTTCCACCGGTACACTTGCACCCATCCATCCAGTTCCTCCTACTACAGTCGAGACAGGAGAGGTCGATGCTGCATCGGGTTCAAAGTATGACTTATTACAACACTTGGATAGAATGCCGGCTAAAATATCAGTTTTAGAGTAGATCAGAAGGTCCACGCTCCATCAGGATGCCCTCAGAGTCTTTTTACAGAAAGTAATGGTGAGCGAGGATGTGGCGATAGACAGCTTACCGTCGGTGTTGGCTACAATTACCAGGTGGCCTTCCATTTCCTTTTCTGAGTCAGAGTTAGCACCCCCTGAGGCACGGCAAATGCCGCTCTGCATTACAATTTCTTTGAATAAAGTGGCAGTAGAATCAGCAATAGTGGACACTGGTGCTTCCATCAATGTGTGTCCACTGAGTACATTAAGTGCCTGTAACATTTCAGAAGATATGCTTAAGCCGACGCCAACCATGATAGCCGCATATGATAACTCTAGACGAGCTTGTCATGAGGTTGTGATAGTACAAGCCGAGCTAGGGCCGTTGAAGATGGATGTGGAGTTCTACGTCCTGGACATAGACCCAATGCTTAAAACCATTCTGGGTCGTCCGTGGATCAATAGTTTGCAAGCAGTTCCCTCAACTGCCCATCAATGCCTGAAGTTTCCGTTCCAAGGAAGCCTTGGGTGGCTCAACGGTCTATCCGTACGGTTAAGATTCCCCTGGAATTATCACTATTTTTGATGAAGGGAAACTCAAATTCTCGATTCATCAGAACCACAAGGTCCTTGATATGCTATAATACTGTAGATAACATATAGTAGAAATACTTACAGAAAGGATACAGGGTGAAACGTCACTTCGTGGGCAGTGTACTTGTAGTCTGCATCACCTGCGGTAAAAGATCATTAGCATCATGATGCATAATAGTTATAAATAGTTAATGTCATTAGTGCAATGAATAAGAAATCATGTTATGAAATAGCGACAAGTTAATGGGCGCGTCTTCTTAATTAGCGACCAAACTTCAAGCGCTTCTTATGCAAAATGAATCTGAGTTGTAATCAAACTGTTCTGAAATGGCGCCAATTAAACGGGCGCTTATCATGAAATAATGACTGTGTAGAGGGTGTTGTTATTCCGGTTGAATCCGTATCGAACTCGTATAGTTCATTTAAATGACGCCTGACCAAAGGGCATCTCTCTGTATATCACGACCGGTACGTGGGCATTATTTATCAAATAGCGGCCGTATGACGGGCGCTATTTCACTGTGAGTTCCAAACCTCCAAGTTCTGCTCGGAAACTATGCTTCAGGGGGTTTAAGGTGTACTTGGGGGGCTTGTGGCTATAAAAGGAGACCATGGACTCTCATATTTGCTACAAGCAGGTTTCGACAGTGAGATTTTTGTCTTCAACAGAGAGCTTCTAACAAGGAGATTGGAGGGCTTCTAGCAGGGAATCAATTACTCAATGGTCATGGATAGAGCAATGCAAAGGCCATTGAAGAAAATTAAAGGGAGCTTCCCAAGAATCAATGAGATTGGTGGTCACATTAGTGGGAGAATCTTATTGAATCAAGTAAGTGTAGAATGTTATCATTGAAGTTATTTTCTTTCAATTACTCTTCTTCTTCCTTCTATCCATCTTTCTTCTATCCAAGTTCTAATTCTCTTCTCTTTTTTCTTTTTAGGACTATCCAAATATGCCGGGACCAAGGCCATTTTTGAAGATCAAGTGGCTCCCCTTACTCCTTTCCAAATTGTCCTTAGACATGAGGTCTTTTCTCTCTAGGTGGCATCTCCTTGGCCTTGTAACCCATGCCACCCATTATAATGATATACACCTTGATTGGGCTTCAATTGGAGCACTTGTAGAATTATGGCACCCCATCACACACACCTTTCTCTTTCCTACATTTGAGGCCACTATTCTCTTGGAAGAAGTGGAGATGCTTCTTGGTTTGAGAAGGATGAAGCAGGGAGAGGAGGTCAAGATGGCTAGCTTATCTAGGAAAATAAGTGCCCATGAGATACTTTCTAGCCTTATTCAAAGTCCTAGCTTGGTGAGCCAAATCAAAGCCAACAAGGGGATTAACCTCCTAAAACTAGCCTCATGGGTTTATAAAAGAATGGGTCAAGCCCAAGAGGATGAGGAGTTGTTAGAGAGAGTGATGAAGGGATTTGTCATTTACCTAGCGGGCGCTCTTCTCTTCCCTTCAATGGAGGACCATTTAGAGGAATGCCACTTGAGTACAATAGTTAGCCTATGGGAGGGCAAAAGAATTGGACCGGCGGTGTTGGCCAACCTTTACAACGGGCTTACCTCCGCCTCCATGGGACGTCCTCTCCATGGGTCAATGCTCCTTCTTTCTTGTTGGGTGGACCTCCACCTAAAATTTGACCCATGCCATGAAACTCAAACGGCCTCAAAAATCTTTTCCAAAAGTCCTCTCCGATATATGACGGGTTCCCTAGGCTTGTGTGAGAGGGTGACCAATCGGGTGCCAAAGCTAAAGAAATGGGTCGATTGGAGGAACTACTTCAAAACCATGCCAAAGGATGGCTTCACTTGCACACCGGGGTTCCTCAAGACCCAAGAGCTCCATTCAAGACTCTCCTCTGGCATAGAGCTTCGTTTGATTGGCGGGAACGACTTTATACTCTACAATCCTCACCGGTGCCTTCCACAACTTGGTCTCCCATGGCACATGTTTGAAGAAGCTTCCCACCTTCCACCACTTAAAAGTAGAGAATTAGGCTCAAGTGGGGATCAAGAAGAGATCAACACAATCATGGCACAATGGAGGGTTGGACTTCTTCATCAATCCAAAGAACATGTTGAAGAGGAGGAAATGAAATGTAAATCATATGTACTTGCCCTTAAGAGATTGAGGCCCATGGTGGCCCAATAGCCATGTAACAATTCCTTTTATGAATAAAAGCTCTCCTTACTATCAAAACTTTGTGCTTATGTAATGAGAATGTGGAATCAAAATCCTCCATGGTGTTAATTCTGTAAAAGAAGAGTGTTCTGTTGAAACTTACTGATACCGTGCCCATGTGGTGGGCGCTATTCAGTGAACAACGACCGAGACAAAGGCGCCTACCATATTTTTTAAACATTTTTAATTTTTGAAACATTTAAAGAATGTGCCTTAGACAAGGACGTTAGTCATGATACGCGCCTAAAGCTCAGCCGTCTACCATAAAATCCTTTTCTTTTAAAATAATTTTATCAATCAAAATTACTAAGAAACACCCGAGGTATAGTCACCTACTTCAAACCAACGCCCATTCATAGGTCACCTATCAGAAACTCTGAATGACGGCAATAATGATGACCTTTTTCTCATTTCCCATGCAAACTAAGATGCGCCCCCAAGCCCGTCATCTTAAAAATTAAAGGCGCCCCTGACTCGGGAGCGAATTCCTTTCAAACCTGAAGACAAAAACCACCCATTAGCCTTCGTCTGTCCACTCTCCTCTCTCATTCTCTCTCTCACTCTCTCCTTCTCTCTCCCACCTGCAACTTCACTGTTGGCGACCCTTCTCCCCTTCTCAACTTGATAGACGGCGCCGCCGGCCCTAGTTCTCTGAAGCGGCGGCGGGTCGCCGCCCCCGTCGTGGCGCTATAGGAAGATGAGGGTCCGCCGGAGGTGTCTCCTCCCGTGGTGGTGGACGAAGACCCTCTGGCGGTGGAGCACGCCGATGGGCACGAGGACAAGGAAGAAGAAGGTGAAGATGGCGGCGATGGTGGCAGCAGCACCGGTGGCGAGGGCAACGTCAGCGTCGGAGGCGGTGACAATGGTGGTGAGGGACCACCGCCCCCTCCTCCTCAACCGGTCGCTGTCCTGGCGAAGAAGGTAAGGGAATTTTTTTATTTTTGTTATTATATAATTTTTTTATTATTATTTTCATTTACGGGAGGGGCGGAGGAAGGCGGTGATAGACTCAAGGAAATGACGACCACCATGGTGGCGCCTTTCCTGAATACGTGACCAGACTGCTGGTGCATCTCAAGAAAACGCGACCAGATCCTGGTCGCACTAAGAAATAGTGGTCCTGAACTGACCGTAATACCCCTAGGAAGAGGCACCCTAGACCCGGTTGCGCGTTACAGGAAAATGCCCAGGGTCAGGGCATCTATTAAGAAATAAAGTCCAGGGGGCAGTCGCCATTTTCAATTAAATGCAATTTCCTTTTTCCTTGTTATAAATTGATATTTGATAAACATCTTTTTGTGTATTGTAGGGACTGATTCGGAGCCGCATCTCCTAGATGTAGGTGATAGCGGCTTATGATGGGCTACCCGACTTCCAGAGGGTGAGGCTAGAGGCGATGGGCTTCGGTCCCTTATTGAGCATCGAGCCTGTACGCCCTGACCTTATTCTGATTCAGGTTTTGAGGGAGAGATGGGACAGAGCGAGTCGGGTATTTTTAATGCCGTGGGGACACATGGTGTCGACCCTAGAGGACATTACTAGGATGACCGGGCTCAGGGTAGATGGAGAGATAGTTAGTGGGATCACCCTACCCGACTATAGCGAGCTAGCTATTAGACTTCTAGGTATTGACATAGTCTATGAGCCCCCCTGTAGGACGATAGCCTGCACTGACCTGACGAGGGCCAGGGGGTTAGGGGATGCTAGACAGAGGTCAGGGGAGTCCTTAGTAGCCTATGTAGCCTGTTTGACAGCGAGTACCCGAGCCACCTATTGCCAGGATCCAGCTAATAGGGTGAGGGCAGACATAGATCTGAGGAGGTTTCTATTCCTGATGCTCGAGAGGTTGCTTTTGGGGACGAAGGGAGATGATATCAACTGCAAGTTCCTAGGAGTTCTGGAGAATCTCGAGGGAGTTGGGAGGTTCGCTTGGGGAGCCACCCTACTGGCGCACTTGATAGCAGATCTCTCCACGGGGACCGGTCGAGAGACGACCATCAGTGGCTTCTCACCCTTACTTCAAGTATGCATTTCCTTTTAATTTCTGTTCAATTCAATTATGATTTGCAATTATATTCATGAATGTGACTGATAAATGCTGATGTTTGCAGGTGTGGGCTCACCTTTATTTCCCGATGGATCGGGTCGAGGCTTGACCTGGAGAGGAGGCTGCGTACCCTCTAGCTCGGCGGTGGGTACCTTACCAGACAGGAGCGCCTCACGATTACGAGCTTCTAGTGACGAGGCGGGAGCTGCGAGACTACCCTCCTTTGCTGGTATGTACATGAATTTGATGCATTGCTTTTAATTCCTGTCATTAGTTTCCTGCTATATATGATGCTTATGATATGTGCAGGCCGTTTGGAGGCCCTACGAGGGGATGCTGAATGAGGGCCAGTCGTGGGTTGTAGCGGGCCGAACTCATTTTGGATGTGACATCTGGGTTCACTGCCTGAACGAGATCGAGCCGCTGCGGCTTCGACTGGTCATGAGGACTCTTGGCTTCCACCAGGAGTGGATCGACGTAGAGGAGCCTCGTGGGATCGAGAGGAAGACCCGTGGGCGGACCAAGGCGATTGACTGGAGATTACGATTCCTGGAGCAGAATGCGGACTGGCAGCAGTTCAGGGTTCCAGTCATCTCCTACGCCCCGGACAGCTCAGCCTACCTGCGGTGCTTTTGGGAGACATACGGCAGGCGAGACCAGATGAGGCCGGTCGGGGTATGTATGAATGCTCACTAGCTTTCATTACGTGCCTGAGATATGTTACTAATGAATGTTTTATGCAGGATGCGAGGGATAGGGCAGCAGTGGACTTGCATGCTCACCTCCACAGCTTGGAGGCTCAGTTGGCGACCACCCGTGCTGATCTAGAGGTTCTGGTAAGTATGCCATATCTATATGCTCTTTGCTTCTTTGATTATTGTGATGTTCAGCCACTGACGGTCTCAATGAATGCAGCATGCCCAGCAGGGAGCGGTAGCAGGAGGTGCTGGAGGTGCATCCAGCTCACAGGGGCCGATGGCCGAGGTTGCCGCACTAGAGGAGAGGCTGGCGGGAGCCATAGCGAGAGCTGAGGTGGTGGAGCGCGACCTCGCCGAGCGGGTAAGCGTTGAATGTTTTGAAATTCAACTTAAGTCATTATGTTGAATTATTCTTCTGATGGAATTGAATGTTGCAGGTGACTGAGTTACAGACAGCCCTTGCCCAGACCACAGATCGCGATCGCCGGATCGCGGAGTTGGATGAGGAGGGGAGACAACACCAGATAGAGGTGAGTGATACTAACGCTTTGCTTCTTTGTCTTCTAAACTATCTTTATTTTAATTTTACTGATAATACTGTTAAATGATGCAGGGTGTGCAGTTGCGAGATGCCTATGAGTGGGTCACGATGGTTGGTGCCGAGCTCGCGTTCCATGACCAGTGGGTCACGGAGCTAGAGGAGACATTGCATCGGTGAGAGGCACTGCCTACTGATGTGGTAGAGCTGAGGGTTGCCCTTGACATGGAGAGGAGGGAGCACGCTCGAGAGCGTGAGGAGCAGCGAGCTGAGCGACAGGCGCGGGAGCAGGAGCATCGGGTAGAGCGGCTAGCACGAGAGCGGGAGCTGATAGAGGCGAGGATGCAAATAGCCACCCTCCAGGAATGGCTTCCGCTCATGGAGGAGTGTCTACAGCGAGGCAGGGAGAGGGCTCGGGCGGCAGGACTCTCCTTTACTGGCACTTCATACATGGCAGGCTCCTCTTCTCGGCAGAGGACAGAGGCCGGGCAGGCTGCGAGGTCGACAGCCTCACACAGGTTCCTCCTAGGGGCAAGGATGAGGGCCCAGTAGAGAGTGGCGGTGAGAGTTAGAGAGAGATACTTGTACACCACTCCTGCTTTTGTACACAGATATTTATCACAGATATATATAGATAAGTTTTGATGTTACCAGTCGCTTCCCTTGTGTTTGTCCCTTGTGTGCTTCTTTTGTTCCTGTTTCTACCTTTTGCACATAAACAAACAGATTAATTCATCTATTCGACTTGGCCTCTTGCTCGATAAGCAAGAGAGTTTGTCCTTCTTTTGACCTTGATATGGGGTCAAGGGGTCAAGCCTTTAATCAATTAACGTAAAATAATAATGACAAAAGATAAAGGGTGTGATTTATTCCTGCTTCTTTCTTTCGCAGTCAGTGTTATTTCTTTCGACCGCAGGGCCCCTAATTTCGACAATTAATCAAGGGTGTTCCCTCGTACGGGGGATGTAAATGACGTCATAGCCTTTATGGCATGACGGGATTAGGTCCCGACTCGAACCACATAATCACCTGACGAAGTCAGACCGAGTGCACGTGGGTTCCCATGAAACCCGAATAAATCGTCACCTCGGTGACTGGCACACCCTCGCACTAAATGGACCGAATAAACACTCTAACAAACGAACAGAAAACCAAATGAATTTTAGTGCACCCACAGGCATGGGACGGCCCAACCAGGTCTAATGAGACCCAACCAGGTCTAATCTGACCCAACTAGGTCCAATCTGACGCAACCAGGTCGAACTCACTAAGTGATATCCCCACAAATGGGCCCACTTATTTTGAAGCCCAAAATCACTCGCACCAACCCTTCCTAGGTAGCCTCCTAGCCCGGATGTCTGAGTAACCATCACTAGGGAAAAGCCTACATGGCACCCGAGCATAATTGGCTAATGCCATTCACATCGCTCGGGAGAAGCCTAAGCACCCCATCATATGGCATTCCATGCTCAGACCTCCAATGGGTGTTGTTTCTCTTAGCGGGACTCTTATCATGGGGGAAGTCAAGCTACAGCTCAGGGGGGAAGCTTAAAGGGGTAAGGGAGAGCAAGAGTCCTTCAACAGTGGAGAGCCACTCTCCCAAACGCAACGAACCCTGGTCCCTCCGGCTGCCTGACTTTCGACAGGACAGTAAGCAGCTATATAAACTCAAGAAGACCCTTCGGAAAGGTAAGGTGATCCTGGGTACTCAACACCACACTCATTGGTGAAGAGCGATCTCATGCCCCTCACTTTTTCTCCTCCTGCATGCCTTCCACCTATGCTCTATCAGCTTGTTGACTTAAGCATCGGTGGGTTTTCCCAAGGGTTCCAACCCTGGGCTCCTCTGATCTGTTTCCTGCCTTGTACATCCTCCAATCGAGGTGACGACATGGGCTAATCCAGGATCGCGCAGCTCAGGATCTAGCATGAGATCACCCCTCTTCATCTGGTGTCGTCTGTGGGAAACGTACAAAGAGCCAACATGGTGCGAAGAAGTTCCAGTAGGAGAAACGCCGGCGACAAGGGAAAGGCACTGGCGACCGTGGAGGGGGAGCATGTGCCCTCCTGCTCATCCATGGGTCCCCTCTCCAACAATCAAGCTAATGCCTTACCTTTACTGGCCACAGGGGGACAACCCACCCCTGGGAACCCCGATGCTCTCCAGACCCTCAATGCCGAGTTAGATATCCTCATCGACTTGATGAGGACCCAAGTGGCCAAGGAGGAGAGGTCGCGGCTTCCTCGGGTGAGTCCCCCCCGAGCAGAAGCCTCTCGACAAATGGTTAGAGGCCACTTTAGCCTCCAAGGCGGGTGACTTATTCGCAATGGGCCAGGCAGGCCCTCGCAAATCCCTCCTCCAGAGCAAGAAGCATCCTCCAATCTGCGGGGAAGGAAATCCTAGTTACTTCAGCAACACTCAGATGTAGACGCCCCCACTGAGGAGTGGCGGGGCAACTGCCAAGGATATACTAGCAGTCCCCTGGCTCCACAACAGTCTGAGTTGTCCCTCTACTTACGGGACTTTGAGCGGCATTTCGTCGAATAGGAGCGTGCCCTTCGCGCCATACAAAAGAACTCCACCCCAGTGGACGAGGAGCAATCCCCATTCTCCGACCAAATCTTGAAGGTTGAAGTCTCCCTGAGAGTCTCACTACTAACCTTCAAGTCCTATGACGGCCAGGGTGACCCGGCCAACCATTATGATAGCTTCGACTCCCTAATGACCCTGCACAGAGCGTTCGACGCCATCAAGTGTCGAGCGTTTGTGACCACTCTAGTCCAAGGCGCTCAAGCCTGGTTCCGAGCGCTCGCCCCCGATAACATCCACAACTTCAGACAGTTCGGGTGACTATTCAAGGAAAGCTTCACCAGTAACAGCCCCCCAAGGTCGATTGCGAGGCTGTTGGCACTAAAGCAGGCACAGCGAAAAAAGTTGTGGGCTTACATCAACTGATTTAAGTTGGAATCCCTGTGCATCCCCTGTCTGGATGTCACCTCGGCCCTCACCACGTTGATCAGAGGCACCAGAGATGAAAACCTCAAGTGAGAATTGGTACTCCATCCTCCTTCCTTTCTCGCCGATTTGGTGACCCTGGCTCTACATCACGCAGAGTGCGAAGAAGTCCTCAACGCTTGCCGAGATCCAACAAGCTTGGGATGAGAAGGAGATAAGAAACGACCATCCAAGCAAGCCTCGAGCCAGGGGAAAAGGAGAAACCGAGATGGAGACCGCAGGGAGCCTCCCAGAAAGTTTGAGCAGTACACTCCTTTATCTACTCCTGTCTACGAGATCTATCAAGAAATCAAGAACTCGGGTCTTCTTCACCGACTCGAGCCAATGAAGGCTGACCCCCGACGCTGCAGTCGCCGAAAGCACTGTTAGTTCCACAATGACCACGGCCACCACACTGGGGATTGTCAACACCTCAAGAATGAAATCGAGAGTCTCATCTGCCAAGGGCATCTCTCCCAATACATGGCCAAGCGACAGGAGGATAACGAGGTCCCCCCAGAAGAAATTGACAACCGCTCCCGTGGGGTCCACATCAACATTATTTCAGGAGGATCCACCTCAGGAGGGGACAGTTGTCGAGGAAGGAAGCGTCACGTCAAGCGAGCCTATCGAGCTTCTGAGCCCCCTAAAGCCCTGCCACTAAACGACCAGCAGGCCTTGGTGTTCTCCGACCAAGACCTGGAAGGGATAGCCACCCCGCATAATGACGCCCTTGTAATCTCGACTACTATAAACCAATGTAACGTAGATAGGGTATTATTGGACAATGGTAGCGCCCCTAATATTTTGGCATACGAATATTTCTTGAAAATGGGTGAAAACCTGATGTGACACGACCTTGGACCTACTAGCAAGCACGATTCGCAACTCAAACGGGCCGTAATTGGCGGCCGACTCACCGACCAAGTTCAACCCTTAACTTGGTCTACCTAAACCCTTCCCTGACCTTTCACCTTCCCCTATAAAAGTCCCTTAGAAGCTCAAGGGGTGGGGCATGCAATCAAAGGCAACTGGATCCGATCCAACCCAAGGCAACAGACAGCAAGGCGGGCACAAGGAGATTTGTGTGTGCGATTGGCTTGTGAATCGACTTACACATGCCAAGGGTATGTCACTCGTACTCCCCTCATACGGCGTTTAGCCATGTCACGCAAGTCCACTCCTACTACACATAAGGCGTGATGTCAACGGCAAACACACCCTCGTCTCAGGTCTGCCCGCGTATACCAACCGACGACGGTCACACATATGCCACGACGCTGCACCTCCAACCGTCGTGGAGATGTGCCCGATTGCTCAACTCGAGCTGCGCCTGGCCCTTGTCTAGTCACTCATCAGTACCTCCTCCGGTCACGCAATCTAGCCCTCCCTCGGTGAATCGGGCATGCCCCTTGCCTTGAGGAGAACTTTTGTAAAACATGCGGACCTCCACTCTATCACGCATCGACCCGGGGACCGTCGTAATTGTCCCGTGGCTTGCATCTTTTGTACCTAAGCTGCCACGGCCCACATGTAAAGCCGACAAGGCTCTCATAAATTATATTACCACCTAAATGAATGCCTCTGCACCCACGTTCGGGTCCCAGTCTCCCTCGCACCACTCGATGTGTGTCCAGCACCTCTGATCCCAGCAAATACCTCCCAGTCAAATGCGACCCCCTGGCTGCAGAATGCTCCCGGCTCTCCACCCATGGCTTCGGATACATGCAGACTTCTCTTCAGCATAGAACGAAGGTGTTCGGATTCAATACGATGTAAATAAACACCGACTACTTGCGGTTGGTGGGGAAAGACATCCAGTACACGATTCCCCATAATCGTTTACACACTCGCACCTATGGAACCTCCCTTCTCTCCATGTGTCACCCATCTCCCGAGCCCACATGTCGCGTCCTGGCTGCGCTTCCCCATAAAACTTTGGTTCCATAAGTGATTGTTGAGAAATCGATTGGCACGCCCACATCCTAGCCATGTTTCCCCAAAACCCAAAAATCTCTCGTGCCAATTGAACTTCCCTCGGCTTTCCGTAAAAGGTGAGTGCCCGGTGCTACCCTAAGAAGGATACGGCCGTGGGAGGGGATGGCCGAGATACATCAAACTTCGGCGTCTCCCCCATCGCCTTATCCTGCCCCTCAGTCCGGTCACCAAACACAACCCCACGCTCGAGGTAGCCGATCTTGAGGGAACACCCCCCGCGGACCCGGCCCACCACATGCGCGAACAGGTACGTGACATACTACCATTACTGGAGGATGCTCGAGCTCGAGCCGACCGGAAGGTCCTCCACCAGATGAAGTGCTTCCCTGCTAGCATCACAATGTGGGAAGCCATTACTTGGGAAACCCTTATCAAGATACTTCAAGAGCCAAAAACCTATGAGACACATGCAGCAGAAATGAAGGCCGCTACATATGAGGCCTTCGTCACCACTGTCACCTTTACGGAGAATGACGTACTGCTTTCCCCTCCATGTCACAGTCGCCCTCTTTCCATGAAGGAAAAAATCAATGGGCATGAAGTAAACTGGATCTTGGGGGACGCAGGTGCGACTATTAACATCATGTCCTTGAAAATATTCAAGATTCTATATCTGACCCCCTACCTCCAGAAGGTCCAGGTGGTCAAGATATCTGGCTTTAATCAAGACACCGAGGATGTCCTCGGCCGGGTGGATGTCGATTTGGTGCTCGATGATTTCACCTCCAAGGTGACCTTCTACATCATCGACGCTAATGCGTCCAACAGGGTGCTATTGGGTAGGCCCTGACTCCATGAAAATTGGGTAGTCCTGTCAACCCTTCATCAATGCATCAAGTATGCCAAGGGCGGAGAACATCATACAGTCTTTGCAAACCTGTCTCCATTCACTCCAGTGGAATGCAACCTGGCTGATGCTGCCCTTTATTTCAGGGGAATCAGTCCCTACCTCGTGATTAAGAGCAAGAGCAATGGCTGGCTCTCAGAAGAAGACGAGGATGACCTCTTCTCCGTTGACGAAGAGAAGGCCAAGCTTCATCGGCTATGCCTCAGCTTCAAGTCAACCACAGATCACCTCGAGAGGCACAAAGTCGACTTCGAGGCTAATCTCATTAGCCGAGCAATTGACAAGAGCAAATGTCTACCACCAGACAGCATCCAGCTTGCGCGTGCCTTAGATGAGCACAAGGTCAAGCAGCTCACAACATTTGTCATTACTTACAAGCGACAACTCAGAAGTAAAAAAAGGCTAACAGGGACAAGCCCATTATCTTTTACAAAGGAGACGTGGTCCCTCAAGCCCCGCTGGAAGATGACTTCAGCTGGTCCAGGCGAGCCGACAACACCCTTGAAGCAGTCCAAGTTTTGGACAACTTGCTGCCACATATTCGGGAGATGTGCCTCAGCAGTATATCCCCCAATGGCAAGGTTCCGCACAGCGGAGATACTTCCACAATTTGTGGACCCCTTCACAGGCCCGGGGGCAACCCCTGTTCTCTCACAAAGATACCAGGGGACTCGGCTATGACCAAGACCCATATTTCTGTGTCTATTACGAGGTCAATGTTGTGGGTCCAATGTGGCCAGTGGGTGACCCAGCTACAGTCGACACCAAGTTTAACAACTCTGGGGACGAGGAAGAGGATGTCCTAATCTCGCTTCCTGCTAGGACCAATACCCCGGTTCAAGCACTTGGCGAGTCCTTGTCATCCGTCTGCAAAGACATTGGTACAGAGGAGGTCCCCAGCACCTCCCAGCCAGTCGAAGAACCTAGTCTGATAAACCTTCTCGATGAGGAAGGTTCTCAGAACGACCACTATGAAGCGCTGTCGACTTTGCCAGGCAGCTCCAACCAAGCTTCATTGGCACCAGTCGACAACCGTCAGCTGGGCACTAGTAATCCAGAATAATCCCAGTCTGAGCTTAGCAACAACAATTTCATAGCTCCACCAGCTTCAACCGTCGGCTTCGAAGACCAAGCGCGGGCGAGGTGACGACGCGTGGGACTTGTTGAGACGCGTGGTGGAGCGAGGAATGGCGTGGATTTGGCGCGATCCCGAACGGTAGATTCGAAGTCGACGGTTCGATTTGTGATGACGTTATCGGCACAGTTTATTCACCCCTGGCGCTTGGTTTCGTCGGTGGAGGTAGGGAGATGTACCCTCTCAGTGTTCTGCACATTTTCCTAGTCTCCGCGCATAGTTTGGTGGCCGATCGGGGTAGATCGAGCCAGTTTAGTATAAACTGTAGTTTTTGGGGTTCGTTGGGTTGGTCGAAAAATGGCAACCATTTGCGACGTAGTTAGTGTTAAATTGACCGCTGGGATGTTAGCATGCCAACCTCACCAGTTTCGTGTCGTTTGGTCGTCATTTGGGGCCGGTAGGAGTTCGGGAACCCTGTTGACTCGATTTGGGTCGATTCATCTGAATCGCCCGGATCTCGCAATTTAATGCATTTCGGTGAGTGCATGTGGCATTTTTAGAATCCTTGAAGGATTTCCCACCGAACGGATGTATTTCCCCTGCGCTACGGCGTACATGGGGTGTGGAACGGGCTGATTGGGCCGTTCCACTATTTTAACTGTCAGATTGGCATAACGGTCCTACCAGATACCGTTATGCGCATAATGGTCCCTCGATAGACCGTTATGCATCGCTCGTGGATTTTCATCTTCGGAGGCTTTGGAGCATAACGGACTAAGCCTAGTCCATTATCTGGAGCATAACGCCCCTGCCCAGGTGCGTTATGATCGGTGGTTTTTGAGGTTTTGACATGTCAGACCGCTCGACGATCGTGCCTACCTCGAAGACTGTGTCAGTTAGTTTGCATAATAGATTTCTCCCTGTGCATTATGGTTAAGATAATGCCTAGGTGTAGAGCCGTTATGGTTTGTTGACTGTTGTTGTGGCCTGGGTATGGCGGTTGATATAACGCGCCTCACCCTGTGCGTTGTGGGGTTATAACAGATTAAGTATGGTCTGTTATATGCCCTTGGCCTATGATTATTGGGTTTTTGTGTTTGTTGGGTATAACGCACCTGCCCTTGTGCGTTATACCAGTATAACGTGCCTGTTGTGGTGCATTATACTTTGTGTCATTAGTGCGTCAGTTTGTTGAGCATAATGCACATCTGCTGGTGCGTTACGTCGATATAACGCCCCTTTACTGGCACATTATATTGTCTGTTGTAGTTTTCAGTTTGGTTGGCATAACGCCCCTCCAATGGTGCGTTATGTGGGTATAGCGCCCCTCTGTCGGTGCGTTATAGTCCTATTTGCCGTATTGACCGTTTGCTTGTGCTGTGTTGTGCATCTGTCTGTCTTAGGTCATTGTTTAGGGCATTGTCTGTCAGTCAGTGGTTGTCTGGATTGGTCGGCTTAGGTGATTGGCTGTAGTCTTTTCGTAGACTATGACAGTACCCTAATGACTCAATCTAGAAGCTACCATTATCCTTGTCCTTGGTTACGTAGTAGCTATCTATTGACTGTTGGGTTTCCCCTAGTAGTTGACTGACAAGTTGCTTTGCCCAGAGTGTTGTCATCTCCCACCGCTCTTGTCCTTGTTGGTTCTACTTGCTTGTGTTGCTTTGGCGGTGGATGTGTTAGTGTGTCAGTGTCGTGTCTGGTTCCGGTCAACCCAGGGTTACCTAGTGGTTAACGGGCAGTCTTGTTGTCTCTCAACGGCTTTGTCCAATTTGAGACATTAGGTCTGGATGCTTCGAGGTACTATTCTACCTCGATTTATGTGTCCAGGTGTGCTGAGGGTTCTCACTGTTCCTTCAGGTCTTCGTGTTTTGGTTCTTGCGGAGTGTTGTTTTCCCTTGCTTAGGATTAGACTGATTGGCAGCTTTGTTCCGCTGTGTGCGACGATCCTGACTCAGAGTCATAGGACTCAGGGACCATTGTAGTTGTAGGTCTAGTTTGCCTTACCCTGGGTGGTCGGCAATTTCCTATACTGCCGTGGTGCGCGTAGTACGGCCTGTCTGTACTCCGGCACTTGTGTTTCAGAGTCTTCGGGATTTGTGGCTCCTCTTTGGTTGGTGCCTTACGGCACGCTTCGGCGTGACGGCTCTTGTAGTGGGGCACTTTTCTCGAGACATGATTTTTAAGCTAGTTTCACAAGCTCCGGACCATATCGTAGCGTTCGCGTGGGAGAATACTAGTTAGAGGCTTGGCTTAGTGGTCTACAGCCAGTGTGTGCACATGGGGTCAGGGGCTTAGGAATCACGTCGACGGGCGTGACCCTGACTAGTCCTTGTAGTGGTGGTTTCCACGTGGACCTGCGACTCAGCCTTAGTAGTGGCAGACCATGTTCGGCTAGTAGTTGAGGTACTCGTGGAGTGAGTGTGGTGCAGTGTAAGACGTTAGTGGATGCAGCTGACCGCTGCTCTTTCGAGTCATGTGTTGTGTTACTCTCAGTGTTTCTCGTGCGTCATGACCTTCCGGGTTAGCCCTTTTGTGGCTGTACTCAAGATCGGTGTCTTGTCGCATGCGTGACATTCTTGTCATGTGAGTGGCAGTGTGCACGATGTCCTTGTCGTGTCGTCTATCATCCGTGTCGATCGTCTGTCTAGGTTTTTCCTAGGCTTTCTTATTGTCCTTGCAAGTCTTCATTTGGAGCCTGGTGTCGTGTCGATAGTTCGGTAAGCTTCTGACTTCTTTAGTTCAGAGTTCACCCTTCTATCTTGCTTGCAATGGTTCCTTGTGTCGGTAGTTCGACAACTCCTGACTCTGTCAGCTCCGAGTCGCTCTTCTGCCCTTGCTTAGAGTAGTTTGGGGTACCGAGGTTAGTTCGGTAGCCATTGTCTGGTACGGCTTCTTCCTCCCCCTCTTCCTTAGTTTGTTCCCTACTCTTGCTTCCTGTTCTGTTTCTTTTACAACTTTGTAGTTTAGCTTTCCCACTTTACTACTGCATGTTGCTTACCTACTGTTGCCTGCTATTTTTAGCATGTTACTACGTTTTTTCCTCAGTGGGGATCCGCGTGACCCCTACTGAGCCAGTGACACGAGGCTCACCCCTGCTTTACAGGTGGTGGTCGGTAGTACCCAAGAAGAAAACCAAGGGGAGGTAGATTCCTCGTCGGTTCCTTCTAGATCTAGCCCGTAGGTGTCAAGCATTTCTAGCCATTCCTCAATTGCTAGAAAATCCCATCCAACTGCAGGAGATAGTATGTGACAAGAATTGCCCGGTTGGTGAAGGGTATGAGGTTTATGAAATTACTGATGAAGAATACCCTATCGAAGATGAGGATGAAGAATATGAGGACGCGGCTGGCGCATATGCTAGTGGAATGAGGAGATTCGATGAGCCGTCAGCTGCAGTAGAAGAGTCCACCAAAGAAATAGACTTGGGAATTGAGGAAGACCCTAAGATAGTCCTCATGATAATTTGCCATCAACTCAAGAAGAGGGGTTAATTAAGATTCTTAAGAAATATAAGGACACGTTCGCATGGAGCTATGAGGATATGCCGGGTTTAGATTCCACCTTGGTTGAACACCGCCTAACTCTCAAACCAGGGCCCATCTCGATAAAGTAAAGGTTAAGACGTTTCCACCCTCAAATGGCTTTGAAAATGAAGGAAGAGGTCGACAAGCTCCACAAAGCCAAGTTTATTAGAGTCATCCTCTATCCTCAATGGGTGGCAAACATTGTATCGGTCATGAAGAAGGATGAAAAGGTAAGAATATGCATCGACTTCTGGGACCTTAACCGTGCATGTCCCAAAGATGATTTCCCCTTGCCTCATATTGATGTATTGTTTGATAATACGGCAGGATATGAAACTCTATCGTTCTGGATAGGTTTTCGGGATACAATCAAATTCGCTTGGCAGAGGTGGATCAAGAGAAGACGTCATTTACGACACCATGGGGAACTTACTGTTATGTGGTCATGCCATTTGGGTTGAAAAATACTGGAGCTACTTACCAAAGAGCTATGATGGTGATATTTTATGACATGATGCACGTAGATCTAGAAGTATATGTGGATGACATGTTGGTGAAATCAAGGACTAGGGCAGAACATGCAGAAGTTTTAGCCAAAGTGTTACAAAGATCGAGAGAGTTCCAATTAAAAATGAATCCAAAAAAGTGTGTATTTGGTGTCTCGTCAGGCAAATTGCTGGGCTTCATCGTGAGTAAGAGGGGTATCGAGATACATCCCAACAAGGCCAAGTCGATTAGGGATATGCTACCTCCGAAGAATCTGAGAGAAGTTTGAGAGTTAATCAGGAGGTTGTAATTTATTCGTCGGTTCGTATCCCAACATTCACAAAGGTGCAAATCTTTTTATGAGTTAACTAAGTTGGGAACCGAGTTTTATTTGGATTCTAAGTGCCAAAAAACTTTTGAAGGACTGAAGGAATATCTGGCCAATCCACCCGTCCTAATACCACCCACACCAAGAAAACCTCTAATTCTGTACATCTCAGTATTAGACGACTCCGTGGGAGCTGTCTTGGCACAAGCCAATGCAGAGGGCAAGGAAAGGGCAACCTATTACTTGTCCAAACTTCTCAACCCCTATGAGAAGAAATACACGACTGTGGAAAAAAACCTATGCCGCCCTTGTCTGGGTGGTGCAGAAATTGAAACACTACCACCTAGCTCACGAGGTCCATTTGATTGCCCGGATGAACCCTATTACGTTCCTTTTGAAAAAATTTGTTATTACCGATAGGCTAGCAAAGCTTTCTCTCTTAATTTGACATCACCTACATTCAACAAAAAGTGATTAAAGGCTATGCCATAGCTGAGCATCACGCTCATCATCCTCTCCCCAAATTTGACCATGTCTGATCAGAGTTTCCAGATGAGGAAAAAATATCCATCAGCCAATCGGATGATCACATGTGGATGTTACATTTTGATGGAGCTCTGAATTCCCAAGAGAAAGGAATCGGCATTGTCCTCCTGTCGCCTGAGGGTATCACTATCCCACAGGCATATCAGCTCACATTCCTAGTTACCAACAACATAGCTGAATATGAGGCTCTTCTAGCTGGCCTAGAAGCTGCCAATTCTCTTTGTATCACTGAACTGCAAGTTGTAGGTGATAGTCAACTCATTCTCTGCCATGTGCTCACCAAATATCGCACCCGCGATCCCAAACTCAAGCCTTACCAAGAACTCACTGCTGAGTTTGCCAAGCTATTCACCAAACTGATCTTTGTCCACGTCCCTCGCGACTAAAATATTATGGCTGACACTCTCGCCTCATTGGCATCATCTTTAAGGTTTCCTCTGGGTAGATGGTTTGAGTCCATCTCCATCTACAAGCTTTGCACCCCTGCTATTCATGACGCTTCCTACATAAGAATCAAGGAAAAATTAGTAAGGAAGGTTTAAGAGGAAATCTTTGGGAGGAAGAAAATCATGTTGGCGGAATTAGAAGAAGAGCTGGCTGGCGAGGAGAACCAGTGGTTTTACGAAGTTGCCAAGTATTGTAGAGATCAATCCTACCCTAAAGAGGCCACATCAGAGGATAAGAAAGCTATAAGGAGTGTGGCCCAGAAATATACACTGGTTGGTGGGGTCTTATAAAAGAGAAGCCTCACTGGTGTTCTTCTAAAATGTCTTGATGATGATGAGGTCGGGAAGTGTGTTGATGAGGAACACTTAGGCGTGTGGGGTGGCCACGTGAATAGCCAGATGCCTGCTAAGAAGATACTTCGACAAGACTTTTACTGGCCCACCATGGAAGAGGATTGTGCTGTCTATGTCCGTAGGTGCGTCAAGTGTCAACTTCATGTTGACAAGATTCACTCCCAATCTTCCACATATCATCCAGTGTCATCCTCATGGCCTTTATCCATGTGAGCTTTCGACATCATTCGTCCCCTCGGTGATCCTAAATCCCTCACTAAGCAGAAATCATTCACCCTTACTGCAACGGAGTACTTCACCAAGTGGGCCAAAGCTAAAGCTTATGTGGAGATCAAAGCTTCAACAGTTTGTAAGTTGATCATGAAGAACATCATCGCCAAGTTTGGCATCCCAAGCACGATTATTACCAACAAAGGGCTGCAATTCGTTTCTTAAGACCTTCAAGACCTCTGCAAAAGGCATAAAATTACATAACATCATTCATCCCCTCCCCCACTCCGTAATAATTAAAAAATATTTTTTTGTTAGGTTTACACGAACCAGATTCAACCCTTCAACCTGATCCGCCTAAACCCCACTGACCCTTCACCTTTCCCTATAAAATTCCCCCTTTGGAAGCCCAAGAGGCAAGCATCAAAACATCAAGCATCAATACAAGGAGCTCACCCTCGGACTACAAAGGCACGCTAAGGAGATTTGTGTGTGCGTTTTCTAGGCTGACACCGAGGGCATGCCGCATGATCATCCCTCATACGACGTCTAGCTCAAACACCAACCTCCTAAAAGGCAGTCCCTTATTTTGATGAACGTATGTCGTCTTGATAATCGTACACGGCCCCAGATCTTACTTGGTGAAAGCACTCTGCTCGGGTCCTGTGTCGATATTCGTGTACGACCCTGATGCCGCTTGATAAAAGTACTCTGCCCGAGCCCTATCTTGATAATCATGCGTCCCCAAATGTTGTTCGATAGGGACACTCTGCTCGACCCTACCTCAACATTCGTGCATGACCCAGATGCTGCTTCATGAGACCACCCTGCCCAGTCCCTACCTCAACGATCGTGCACCATCAAACGTTACTCGATCGAGACACCCTGCCTGATCTTTGCCTCGACGTTCGTGCACGACACAGACATGGCTTGATGAGAGCACCTTATCTGATCTTCACCTCGACCTTCGTGCATGACACAGACGTGGCTTGATGAGAGCACCCTACCTAGTCTATGTTTTAATGATCGTGTACCATCAGACATGGCTCAAACGAAGCGCCCATCCTGGTTCCCCGTCTCGATGATCGTGTGCCACCCCGATGTCACCTCGATAAGTCTGCCCTCAGTGCCATTACCCGAACAATGGGCATATTTCACAAGTCTCGATGCAAGATGAGTGTCAGGCCTCTGCCTCTGTCAACGGGCCCCAAGCACGGCCATCGACGTCTCACGGCGCCCAGCTCACTCAGTCACAACGGTGCCCCCAGCAACCGATCACTCAAAAACTCAGTCACAACGGTGCCCTCGGCACCTGACTGCCAACTCCTCCAGTCATATCGGGGCCCACGGCACCCGATCGCTTAGCTCCTTCAGTCACAACGGTGCCCCCAGCACCCGACTGTCAGCCACTCCAGTCACAACGGTGCCCTCGGCACCGGACTGTCAGCCACTTCAGTCACAACGGTGCCCCCGGCACCCAACTGCCAGCCACTCTAGCCACAATGGTTCCCCCGGCACCCGACTGCCAGCCACTTCAGTCACAATGGTGCCCCCGGCACCAGATCGCTCAACACTCCAGCCACAACGGTACCACTGGCACCAGACTGCCAGCCACTTCAGTGACAACGGTGCGCCTGGCACACAACTGCCAGCCACATCGGGGGCCGTTGCACCCGACTACTCAGCTGCCTCAGTCACAGTGGCGCCCCTGGCGCCCAACTTCCAGCTACTCCAATCACATCGGGATCCGCGATGCCCGATCACTCAACAACTCTAGTCCCGCCGGGTCCCACGACACCCGGTAATTCTGAGCTCAACAGCTTTTGGTCGCTCCAATCATGGCGATACTCACGTCGTCCAATCGCTCCAGTCTCAATAGCGCCTGGTCGCTCCACTGACAAGTGATGCCTACGTCATTCGGTCGCCTCAGCCTGGGTGACGCCCAACTACTCTAGCACAACGGTGCCTACGGCACCCGTACTGTCCAGACCTCGACACTGTCGCATGATGGGAAGGCATTGTGACGCCCCTCGGGTGGCATCCTGCTGAGTCACATGTCCTCTGACGGACACTATGTACGGATACGAAGCTACCCATACAATAATACAATGACCCAGGGGCCGTCATAAAGGATGGAATTGTCCCGCGGCTTGCAATCACTTGTAATCGGGCTCTCATGCCCCCACATAAATGCCTTTCACGGCACACAAGTCATGTAATCCATTCAAGGAGCGGATCCCCCGCCCCGCTGGAACAAGTCTCTCTACCCCCAGCTATCCCTGTTACGTTGTTGTTGCCCTATCGTTGTTGCATGGACTAAGCCCTACCGACGTCGCGGCATCCAGGGTCCCTGACTCTCTTCTTCGACAGTAGAAATAAAGGTGTTCAGGCTCTGCCCAATGTAAAATAAACACCGATCGCTTGTGGTCGGTGGGGAAGATGTCCAGTACACGACTCCCCACAGTCGCCTGCGCACTCGTGCCTGCGGAACCTCCTTCCCTCCACGTGACACACGCGTGCTCACGTGCCATGCCCCGACGGCACATCCCCAGTTAAACATTTGGTTCCATAGGTGATCGTCGAGAAATCGACTGGCACGTCCGCATTCCATCCAGCCATCCCTATCCCAGTCTTCCAGAACAATCAACCATACGCCACTCCCTCCAATGCGTTCCTATCATTCTTTCCACCCTCCTTTTAATACCTATGGAATCCCCACGTGCCAAATCGACCAATCTCGGTCTTTCGTAAAAGGTGAGTGTACATCGCCGCCACGAGGGAAAAGGAACCATAAATGGGAATTTGCCCCGTGTGTGCAAACAACGGCCTTGTGTTGACGCCTTGAGAAAATGGCATCGACGCAGTTGGCGATGGTCGCTCATCTAACTGACGCTGGAGCCAACGTTGTGTCGACGCCATGGCGAAGTGGAGTCAACGCAGCTGAGGAGCATTTCCTATAGCTGGGACTGGATCTGAGTCTGTGTCGATGCCTTGAGAGACTTGCGTCGACGCTCTTGATTACATATGTTTGAGTCCACTTCAGGAACCCATCTTGAGTCGACGCTCTCAAGAACTTGATGTTGTTGGAGTCGACGCTGCCTTGTAAGGAGTTCTAGTGTAGATGTGAATGTGTAAGTTGACGCAATCTTCAGATGGAGTCGATGCAGCCTTGAAGAGCGCCTTGGCTGTTCTTCCTTTTGTGAGAAAGCAAGTCGACGCAATATTGAAGATTTGGTTATTTTCTTCTCATTCAGCGAGTCAACACACTAATGAAATTTCTTGACGTTCAGCCAATAAAGAAAATGTTTTAGATTTTCCCAAAATAATTAGCCCAGTGAGCAGACTCTGAAGGAAACCCTGCAGAGGCAAGTTCACACTTACAAAGGCCTTCTCCACCAAGCTCAGGGAGTTGGCCAACAAAGGGGCCTTCAAGACCGATTCGGGAGGCCTGGAATCCCCAGACATGCCCTCGTCGGAAGCCGTCTCATCGGAAAAGTAGTCGTAATCCACCTTCTCACCCGACGAAGACCTGGTCGGGGTAGGCACTTCCTCCATAGGCAAGGAGGCCCCCGCCTCGAGGTCGACGATCGACGCATCCTTGTGCGGGCTCGACGAAGGTGATGTGCCAGACCTTAGCTTCTTCCTCGCATACGTGCGCATCACCGGGAGGTGTAGACGGGGCCCCAATGGTCCGATTACTGCTACGCCGACATCTGCCACAGAAGAGAAGAGGGGGACTATGTCAGAGCCGGTGGGTTCCTAAAAGTTGAAGGAAATCAATTGAATTGACAAAGACGGCTACCCCCTCCGACTTCTACAGCAGGAGGTGGCTCATGGGTGGTCTCCTCGACGAGCGGCTCTGCCTCAGGTACCGCGGCTTCGCCCACATCGGGGATGGGCACAGGTGACGACTCTTCCATGGTGGCTGAAACAAGAGAAAGGATTCACGTGTGTAAGGGCCTTGTCCCGGGAGGTAAATAAATCCTGAAGGACACCGATGCTGAAGGGGTCTAACCTACAGGCTGGCTCGGCTCAGCCCAAGCGGCTGTAAATTCCTCGAAGGACAGAATCAAAGGCACTAGAGAGGGAGCCGTTGAGGTCGAGGTAGCCTCCGCCTTTCTCCGCTTGGCCTCTTGCCGCCCGGTCACCTTGGCGGTAGCTAACGCCTTCTTTATAGGCAACTTCACTTGAGTTTTCTCCTTGGCCTTGGGCGGGGAGGTCAGAGTGGGAGTCGGTTTCGCCACGACCACAGCCTCACCCACATCGGGGATAGGTGCAGGTGCTGGCTCCTCCATGGCAGCTGAAAAAAAAAGGGGGCACTCACGTGTAGGGGCCTTGTCCCAAGATGCAAGCAAGTCTTAAAGGGCACTAATGGTTAAGAAGTCTAACCTACGGACCGACCGGGCTCAGCCCAGATGGCAGCAAATTCCTTAAAAGATGGTATCAAGGGCACCAGAAGAATAGTCATCGAAGCCTTGGCAGTCTCCGTCTTCCTCCGCTTCGTCTCCCGCCGTCTGGCTGCCTTGGCGGCGTCCAATGCCTGCTTCATGGGCGATTTTGCCCGGGACCTCTTCGCGGCCTTGGGCAAAGGAGTCATGGTCGGAGCCGGTGGTGCCACCTCGAAATAAGAGGGCTTCTGAATGAGCTGCAGAAGATTCCGATACATCGCCATTTGGGTGCTGTCGGGGTGATCTGTTAGAGAGAAAGAGAAGAGGAAGGAAGAAAGGAAGGAGATCTGATCAGCGTCCGGTACTATGAGAAGATCGCAGTAATGAAGGGTGAAAATAAAAGAAAAGAGGAACATCAAATACCATGAGGGGCAGTATGCAGCCAAAGTATTATCGACCAGTAGCCCAAGGAGGGACCCTTGTCCCGACGCGCCACCTCCCAGACCAGCCAGCACATGTCCTTGATCTTCTGGCAGCGGTCGGCAAGGACAGCCAAGTCCGTGTACTTCTTAGAGGCAAGGTGGCAAAAGAGGTTGAAGTGATCCATGCCCCACCCGTCGGCATAATAGTATGATATTTGCAGGCACTTTCCCCAAATGGTAGCCGTCTGATCATCCACCTTCAACCCGTGTGAGCAGAGTAGGACATACAACCATGTGGTGTCCTTGTAATTTTCGGGCTTCTGCTCCTCCCTCCTCATGAACGTGTGGTACGGGCATATTGGGTCCCTCTCCGGATGCCAGCTCTTCGCGGGGGTGCCTTCTTCTTCTACGGAAAGTGGGTAATTAATGAGGTCCAGATGATCACCCCCGATGTGGCAGAGGTCCCTCAAGGTCTTCTTGAAGTCATCTTCTACCACTGGAGGTAGCTTGACCGGCGGTGCTGGCTTGGCCTCTTGAGCCTCCCGGCGCGTGGCCAGATATGCCACCACCTCTTTATCCTTCTTGTTCTTGAGCCGAAGGAGGTGCTCCGGGTCGATGTCAAGCACCAGCACTGACTACCTGTTCAGGAATTTCCTCTCTGCCCCATCCCAGCAATCGGTCTTGCACGACCGATAGAAGGCCGTCCAGGCGTTCCACCATTTTATGTATTCTACGATCACCCGCGGAACTCGGCCAGGCACCGGCACCCGGAAGGTGGCAGTGTCCGCCCGATGGAAGAAGTCCCACCAGCTTTTGGCATTTTCGGTAGTCAAACCTCCCCAGAGACTTCGCACGGGCAGGCCGAATTGTGCACTATAAATAGGGATATGCTGATCATATCTGAAGTTCCACCCGAAGCGAAAGGGGTAATACGGCTCCAGCCATGCGGTGTCCCCCTTTCTGAATGCCAGCACGCTTGGGCAGATCGATAGGGCCCAGTCACGGAGCTCGGGCTCCAACAACGGGTGGACGACGGTCAGCTGGCTGATAGGATGAATGTATTTCTCCACCTGGTCGTCCTTTCACTCCCTCTTGTTGTTCACCAGGGGACTTGAATGGGCATCCAACGCCCAAAAATGGATGGTACCTACTGCATCATGAGGGACCATCGTTAACCGACCCCATATATTATAAAATTGTTGGGACATTGTGCCTGGTTCTGCACTCACAAATTCCAGCATTCGCGGAACTAGTCCCCAGCCCTGGAGGGTGCGCGGAGTGAACTCAGGGAACAACGAACAGACCCACACGTTGAAGAAGTGCAGTGGGTAGATGTACCGAGCTTGCCTCCGGAATTGATGAATGCTAACGTCCCTGATAGCCTTGTATATCAGGCAAAGGGTGGCCGGGCATAGCGACAGCTTGATTCCCCACGCCATCTGACAGGTTGGGAAGATTGTATCTGGCCGGATAATAGTCTTGTCCCTGTATGGCATGGCAAATGAGCAGAGCCAATACGTCAGATAGCCCGCACAGTGTGTCAGCGGATCAACCCCCGCCGGGTTAGGACCACTCCGGCCTGTGATGAACCGTTTGAGTTCTGAGGCGGTCCACCGAATGACCATGCGCACAGGAACGACCCAGTGTGGACCGTTTGCTGTGTGTTGTCTGACCGGTAGTCCTTTTCTTACCGATTCGTGTCCTAGGTGAGTGGACCTCGATCCACGTGTTGACCCATGCCCTGACTGATGCGGGGCATCATGTGGGGGGGCCATGTGCTAGGGTGCCGTGGGATCCTGGGAGGGGGTGTTCTCGGCTTGTGTCACCGTAAGTCGGTGTCAGTACGAGGAGCGGTCCTTGTACTTGTCCGATTTAGGCGTCATTTTTTGTTGACTAGAGAGTCTACTCCTTCAGCAACCCTCCACTAGTCGTCGCCTTCAGACACGCGTGTGGTCCCACCAGGGAGTGGTGGCGAGGCTACCCGAGAGAGACGATTTTAGGCTGGTTGCCGTGGGGCTCCTACTGTGGCGGCTTGAGTCCAGGCCGAGAGGAAGAACTAGCTAGAGGGCCTGACGTAGCGTAGTCAGTCAGTGTGTGCACCTGTGGTCGGGGACTTCGGAAGCGTGCTGACGAGCACGACCTCGACTGGACCCTTGTTAGTGTTACTTGTGTGTGTCTCAGTTTTCGCCTGGGGCGAGTAGGGAGACACTGTGGCGCGGTGTAAGTCGTCAGGGGACGCATCCGATTGTGCTTCTGGTGGGTGGTACTCCTGTCTTGTTAGGTAGTGACTCTTGGTCGTGTCACGTAGCATGCGTCTCGATTTTCACACCATGAGATCAGTGTCAGTAGTAGTAGGACTTTTCCGTTTACTTATTCCTATTGTACTCGCCTTCGCTGCTTTGCATTACAGCTTCTCATTTTGCGAGGTAGGGATTCGAGTGATCTCTACTGACCCTTTTGTTATGAGGCTCATTCCCTACGTGTTTTCACCGTGTTTCAAGTGAGGTGAGACTTCAGAGGAGCGCGTCTGAGGCTCAACGTGGTTCTAGTGCCCAGGGTTAGTTGCCAGTTGCCAGAGCCGGGGTATGCCCCGTGTAATTGTACTTTCTTTTTCGTCACTGTACTAGTTGTGGACTACTGTTGTGTTATGAATTGTTATTTTATTGTGGACCATGTAATTTACTTGATGTTCCTGCGTATTCATATAAACTGTTTAATTTTGTAATTGTTTTAGATTCTTGTGTATCTCCACACCATCCCTTTAACCCTTCCGAGTCTCCGGACTCGTGGGTGGCAGTTCAGGATTCAGATTATCGGACCTTTCCTGGTATTCGGATCTCAAGTCGTTACAGCTGGTATCAGAGTACGATTGTGGGAATACATGAGAATCATAAATAATTACAGTGGTCCACTAGTCCACAATGATGATGTATAGTCTGCACTGGCTTAGGGCATCGTGTGTTTTATTGACTTCGATGTGTTCCATGTCTTCCATGTTTTGCATCAGGGCAAGCATGGCGCCGAGGCGAAGGACTCGCTCTCAGCAGGGACAGTCGCCAGAGATCCAGGATGAGCAGGAAGAGCAAAGCAGAGTGCCACCAGCTGCCGCCGAGGTAGGGGATACAGTGAGGATTCCGGGGGCCGAGGATTTCTTTCGGGGCATGTTTTAGCTCATGTCTCAGCAGTTCAGCGGAGATGCTGGTGAGGGCTCGTCAGCCAGGGGTGGGCCAGGCCATTTAGTGAGAGATTTCTTGTAGTTTCATCCACCTTGTTATGGCGGCCAGCCAGACCTGGACGTGGCTAGAGATTGGCTTGATGAGATGGAGTGGGTGTTCAGCTCTATGAACTGCACTGAGGAGGACAAGGTGATGTTGGCTTGCAACCAGTTGTATGGTACGGCTCGAGCTTGGTGGTCTTCGGAGTGGAAGACGTCCTTTTAGTCTCGTCCACTTCAGCAGATTGAATGGAAGGACTTCGTCAAGGTCTTCGAGCATGCTTACTGCCCATCCTATGTTGGTACGTAGAAGATGCGTCAGTTTTTGGAGCTGATGCAGGGTGACATATCCGTGTTGCAGTACAGGGCTCAGTTTGTGGAGTTACGTAGCTATGCTCCCCATATCATGGAGAACGAGGAGCTGAAGATCGAGCAGTTTGTGCAGGGTTTGCGGCAGGAGCTGAGGCACCATCTCATAGCAAATGCTACCGCTGATTTGGAGATAACTTCTTGTGTAGCGGTGTTATTGGAGCTGGATATGCAGAGGATTTGTGGACAGGTTGGCCAGGGACGGTCCCAGTCAGGCCGCAGCCAGCAGACGACTACCCAGTAGTAGAGTACATTTCATCCTCCTTAAGGGAGTTCGGGAGCTTTGACTCTGGCGACTTTAGCGGCGGGATCTGCGTCTTTTAGCTCCAAGGTCAAGAGGTTCTTCAGGAAGAGATTTGGTAAGAAGCGCAAGGAGGGCAGAGATCAGAGGCAGGCCTCTTCAGGAAGTGTTCAGCGACAGATGCCTTATCAGCGACAGGGATCAGTTGGTGGTTCTTGAGGGTCATGTCCTCAGTGTGGCAAGTAGCATCTAGGCAGACAGTGCACGGTGTCAGTGATTTATTTTAGATGTGACCAGCTAGGGCACATAGCACATGACTGTCCTCAGAGGCCGCGTCAGCCACCCTAGTACCCTTAGCAGTAGCAGCAATAGTACCCTCAGCAGCCATAGTAGTTTCAGCAGTAGGGACAGTATCCGCCACTACCACGGTCAGTGAGTGTGGGCAAGCAGAGATCTCGAGGCAAGATTACACACATGACCAGGGCAGAGGCAGAGTCGTCGTAGCTTGTGGAAGGTACTGTTATGATTTTGGGTTACACAACGCGAGTTTTGTTCGACTCTGGCTCATTGCATTCGTTTATATCGGAGGATTTTATGCTGAGTGTTGAGGACCCGATGTCCCAGATGTCGTGTGATTTGGTAGTGGAGTTGACTTCTAGCGACTTCATGTTCACCCCGTATTGTTTCGAGAAGGTTCCAGTGTGGATTGAAGGGTGGAACTTGCCAGGTAGGCTGTATGCGTTGCACCTTCGGGATTATGATGTGATTTTGGGCATGGATTGGCTCGAGGCCCATGGAGCGATGGTGGATTGCCCCTAATTCAATTAATTCCAACTCCGGCACGTGTCTTCGAATAAAGAAATCATCTGCCATCTATATATCCACTCGTATTTAGTTGTACAAACATAAGTATGAGTGCTTGCATTTTCTGATTCCTCAGTATATCAAATGGTGATTTCTGAAAAGTTAGATCATGTCTGATTGAAAGCTGTCATTATGGGTGATGGTGATCTTCGGATCTATGTTCTCCACCCTCGTATCAGGAACCGGTTAAACAGAATAAACATTACTATATTGCATGCTTGTATGCACGATTAAAATTTATTCCATTTCATTAAACGAGCATCATTTACATGCATTCCTTTCAGCCCCAAGGGCTCTTCCACTTTGGCGATTAATCAAGGGTTTTCCTTCTTTCGGAAGGATGCAATTAACCCCATAGCCTTTATGGTATGGCAGATTTTTGGTCCCGACATGATCATCTGCTATTGTCTAATTAGTCAGACGAGCACATAACAAATTTTGTGACGAAAGTGGCTAGCATGCCTCGCGTTAATAAAATGAACAAATAAACAAATGAATTAGAATAAAATGATAATAAATCATCCCCACAGAGTTGGCACGCCCAGTGGGACTTAGTCTCCCTTCATCTTTTCACCAAAGCGGAAGGCCCTAGGGCCTTCCCCAAAAATACTGATTGTTAGTTCGTTCTATTTTGCAAAAATTATGTTCGCTTGTGGCTTTTCTAGTCTGACCTTCGATCCTCAGGTGGTTGCCTTGCATGCCACGCACGGGTACGTAGCAGTGCCCACCACTTTTGAGACTTTGCCGCCTATGGTAGGGTTCCCAAATTTTCTTAGAGTTACTTTCATCAGCCTGCTACGGTTTGAGAAGGGAGGCCAAGAAGCTGTCGCAGTCAAGACCGTGACCCCCGTGAAGATTGGTGCACAGTGCAAGGCTACTTTCCCCCGCTCTACTGCTACTTACTTTGTCCACCATGTGGACTATTGGGCTGCTCCTATTGTCAGCAAGGCAGCTGGAGGAAAGAGGAAGAACTATAAGAGAGGAAGAATAGTTGTTCCCTAGGGCCAACTTTCTGTTTCTGAGAAGTCCGTATTGATTGGCGGCATGTGGGTGTTCCCAAAATGGTCACACCACAAAAACTCTACTAGACCGCATCATCCCAGTGGTTCCTCCCCGCAACACCTTTGAAGTATTAGCGAGTCAGAGGGCAAATCTGGAACAGAACAACCAAGGGAGACTGGCCACTAAGCCAACAAAGTTCAAACAAGTTTGGGTTTTGAAGAGGACCTGGGGTCCGGCTCTGGCCCCGCAAGACACAAGAATGATAGTGAAAGGCCCTAGGAGAGGGGGCAAGAAGAGTGTACTTGAAGAGGAGGAGGTCTTGCCAAGGGCCCTGCCACCTGCCCATCGAGCCTGTGCCAAACAGGCTGATGTTTTTAGATGTTCAAGAAAATTGAATGAAGCTACCAACCTATCACGGCTGGCCTATATGTCATTGACACAAAAGTGATTGCTGCCCCGCACTTTGTCTCCAGGGCACAGTCCAGAAGAAATGGCCAAAGTGGTTCAAGACTACTTCCACAGCCTAGGGAGTTCATCCTTAGGCCAACAAAGATTACTCCACATCATGGATGCTAAAGAAGAGAGAAAAAGAGAAGAAGAGACAAAAGAAGGGATCTCATCTATAGATTCCAATGAGTATAAGGATGGCCGAGAGGTCAGACACCATGAAGACTCCCTATTGCGGAGAGAAGAAAGAAGAGTATCCATGTTTGACCGGCTGACCTTCCCCGGCCAAGCCAGAAGGCGGGTCTGGAAGCAGAAGGGCCAGATGCAAGTCTTTTCATGCAACATGGTAGGAGTAACTAAAAGATATGGCGCCTTGCCTAAAGAATTTGAAGAGCTTGCCAAATTAGCCCATAGACCTAGGATTGTGACAAGAAGAGGCCAGACCGCCATGGAAGTGCTTGGAATGGCTGAAGACATGTCGACGATCACCACTTTAACTGCCAACATGGTGACATCAGAAGAAGAAGAAGATGTTCCCTTGCCAGTCCCATCAGAAGGTACTTCAGGCAAAATGTTGGAAGATATGCCTATGGCCACGGGGTTGGACCCGGCTATCCTCATGGTGTTACACCGATATCAACAAGATATTGAATCACTAAAAAGGCAGCTGAGTGAAAGGGCTGAACAGACTCCTATCTCCAAGCACCAGGACATGCATGCTGAGTCATCTTGGGGGATTTCCAACTCCGTTGAGACTGCACCACCTGTTACCCCGCAGTTAACAATTTATGAAAAGGCTCCTTTCCAACAATTTTTGCAACCACCACCGGCACGACCACTAATTCCCCAAGTGCAGTAGTCACCACCAATGACACAATCTATTCGACATGCTACTACTATGACAACTCCTTTTATGCACCAGCCTGCACATTTCTATCTGGAGCTGGTGGACCCTGCTATGGTGAATAAATTAATGGTCGAATGAATGATTGAGATGAAGTTGTCAGAAAGGGCTAATGGTGATTTCAACACCTTTGATGCATACCGAGTACCTTACCCACCACAGTATGCTACGAAAAGGTTGCCGCCCGACAGTAATAAAATGACCAAGTTTGAAATGTTTAATGGGCAGGGCTCCCCCAAAGAACACATAGCTTATTATATGACAGTAATGGGTGACCTGGCAGCAGTCGAAGCCTGTTGACTGAAATTCTTCGGTCGTCTCTCACCAGACTAGCTTTTGAATGGTACATAGGCTTGCCGACATGATCAATCCTAGACTGGCCTGATATGTAGTGGAAGTTTCACGAAAGATTTCCCGTCACTGAGAGAGATGTCACTTTGGCAGAACTGTACTCCACCAGGTAGAAGCAAGATGAAACCGCCTTAGAGTATATCAAGAGGTGAAGGAATCTCAGTATGAGATGTAAACGGCCTCCACACCGATATGATGTTATTCAAATTTGTAAACAGAATCTGAGAAGAGAGGTGTTGGAAAAGATGATCAACATTGATGTCAGGTCATTTGACTGTCTTAACAATGTGGTGGCATAAGTCAGGGTTGATCACTCAGATCGCATGAGGTGAGCCGCCGAATCTTGAAGGAACAAAAGTGGGGCCCAAACACCCCCACGCTTACCTCGACCACCAGAATGATGCTGCTCTCTAGTCTATCTCCCCCTCCTCCAGAGGCTCATCCCTCGGCACCGGAGTCCCCACGGACCCGGGGGGAGCATCGTCCTGTTCAGTTCAAAGATGAATCAACATCCCTAAGGGAGATTCAAGAAAGAGAGCCGAGACTTACAATCGCTTCTATCCTCAACTTTAGCAGCACCCCAGCCCCCAGTACGGGGACAACGGAGGTCCCCGCAGCCACTTCCTGCCACGAGACCTCGAACAAGGATGCCAGCTTGTCCAAGTCTGGGTCGACCCCTTCCGATCGCCTCACTGATGGGCCTGGAGCAGGTACCTCTACGACCTCCAGTGGGATTTGTTCCTGAAAATTGACAAGGAGAAGGAAGATGAAATCAGCGGATGCCTTCGAGGGAAACTCCCACAAATAAACACACACTTACAATGGTCTCTCCCACCAAGCTCGAAGAGCCGGCCATTAGAGGGGCCTTAAAGACCAGCTCAGGAGGACCAGACTCCTCAGATACGCCCTTGCCCGAAGCCACCTCATCAGAAGAGTAGTCGTAGTCTACCTTCTCGCTTGACGAGGATTCAGTCAGAGTAGATTTTTCCCTTGCCGGTGAGGGAGATTTCACCTCGAGGCCAACAGTTGGCGCACCCCCACGTGGGCTTGGCGACGGAGATTCCCTAGACTTCGGCCTCTTTCTCGTATATACCTTCACCATCGGAGGGATTTCGCGGGTCGCCACCCACTCAGGCACGATCACGACGGGGCCTACCAAAGAAGGGCGATCCCGGTTAGATGAAGACGTATAGGCCCACAAGGGGCGAAAAGGATAACTGCACCGGTGAAGATAATTACCCCCTTTGACCTCCATAGTCAGAGGTAGTTCATGGACAATCTCCTTGACGGATGGTGCTGCCCCAGGAGCTGCAGCTTCGCCCGCATCAGGAGCAGGGACAGATATCGGTTTCTCCGTAGCAGCTGAAACAAGAAACATATATAAGGGGCCTTGCCCTGGAAAGAAAATGAATACTGAAGGGCACCGATGGCCGGAGAGCCTAACCTATAAGCTGGCTCGGCTCGGCCTGACCCACCGTGAACTCCTCGAAGGATGAAATCGAGGGGATTGGAGAGACAGCCGTCGGAGCCTTGGTAGCCTTTGCCCTTCTCCGCTCAGCCTCCCGCCACCTGGCCACCTTGGCGGCAGCCAATGCCTTCTTTACAGGCGACTTCGCCTGAGATCTCTCCTTGGCCTTTGGTGGGGGAGTTGGGGTAGGAGTCAGCTCTGCTACAACCATGGCCCCACCAACATCGGGACCAGGCATGGGAGTCGGTTCCTCCGTGACAGTTGAAAGAAGAGAAATATGTCAGTTAGAGCCTTGTCCCAAAATGAAGATAAGTCCTGAAGGGTGCCAGTAGCTGAGGAGTCTAGCCTACAAATTGGCTTGGTTCGACTTGGGTAGCTACAAACTCCTCAAATGACGGGATCGGAGGCACCGGAGGAATGGTCATCGGAGCTTTGGCGACCTCTATCTTTTGTCACTTGGCCTCCCGTTGTCTGACCACCTTGGCAGCATCCAGTGCCTTTTTCACCAGAGACTTTGCCCTGGACCTCTTTACGGCCTTGGGCAAGGGAGTCGTCGTCAAAGCCGACGGTGCCACCTCGAAAGATGGAGGCTTTTGGACGAACCACAGAAGATTCCGGTATGCCGCTATCTGTGTGCTGTCGGGCTGATCTGTTGAAGAGAAAGAAAAGAAGAAGGAAGCGATGAGGAGGATTTGATCAGTGTCCGGTGCTACGAGAGGGCCACAACAATGAAGGATAAAAATAAAAGGATAGAAAAGACATCACATACCATGGGGGCCAGTATATAGTCGGAGTGTTATCGGCCAGTAGCTTAGGGAGGGCTCCTGGTCCCGGCATGCCGCTTCTCGAACTAGCCAGCATACATCCCCGATCTTCTGACAACGATCAGCAAGGATGGCCAGGTCCGCATGCTTCTTGAAGGCCAAGTGGCAGAAAAGATTGAAGTGGTCCATGCCCCACCCGTCGGCATAATAATATGAGGCATGCAGATGCTTGTCCAGAATCACGGCCGTGGAGTCGTCGATCCTCAGCCCATGTACCCAGAGGAGGACGTACAGCCATGTGGTATCTCTGTAGTTTTCAGCTTTCCGCTCCTCCCTTCTCATGAACGTCCGGTACGGGCATATCGGGTCCCTCTCTGGATGCCAGCTATGCATAGGGGTGCCGTCTTCCTCCATGGGGAGTGGATAATTGATAAGCTCCAAGCGGTCACTCCCAATGCGGCAAAGGTCCCTCAAGGTCTTCTGGTATTCATCCTTCACCATTGGAGGGAGTGTGACTTGCGGTGTTGGCCTCATCTCTTGGGCCTCCCAGCGCACGGCCAGATATGCTGTCACCTCCTTATCCTTCTTGTTCTTGAGCCAAAGGAGATGATCCGGGTCGATGTCAAGGATCGGCACCGGCTGCTTGCTTAAGAATTTTCTTTCCACTCCATCCCAGCAGTCGGTCCTACATGACCGATAGAAGGTTGTCCGAGCGTTCCACCACTTTATGTACTCGGCACCCACCCAAGGAATGCGGCCCGGAGCTGGAACCCTGAAAGTTGTGGTGTCCACCCAATGGAAGAAGTCCCACCAGGTCCTGGAATTCTCAATATTAGGGCCTCCTCGAAGGCTTTGCACAGGTAAGCCGAACTGTGCACTATGAATGGGGATATGCTGATCATATCTGAAATTTCGTCCAAAGCGAAAGGGGTAATATGGCTCCAGCCATGCGGTGCCCCCCTTCCTGAAGACCAGCACGCTCGGGCGGATTGACAATGCCCAGTCACGGAGCTCTGGTTCCAACAATGGGCAAACGATGTTCTGTTGGTTGATCGGATGAACATACTTTTCCACCTGGTCATCTTTGCACTCCCTTTTATTATTTACCAGGGGACTCGAATGGGCAGTTAGAGTTGGTATGTAAACTTGGAACTTTTCTTGATTATTAATAAGGTTCATTTTGGTGGAATTATGGTGTCTTGTCCCTTTGGATATCTGATTTTTGCTCTCATTGAATAAATGATTTGACTGTTGTGCTCGGAGTTCCTACATCGGGGCGTCACAAGTACTCTAGTTGAAGACCTCTACCTCATCCAAGTGGGGGAAGATCCAAGCAGAACGCTTTGCATCAATGTCGTGCTATACGAGTAAGAGAAGTAAGGCTACAAGAGCTTCATGATCAAGAACCAAGATGTGTTCACTTGGTTTGAGGCTGAGCTCCTTGGAATGTCGTCGGAGATCATAACCCATAAGCTTAACCCATAAGCTGAGGCTGGATCCAAGATACCACTCGGTTCAACAATGCAGGAGGCATTGTAACCCCGAGCGACAAGCTATAATAAAAGAGCAAGTGGGCGAGAAGTTATGCTCGAGACTCCTACGGCCTACCCAGTACTCGGACTGGGTTGCTAATGTGGTCTTCGTCCCTTAGAGCAATGAGAAGTGACATATGTGCATAGACTACCCGGATCTCAACAAAGTCAACCTGAAGGATAGCTTTCCTACGCCACAGATCGACCAACTGGTCGATTCCATGACCGGGTATGAGATGCTAAGCTTTCTAGATGCATACTCTAGATACCACCATATCAGGATGCACAAGCCTGGCCAGGATAAAATTGCTTTCATCACCGACCATGGGCTTTACTGTTATACACATATGCCATTTAGGTTGAAGAATGCTAGACCCACGTATCAATGTCTCATCAACCACATGTTTGATGCTCAGATCGGCCGCAACATGGAAGTCTACATCGACAACATGCTTGTCAAAAGTCTCTGAGTAACAGAGCACTTAGAGGACCTTGCAGAGACATTTGCAATGCTCCGAAAATACAACATGAAGCTCAACCCAAGCAAGTGTGCATTCGGAGTCAGGTCAGGTAAGTTCCTCAATTTCCTTATAAACCACTGTGGAATCGAAGAAAACCCTGACCAAATTCGAGCGGTGCTAGAGATGAAGCAGCTAGAACAGGTAAGGGATGTATAGTGCCTCACCCTTCAGGTAGCCGCCCTTACCTAGCTCTTATCTAGGGCCGTGGAGAGATGCCTCCGCTTCTTCCAACTCATCAAGCAAGCCAACAAGTCACCAGAGAAGAGGGGGTGAGTTGATTGGGATTAGGAGTGCGAGCAAACTTTCAAAGAGCTCAAATGGTATTTATCCTCACCTCCTGTACTATCTAAGCCCCGGGATAGAGAACAACTACTCTTATACTTGTCCGTGACACTGAGCACGCTGAGCGCTGTGCTTGCCCAAGAGGAGGACAAAGTGATGAAACCAGTATATTATGTGAGCCGAGCACTCCAGGGCCTTGAGTTTCAATATTTAGGGACTGAGAAGTTCCCGCTAACCTTGGTTACGACCGCACAAAAGCTGCAACCATACTTTCTCTCTCATTCGATTGCAGTCCTCACTGGCCAGCCCCTATGCCAAATCCTCCAAATCTAGATGCGTCGGGAAGGCTTATTAAGTGGGCCATCGAGCTAGCAGAATTTGACATCAAGTTTCATCTGAGGATAGCAATCAAGGCCCAAGCACTGGCAGACTTCATCACTGAATTTATGATGCCAAACGAAGGACCACCCAAGTAGTCCTTAGGACTGATGTGGGAACCTTATGTGGACAGCTCGTCTTGTGCCACTAGCATTAGAGCGAGCTTGGTCCTCTTCTCCCCAAAAGGGGTGGAGTTATAATAGTCCCTATGGTTCAACTTCCTATCCACCAATAGCGTTGCCAAATATGATGCTTTGCTATCTAGTCTCTGCATGGCGAAACATCTCAGAGTGACCAATCTTTGGGTGTATAGTGACTCCCTGCTCGTCGCCAGCCAGGTTCGGGGAGAGTTCATAGCCCAGGAGGTAGCAATGGTGAAGTACCTCAAGAAGGCGAAGGAAGTTGCATCATCATTCTCCCACTTTGAGATGGTGCACATCCCAAGAGAAGAGAACATCTGAGCAGACGCTCGCTCTCGCCTAGCATCTTCCATGACTGTCTCCAACATAAGAGCCGTCCTGGTGGAAGAGTCATTGGCGCCAAGCATTGAAGAGTCGAATCTCTAGGAGAACACCATTGACCATGAGTCAACGTGGATAGATCTAATCCTTAATTTCCTCCAACGGTGACATCTCCCCGATGATCGCGTCGATGCTCATCGTGTGCGGGCATGAGCAGCACACTTCACAGTCGTCAATGACCGACTAATCAAGCGATCATTCTCATTTCCTCTATTGAAGTGCTTATTCCCCATTGAGGTTAAGTAGGCAATTCAGGAAGTTCATGAAGGCCTCTGTGGAACCTATATCGGAGGGCGAGCACTCGTGAGGAGCCACATCCGACAAGGATACTGGTGGCCAACGCTGTAGCAAGACTGCCTCGACTATGTTTGAACCTACCCCCAGCGCCATAAGTGTTGAGTTTCTCCAGGTGATTTTGATGATTAAAAAAACCTGAACTTTGTTTCCATCTCGTGTCATACCTAAGTACTCAAAAGCAAGCATGGAACGTGATTAAGGCAAATTTACATAATGTCAAATGCTCAAATATTTAAAGCCTTCCAAATGCATAAAGTGAGTTAAATGAACCCCAAACTGAATGACAAAGCTATTCAAACACCTGAATTTATTTGAGGCCAAATTTCGTTAGTATCTATGATGATATCAAACCCCAGAATGGCCAATGGTTCAGTACCCTCATATTTGCAAGAGTGCATGTACAAGTAGGCTCTAAAAGCCATCTCCAACTCAAGCTAAACCACAAACTAATCATGCTTCAGAGATGTCCAAAATAACTCAAATAGCCTTAAATTGAATGGGCACCGTGGGCAAAGAGTTCCCATCACAATCTAGTTCCACTTCCTACCCCGATCGAGCAACTTCTACTACTGAACTGTGCGACGGCGGGATCACTCACCATGGTTGGTGCCGTACCCATGTTTGTTCTGGCAGTTCATGGCGCTGAGAGCTGCTGTCCTAGCTCCCTGTTAAAAGTTAAGACTAGCTAGGTGAAGCCTCGTTCTCACGATCACCTTCCCCATGTCAGTCCCAAGTTCTTGCCCGTTCCGCAGGAGGATCCCCTGCTGGAAGAGGCCTGCCCCGGCGCCTGGAACCCGATGTTCTCCACGGAGCCGACCGTCTTGAACAGCCTCTTGTTCACCTCCTCCACCAGGACCCGGTGCAGCAGCTGGCTTCGCATGTCCACCAGCGAGCGGTTCCTCTGCAGCCGGCGGTCGTCGGGCGCCCGCCCCCCCCGGGGGGATCCCGGGGGGGACTCCGATAGGAGGTTGCATTGCTTCTGGAGCTTCTCGACCAGCGAGTGGTCCAGTCGAGGGTTCTCTTCTGTGCAGAACCGCGTTGCCCTGTTGCCGGAAGTGGACGTCTGGGGATTTCTTCCGTGTGGCTGCTGCTGCGGCTCGATCTCCTGCTCGACGCCGGAGCTGTAGTTCACGTATGAGTACTTGCCGGAATAGGTGGAGGAGCACTGGGAACTTGTATCGTCATCTTCATCGTTCTCACAATCTGCAAGGCCAAAACAAACTTAAATCTTTCAAGAACAGTTCCTTCATGAATCCTCTCATTCTGTCCATCCTAAACCAGGCGGTTGAAACACTAATGCATAGTGGCACCTTCATCATGGTGGTAGTGCGCAGCACTGTGCGGAGGGACGCAACCGAACAAGGAACCCTGCGTGGATGTGGGCGAGGAAAGCTCATAGAAAGGATGGTGTTCGTCCTCGTCCCCGTAGACATAGCTGTGGTGTTGTGGTTCTTCTGTCGGCGCTGGAACCCTCCAGTCCGGAACCAGAGCCGAGACTTCCTGGGCGATCACCTCGGCTATCTGGGTCGGATCGCGGTTGGTGATCTCCAGTTCCTTCACCATCTCGTTGGCCACGTCGATGGGCGTGTCGCTGACGATGTCGAAGGGGAAGTAGATGTTCTGAACGCGCCCTGGGTGTCACAAACCCATCGTCAACAAAACAAGGTACTCTTCTAAAACGGCGGCGCATGCATACCCAGATGCAGATTCTTGTAGTTCTTACCATCTCTGTCCGTAATCTGCACTTTGAGGATGATGGCGTCGTCTTCGGAGTTCATCTTCCCGGTGATCGTCATATCCGTGCCCTGCCTCGACTGCCCTGCACCAGCCTCCGGCAGCTGTGGGTACCCCTGATCGGCTGCCGGCGGAGTACATGGACAACTAGCTCTGCAGCTCCCGCCTGTTAGTGTCGCCGGGGCGTCGGAACCGCCCGTGGAGAGGAAAGGGTCCAGAAGGAGCTCCTTCGCCGGGGATCTCTTCGAAGCGTCGTGCTCCAAGCACTTCCCGATGAACCGGCGAGCTTCCGGATCTTGAACTCGGTAGAAGGCACCGGGTAGCTTCCCCTGGACAAGCAGACGAAACACATATACCTGCTCATGAGCTCTGTTTGCAACGGATGAGGGAGGAGATCATCGCCATGATGTGGGAGAGCTTACCGACGTGACTTTCCGGTAGATCTGTGCGGGGTTCGAGCACTCGCTGTAGGGGTACTCGCCGGTGAGCATCTCCAGGACGCACATGCCGAAGGAATATATGTCGACGAGCTCGTTGTACTCTTCGTCGTACAGCTCTGGAGCCATGAACTCAGGCGTGCCTGGAGTTCGAAGGAAATCAAGTTGGAGCCATGAACTCGGGCCAAGGCTGGGCAAGCCTGCACGTCTGTGGCTAAAGAACTATACAGAAGAATGTGTGGAAGCTACTAGCTAAGATAAGACACTCAAGTTTGGTAACAAATTAAAGAGCTCCCCAAGAAGCATTACCATGTTTGCCAGAAGGTGCGAAAACATAGTTACAAGGAGTTGGAATCTTGTTCCAACCTGCATTTTGGAATAACCAAATATCAGGGCGTGCGGAATCGAGTTTTATAACAGCCCGATTCAACCTCCAACCCGAATACTATTCATCGAGCTGTGGCTACTGGAACTTCTACATGCAAGGGGCTGTTTGTTTTAACGTAAAATGCAGTAAAGCGCCATAAAAAACCAGATTGATTTGAGACAAGAAATGGGGTGTTTTATGATGTTTGGTACGTCTAACGAAATAACCCTAAATGTTGACCTGGCATCGAAGAAGAACGTACTCCAGTTAGTTTGAAGAGCACGAGATGCTACGAGAGAAGCAAAGAAAGAAAGGTAAGGTGTAAGTAGATAGCTGAATGTGTGTGTGTGTGTGAGAGAGAGAGAGAGAGAGAGAGATCATTGCCTATGACACTGTGGGCTGCTTGGGAGCCCCGGAGAACAGCTGCCAACCCGAGGTCGCCAATCTTGACTTGGCCGAGATGGCCGTTGACAAAGATGTTGTCACACTTGAGGTCTCTATGGATCACCGGTGGGTTGTGACCGTGCAGGTAGACCAGGCCATGTAGGATTTGCCGGGCCCAATTCTTTACGGCTCTGATGTCAACACGCCTGTGTCTCTGCCGGTACCTGAACCCAATTCGTAAAAATTTCCTCCATCACACATAAATCCACTTATCTAATCCACTTAACTATCATCATCGTCATTTCATTAAACAATTTGAAATTACTACCGTCCTTTTCATGCATGGCTGTAAATGTTTCTACCTTCTACAGCCACTAGTTGATATGCACGTGGCGACACAGGGAATGCCATGCATGCACATCTCTGTTGTTTTATGAGAGAGAGGAAAGTACAAGATAAGATGGCCAGCTTACTCTCTCAAGGTCCCGGAGGTGAACATCTCTGTGATGAAGTTGAAAGTTCTCTTCCCAGTGTCGACCCAAGAGGCATGGAACCGGATGATGGAGTCATGGTTAAGAGTGCTGAGGAGATGTACTTCCGAGTACAGGCGCTGCAGTGCCTCCGGGGAGCGCAGGACATCGCAGATCTTCGCCTGGTTCCATGCGACCTCCACCCCGTTCAGCTCGTCGAAGGCTCTGTAGCTGTCAGCTCCTTCGTTAAGGCAAGCAAACACCACCTTCTCATAAAAGTGAGATGACATTTAATTTGGAAGAGGCGTTCTTGATGAGTAGCACTCTTCCATGCATGGTACAATTCTCCGGGGGAGGGGGGGATTAATTCATCTCCTCTTCCCGCGGGAATCTAATCTGCATGATATGAATCTACTAGAACTATAACATTGTGAGTTGGGGAAGGGGGTTGTTATTTGGCAACTATGGACATCCACGGGGAATGTGTTAATTAAGAAGGATACACTGTCTTCATTGCTCCCTTTCCCAGCATTTCGTCAAACTGCAAAAGCATAATAGGAAGAACAACATGTCAGATCCTCTCTTTAAATTTCAACCATCTCACCAGGTATTGCTCAACGGGGGCAGCGCCTGAGCGGGGGCAACGCCGTCGCCATAACGACACAAGTTCTGCTGCGGCCACCCTCAGAGGTACTGCTTCTACACAACGGGGGTAGCGTTGCGGCCACAACGACGCCCCACCTACGGTAGGCATCACTAGCGCCGCTCCTGCTCAACAGGGGCAGTATCGTAGCCGCAAAGGCACAAAGCCTGTAGCGGCGACATCTCACTCCGGTAAGATAATAATTGTCGGAGATCTTCACATCCGACTCGATGAAGGCGAGCCGATTATGTCTCGGGACCGGCATGTCCCAACTATCTCCACCTCTAACTGCTTTGAGCTTTTTCGGCAAGCCCGAGAGGACGGAGCAAAATTGAAGAGGTCCGCCGTACCGGTGGCAAACCAGGGTGAGCGACAACGACCCAGACTAGCAGCTCCCCGATCAAAGTCAGGGGACAACCTAATTGAGGAGCATCAGCTCTGCCTGAAGAAGATATGGGTCACCAAGGAGGAGGCTCGAATTATCAAGCGGGCAAGGTCGAAAGGGCGGTTGTCTACTAGTAGTGGTGGAATTTGAAGCGCCGCAACAGGAGATGAATGTGCGATCCTCCGCCACTCCTGCTGCAGAAAGCCTCATGGCTCAGAGGCAGATGATCGAACAGATTGTGCAGGTGAAGTTTGCTCAACATGGTGAGGGCGTGGTCACTATTGATCTATATAGCGTGCCTTATCCCCTTCACCATCAGTTCAAGAAACTTTCGCCTGATTGCTTAAAATCCCCAAAACTTTAGAGTTTAATGGGCAAGGCTCGCCACATGAACACCTGTCCTATTACATGACGGTCATGGGTGAACTGGCGCTGGAAGAGTCATATCTATTGCGGTACTTTGCCACGTCTCTGATAGGCACCGCCTTCTAGTGGTATTCTAAGCTAAAGCCCAACTCAGTGACTGATTGGGCTGATATGCAGGAGAAGTTTGTCGACCGTTTCTAGACGGCCGAACGCGAAGCCTCTCTGGCGGAACTCTGTGCCTCTAGGCAGAGGAAAGATGAGACTTCGTTGGACTTCATCAAGCGGTGGAGGGACGTTAGCATGTGCTGTGATAATCTTCCGACACCCGAAGATGCGATCAGCATATGCTGTAGGGGTTTATCGACGGAGGTTAGTGAAAAGCTTCTAGCGTCAAACATTAGAAATTTCGACCAGCTGAACATAGTGGTAGCGGAGATTGAAATATTTTTCGCTGATCACCCGACACATACTTTTGTCAAAGGCAAATCCTCTAAGGATCGTCCGGCCAACAGCAAGGAGGTAATTTCATGGACTTCTCCCCGACGAATGGAGATAAGGGGGAAGGAAAATCGAAGAGTAACGACAAAAAGCCCAATGCGAAGGTGGCAGTCGTTGTATTAGCAGAGAGTATGGACACGCCTTACTCTTTCAGAAAAGAGCATACAGAGGTGCTCTTTGATTTGCACATGAAGGAAAAGCTCATTACCCTACCTGATTCGCGAAAGCCCGCAGAGGTGGATAAAACGGATGACCCTAACTACTACGTGTATCACAGGAGGTTAGGTTATACCATTGGGGACTGTTATGTTTTCAAAAACATAATAGAAGAGCTAATCCAGAAGGGCTTGATAAATATGTTGGGCCATACAGTCGACCCGTCGTAACCTCATGCTTGGAGCCGATCGAATCGATCGGTCAACGTGGTTTACATGGTGGCGACTGCCTCGAGTTCAAATGCAGCAGAGGCTAGGTCATCCAATCAACAGCCTGGAGCTGGTTCCGGATCCTTCCCTTCGTCGATCCCTGTATGCCTAGCAGTGCGGACGATCATGCAGAAGATCAGAAGGGAGATCTGGCAATTACGGTGGGAACAGTGGGAGCTATTGTAGTTCCTGAAGAGTGTCGACGAATAGTTGGTCGTTTTCCCCTTCGGGTCGTTCCCCAAAGAATGTACTTCTACGCACATGTAGGGGGCATTGGCATCATCATTCGCCCCGATACCTCCAAGGTTGGGAGGATGGCTCTCTGAAGAATCATCAGATTCCTTTGACGACGAGGAGCCCGAAAAGTTATACTCTTTCCCTCGTCACAAAATCCTGGAGATTTTCCACGTGTGTCATTGTGAAGGGATACTGGATCTCCATGAGTCAAAAACTGAGGAGATGACAAGCACTATGTTGCAGCAGGGCTATTGCTTATATCATTGAGCAATAGGTCACGTCATCCAGGATTGCCACGCCTTCAAGGATGCTGTGGAAGACTGGGGCGTGCTTGATATGGGCAAGCATTTGGTTTGCCTGCGACAACCACGTGTGCAGAGAGAGTCAAACTTCTTCGTCAATGTGATACACACATCAACCTCGTTCACACTCCCCGAGTGAAGAAGAGAAGAGGCCGATCCCAGCCACGCTAAGTCCGCATGGTGGTATCCGGGATGGCGACCCTCTTATCAGTGTTCTTTTTCTAAGAATGACACTAAAAAGATATTCAACAACCTCCTAAGAGAGGGTCGGGTAATGGTGCACGACCCACCGTCATACTACAATGACACGGCAAAGAGTCATCCTCTCTACTGCAAGTATAATGCCAGGGTGTCTCACCCCATTGGGTATTGCCGGGACGTCCAGGACTGCATCGCAACCTTCATCCAAAGAGGGGAAGTCGAAGCTCAGGGGAACTCATGGCAAGGCAGCGCCTCAGAGAGGCTGTCGAGAAGATCATCTGGCAAAGCCAAAAAGTCCCAACCGAAGAAGGCTCCGAGTCCACCTCCAAGTCAGGCCAGCCAGGTAACCTAGTTGGAGGAAACTCCCAGAGAAGTCACAAAGGCAAGGCCAAGCTCGAGGAGCCCAAAGCCAAACCACAACTCATCGCTAAGCGAGCGAAGTCACCAGCTGAAGGAAGACGTAAAGAGCTGCAAAAGTCTTGGGAGCCCAACTCCAGCTTGGTTGAATTCCAAGAACTTCCACTTGAAATAGTTGAACAAGCGATCAATGCCACTTTTCAGATGCGACCAGAGGAGGCTGACTGGATCAAGGTTACTCCGAGAAGAAACCGCAGATTTTATTTCAAGTAATTTCAAGTTCTCACTTAATCCAACTCCACGTTTTGTTAAAAAAAAATACAAGAAGATTTCTAACTTAATAAAAGTTTCTTCCTCCTCGTGGGATTGACCCATTCTCTCCACTCTACTTGATTTCCTAATCTTTTTAAGTGAGTGAGTGCGGTTATCATTTTTGAAATTGTGTGGCATGATATTTTAAATGACGAGTGTTAGTGGGTATTAGACTGCTACTATGATCCAACTAATGATGCCAATGCCACCACTAATGCAACAAGTTCCATGCTGTCCAAGTTTGGCTGACTCGGCAATGATGAATAAAACAATGATGGAGCAAATGATAGAAAGGTAGCTGATAGATCGAGGCGGTGATGATCATGCCTTGTTCGGTGCATACAAGGTACCGTATCCAGTCCACCATGCTGCCAAGAGACTACCACCCGGCGTCGACAAGTTGCTAAAATTTGATAAATTCAACGGACACGATTCGCCGAAGGAACACATAGCCTACTACATCAATGTAATGGGCGACCTGGAAACTGATGAGTCCTACTTGTTAAAATTCTTCGGGTCCTCACTTACGGGACTTGCTTTCGAATGGTACTCCAATTTGCCAGCTGGAGCAAACAACGATTGGTCGGATATGTAGCGACAGTTCCAATAATGGTTCCATGTGGTCGAAAGAGAAATAACCATCACTGAGCTCTATGCCTTCAAGTAGAGGAATGATGAGACTACTTTGGACTATATTAAAAGATGGCAGAATCTCAGCATGAGATGCAAACGTCCGCCACATCAAGAAGATGCGGTTCAAATCTGTAAACAGAATTTGAAGTGAGAGATTCTCGAGAAGATGATCGAGATTATGTCTTTTGACCAGCTAAATAATGTGGTAGCTGAAATCGAGGCATTCCTCTCTAGTTGTCCTCACACTCTCACTTTTGCAAGCCAGAAGGCCCGATTTGTCGATAAACGACCGACGCCAAAGGAAGCCTGCACAATTGACTTCAAGGAGTTCGAGTCGCAAAAGAACAGAGATAAAGGGGTTGCTAACCCTTCTTTTGCTGAACCCAATGAAAACAAGAGGGCCTATCCTTGCAGATCAAAATGAAGAAGATGTACTCCTTTCCCAAGGAGAGGACTCGGGTCTTGTTTGAATGGGCCACCCAATATAACAAAGTCATTCTCCCGGAGCCAAAGAGGCCAGTAGACGCTAGCAGAGAAAGTGATCCCCGCTTCTACCTATATCATCAAATGGTCGGGCACTCTATTGAAGACTTCTACCCATTCAAGGATGCCATTGAATGGCTGATCCAAAGAGAAGAGCTGCAAATGGGCAATTATAGGGTTAATCCTCCACGCCCTCATGAGTTGCCCGATCTTAAAACGGTGGTCAATATGATATCTCTATACCAGCTACCATCGGGAGGGTAGATGCCAACTGCGAAGGAAAATGAAAAGAAGAAGCTGAAGAATAAAGGAGGGGCCATCGCTCTCTCCTATGACACATCATCTGCCTCACCCGATACAAGCCAAGCTACTGAAGAAGAGAACGAAGAATTATGTTGTCCACCGCCTATTGAAGAGGCATGCTATCACACCCCGCCTCCACACGGGGGTATGAGGGCAAGAATGTCAACCCCTAAGGGGTGGAACGCTTCCAGCAACAACAATAAGTCGCTACTAGTCTCGCTCGAAATTGAGATGAAGGGTAGCACTTCCGCCCCTCCTCGACCCGACCCTGCCGTAATAGCAGAGCTATATCAGAAGCTTCAAGAGGTTGAAGTGCTGAGAAGAAAATTAAGCGAAATGGGTCTATACCTAGCTATACCTAGGCAGGTTGGGCCATCATTTGAAGCCTCGTAGAGCGACACTAAATCACGAATAACACATAATTATACAGGGGGCATCCCCTCTCAGTAATTTCATCAGGCGCCTCTTGTGCATCTCTCAGTTCCCTGAGCGTGTCAGGGGGCAGCTACTCTACCTTGCGCCATGCCATTCGTGGCCCCGCTTTCATAACCAATTGACTCAAGCCTCAGCTTTACAACTCCTACAGTAATGGATGAGCTAGGGGTGGAGTGTGTTGCTAAGATGAAGCTAGCCAAGGGGGAAATTGCTGAGGTAGCACTATATATGACCAAGCAGAAAATTGATGAGTCTACCTCAGATTATATGCAACGATAGAGAAAGCTCAATGCAAGATGCAGATCTCCACCCAACCATATGGATGCTATCTAAATATGCAAATGTAGCATGAAGACGCACCTCTTGCTGAGTGCGACCGACGTCAAAATCGAATCCTTCAAGCAACTGGATGATCTTGCAACAGATATGGAAGCCCTCTTGACAAAACATTGCTCAATTGCTACTACCCCAAATGGTGAGCATAAGCTGGTCAGTGAGCTATCGGCATAAGTGGAAATAAATCCTGCTGACTTTGTAGCCTTCGAGAGACAGTAGAAGAAATTGAAGGAGGCGGCTGGCTCTTTATAATGACCCAGAGATCCGAATACCGGTAAACCAATACCAAGAACTGGGGATGCCACCCAAGAGGCTGATGAGGCCATGTAAGGGTTGGAGGAGTTTATCGAGGGGATGCATAACGAATGAAAATTACACGCGCAATATTAATTAAAGCAAGAATTATAACTTTAATGCGGAAGTACTTTAAATATATCAGAGTGGTAAATATACATAATAGTTCAGATCCACAACATCCACAAGTCTGACACTGATCAAAAGCCCAACTGTACAACTACACGGGGCATACCCTGGCCAAAAGTACAAGAAAAGGACTAACTGACAAACCGACTACTGTTGGCTGCTAAGACCTGTCGTCAAAAATAGGAGAAGCTCTGAGAGACGGCTGCCGTGGCTCACCTGAAAGAGGAAGGGTGAGTCACAGCCAGACTCAGTAGGTGTCACGCGGATCCCTACCTCGCAACTAAACATGCAAAAGTAGTAAAGCATGCATTGTAAATTAACTGATAGTCTAGTAAAGCTGTAAAACTGTCTAAGTAGTTCAACAACAGCTATCTAACATGTAAATTTGCAAGGGTAAGAAACGCTAAAACCCTCTCCATCGACCGGCCGATTCGGAGAGGAAGAAAGGACTTGCAAATCTTCCCGCTTCATCACAAGGTATGCGATCACTCCTTTTAATTTTTGAGGAATTCTCCTATGGCGATCACACTTCCTTATAGCATCTCATGCTTGTTTAGTTTTCTTTTAGTTCTTCCCATCTTTTTTTGTGTGTCATCTCTTTGATGAGTGAGTGACATCGTTCACACACATTTGCTCCCTTTCTTCGTAGGACGAATTGGGCATATATAGATCGACCCTCTTCCAGCGTGGAGAATGCACGCCGGGCAAAGCCCACTCAATCATTTTGGTGCACCTGGTAAGGGGGCACTGGAGAAGGGGGTGCGCTTGGTAACTCTGCGCCGGATTAATTCCTTTCATTGGGTTCATTTGACATGTGTCATATAGTGGGCCCCAGACTGGCTCCGGGAGTCACCGTGATCTTTCATCTCACCACGGTCTTACAAAACCATGGTGGAAAGTCTTGATGAAGCTTTTAGGCCACCAGGCGATCGCTTTCGGAACCTCGTGCATCTTTAGTTTGGACACGTGGGTTTTCACTAATACGGCCTTCGACACTACAATTCATGCTGCCAGCTCGGTTTGGACTGTATTTGTGGCTTTCTCGGGGAGTGGGGCACTACCCGAGGTGCTTTCACCTTTACTGGGTGATCATTCAGTCACTAACAGACCTAATTTGCTGAGAAGCCGTACCTATGCCAGGTCATCTGGGTCTTCTGCTGATGGAACCTTTGGTCCCCTATTCTGAAGGGCCAAAGACGTTCCATCACCTCAGGAGGACTTTTCTTTCAGGTGGCAGGCCACCAGGTGTACCCTTGTCCTTGGTTAGACAATGGATGTTGTTTATGCGACACGACTAAGTCGATGCCGATTCGTTGGCCAGAGCCCCAGGTCACCCGGTATTGGCTTTGGTGTATTGGCTTTCTTTGGCTTCTTCACTTCAGCGGGCCACATCATTCTCGTCATTTGGGCTTGATCGCCATCGAGCATATTTTGGGTGCCAACAGTCAGCACTTCACCAATGTCGATGATCATGTTGGTTCTTTGTCATCATCAGCAAAGCCAATGATATTCATGTCGGCGTAGAGTTTCCGTCTATCCCGATGATATTCACTCCTTGCATCAGCACTTGACCAGTGTCGATGATACTATTGGCTCTTGTCATCATCGACAAAGCTAATGATATTCATGATACTTATACTTTACGTCAGCACCTCATCAGTGTCGATGATACTATTAGTTCTTTGTTAGCATCGGCAAAGTCAATGATAGTTACGTCATGACTTTCCATCTAAGTCAAGTTGTTCAGTGTCATGACTTTATGTCTAAGCCGATTAATATTCTACCTTGGCGCCATGACCTTCCATCAAAGCTAAGTTGTTTACCATCATGACTTTATGTCTAAGTCGATTAACATTCTGCCTTGGCATTACGACCTCCCATCTAAGCCAAGTTGTACGGTGTCATCCCGTCAACTCAATAAACCCCAATAAACCTAATAAACTCAATGAACTCAATAAACTCAATAAAACCAATAAATCTAATAAACCCCAATAAACTTAAAAAACTTAACAAACTCAACAAAACTGATAAACCCCAATAAACTTAATAAACCTAATAAACTCAATAAACCTAATAAACCCCAATAAACCCAATGAACACAAGGAAACATGCTAAATCAAATCAACCAATGAACAGATGTATGTTGGTCGAAGGAGAGACATGAGAGGACAGAGAAGTTCTGGAGAGAGAAGCTTCAGTGACCACCGTCGAGCTTCATCCGACAATGGTGTTGCCCCTTCCAGTTCCATTTCGGCTCCTTCGATAAACCTTTCCCTTCCTCCTTTGCCAGGGCATGTGTTTCCATCGGATGACAGAAGCCATCATAGAGACTCCGGTGGAGCTCCAGTTGACGTAGAGCCCCTGCGTCCACAGAGTGGTCTCTCCAGCCCTCCCAAGGTCCCTGCCAATCGAGATAATGTTCTGGCTGCACCATTGCTTAACCACCATCTTCCGAATGGAGGGATGCAGGATCCCAAGCTCTTTCCACGGAGGGAGATTCCTTTAGTCCAGGTTGGCCGAGGTCGATCGCGCTCCCGTTCCAAGCCACCTCTACGAATTTCAACACAACCCCAAGCTTGGATGAGCCTTTTTAAAGCGCCTCAGCAACCGCAAGATTTGAAGCTAGAGTTCATGCAACCATCCACCATTGACTCCAGGAGCATTGCTATATGTGAAACAGAGGATTCAGCAGAGCTGGCTGAGGTATGGTCTAAAGCCCTTGTCGGCTATGTCGTGGGACTATCAACCTCTTCATACCATTGCAGTCTTTCATCAAGAACCGTTGGAGCCCAAATGGTTTTCAATTACATATGCTAGACAATGGCTTCTTTATATGCAAATTTGACTTAGAGGAAGATCTTCAGCGTATCCAAGAAGGTTTCTGGATGATTAAGGGTCATCCTTTGATTCTGAGGCGATGGTCACCTGATGTTAGCTTTGAATTAGATAGCCTAAAGAGCATTCCGCTCTGGGTTAATTTACATGGTGTTCCTCTACACCTATGGACTAGGAAATTCTTCAGCCGCATATGCAGCATCATCGGAACACCACTCCACATCGGCAAGCTCACTGCTTCCAGGCAGCGGCTTGCTTTCGCCAGGGCTTGTGTTCTAGTATCAGCAGAGGTTAACCTTCCTGATGAGGTTTACTTCAAAGACTTAGAAGGCAGGCAACGGAAGATCACTGTTTCATATCCATGGAAGCCTGGTTCTTGTTCCAACTACAAATCATTTGGTCATCTTGATGGTCAATGCCCTTCCGATATTCTTCCAGTTATAAAGGAATCTTCGCATATTGTCAAGCTGAATCCTTTGAAGTCAAAAGAGAAGGTGAACAATTATTCCCTAAAGCCCAATATTGCAGTCAATAATAAGTTTGGCTCTCTTGCCACACTCTCAGAGTAGGTTAATGGTATTTCAACTGAATCAAATCCTGTTCCTGCTGCGAAGTATCATCTGCCGCTTCGGGACCCCAAGGGTCCTTACGACCGACAATGGTAGATAATTTCCGAGCACCTCCTTTCAGGAGAAGTGCTCGGAGCTTGGGATCTGAAATCACTACACTTCGGTGGGACATTCCCAGGCAAATGGGTTGGTGGAAAATGCCAACCAGACATTACTCCACGGCATCAAGACCCGACTGGACCAAGCGGGAGACTCGTGGGTAGACTCATTCCGGAGCAGGCTGTAGGCTCACCGAACCACTACCAGGGCCACCACCGGAGAAACACCCTTTTACCTCACCTACTGCACTGAAGCAAGGGTACCAGTGGAGATCTCCAACCCCACACTGAGAGTGGGACACTTCAACGAGGCCAGGAATAACCAAGCAATGTGAGAGAACCTGGACCTGCTTGAGGAAGATAGAGCCAATGCCCAAGTGAAGTTCATAGCATTTCAACAAAAATTGGCCCAATATTACAACGCCTGGGTTAAAGAATGACATTTCTTCCCTAGAGATTTGGTACTACGGCGAGCAAGCATGGCCGACCCAAGGGGGGCCGCTGGGAAGCTCGCGCCAAACTGGGAAGGCCCATATAAGGTAGCAGAAACACTCTGTAAAGGAGCGTACAGGCTAGTGACACTGGGGGGGAAGAGATACCCAAGACATGGAACTCTGTGAACCTCAGGAAATTTTTTCAATAAATCATCACCAGCTGTACTCCAATAAGGTAAGTTACCTACGCATCACTAAAAGGTAACCCACGGGTTCCCTAAAGGTGAGCACCCACTCCCCTTGAAAATGAGAAGGTAACCTACAGGTTCCCTAGAGGTGGGCACCGCTCCCCTTCAAAATGAGAAGGTATCATACAGGTTCCCTAGAGGCGAGCATTGCTCCCCTTGAAAATGAGAAAGTAACCTACGGGTTCCCTAGAGGCGAGCACTGCTCCCCTTGAAAACGAGAAGGTAACCTACGGGTTCCCTAAAGGCGAGCACCACTCCCCTTGAAAACGAGAAGGTAACCTATGGGTTCCCTAGAGGCGAGCACTACTCCCCTTGAAAATGTGAAGATAACCCACGGGTTCCCTAGAGGCGAGCACTGCTCCCCTTGAAAATGAGAACGAGCACCGCTCCCCTTGAAAATGAGAAGGTAACCTACGTGTGACTTGTGAGCATGGACTCTATCCCTTTTAATCGACCCTTCTAGAATCGATTGACCCTATAAAAGAACCCTACCCCGACCTAGAAACCCTTGGATTCTACGATGGCCTGTGGGGATTGTGGATGAGGGAGAATTCCGGCGATCCCTTGAAGGGAGTTCCTTTTGCGGCTGGCGGCATCATCCCTCTTCTTCCTTCGTTTAATGTAGGTTCTAGTGGACCAAACCCTACATACAAAATACTGTTAGATTCGTCTCCAAGCCCTCTTTCTCTTGATACTAAAAGCCCTAAATTTCATTTTGAATCATGAAAGTATTAGTCGTTTTAGTAGGAGCATGTTAAAATTAGGATTTTTCTTGTTGTCCCCGATTAATGTTAGGTTAGCAGGCTTAAAGTTCTAATTAATCATTCTATATCACGTAACTTTTCGTTCTCTTTCTAGTGGTATGCTTTTGCTCAATTTCTATTTATCGTATTCCATGAATTTCATATCGCAAGTAGAGTCTGTAAAGATCGCTGAGGATCGGGCATGGCGGCTTGTACGTGGCCCTAACAGGAACCGCTTGACATTGAACGCCCCCTCTATAGAGCGTGAGGTCTAAGGCAACGGTTGTTGTTTGACTGTTTAAATTGTTTATTTCATTTGGAACCCTCATGAATAGAGACGGCCCAATGATAGACCGCGAAGTTGGGCAAGCGGTTCAACTTTAGACCGCATGGAAACCCCAGCGGCCGTTCGATAGACCGCACAGAGCCTGTATGGCTTTTGGGCCTACATGACCTGAGCGGCCTAGCGATAGACCACTAGATCCAGTCCAGCGATTCTGGATGGACCGCCTAGGTCACGCAGATTCATTTTAAATGATTGTTTTAAGCATGATTAGTTTTGGTTAAATGATAGGGTAACAACCCACAATTTAAATTGGAATATATGGCAATTAATTAATGTTAAATCTTGCTTTGATTACTTTTGTTCTTCTTCCAATCATATTCCTTGGCTCTTATCAATTTATTGAAGCATGAATCTAAATCATGGTTGTTGGAAATTTGAATAATGATATTAGGAGTGTTCTGACAGTCATTCCACTCTGGTGGAACTGACTGACCGCCATTCATCCATTTTTCGATGTTTTAAAATCCTCAATTCTTGTAATGGTTGGGACTCTCCGCCGGATACTCCTTCCGTCGGAGTAGGACCTCCATTATGAGACCTCCGTCAGTCCCCGCGAGCCTGGGATTCCCACTAGGATGCTGGGTAGGTTGTACCTCAAATCCTATACTTGTTAACTCGAATGGATCGCTTGTTTGGCTCTGCCTGGAGTCACAGCCCAAAGGGACCGTCCGAGTCACTACATGGCCTGAATAGGACTGTTTGATCCCTTGAATGGCTCGATCAGGACCGTGTATCACTGTCTATGTGCCAAGTCTTGCTGGTCGATTATCCTTGGCCTTTCTTCAGCCTAGTCATGATTAAGTTGACCTAAAGTCTCTAGACCAACCTAAGAGCTGTGGGCTGAACCCTGGTTCGGTTCCACCATGCCCCGGGCGGCCTGGGATCCCAATTGGGTTGATTACTCCAGCCTCACTTGGTCCATTGGATACGCGGTTATACTTAGACTGTTCCATTACTGAACGAACGTATGATGGACCGTGTAGTATTGGGACGGCCCAGTACAGACTGTGTACCTCTCGTCGTGGGCTTAATTCCTTTTGTTCTGAACGGTCAATTATGGACCATCTGTATCTAATAAGCGGCCCATTCCAAATCATTCCATCCTTCGCACGGCCCATAAAGGACCGTTTATCCTTGGTACCGAGCTGGGTTTTCCCTTGGCCCAGTTCATCTTCTACGGTCCAGTATGAGACCGTGTATATCTTAAGCGGCCCTAGGGTGACCGCGTCTAATGAAATATAGCATATAAATCTTCTTGTAGCCATGTAATTTCACCTATCTAAATGACGAACTCCCTCTAGCCTCTCTAGAAGTGGATGTCCTTCTCAATTCTGTAATAATGAACGTCATGGTGTAGCAACCCGAGACCACTGTTCATTCGTCGGATCAACCTGTAATTTATTTCTTACATCATAGTACATAAATAGATGTATGTCTATGCTCTCTAATCAAATATGTGATTCAATATGTATATATTATTTCACCTAAGTGACTGGTGGATGTGGATTTGTTGGAGGCTGCATCAATCCTTCCCATGCTGCATCATCGTACGCATATGATATGTCTCCACCCCCAATGATGGGGTCTTCATCCAAGTTAACTTCCTCATCACGTCCCACCACTGACTCGTCTCCAGCCATCTACACATCTGTGTCATCTCCCTCCCCCACTGCCTGCTACATAGCTACTACGAGAAAAATATTAGGTCATGGTGTCTCACCTAGTTCTTCGCCCTCCTTATCAAGTTTAGCCTCACCACGCTCGGTTGTTATTTTTACAATGCATGAAACTATAGGGTCATCATCGTCTCACAAGTACACAATATCTATTGGGTCGTAGTCTCCCTCTCCTCTCCTAACATCTATCTACACATGCTTAACCTTTAGATTCATGTTGTAATGAACATAGATCATTTTGTGTAGCCTTCTATGTTCAGCCTATTCTTGAGCTTGATATATAAAAAGGAGAATGTTAACCAATTCCACTCGCACCCACTCGCGGAGGATGTTTGTCATAGAACTTTCATTATAATCTTCCTTAATGTCGGTGCACTTGTGCTGTACTTGAGCTACCACTCAGCTGTTTGTAAGGGGGAGGGTGAACATTATAATAATTAGATGCAAAATTACTTGTCGAGTAATAGAATATGCATTATCCAAGTACATTACCTGTATCAAGTCTGTCATGGCTGGCAACGACATTAGGTGTCACAAATGAACTAATTGTCTCTCTAAATATTTTCATCTAAATTTATGAGAAAAAATAGTTACATAATTATTTTCATATCTAATAGGGTGAAGTATCCAAAGATACCTCATTCAATGTATCAATAGCATCTGCTGGGCTGCGATAGTCAGTCTACCACAATGTTGACAGATTTTATCAAAGTATCATCATAAGCGAGACCATGAGTATACTGAAAGGCCGGGTGTATGTAGTACACTACAATGACGGCATATTAAAAAAATATTTGTCATATAACTACAGATACTGACATTAGGGTCAGGTATGTTTACCTACCATGTGAAGATCATGACTCATTTGCCTGTCCCATCTGTCCTCCATAATTTCTTCTATCGTGGGTCCATATTTTTTGGACGTTGTAAAAATCTTCCACTTTACAGCTTCAATTTTGCTGTACACCAACCCTATGGTTGGTACTCTATCCTCGTCCACAAATCTCAATACCTCATACAGTGGCTCTATGAATGAAACTAATATATTGACTCTGTCCCAAAAGTTGTCGGTGTTGACAATCCCTTTGATTTCTGCTACTTCACATGAAGCGGTAAAAGAGGAACTCAACCAAGTTTCACCCTTAAACATTTGTTTCAATCCATCCTTGTGCTTTAGAAGACTTTACAATGCGATGTAGTTAGTGACAAATTATGTAATACACGACCTCAACAGTTTGCCGCCACAATGTTCTCTCATCCATGCAAATACAAGTGTGTGATTGTAGATGTACTTCCTGACCTTCTGTGCCATCTCGACCACAGACATGACTACACAAAACTGACCAATCTCTTTTAACATCAAGTCTACACAGTGTGCTACACAGGGGGTCGATAAAAGGTGTCATTTGGTCCTCATAAGCTCCTCCCCTGCCTTCTTCTAGTTCGAGCTATTATCTGTCATCACTTTAATAATGTACTCCTCCTCGATCTCATTCAACACTTGTTTCATCAATGACAAAATATATTGGTAATTGTGGACATGACCTGACGCATCCACCGACCTGTGAAAAAATACTTGTTTGTCATAATAAACAAGGAAGTTGATCAGGCTACTTTTAGTGGTACTTGACCATTCATTACACATTAGTGTGGCTTCGTACTTTGATCATTTCTATTTGAAGGAGTCTACATAACTCTTGATCTCAGTAACTTATTCATCAAGATATATGTCGGCCAACTCTCTTGATATAGGTGGTTTCACGTGTAACCCAAAAACTTGTGCTTCTTGGAATATTGGCTTGTAGTAAGGGATGTTGGCTGCATTGAAAGGCAATCCCATGTGGTGCCACCATTTTGTAATAGTCTGTCCGAGTTTTCATTTTGGCCCCTTCTAGCTATACGCATCATCCATCCTCATTTGTTTGCCATGCTTTTAGGATAGTGCACCGAGTTCTACATCTTAAATGTTGATCGATTGTATCTTTTTTCTTTGTAAACCCAAGTCAGTAGTGAAGAAACTCCTGATGCCCCGTGATTGCCGAGTAATACATGAACCACCACTGACTGATGCTCCGGTCTTTACTGTCTCGCGACTTCAGAGTCTCATCTTCTTTGGATGTGCCACCTCATCTCTACTCAAATGTATTGCCTCACGCAATTGCGCTTCATATGGATCATTCATCGTGACATACACATTAAGCTGGTGAGTACATGCTTGTTGTTCTTCGTCACTGGCTGTCCACACGCATTCATCCTCGTCGCTGCTATCAACTTTTCTGCTGAGCACCGCTTCATCCATTTTCTTCTTCTTTTTCTTTTGTTGCATCTCAACTCTCTTCTCCGACAGGTGCCCAGCTATTGCAAGTTTCACATCTCTAGGCACATAAGTATAGTCAACAATCTCAGAGTATCCCACACCTGCTCTTCCTGCAAAGTGCTTCTTCAACTGGAACACACCTCCTCCCCTGTGTTCTGTTTTACAGTAGTTACAACACTAGCAACTATGGTTGCCATCCAACATAACTCCATGTGACCATCCAATGTCATTTGGACATTTCTTGAGAGCCATCGAGTGATTAAATGTATCCCCTAAATTTAGGAATTACAAAAGAGGTGAGAGCGAGAGGAGAGCTTGGGAGGGAAGAGTTTGAGTTCTGTCCCCTCTCCCCATCCTTGTATACTTCTTCTCTTGTATTTTGATATTCCCGTTCTTGCAGATGAATAAAAGAAAGTCCCTTTGGCGGGCATATTTTCTTCCCTTCGTTGAACACCCATCCTCTCCTCTTCATGTTTTCCATTCGTCCAGGGCCTTAGAGGCATGCCTCTCCATGGCATGGCCTTCTAAGGAGCCCATATGAAGGATGAACACATGTGGAATCATCACCCGTGAGTTGTTGTGGCTCTTGAAGGCTAGCCCTCGAGCTTTTCACATTCACATATGAGTTATTGGACCGCTGTGAGGCCGCTCCGAACTTTGAGGATCACCCCGGAGTTCTCCATTTGGTGATTCTCTATTATCTCTAGCAACTCACAGTCAGGGGAAGATGCTGTCTAATTTTTGTCAGAGACAAGAACAAGAGGAACAAATAACAAAGAACAAACCCTTCCACTAAAACATTCAAATCTTCATGCTAATTCACCTTAACAAATGATTAAAACATTAAATTTCCCCTCCACAAGCCTAATCCATTGATAAAATGAATAAATCAACCAACAAAGTAACCCACGGGTGAAAGAAAGAAGAAACAGAACTCCCAGAAGTTAATCCGGCGCGGCCTATTCCGGCGCGGGTTGATGTACCCCCCACGCCGTATTAACTTCAGACTTAAAACCAACTTCAAAATTTCCCAATGGACAGTGGCCCTAGTCCGACGCGGCCTCTTGTGCCATGCTATTCCAACGCGCCCTTATTCGACGCGCCTCACTATTCATTGACATATTCCTGAGCACCCCAAGTTACTCCTATCATGGCGCACTACCCTTCTCATTTCCTAATCCGGCGTGCCCCTTTCTCTCTTGCCCCCTCTTTGCAATATGTTAATCCGATGTGACAAAAAGGGCAACTAAATAAATAGAAGGAAAGGCTTAAAACCAATGGATAAAACAAAAGAAGGGACCTAACCTAATAAATGGAAAAAAAAAGAATATGGCCCACTTTCATGAGAAAAAATACAATTCAACAATTGGAATATAGCCCCCCTAATCAAAATTTTGTTCCGAGGGCTCCGCCCTGGAAACTCCCGCAAGGGGCGTTGCCCCCTTGACCCCTGCGACCTGACCGGGCAGGTCGATCCCCGCGACCTGACCGCGCAGGTCGATCCGTATGTAAGGGTGCACATTGGCGTGTGAGGACTACACACTTAACAATTCGCTCCCCCTGGACTATGTGCAGCGAAGAGAAAAGTAATGATGCCTCGTGGTATCGGATGTGGACTCCGGAATCCCCGATATGGCCATAGTCGTGAACCATCTCGGGCCAACAGTTCATTAAGCTGACCCACTTCTATCGGAATCCAATCCCGCAACAACACATTAAATTTGTCGTACCTACGGTGAACATTTGTATATTTTTATCATCGTCTTCGATGCTACTAACATAGACTTCTGTGCGAACAAGAAATGGTCTGCTAGTGACCGACATATGCACATTTGTGAACGTTTACACCCTAATGCAGGGTTTTTTTAAACGCAATCTGAGATTCTACTCTCGCTTTCAATATTATGAATCTCAGGCCATCAGGCCCCTTTTCTTGGCAATCAATCAAGGGTTTTCCCCTCTCTGAGGGGATGTAATTAACGTCGTAACCTTTATGGTACGGTAGATTCTCAGTCCCGACACGAACTACACAATCATCTGATTAGTCCGAACGAGCGCACCACGGGCTTCTTTAAGCCTGAATATATTGTCACCTCGGTGACTGGCACGCCCATTTCGCACCAATAAACCGAACAAACGAATAAAAAGATAAATAATCAAATGAAATAAAGAAGAGTCCTGAAAGTGCGTCCAAAAGTCTGGCACGCCCAGTGGGACTGAGCTTCCCTTCATCTCCTTGCCAGGATTAGGGGCCCAATGGCCTCTTCTTAAAATTCTAACTATGTGATTTTAATCCTGCAGGCTACTTTTTGACAACTGGGATGGCCGTGTCGTTCGAACCCCTTGTTGTCGCCAGCCTTGCTACCCATGGCTATTTGGCGATGCCGATCCAGTTTGGCATCTTCGCCCTAGTCGTCGACTTCCCTAACTTCTTGGGGGTCACATCTGTGGAGCTTCTGCATATCCAATAGATGGAATCGGTCGTCGTTGCCAAGGCGACCCCAACTGAAGCTGCTGCAGTGGGTTGCCATGCTCGCCATATTGATTCTGGGGCCTCAACCAACGAGAAGCGTGCACCAGCCACCAAGAGGGTGGCAAAGAAGAACCCCGACATATCGCAAGGCCGGCTATCTACCTCGGGCAAATTCGTGCTCTTCAGAGGCGCCTGAGTCTTCCTAAATGGCCAACAGGCCATAACTACGCCCAATAGGGTAATCCCAATGGTGCCAGTACATAACTCCTTCCAGGTGCTGGCCCAAGAAAAATCTGCTCACTTCGAGGCCAAATCAAAAGGGGAGCTGGCTCCGAAGCCAACCAGATGCAAACATAGCCGAGTGTCCGAACGAGCTCGGCCCCAAATTTCAGTTCAAACTGGCGAGGCGTTGCGAACCCTTGCTGAAGAAACCAGCCAAGACAAGACTGTGATGGTCGTCACCGTCAATGTAGTTGTGGCCAAAGGTGACGGCGAAAGACCATCCACGTTAACCGAAGAAAACCCAGCTAGGGAAGGAGGTGTCACTCACAACCCCGCCATGCACGACCTTGCAATGTTGCGATTATTGTAAGAATACTGGCAGGAGGTCGAAACATTAAAGAAGCAACTGAATGAAAAGAATGCACAAGCATCTACCTCCAGATAGGTGGAGGTCCCTCCTAAAACTCTGGGAAATGAGGGCCAAACCCTTGAAGCTTCACTACAGGCGGTCGCGTCTCAACTGGCACCTGACTATACAGGTGGCATTCCTCCCCCGCAGTAGCATACAAATTCAACACAACCCCCGGTTATGCCACACCAGGGAATTGCCGCAGTACCTCAAGCAGTAGCAGTGATAATGCAAACCCAGCAGGCATTCTTCATCATCAGTTTGTGAAAGGGTTGGCAGCGCCCAGACAGATTGGAGATGAACCTGCGGATATAGGCTAGCCGACCTTGCAAACACTTGAGCTCTCACATATTCTTCAGAGGTGGCAACTCCTGGATGGCTCTTATTTTAAGGGGGTCGATCTCGATCCCTCTATGCCAGACAATGAAGCCCAGTAATTTTCTGTTAGAGATGCCAAAAGTGCACTTCATCGGGTTCATCTTCAGCTCATACTGCCAGAGCCTCTGGAAAATGACCCTGAGGTCACTCAGATGTTCGCCTCTCCTCTTCGTCTTCACGACCAAGTCATCAATGTAACATTGAACCTTGCTATAGAGCAGCTTGTCGAATATCTTGGCCATCGCCCGCTAGTACGTGGCGTCGGCATTCTTGAGGCCGAAGGGCATTCTTTTGTAATGGAAGATCCCCTTGGGCGACCTGAAGGCTGTGTGAATCTGGTCGTGCTTGGCTATCCAGATTTGGTTATAGCCGGACGAACCATCCATGAAAGAAAGGGCCTCATGACTGGTAGTTGCATCAATGATCACTTCGGTGATTGGCACCGGGAAGTCATCTTTCGGGCATGCCTTGTTTAGGTCGCGAAAATTCACGCAAATCATGATTTGTCCATTCTTCTTCTTCACCAGCACAATGTTGGCCAGCCGGGTGGTGTATTGACTCTTTGCTACAAAGTCGACGTCTAGGAGCTTGTCGACTTCTTTGCAGACATGCTTTATCAATTCCGGCCGCATGCACTGGGGAGGCTACTTCACCGGCTCCATTTTGGGATCAATTGCCAGTATATGCTGGGTCACTTCGGGACTGAGGCCGGGCATCTCTTTGTAGTTCCAAGCGAAGCAATCGTGAAACTCCTGCAGGAACTTCATATACTCCTCTCTCTCTTGAGGAGATATGAGGGCACTCAGAAAGGTTGGCCTAGGGTCACCTTCCATGCCAAGGTTAATTTCGATCAGCTCATCGACGGTGGCCTGGCCACCATCTCCAATTTTTGGTGGGGTCGACAGCAAATCGACATAGTCTTGATCTTCGCCCCCCTCAGCCTTGAGGATGCCGTAGGTCTCTCCTTGCTCGTCTTGACCCGGTGCCAAAGCGGCATTCACCTTGCATCCCTCCGGGGCTGTAGTCGACGGGCCTATGGGGTTTCCTAGCGCGGAAGGGTACAAGGCTACCCCGGAGTCCTCCAGGTAATCATCATAGATGGGTTCGGTCGGGGCCGAGGCTACTGCATCTTCAGGAGCCTGGTGTTGGACGGAGATAGTGTAGACTCCCCTCCTGGGGCCGCCTTGAGCTATGTCTTTGAAGACATAACAGTCCTCAATGGCGTGACCAAATACCTGGTAATAGGGGCAGAATAGTGGGTCACCGCTTCTCCGAATATCTTGAGGCCTCTTGGACCTCGGGAGGGAAACCTTGCCATAGTGGCAGACCCAATCAAAGATGTCTCGGGTCTTTTCTCTTGGGAAGGAGTAGGGCTTCTGTAACTTCTTTTGCAATGTAAGGCCTCGCCCAGCTGGCTGTCTGGCTGAAGGGCTCACCGTATTCCTTGTCCTCCTCCCTGACTGGACGGAGGCATCGGGGCTGGTGGTTCGAGACCAAACCACGTCTTCACCCCACGGGCGGAGGGAGCCCTGGGTCAGGTCTGCCACCAGTGCAGCTAGTTCGGCCAATTGTGCCTTCAGCATCTCGATCTCACGTTGCTGCCTATGGTACAAGGCGAGCATAACGGGGTCATATCGGGGAGGGCCTGAGGCGCGGACCGTACCTCCGCTTCCTGCCTCGTCAACAGAGGGTGATGATGGAACCCTAATGATGTGGTCCCTCGTGGTCGACCCTTCGGAAGAGGGAAAGACCTTCCTCACGCGCCTGCGATGGAGGGGGTTCCAGAGGAACACTTCTTCATCTTGTGTCTCTTTAGCCGATGACAGAGGTTGCTTATCGTGGCGAGCTCCCTGTAGGGTCGCTGCCGAGTGGAGCCAACACCAATATCACATCGGCCTCGTAGTAGTCTTCCGGTGAGAAGCCCAAACCCAGATGCTTGGTAATCCGTAGCAGCCACCGGTCCAAGTTTGGCGAGTTCCATATCTTCTCAAACATCTCCTTCTGGCTGGAGGGTTGATAAAGAGGAATCCTTTATTTTCTGACTACCTCGGCCGCGCGGTCAGTCATATAGGGAAGCCCTGCAATTAGAACGTGCGAGTCATGAAGGTTGTCAGGGAGTCGGCAATCATCATCTCCTCTGACTAGCTATTCTCCGGCCACATAGAAAATAGTGGGCGAGCCTTCAGGATTCGGCACCTCAAAGGTCCTCAGCTGCTCGGTCACTTGGCAGTCGAGCTCCATTATTGGCTTAATAATTCCTGGCGGGACCCCGACATCCTCTAGCAGGTCCTTAACGCAAGGTGCCCCCTGGTGCGGGATAGATGGCGAAGGGAAGTGCCCTAAATATCCCTCCTTCTTCTGCAATGAACGGCACATGCAGAGGAGCCACATAGCCTAGGGGTGGTGGAGGAAACTAGCCCTCCGATTTCATCTTCTTCTTCCCTTTGTCTCGCGGAGCTTTAGAAGTCTGCTTTGTCTCTTCCAGATATAGGTTAGCATCTGACAGGTGACACTCGAACACCTCAAATGGGTGGAGGTCAGCAAAGATCCTGGCTTCTTTCCCCTCACAGGGGTACTTGATGCACTGGTGCAAGGTAGACGGCACCACCCTATTCTGGTGTAGCCAAGGCTGACCGAGCAACGCCTTGTAGGAGGTGTTGGAGTTAATGATGTGGAATTGGACTTTGGTGATGAAGTCGCCGAACGCTAGGTCAAAGTCTGCAACCCCCATGGGCACCTCACACTTCTGGTTAAAGCCAGTAATCTTGACATTTTTCACTTCGACTAGGTGCACGTTGAAGTAGTGCTTCTGGGACACTCGGTAGGGGACTATGTTGACTACTGCTCCTGGGTCAATCAGGACCCCATTGATAGGCTACCCATTCAGCTGCCCCTTCATGTAGAGTGGCCTATTATGACTGCAGGTGGGCAAGAGCATGTCGTCCTCCGTGAAGGCCACGGCCACCTCCGGGGACATTTCCGCCAAACAGGCCTCAAGGTGGACTGGCGTCTGGAGTGCGGCAATGATGGCTTGCCGTGTTTCTTCATCCAGGGATAGCATCTCCCAGATGGTGAACCGGGCCGGGATCTTCTTGAGATGCCTGACTATTCGGTCGGCAGCACGCACCTTAAGCAGCTTCATCACTTCGGGCTTGCCACATCTGCCCCACCCTAGCCTTGGGGCGCTGGGTCAGAGGACGCTTGGTCTACTAGGTCTACCGTGGCTGGTGGAGCCTGCGGGGTCGATTGGGCTTCCCCTTTCTCTTGCATGAATTCGACGAGGTTGGGGACGCTGTCAAATTCTTCTCCCGGCTGAGGAGGGGTTACTGTCGGTGGAGCCAGGAGGCTGCTTGCTACTTTGGCCGGCCGGGGCCCTTGCGGGCGTGGCTGCCCTCCAGATCAGGCCATCAAGAATTCGGTGAATGAGGGGGTGCCCCGACTTTTGGGTCCTTCGGGGTAGAGTCCCGATGGAGGAGGGACCTCTGCGCCTTGAACCTTATGCTCGGGGACTTGGTATGGTTGCCCCCCCCCCCTGAGCAAGATGTTGCGGTCAGTCGAAGGAGGGCGTGCCCATTTCCTTCCCGATCTGGTGGCATGCTGGGAGGTGGATGCTTCAGCCTGATTCGCCTCCACTGGTTCATAGGGTGTTTCTTCCTCCTCTTCCTCCAGAGAGAGGGCAGTGTCGAACAGTGCCGAGAGGGTGTTGTAGGCGACTATGACCTCCTTTTTCTTCTTATTTTTGGGTCTTCTCTCCTTCTTCTTCTTTTTTACAGTGACCAGTAGCTGCTCCTGGGGGAGCTCGCCCCATAAGGGAGGCTCTTGTTCTGCTTGGGCTTCTGCTTCGGGAACCAGTTCAAGGGACTCAAACTCCTTCCAGGGGACATATTCTTTCAGCTTAACAGGCTGGATCTCAGGCTGTTCATAATCTTCAAGCCCATCAATGATGGCCTGGAGTCTCTCAATCGCCGGACTGACCTCTTTGTGCATCCACATCTTGATTTGTTCTTTCTTGTTGTACGTGGGCTGCCTCATGACTAGCCGAGGGGCCGTATCATGCCATACAGGGTTCACCGGTGGCGGTGCTGGCCGGGGAGTGACACCCCTTACATGAACCTCTGGGGCGGGTCGAGGGGCCCGTATCCTCCTGTTCTTCTTTGGTGCATGCTGCCAACCTCCTTGGTCCTGGACTGGCGCTACCACAAAAGCTTCATAAGTAGCACGGGTACTAGCCTCCACCCACTCTTCAGGTAATTCTTAGTATAGCGATATCATGTTGACGCCAGAAGTCATGTTGGGCATTTCATACGGCTGCGGAGGATCCACCTTATACCCCCCCATGTCTAGTTCTCCCTTCTTGATTAAGGACTCAATGACATCCTTGAAAACATAGCAGTCCTCGATGGTATGCCCTAACATCTGATGGTAATGGTAGAAGTGAGGGTCATCTTTCTTCTTTAGGTCACCGAGCCTTTTCAGTTTTGGCAACGTAATTTTATTGTAGCTAGTTGCCCACTCGAACAGAAGTCGGGACTTATCTCGAGAAAAGGAGTATAGCTTGTTTCTCATTTTCTCCCTCAGCGAGGGGCCTTCCCGCCGTTCCATGGATCTGGACGGTGGAGGGTTTGTAGCCCCTTTGGCCTTTTCCTTATGTTTCTCAAAAGCTTGAAAGTCTAATGTGTGGACTTCTGGTGGAATTGGCTTCTTCTCGGCCCGCCTCGCCCTCTGGCTTGATGCGATCGGGGTGGAAGAGTACCGGGCAAGGAATGCCTCGATCTCAGCCACTATATTGTTCACATGGTCAAACGACTTGACCTCGATGCCGATCATCCTCTCCAGGATTTCTTTCTTCAGATTTTGTTTGCAAATCTGCACTGCGTCCTCCTGATGCGGGGGATGTCTGCACCTCATGTTGAGGTTCCTCCATCTTTTAATATAGTCGAGTGTCGACTCATCATTCCTTTATCTTGTGACGTAGAGCTTCGCCACTTTGACCTCCTGTTCGGCAATGTAGAATCTTTCTTTGAACTTCTTTTGCATGTCGGGCCAGTCGGCAATGGACCCTGGTGGCAGGCTTGAGTACCACTCGAAGGCAAGCCCAGTGAGCGTCGAGCCGAAGAAATTCAGGAGGTAGGCTTCATCGGCAGCCAGGTCTCCCATAATATTCACATAGTAAGCAATGTGCTCCCTAGGAGACCCTTGCCCGTTGAACTTCTCAAACTTCGGCGGCTTGGTGATGCCAACCGACAGTTTCTTCGCGGTGTAATGAGCCGAGTAAGGTACTCGGTAGACATCAAAGGGGGTTTGATCACCATCACCACTCTCGGCCAGCTTCATATCAATCATCTGCTCAAGCATCAACCAACTGACGATGGCTGGGTCGACTGGGCCTGGGTAGAAATGGGCAGGCTGTGCCCTTGGAGTGGTCAGCACTATCACCTGCAGAGCCATGGGAGACCCATGGGAGGGGAGAGCTGGATGCGGAGCCGGTGCTGTGTATTGCGCCCGTTGCAGGGGCATGCCCCCAGGAAAGTTGGGTGCCTCTGGGAATGCCGCAGCCTACAAAGTCACCTCCGAGGATTGCCCGATGCCCCTGGGTGCCTCGAGTAAGACCTCTGTCTGCCCAGATGTTGAGGGTTGGGCATTCCTCTCATTGAGTTGCTTCTTCAGCAATTCAATCTCCCGCTGGTACTGTTGTGTCATATATAGCATGGCGGGATCGCCCGAGGGAAGACTAGGCATGCCCCCTGTCTCTTCGGTCGGCGCATCCTCGGATGACGTGGAGGGCCCGCCACTAGTGCTTTCGGTGGTGATAACATTGGCCGCCAGGGCCATGGAAGGTTCTTCGGAGGAAGTCTCTTCGACGCCCGCCTACGTCACTTAAGTTGTCGCTCTTCCTCTTCTGGTGAGAGGACCGGGTCTGGCGGCGAGCCTGGCCACTTCTTCGGGGTCAGTAGGTAGAGCTCCGTACCGACTGAAGACTCCCACCATGTTGCAGGTGAAAACTCTCCAGTTCCTGTTTCTCTTCGCCATCCTCCTTGACAGCCTCTTTGGAAACACCAGTCTATCAAAGATCGATCATCGGGGTGACGTTTCCTCCCGTAGAGGGGGTTGGCGCAGCTCCTCTGACTGATTCCTCGACTCTACACTGAGCACGGGTCGGGCTTCTTCTTCTTCCCGGAAGGCAGAGGCCACTGCCCTCAGCAATCTCTGGCGACCCAAGGGAGTGCTGCCTGGGCCCCGGAGGTAGTTTCTCATGGCCTGCTCGATCCCTTCCCAAAATACAACTGGAGTCTAAAAAATTCTATAAAAATATCGGGCACCTCCTCACAATGCCACGGACCCAAGGAAATTCATAAACATACCACCAATGCGTCTAATAATCAAGTATGAAAGTCTGAAACTCACTCGGACACGATCCGCAACCTGCGGAGACACGATTAGAAAATTCAGGGTGTTACATATGTTAACCCTAATTAGGGTTAGGCAATGGTTAGACAAAAAGTTTGTAGTGTCGTTGTATGCTCCTCCCTCTGGCGAGATGCCCAACCCCCTCCTTCTTCTTCCTGTCGTGAGGCCGAACCTCCACTTCCCTTCTTCTTTTAGGTTTGATTCCTTCATTTCTTCTTCTCCACAGTAACCTCATCTACGGTTATTTAATGTGTGTTTTATTTTTTTATTCCTATCATTCTGCCATGTTCGTCCTCTATGTCCGTCATTTCTTCTTCTCTGAGAAAGGGAAGACCCAACAACCATCTGTGGATGCACTTAAATTCGGAAAGAATAAAGTTCTAAATTAATAGCATGATTAATTGGGCTTATTTATTTATTTAGTGCGAGGGCGTGCCAGTCACGAAGTGACGATTTATTCAGACTTCATGGAAGCCCTTGGTGCGCTCGATCTGATTTGGTTAGACAATTGTGTAATTCGTGTCGGGATCAAAACCCGTCGCGCCATAAAAGCCATGGCGTTATTTACATCCCCTCGGAGAGAGGAACATCCTTGATTAATCGCCAGGAATGAGGGCTTCATGGCCAGAGAGCTGTAGATGAAGTGAGACTAGGGAAGTCTACAATTGCTCTAAAAGGGTCCCGCACCACCAGGGTGAATGCTCAAATCATGTCGGTCACTCATGGACCAATTCATGTTCATACAAAGGTCCATGTTGAAAGCACAATGGAAACAGAAATAAACCCATACGAATGTACGCCATAAGACGGCCAGTTTAATCTCTAATACAAGGCTCGGTCAAGCTTTGAAGAAGTATTAGCCCAGGCAAGGATGACTCATGACCATGCTGGGGGATAGTCCCTGGGGCTCATAGTCAGCCTGTAGGGCAGCATTGATATTCCCTCGACGGGATCACAGGGGAGATGAGATCTCTGAGATATTCACTGGTACGTACAAACTTTATTATTATTCGATTAGTTTAATGCTACTTGAATGCATGTCTTATTCTCCCTTGTATATTTTTTAATACTCCTTTGTTTGGGCAGCAATGCAGGAAGGCCTAAGGTCAGTGCATGCAGCGGTCGTGCTGGGAGAGGTTGACGTGGGAAGAATTGAGGTCGACCCATGTAGCGGCTGGGCTGGGGAGAGGTCGACGTAGGAGGGCCCTAGGTCGGTGCAGGCAACGGCTGGGCTGGGGAGAGGTCGATGCAGAAGGGCCCTAGGTTGGTGCAGGTAGCGACTGGGCTGGGGAGAGGTCAACGCAGGGAGGACCTGAGGTCAGTGCAGGCAGTGGCTGGGGTGGGGAGAGGTCGACGCAGGAAGGAGGACCTGAGGTTGGGGTTTTAGGTTTAGCCATGAAATGCGTGTATGAGATTCAATTCATTCACACTAGATGCAACAATGGCATTCACGAGTCCAAGCATGCATGTCGTCTGATTGGGTTTGTGAATTAATTCGCAATATGAGGCAGAATGTTCCACTCACGCATAGTGCCAGCCTTCGATCGGGTGCGACCTGACCTTCCGCATGTCACCATTTCATATACCGCGGGATCACGACGTGCAGGCACATGTGAAATTTGACAGTGCGATCATACGCCGAGGAACATGCATGGCCTCTTTTATTCACGATATGCATGTGTAGAATTTTTTTTAGTTAACTTCCTTATTTGTTCATGCGATGGATACTAATGCTCATGTTTGTCAATGTAATGCGTCAGTGCTCGTACCCAGTTCTCTTAGTGTCTTCCACAATTCTTTTGGCTTAGTTGGAGTGTCTTGTTATTATTTGTTTCATTTGTTTGTTGCTTCCTTTTGTATTTTAATATGTGTGTAATTCTAGTAAAAATTCGACAGTATCTCTCCCAGACCCGGATGCAGGGGGTAAAGTGGGTACACATCCACAAGGAGTGACGTAACCCAAAGTAAAGGTGCCCACAGAAGTGGCTACACCTCGAGGAAACCCACAAACCATCAGGTGGAAAGCACAGATGCACGATTGCAACACAAAGCAGGAAGGTGAACTCCACCAGATCAATAAAGGAAGGTAGCAGGCCCGACGGATCAAGAGGTGGGTGAGCCATCGGACAGACAAGTGGGTGAGTGAGCCACCGGGTCGGGTAGAGAGGGTGGTAGGGCCATCGGATCAAAAGGGACTGGGCAGTCGCGCCACTGGATCAGTCGGGACAGTGGTAGCCACCGGATCGAAAGAAGCCAATGGCCAAAACATCAAGGCTATAGGACGCCACCGGGTGGAGAAAGGCCACTGGATGGAGAACCCACCAGAGCGCCACCGGATCGACGGCGTGGGTGGGGCTACCGGATGGAAGCTGAATGAAGACTATCGGACGGGAAGAGATGGGGACGCCACAGGTTCGAATGGCCAAGCGGACCACCGGATCAAGCGGGTTGGCGGGCCACCGGATTGAGCGCCCAGGGAGCCACCAGATCAAGGAGAGGTGGAGCCACCGGATGAAGAAGTGAAGGTGGCCAAGGCCACCGGGTCATGTGGATAGGGAAGCCACCGTATCAAGTGGTGGTGGTGACGAAGGCCACCGTATCAAGTGATGGAGGTGGTAAAAGACACCGTACCAGGTGGGGTAGGTGACCAAGGCGACCGTATCAGGGTGGTGACAGAGCCATTGGACCAGGATCTAAGGTGGCCGAGCCACCGGATCGCATGGGTAAGGTGGGAACCACCGGATGGACTTGAGGAGGGGGAGGATGTGCACCGGATCAGCACGTCGTGGTGGCTGAGCCATCAGGCTAAGGAGCTTGGGAGGATGGCTGGGTAGCGACGAAGATTTGAAGACCTTAGAGAAGTCGGGTAGGCAAAGGACCGGGGCTTGGGGTCATCTTTTCCTTGAGTTCTAGGAAGGCTTTGGATCGAACGCTAAAGAAGGAAATGATTCACCACATTGATCAGTTTAGGCAACCAAGCAAGCATCACATACGCATAAGAACTAACGGATGCAGTGTTATAGAAGAAGAACTAAACTCAAACTAGCAAGCAATCAGACATGTAACTTGCTAACTAATCACAAACCAGGATTAGTATTAGGCGGAGGTTTGATCCAAAGATCTCCTCACGCAAGGGGCGATATTCCGGATAGGCGTAACCTATCTTTTCCATCATGTCTTTTGATATACGTCTTGGTTGTGAACGATTGCTACTGACAGATAAGAACACACACCACAAAGAGAACATGCGATTTTTAAGGTGGTTCGATTGCTACCCACAATCTATATCCACCCCTCACTCCCCAGGTGTGAGGCTTCCTTGCTCAAACAAGCAAACAGCAGACTCAGTGTGCGACAACGGCTGAACACAACTTCTCCCCGAGGAACACTCTCCTCACTTCTTCTGGAAAACTAGAAGGAACCGGCAGGATCAACCTCCCTTCCTCTACAACCGCAGAAGGAACCCTGTGAGCTAGACCCAGCAGCTCACGCAACCAGAGGTCGGAGACCTCTCTTCCTCTGAACCTACAGAGGGGACTCGGAGAACAAATCTCCCTTCTTCTAATTGCTCAGAAGGAACACTCTGATTTCCCAGAGCAGACCACACACAGATCACACTGTGTGCAAACACCTTGCGTGCACGAAGCACCACAAGGTATGAACACAAGATGAAACAAAAAGAAAAATAACAAAACAAGATGAAAACCGCTGGACAGAACAGCACAATAAGAGTAAAAAAGTGAAAACAAAGATCTGTAGCTTCAATAGATGCACTTGAATGAAAAATCGGAGCTCTGTTTTCTGGCTCTCGCTTTTTCTGAACTGGAAGCTCTCTCCGATCACTGCTCTTTCACTCTTTCTTCTTGCTCCTCTTCTCTTTTTATTCGACTGAAGCTCTCTCTCTCTTTCTTCCTCAGTTCTCCCGTGCTCTCTTCTATTCTTCTCAGTTCTCCTCCTCTTCTATTCTCTCTGTATGCTCTCTCGCTTCCAAAGACGAAGGACGAATATATATCTCAGTGGAGAATCACCTTTTTCTAATAATTTGATCCAGAACCAAAAGTATATCATTGGTCCAGGTGCAATAGGAATATTCTGCCAGTCTGAAACTTCCAGAAATTCAGCCATGTGGACAGAAATTCCGCTCCACAGTTTCTGGAATGCTGGCACGTGATTTACTTCAGTACAACACGAGCTTGTTGTCTGAGAGGAACTAGGTTGAGGCACAACGTCACTAGGTTGAGGCAGAGTGTAGCATCATATCGCTCATATCATGTCGCGTCGGATCATCAGTTAGCTGCTTCGACCTTGTTGTCTTCAATCACTGGTTCCGAGCTGAGTGAGTCGATGCACTCCTCAGATGTATTGAGGCACCTATTGAAAATAGACTTCTAATTCTTGCCTCATACTTGATGCATCGGTGTAGCTACTTCGGTACTTCGACGTAATATGACTTGATAACAGGGTTTGTTCTTAGTGCGTCAGTGCACTAGATAAGAATTGAACTTAGTACGTCGATGCGCTACCTTGTGGCTTCGATGCTTCACTGGCTTCAAGGTTCTGAGATTGACTTCTGTGACCAGAAGTGCGTCGAGGCTAGCTTGCCTTGTCTCGACACTGATGTATTCAAAAACCTTCAAATAGAAACTGATGTATATAGAGTTTGTTCTTCAACATCGACTCTCTTTCTTGATGTGTCGACCTGATGTGTTCAAGACTAAAGTTGTCTCTGCTTTAATCTTTCATGTTAAAAACATATGTAGCAAATTTAGGATCTGATCAATCAGTTCAACCTTACGAATCCAGAGTATGCCATTATCAAAATTGGGGGATACAACATTCTCTCCTTTTTTGATGATGGCAACTATTAGTCATTAAGCCAGCTATCAGTTATTAAGCCAGTTTTTACAGGGCAACCTTTTTATCAATCATTGAAGATGAGCTAACAGAAGAACTCTCAAGTACATGTGTCAAAACACAATTGAACACAATTGTTGTAATCATGTCATTTAATATATAGTAGTGTGTAAAAAACATACACGAAATTTTACATGTTCAAAAATGCTTCACCCACACACATACAAAATGCAATACAAAATGTAAAATACATGACTATGATGACCATGACTCGACAACCTCTCATTTCTCATTCATACATCTTTCCAACATTTCCATTTCCTCCCCATCATCTTCAATATACCATTCTCTTCATATTCTCATACCATTCTCTTCATATTCTCAATCTTCCCATTCTTCTCCCCCTTTGACAACATCAAGAAAGAGGTGTCCTGGAAGAAGTTCCAGGATGAACTACTGATAGAGTATGTTAAAACTGAGAGACTTTTTCTTCAATTGATGGAACCCTTTCAGAGAAGGCTTGGTCTCGTTGATGAATTAGTCGTTTTAGGTCCTAAAATTCTGTGGCCATATCATCAAACCGTCTGAGCAGAATATCAGAGATATGATCAGTTTGAGCTATCTGCTGTATAGCTTGCATAGGAACTTGTGAAGAGGTAGCTTTAGTTGAAGGATGTGGAAAAATGCTTTGAGCATATTGATCATCTGAACTACTTCATCTCCAACTAAGGTTGTTCTCTCAAATAATTTTTTCATATCCTCATCAATCTTGGTAGTCTGATCAATTACTGTGACAGTTCTCAAGGATAGTCTATGTTGTTCTTCATTTATGTCATAGTTATAGCGCTACATTTCCATTAATCTCTCAAGGGTTTCCTCGTGAATTTCTTTGAGTCTCTTCAAAACAGAAGCTGCTTTTTCACTCACATACATCAAAGATTCCATAAACTGATGTAGCTTTTTATCTGACTTAGCTTTGTCCAGCTTGTATTGCTCCCAGTGGCTGTCAACTTTCTGTTCCAAGTGTGACATTTTCAGATATATGTTTCTGCTCAAATGCTCAACATTCATGTTGAGATGCATGACTGAAGAATTAATGCTTGAAACTTTGTTGACAGAAAATTGATAGGAAGATTTGATCCGAGCGTGTTTGGGCTTCGACATAAGTGGGCCCGTTTGTGGGGCTGTCACTTAGGGAACTTGGCCTGGTTGTGTCGAAATGGGCCTAGTTGGGCCAATCTAGACCAGATTTGGTCGTCCTGATCCGCGCGTATATCTGGGCTATGGATTTATCCCTCTCCACTTGCCCCCTACTCCCGAGCCAAAATTTGGGCTCAGAGAGTGGTATGTTATGGGGTAGCGTTGGTGGCTTAAGTGGAGAATGTTATTGCCGGCAGGGGCCATTAAATGCGACTGTCCTGAGGGTGTGAGTACGATGATGACGCTTTTCTCGAGCCAGTGTGGGGAGGTCCTTCTGGGAGTTTGAAACGTCGCGACGTATCCTGCCAGGGTTGCCGGAATAGATATGTAAATATCCCGTATGCTTGAGTCTTATGTTTCCTCTACCTAGGACTTTTTCCTTTCGTTGCACTGGTATTCTAAGAGAGTCCATGCACTGTGAGAGGGACTTGAGGGAGCGGGGGATCGCAGAGGCTTTCGCGAAGTTAGCAGAGATCATGGTGGCGGCGATCCGTCAGCTTCCTCCTCCTCTTGAGTCTTCTGATTCCGCAGTTCCCTCTTCTTCCTCTCGTTCTTCTTGTCCCTCCATGGCAGAGCATGATCTGGTGGTTGAGGTCCAAATACTCGAACAAAGTGTGAGAGGTTCGGCGCCTAGCCATCCTTTGCGCATCGAATTAGGTGAGGCCGAGATGAAGGGGATTGAGACCTACTACGAACTACCGTGGCGGTATTTCTTTTCTCCGGTTAAACCACATGAGTCCAGCCTGGACACTCGTTCGGGCCTCTCTTGCACCTTCCTTTTGGCTTGGAAGTGCAGCTTTCGTCTCCCTCTTCACCCGTTCGTCGTGCAACTATTACAATTCTACCAGTTGGCTCCTGTCCAGCTAGTTTCCAATTCATATTCCTTCATCTTCTCTTTCATTTTTCTGTGTCACTCATGCGGTTTTGACCCTTCTTTGGACCTTTTTCATACCTTCTTTGAGCTGAAGGAGTAGACCCATGTCAGGAAGGGTTTTTTCTATCTTCAAGCGAGGAGGAAGAGGAGCTATCTGACTCTCTCTCCTCGGGATTCCTCGCACAAAGGGTGAAAGACTCAATTTTTCTGGGTCGGAGTTAGTGAGGGAAATCCCAACTGGGGTTTCCTTGTTCTACCAAACTTTCATCCTGTATTTTCCCCGAAGTAGCCGGTGATCCCCCGGAGCTGGAGGAGGAGATTAGGATCCTTCAGGAGAATCGTCGATCCACCGTGGAGTTGATGACCTTGGCCAATATTGAGTATTACCCTCATCGAGCATTGCCACCCAGTGGTAATGGCCTCAAGCTTTAGCCTTTGCACCTTCTTATTTCAGTCGATCCATCCCTTTGCTGACGACTTGCCTCTTCGGTGGGAAGAAGCAAGACGTGGTTGTGGCGAGGGGTGACCAGCCGATCGGGAGATCGCCGAGCTAGAGGGGGTGACTACTCTGAGCATGCTTCAAGATTCAGAAGGTCCTTCTGCCACCCAAGATAAGGGCAAGCAAGTTGCCTTCGAGCATCGGGGATCCAAGCGGAAAGATGTTGGGGAGCTGCTGCTGCTGGCTTCGATGAAGGCATTGACCGTCGAGAAGACACGATCAAAGAAAATAAAGACTTCCCGCCCAACTGAGGAGCTTGTAGCTGAGGGTGCCCATCACTTGAGCCTTCCACTGACCAAGCCAGAGGTGCCCACAGTGATTGAGGAGACTTCCTCTAAGCTGACGGGACTGTAGGGGGAGGAGGTCGGCTCTGAGATCCCGGTGGGCACTAACGGGGCGCGTGGCGAGGAGGAAGGTGTCGAGGGGCAGATCCGGGTCGAGCCGAGCGTCATCGTTCCTAGGTTGGGGATGATTGGAGGGGATGCTCCAGCCTTGACAGTCCCGAAAGAGACTCCTCATCCACAGCAAGGGTGGTTCGTCATCCAAGCCTCCCTGTACAACTAGTGTCGAGATCTGGCACCTCCATCTGTTCGGGAGGAGTTCCAGCGTTGTTCCCCTCCCATGCTCCTCAAAAGGGTCATGGAGGGAGGTATCTTCAAGGCTCAGTTGGTAGCTGAGATTATTGACTTCGTGACGCGGCTGATGAATGAGGGGATGGCCCAATCCTAGGTTCACGTTGAGTCCGATCGCAGGATTGGTCGGTTGACATCCGAGCTCGGGGCGCTTCGGCAAGAGGTGACTGCACTCCGAGCACGCGACCGGGGGAGCCAGGCGGAGGTTCGGTCACAGGCCAAGCAATTGACCCAATCTTGGTATATGGTCTAGCTTAAGAGTAAGCTCTTGGAGGAAGAGCGTCGGGCTCATGCAGAGTGCTAGGGTCAGTGGGCGACCGAGCGAGTGGAGCTCAAGGACCAAGTCAGAGAGATCGAGCGGGCCAAGGAGGAGGCCGAGGTAGCGGGGGCCAAAGTCAAGGTAAGGCTGACCGAGGCCGGAGTGGGGTTGGCTGAGGTCAAAGTGAAACTAGTCGTGGCTGACGCGAGGGTGGCCGAGCTTTAGGGGAAGGTAGCGGGAGCCGAGGCGGAGGTGATCGAGCACTATCGGAGCTCGGAGGAATACCAGGAAGTCCTAAAGCAGGCCGCCTTCATGTGTTACGAGCTAGGATACTGGCGAGGGCTGCGAAAGGGTTTTGCCCAAGGCTTCTGGCGGGCAGCCAGTATGGCCCAGGAACAGGTCCTCGACGAGCTCATCTTCCCCTCCAGACAATGCTACGATTCTGATGAGGATGGCTCAAATTCTCCCTCGTCGATGTCGAGCGATGAAGAGTAGAGCGAGGGAGCTTCTGCCTAGATGGGGGAGAGATCGTCAACTTCGGGTGCCTTGGGAGGGCGCGCAGATGAGGCAGTTCCCATAAAAATGGGGTCAGTGCCCGAACCGGCCGTCACCGAGGGTACCGAGGGCAGATCTCTGAGCACCGAGGGTTTTTCGCCTGTTGAGCTTCAGGAGGGGCCACAGACTTCCCCGAGTTCTCCTATCTCCATAGATTAGGAAATTTACATGTTCTTTAGGTCCTTTGGTTTATAGTTACTACACTTTGCAAAGGCTGATCTGGGTGTTTCTTTTTGTGTCTACATGTTTTTGTAGGTTTCCCAAGGTCAAGGCACGAGGCCCAAGCTTTCTAGCCGACTGGAAGGCTTGGAGATTAAAGATTCCCAATTTCCTTTCTGCAGTTCTCTGACGGATCATTACAGGCGCATTAAGCTACTGTAGCGCATCAAGGCTAGTCCGTTACGCTTTACAGAGTTGCAGATCGCAGTTTCTAGTTTTCTCTCTCCTACGGGCGGGTGCTTCATCCACCTATTCTAAGGTACTTTTCAAGTCTTCAGCTTGTTATTTACCGTAGTGGCGATCACGTTCTTTCTTAGTTTGGGCAATAGCTCTCTCTCCCTTCATATCTTTCCTTTACTTGCTTATTCCACCCCTTGTGGTGTGTTTTCTTTTCTTCCTTGCTCCACGCCCCGGCGTGTGTTTTTATTTCTTCTTTAGTTTAGTTTTGATAGAGATTGCTTGCCCATGCTTAGATATCATGATGGTTGCATAGGTGCATGTTGCACATGCTTATTGGTTGAGTGATTACATTCATTCACATAAATCTGCATAGTTGATCATATTCATCTTGCAAGAAAAGGAATCATCATCTCATCAATCACACAAATAACAATCAACAGTGAGCAAAGGAGTTTCCGAAAGAATGTTGCCGCTACTGTTACCAGGCGTCTTTCCACATCCGATAAATCTATCTTGATCAGGGGTGTCCATGTCTTTTTGGACGGATGTGATGCCCGAGTGATCCTGGGTCAGGTGGTCCCTGCCATACCAACCTACAACTCCTACCAGGTCCTCTCCAGAAGGAGAGCTGAGAAAGAAGAAGCTGGCCACTATGGCCGAAGAGAACTAGCCCCCAGATATTTAAATAAGTCTGGATCCCCAAGATGGTTCAGCCTCCTTGCCAAGAGACACTAGTCCGTCACCGCCCCGAGCTTGGAACGGAGGAGAAGAAGGAGAGGGGCTTGGCCCCAAGAAGAGAAGAAACGGCCGTGGATCCTCCATGCTGCATGAGCTTTAGGGCATGCGCCTGACAAGCCAATATCCCCACAGTGGGGAGAAGATTTGAGCAACTCGCCGGAAGATCCCAGCTAGCTTATATCCCTCCAATGCAAGGTTGACAATGATCCCTAGTCCTGCATCAGGGACTAGGGCAAGAAGAGATGACCAGCATGGTCAGAAACTATTTCAGGGGCATGGGCAACCCCTCACTAGGCCAACAGCAGCTATTGCAAGCAGCCATGGCAAAATAAGACGACTGTCCACTGATGACAGTTGAAGAAGAAGAAGAAAGAGGAATGACGTTGTCGGTCGACGATAATGGATAGAAAGATGGCTTGGGGTTTGAAGCCAATGAAGCTGTCCCCTGGCAAAGGGAGATGAGAAGAGTTTTTGTGTTTGAGAGACTAACCTTCCCTGGTCATCTGAAAAGGAAAGTTCATAGACAGAAGAAATGCATGCGGGTTTTCACCTGCAACATGGCCGGAGTGGCCGATAAATACGGAGGTTTGCCTGATGACCCCCGGGAGTTGGCTCGATTAGCCGAAAGGCCAGGGCCGAACACCAGAAGGGCAGAAGCTACAAGGGAGATGCTAAGAACAGCAAAGGGAAAGCAGATATTGCTTGAAAAAGTCACTACCCTCACTGTAAATGTGGTGATGGCCGAAGAGGAGGAGGTGTTGCTGAACATCTCATCTGAAGGATCTTTAGGGGAGATGACAGAAGCCATCCCCAGCATGGTGACAGTAGATTCGTCAGTGCTGATGCTGCTCCAGAGGTACCAGCAGGAGATAGAACTCCTAAAAAAGTAGCTGATGGAGAGGACAGAGCAAGCTTTGACCTCTAAACAGTCGGAGATGTAAGCCGAATCTTCACGGGGAGGCGCCAACCCAAGCGACTTCCCACCATTGTATACCTTGCCCGAGTCGACAGAGCCCAGCATGGCAGCCACCCAGCATCGTCTACCTCAGACGTTGATGCCACCAATCCTGCCACAAGTGTACCAGCCACCTCCATTGGTGCGACCTCCTCCGCAAGCGGCTACTCTAGTCACTCCTTATCTACAATCGGCACACTTCTACCCAAAACTGACCGATCTGACTGCTGTCAACAAGATGATGGTGGAAAGGATGATCGAGCTGAAGCTTGCTGAGTGCAGTGAAGGCGACTATGTCGCATTCAATGCCTACCGGGTGCCATACCCGCCACACCATGCAGCCACGCGGCTCCCTCCTGGGATCAGCAAGCCACCCAAGTTTGACAAGTTCAACGGGAAGGGATCCCCAAAGGAACATATCGCATACTATATGACCATCATGGGTGACCTAGCCATAGACGAGTCATACTTGTTGAAGTTTTTTGGGTCCTCGTTAACGGGACTTGCTTTTGAATGGTACTCCAGCCTTCTGGCTGGGTCGATCAACGATTGGTTGGATATGCAGAAGAAGTTCAGAGAGAGATTCCATGTCACCGAGAGGGAGGTCACGGTGGCTGAACTCTACTCAACAAGGCAGAGGGTAGATGAAATAGCCCTTGAATAAATTAAGAGGTGGAGGAACCTTGGGATGAGATGTAAACAACCCTCGCACCAGGAGGACGCTGTATAGATTTGTAAACAGAACCTCAGGAGGGAGGTGCTAGACAACATGATTGGTATGGAAATCCGGTCATTTGACAGAAGGCCTGGCCCTACACATTTGACAATATTGTGGCCGAGGTAGAAGCTTTCCTGGCCAGGCCTACCCCTACATCAATCGCTGCACCTACACAGAAGGCAAAGGCAGCAAAGCGGCGTTCAACGCCCAAAGAAGCAAACACTCTTGACATCAAGGCATTTGAACAGCAGAAAGATAAAGGCAAGAAGGTAGTTGCCCCTCAGCCTGCTAAAGCTGGAGACAATAAAGAGGGCCCCTCACTCTGAGACAAAATGAAGAAGGCCTACTCTTTTCCCAAGGAGAAGACCAGGTTCCTGTTTGACTGGGTCACACAGTATAACAAGGTCACCCTGAATTGAGGTGGAATGTCATGGATGGGCCAACTAAAAGACCCTTGAAAGGAAATCTGAATCCATTGTGGTGTGAAGTGGGGAGAGAATTGAGGGGTAGTCAAAACTTTCCCTCGGGAAGCCATGGTGACCAGATCTTCAGGAGTGTAGCGGGATAAAATATTGATCAACTCTTGATCCTTGCATAGCGAGAGTGTAGGAGGCTTAAGACTAGCTTGATCATGGTCACTATGAGATGATGCCGAATCCACATGGGCGGCCTCATTAGGTGAAACTGAGAACATGTGTATGAAGGCACCTAGGTGGCTGTAGCACCCAGGATTTTTCAAATCAAAATCCATGAGTTTCGGAGCACTTTCATGGGTCCCGAATCGTGTTTCATGGTTAAATCAGATTTTTGGCTATCGAGCCTTCGGACCCCTGTGTAAGGTGAACCGATGTATTCTCAAACTCTGGGATATTGCAGGCGCGTTGTGCATTTTTTGAGGATCATTGGGATGATTTTCTCCATTTTTTCTATTTTCTAAATTTTTAGATCTCAAATTGATTTCTATAAATATCAACCCTTCACCCCCTCACCCCTTATCCTCATTTCTCCCCCTCTCTCCTCTTGTTTCTCTCTTTCTCTCCCTCTCTTCTTCGGGCGACTGATGGAGGCAGAGGCAGGCTAGGTGGAGGCGATGCAGAGGTGGCGAGCAGTGAGGATGGAGCGAGGAATGAGACAGTGGCACGGCATGGCTTGTTTGTGAGTTCATGATGCCAGCGTGGGTTCGAGGCACATTTTCACGTGGAATCGGCATCCTCGGCACGGGAAATCTTCAGTGGAGGTAGGGGGATGGATCCAGGCCCTTGTACTTAATTTCCCCACATTTTGTAGGCCAAGGTGAGGCCAAGAGTGGGCTAATCTTCATTTCGGGGTGATTTTTCCATGTTTAGGGCGAGGGATGATTTTCGTCAGATCGAGCAACATTTAGCCACTTATTTTCATGTAATTTATGGTTTGGGACCTGGGGTATGGTCCCCAATGTTTTCCCCCTCAATCAGAATCAAGTGGGCATGGAATTAGACCCCTAGGTCGGGATCGAAAGGGGTTTCTGCCATTTTTGGCCGACCGACCGGTGAGGTCCAGTCGACCATTCGGCTGTTCACCACGGGCGAGCATGGCGCATAGATGTGGTCGATTGACCAACCGCGTCTATCCACTCGCGATCGTCGAACCGACCTCATCTATGAAAACGCGATCAGCCCACAAAATTGCATTCATGCCGGTCAACCGGGCCCTCTTGGTAGGTCGACCAACCCTCTTAGGTCAACCGACCCTAGTGTGTAGGTCGACCGAAATTGGGCTCTCTCACCCGTTTTTGTCTCCGGTCGACCCGGTTGTGACCCTTTGATCGACATTTGGCCCTGTGAATGTCCCAAACACCTCGTGGGGACTGGATTCATATTTTTGGGTGTCTAGAGGAATCAATGTCCCTCAATTAGCATGCCCATGTGGTTTCTGGACCCCTTGCATTCAGGGCTTCTTTGCTTTGCTAGATCGAGTCACCGCGTGTTGGTGTAGGTGCAAAGGGCTGTCCCCACATGATGTCAGCTTCTTCGGAAAGTAGTTTCTATGTGGGCCATGTGTATGGCCAAGGATCGAGCATTCTGTGACCCAGCCTAGGGCTGGAGGTTTCTTGGTTTCCCTTGGAAACAGAATGAACTCGATGGTTATGAGCCGCCTTAAGGATTCTTTTGACCATGGTTTCTGACCCTTGGATTAGGATGAATTGGCAGAATGAAGCCATATTGTGCAAAGGTCTTGATCTAAGTCACGTGACTCAATGGCCGTTGGATTAGTAGGCCTAGCTAGTTGTCCTGAGTCTAGTGGCATTGTGTCACTTTGTGCTCTAAGTTACTTGCAATGGGCATGTGTGTATCCTGTCTGTACTCCAGTGGTTTCTTTTTGAGAGTTTCTACGTCAAGTGACCCCCCCACTAGTCGTAACCTTTTACGACACACAAGTGTTGACCTACCTGGGAGTGGTAGTGTGACATTCCGGGAGAGACAATTTTTAAGCTGGTTACCTTAGGGCCCCTTGCCTTTGCAGCCTGAGTCTGACTGGGGGGAAAGCCAGTTAAGGGGCCCAACCTAGAGCAGTTGGTTTGTAGGTGCACACTTGGTTGGGGCAGTGGACGTGTGCTGATGAGCACGACCCTGACTAGTCCTTGTTCAGTGGTTACTTGTACGGTGTCTCAGTTTCCACCTAGTGGTAGGGAGACACCCGGGGTGCGGACTAAGTCATCAATGGATGCATCCGACCTTACTTCTAGTGGGCAGGTTCTACCGTCACATGGCATGTGACTCTCTTGACTCGTGATTCGAGGTTTAGTTTCCTATCTGTGATGACGTGGTTCTTCGGGTGATTTTATGTGTCTTTCTGACACTGAGGTCTAGGGTTTTCGGTAGAGTTACCGAGGTTTCACCCGTAGACAATATAACGTTTATGACGGCGAGGTCATGATCGTATCCATAGACCATGTGATCTTGGGTTGGGCTTTCATCTATGAGGACAAGCCTTCACGGTAGAGATGTCGTGGTATCTCCAGATAGTGTAACCAGAGTTTCTTGTTGGTTCAGTGATTCCCAACTATGAGATCAAGATTTCCTTTTCGTTGTCGTTAGGAGTAGATTAGAGAGCCGTGGTTCTACCGAGTACCATTGTTACTATTCTGCTACGGCTATTGCTTCTATTATTGTTACTCTTGCTACTATTGTTATTGTTATCACTGCTATTTACCGCAATTGTTTTGTGGTCGGGATCCACAGGACCCCTAATGAGCCAATGAGATGATGATCACCCCTGTGTTTTTAGGTGTAGCATTCCTCCTTGAGGTTCGGAGGTGCAGCGCGGGGGTTCTTAGTGCCAGCTTGCCAGAGTTGGGAGCTCACCCGATACTAAAGTATGTTTCTTTCCTTGTAGACTGTACTTTGTTGGACTGCACTCTGTAGTTAATTTGTTAATTGAAAATATAATTTTATTTTTATCATTTAAACAGTTAATTATATAGTTGTTCGGGCTCAATTCTCTTCGTGTCTTCCACAATTCTTTTCGACTCACTGGAGCGTCTTGTTGTTATTTATTTATTTATTTTTTTGTTCGTTGCTTCCTTTTTGTCTTTTAACATGTGTATTATTCTGATAAAAATTTGACAGTATCTCTCCTAGACCCGAGAGCTGGGGGGTGTAAAGGAGAACACGCCCACAAGGAGTGGCATGATCCAACAACTCGAGGTGCATGCCAGGGGCATCAACACCTTTAAGAAAGCTTCAGAAAAAATCAGAGAAATCAGTGAATGGGAGACACTGGGCTAAAATAGGCTAAGGGTGCACCGGATAGAGGTTAAACTAGAGGGTGCACTGGTTGGAGGGCATGTAAATGCTCCGGGTGAAGGGAGGTAGAAGTGTGCCGGGCAAGACAGGCCAAGGGTGTGCCGGGCTAGGACGGTTGAAGTGTGCCGGGTAAGGCACAGGCGGGGTGTGTCGGGGAAGGGCTAAGAGGTGGGCGTACCGGGTAAGGGGGGGCACTGGCAAGTGTGCCGGATTGGGGGGGGCTGAGCGACTGGTGTGTCGGGTGAACGGGGCTGATAAGTGTGCCGAAAACACGGGTTTTGATGGCTGCTAGGCGAGGGAAAGTGATGGGAGCGCCAGGCTAATAGAGTGTGGACCATGTCGGATGGAGGGGAAGTCATGGGTAGTGAGCAAGGCCAACAGGCCCATCAGACGTTGTTGAAACTTAGAAGAGCCAGGGCTAATTGTAAGCAACTGGGCTAATGAGGAGGGGGGGCTGTGGAGGATGCTTAGAGAGGCTTTGCTCCCTGAAGGAGATCCCGAATGCTAGGGGTGCCTAGACTTCAGCCATGCACTGGTGGTTCCCAGGCGCTAACGTCCCTACGACCCAAGCTCCGCAGGAAGAACAAGAGGGAGGAAATGACAAAGAAGAAGGGAGAATGCCCACGGTCGGCTACTAGGAGAGGACCAACACAGAAACTATATGTGCAAGCCAACACAAACCATTCACAAACTTCCCATTCATTTCTGCAAAAGAAACCACCCTCAAGGGGGGTACAAAGGCTAATACGATGCAAAGGGGTAAGCCCAGAGGCCAAGAAAGACAACGGGGAGAAATAAGAAAGAAAACCAGACAAAGCTTTGCTTGGCTAGGAACACAGTGGGGGGGAATAGAGCATGGGCTCATCCCCCCATCTTTTCGCTCGCTTCTCTTCACTCTCCCTCACCTTCTTCTTCTCTTCTCTGTAGCACGGTGCCTGGACCCTCTCCCTTCTTCATTTTGTTCTTCTTCCTATTCTTCTCTTCTCTGTCTATATCTGGCCCTCTCTGTGTTGTCCATTAACTCTCTTCTTCTTCATGAGAGGCTTTTTTATACCTCCGACGTTGACGGGGGCCTCATGATGAAGACTCTGTCCTAGGTTGACCCCGGTTGCATCCTTGTAAGGTGGAGGCCTGCATGCTCGAACCAGGGGGCGACACCGCGGTAAGGTGCTAGCTGGCTCCGAGGTGACCGGGCTGCGCACCAAGGGTCTTACGTAGTGACCGTTGTATTTGGCACCGATCGGTACCGGCCTGAAGGTTGTAATGCTGCATCGAGTGTGGAAGAAGTCACGCTGCACCAGGTGGGGGCTAGACAAGATGTGTGTGGACGTCAAAAAATGACGATGATGATTTTACGGTGCTCACGTCTCGACGCTCGAGAGGGAGTTGAAGATGAAAATGCCGAATAAACCTTACACCTAGCCCGATCAGGCCGAGAGCTCACTTGGTGGCCCGCCACCCGATAAGGAAGTCCCTCAAGCAGAATAAATGGCCGCGACTTCGAAAAGAATCCATTCGATGCTTAAAACAGTGCGCCTTAAACTAGCGTGCCCCTTTGCTTTTGTTAATACGACACGCTCCATTGCCATGACCCCCTTGCAAGGCTTTAATCCGGTGCACCCTCGGCCGCGCCGTCTTAACTGAAGGGCGTCATGCCATCTTTAAAGCTTTGTTCTCCAAACTCTTATATGTCGTGGCCCTTTGAAATGGGTAATCCGGTGTGCCAATTGCACTTGGGCTTAAACCGGCACGGTCGCTGTTCCACCGTGTCGGTTTAACCCAAATGCCATCCCATCTACACCATACGTCATGCAGAGGACATTTAATGCTTAAAGTCGTGCCTTCACCTCCATTCGATAGCAAAGTGTCAGCGATGGTAGCAACAGCAGATCCTCCCGACAAATCCGTGAACATCCCATCCTTGGACGAACGATAGTGTGCGACACGAATCGCCGGATGCCAGCGGCATGTCAAGCCTGCTCGTTTGGCAGACGAAGTAAATGGAGGGGTTTCTTTTGTTCAAGCAAAGAGAAGGCAACTCATTATATATAGGCTCTGCCTGCTCCCTAACTTTTTCCCCCGGCCGGCCATTGAGAGGAGAAGCTTGTCCGAAGAGAAGAAGACACTTGATTCCCCTGCGCTCGTGAGGTGAAGAATAAGAGACTGTGTGTGAGAGAGGAGATGCGAGTCGGAGGGGGAAGAGCCTGTGCTCTCTCCCCCTCCCCCATCGATGTATTTCTTCTTCCCGCTCTGATGTACTCCCCACTTTGCAATGGGTCTTATTTTTTCCTTGGTCAAGAGATGAATCCCCTCTATTTTAAAATCTTCCCTGTTTGTGTGGATGAATAAAAAGAAAAGGCATTTTGCAAGCTTTGTATTCTCTACTTCGATCTTTGCTTCCCTCCCTCATTCTCCGATCATCCAGGGCCTTTCAGGTCTGCCTCCTCATGGCGTAACCCTCAAAGGAACCCACCTACGGATGAACATTCATGGTCCTTGTGGCAAACATTCACTCCGTTTCGAAAGTTCCTCACCCGTGAGCCGTGGCCGCTCTTGAAGGCAAGCCCTTGAACGTTCCACACTCACACTCGGGTAATCATACCGCCGTGAGGCCACTCCAAATTTTGAGGGTCACCCCAGAGCAATCCGTTTGGTGGCCTTCTATTGACTCTGACAAGTCTCGATCCGGGGGAGATGCTACCCGATTTTCGCCAGGGGATTGAGAACACTCAAGAATAAATACTCCTGAGAGACCTTGTTTGATCTATTGTCCCCGAGAAGAAGCTTCCTGATCGACTCTAATTGATCAAAGACTATTATTCACACTGTTATCTACGAGTTTTATCAATCTAAATCCCTATTTTGGGTGTTTATCTCAGATTTGAACCTTCTAGATTCCTGCAACTCTATATAAAGCGCCCAATTCATAGTTCGCGATGGGGGAGCTCTTCTTCAGTTCAGGGTGAAGCCATGCTGCGACACCGTCTCTTCTCTTCGACCCTGGATTGAAGAGGGAAGTATTAGCTTTCGTTTCCATCTCTCCGGGCTTGATTTCATCCTTTCTTATCTTAGTTATTCTTCTCCCAAATCTCAAAATCATCACAGTTCTGGTTTTCTGCACTCTATCTGCACTTTTCTTTATTTTGCATGCACGATTCCCATAGTTATACTGCGTGTTTTTTCTCCCTATTTGTTCTATTCTCATCACAATACATACACCTATCTTTTGCACCCTTCCACAAGGGTTAAAAACCTCCCCCCAGTGCATTCTCCTTCAATCTTTACCCCTATTTTATCACTGCGGGATTGATGCTACACTTACATATTTCTAATAGATTTTTCTCCTTTATTTTGGCTTTATTTTGCAGGAGAGCATGCATATGACATGAGGCCCTCTTCCTCTAGCCAGCCGGAAGCAGAGGAGGTCTGATCCCACAAGTTCCCTGCACCCCATTTGTCAAGCACGATCAAGTCTTCATCCTTCCAAGGTACCTGGCGTCGTTGCATCTTCTTCCTACCCTCTTTGGCGTTGTTAATCCTGGGTGATGATCATAGTCAGTTTCCTCTATTCTCATCACCCTTTCCTTCATACTTTCATGCTTGTTCACATTCATATGTTATTTGCATAGTTTTAGGGGCGGGGTTAACATAAACATCTACACTTATGACTCCCTCCCTTTTGAGGACACTGTTGCGGCTCTCAGGCTAGCTAGACAAGACCTGGACAATGTCTTGCTTTAGGAAGAGATTTTTTTGAGGCAAAAGGCTCGTGTTCATTGGTTATAGGAAGGTGACAAAAATATAAAGTTTTTTCATACTTGTGCTGTGTCTAATAGGAGGAGGGTGCACATTGACCAATTAAAGAATTCCTCTACACACCTTGTTGATCAGCAGGATGTTATTGCTTCTATGTTTGTCCAACATTTCACAGAGGCCTTGTCATCCTCCGGTCATTCTATTGATCCTGGAATTTTGGAGCCTATTCCATCCTTGGTTACTTCTGATCACAATGTTGTTTTGTGTGAGGTACCCACTGATCTGAAAATTTAGCAAGTTATTTTCAGCATGTCCTCGGACAGTGCTCTGGGTCCAGATGGGTTCTCAGGTCACTTTTATCAATCCTGCTGTCCCACTATTAAGGATGATGCATGTGCTGCGATTAAAGCTTATTTCTGTGGTCATATGTTGCCCCGGGGGATTACCTCTTCTATCATTGCGCTGATTCCCAAGGTCGATAGACCTGTTATTTGTGGTGACTTTCGACCCATCAGCCTCTGCAACTTTTTGTATAAGATCATCTCCTGCATCATCTCTGATAGGCTTGCTAAGTTATTACCAATGCTTATGTTGGAGGAACAGGGTGCCTTTGTCAAGGGGCGTAACATCATTGAGAATGTGTCCCTTGCCCAGGAACTGACCCAAGGCCTAGGTCAGAAATGTAGAGGTAGGAATGTTATCTTTAAATTGGATATGGCGAAGGCAAATGATCGGATGGAGTGGGATTTTATTCATGTTGTTCTTCGAAAGTTTGGCTTCTCCAGGTCTTTCATTTCCCTATTAGACCCTCTGTTGTCAAATTGCTAGTTTTCAGTCTTGGTGAATGGTTCCCTATCTGGCTTTTTCAAATCTTCTAGGGGCCTCCGTCAAGGAGACCCAATTGCTCCAGCGTTGTTTATCTTGGCTGAAGAAGCTTTGAGCAGAGGACTTCGTAACCTCTTTTCAGCTGGTAGGGTGGACTACTACCACTCCTATAGGAGGTGTAGCCCTATCACCCATCTCTTGTTTGCGGATGATACTATGATATTCTCAAATGGTGATGTCAGATTGATTCGCAATCTTCTGGCTTTTGTTCGTAGTTATGAAGCTTCTTCGGGTCAATTGGTTAATGTTGCTAAGAGCTCCTTCATTGTGCACAAGAATGTGCTTGTTGGCTTTTGCAATGCTATCTCGGCCCTCACAGGGTTTTGTAGGAAAAACCTTCCCTTCACCTACCTGGGTATTCCTGTCTTTTATGGAAGGTCCAAAGCTGCGTATTTTTCACATCTCAAGGCTAAGGTGAACTCCAAAATGCAGTCTTGGAAAACCAACTTTCTATTAACCGGGGGGAGAGTTATTCTCATCAAGCATGTCCTTTCTTCTATCCCTCTTTACACTTTGTCCGCGATGGCTGCTCCACATGTTGTTATTAGATCGATTAATAGGTTGCTCGCCAACTTCTTTTGGGGATCCATTGAAGGCGCTCCCAAAAGACACTAGAAATCTTAGGCCACCATTTGTCAAGCTAAGTAAAATGGCGATATGGGTATCCTCAGCCTTGAGGATATGCAGGCGGCTATTCGGGTGAAGCTGCTCTGGACCGTGATCTCAAATTCTTCGTTGTGGTCCAGATTCTTCAAGGAAAAGCATCTTCAACACTGTCACTTTTCTGAAGCAAAATTCCTGCTCATCAAATCTCCTGATCAAGCGTTATGGATCAGGGCAGCTTCCATCGTTGTAGAGAACCACCGTGTTATCCCTGCTACTGTGCGTTCGTCGCTTCTTTCTGGTATGACGTCTGGATCGGTAATAGTCCACTTCATTGCTTCATTCCACTGCTTTTGTGGAACTCTGTCAGTGACAAGCTGATTTCGATAAGTCAGGTCCTTGCAGACCCCCACTCTGCTCATCTGTCTATGGCTGTTAAGCACTGTCCTTCGACTATGTTTTTTTATATTCTATCCTCTTCGAAGGCCAAGGACATCTGGATTTGGTGCCCTTCTTCCTCTGGCCATTTTTCTACCCACTCCACTTGGGAGGTTGTTGCAAGTGCTCTTCCCAGCTTGAACTGTAAATTAGAATGTCATCAAAAAAGACTAGCAAAAATTTTCGTAGGAGTGGTTGGAAAATATCATTCATCAGTCGCTGGAATGTAGCTGGAGCATTGGTGAGACCAAAAGGTAGTACCAAATACTCATAATGGCCAGTGTGAGTAGAAAATACAATCCTTTCAATGCGCTCAGGTTTCATCTGAATTTGGTGATAATCGGATCTAAAGTCCAATTTGGTAAAATATGTAGCCGGCCCCAGCTCATCTAATAAATCCTCTATCACAGGAATGGGATATCTGTCCTTAATGATATTTCTGTTCAACTCCCTATAATCCACACACAGACGCCAAGAGCCATCCTTTTTTTGAACCAATAAGACTGGTGAAGCAAAGGGGCTGTTACTTGGACGAATAATGCCATTTTTCAGAGATTCTTGCAGGGACTGCTCAATAACAGTTTTATGGTGAGGGGAATATCTATAAGGTGTTAGAGAGATCACCTTAGTTTCATCTATCATGTGAATATTGTGATCACAATTCCTGGGAGGAGGTAAGCCCATGGGGTCCTCAAAAGCTTGCTGAAACTCTAGCAGCAGAGTAGCTAGTTCTGAATTATCAATGGTAGATAAGTCCATATGAGAATGAGTTGGTTGGGGAGTAAATTGAACCTGGCATAAGTAGATGGCCCTAGCTGCAGGAATGAGAGAAGAAACCTCTTGAGCGGATGCAAGATGAACATCCAAGTGGGTGAGTCCTTGCAATTGATATGTGACTTCCTTGATAGTGAATTCCATTGACAATTTTGAGAAATCCCAGTGAATAAGTCCCAAAGACTTGATCCAATTGGATCCCAGAATAACATCAAAAGGAGCAATGTCCATAATGAAAAAATCCAGTGTGAGGTGTAATTTGCCAATTGATAAAGAGAACTTGGGACAGAACCCAATAATAGGACTGTTAATGCCACCCACAACCTTAGCTGTCAACCCTGGACTTCTTGGATAGGTAAGTGTAACTGTCTAGCAACCTGAACATCCAGAAGGTTATGAGAAGCCCCTGTATCAATCAATGCTAACACTGGGATATCAGAAATAGTACCAAGCAGTTGCATAGTTGGTTCTGCTGTCCAAAAACTGCTATGCATAACAGTTGTGTCTGGTTGTAAAGAAACTGAAATGGAATTGATGGTAGCAATATTATCTGACTAAGGAGGCATAGTGTGGTTATCCAGAGGAGGTGTGCCTTCTGCCAATGGTGGTAAGATAACCTCATTTTCCACCTCATCAGGAATAGGGATGATTTGGACAACAAAGGTTCTTTGGGGATTACATTTATGTCCTTTCACCCATTTTTCATCACACATGTAACATAATCCTTGTCTTCGTCTGTCATCTAGTTGTTCTTGAGAATATCGACGAATGTTAGGTCTGCTCAAAGTTGTGTGTGTGGCTGGGGAGGTAGCAGGAGCAGACTGAGAAAGGGAATCCGTCCGTTTGAGTGTCGACCCCCATTGTGACTTAGTTGCAGCAAGTCTAGCAGCTGCCATTGCTTCCTGTAAGGTGTGGGGTTTCTGTAGTAATACTGCATACCGCAAGCTCTCCTTCAATCCTCCCAGAAAATGAGCTACCAGGTGTTCATCTGGAATACCATCAATCTCATCACATATACGATCAAATTGGGATTCATAATCCTCAATGGATCCGGTCTGTGATAACTGCCGCAATTCCATATGTGGATTTCGCCAGTCCTTCCGACTGAATTTCATCTCCATAGCGGCCAACAGTTGATCCCAAGAGCGTATGCGATGATCAATAGAGATCCAGCAAAACCATTTCATAGCCCGATCCAGAAAACAGTACTGAGCATGCATTAACATCTGTTCCTGGCTAAGCTGATAGTATTTGAAATATAAATCAGCCTTGAATTTCCAATCCTCGAAATGAGATCCACCAAATATTGGTAATTCCAAGGGTTTAGGGCGAGCTAGTGGAAACACAGGAGGAGAAGGAGCTAATAACTCTTGCTGGTGATTTTGTGGTGCTGGAGGCATCTGCGGAGGAGGTGGACAAGGACAATAACAAGGGAAGACCGCAATATAGCAGGATCGGATGCTAATATCTTGTGTACTTGTTGTTCCAGCAGATCAGTCATGTGAGAAGAAGAAGGATCTAGCTCTTGTACCTTTTGTGCTAATTGTTCCGCTTTTGTTGATAGATCCATGGTCGATTGAGATATATCTTAATGAATTGTTTGCTGCAGAGAATGCTGAAGAAGCCATAATTCATCCGGCGACATGGAGCTAGAAGAAGGCAGGATCTCCAAGGAGGGCTCAAACACCAATTTGTTACACTCCTCCAGTTCTTGTCTTGGAGCTTCTTCTGAAATGACGAACCGATCTGATGCCGGAGCAGCAGCAGCAGATTTCTTCTGGCTGTGGGTCTTTTGCAGAGGAGGGAAGGAGCCGAGAACTCCAAATGAGGGAGGAGGAATTAAAGCTGCAACAGATGCATACGTGAGTGGGGGAGAAGCAGAGGGAGAGGAAGAGGACATAGTCAGAGAAGAAGCGGGAAAAGCAGGATTTCACTATTTTCATTCATTACTCGACCAATACAGGGGATCTCTATTTATAGAGGTCCTTCACTTTAGGTTCTCCCACTCACTTCTCACATTTAAGTGGAAATTACAAATTGTATTTCCACCTGTCTTATTATTACAGTTAATGTCTCTCGAATCGCCCCCTAATGACCATAACTCTCCTGAACCGGTTCCTTCCCTATTTAGTCGTAGCTGGGCCGAAGTACAACTAGCACCGACCCTACCTCCGTATCAAATATCCCCCCCTTGAGGAGCAATCTCGTCCTCGAGGTGAGTTAGGGGAAATTTAACTTTGAATGCTGAGTAGTCCATCCATGTGGTTTCGTGGTCGGAGGCATCCTTCCATGCGACCAGAACTTGGGGAATGGCTTGGTTGCTTCGTTTAACCATGCGACGTTGAAGGATCAGTCGGGGTTCCCGATCCTGAAGACATAGCAGATGCGGCAGAGGAAGAGGGTGAACAGGATGTTCTCCATGCCTTTTCTTGAGCTGGGAAACGTGGAAAGAGTGATGAATAGCAGCTTTCGGTGGAAGATTTAGCTGATATGCTGCCTTGCCGCATCGTTTGATAATTTCATAGGGACCAAAATAGCGGGCAGAGAGTTTGTGTGAAGACCTTCTTATCACTGTGTACTGTCGATATGGTTGAAGACCTTCATAAACCCAATCACCGATTTGATATTCAACCTCAGAACGATGTTTATTAGCATTTCTGATCATCCGCTGCTGAGCCTCGTCTAAATTAGATTTGAGCTCTTTGAGAATGTCAGTTCTAGAACGGAGGTGCTTGTCAACCTCAGGATCATCTGCCAACCCAGAAACATAAGAAAGGGCGGTAGGATGAGGTATGCCATAAACTGCCTCAAATGGGGTCATGTGGATGGCCGAATGATATGTTGTGTTGTAGAAATACTCTGCCCAGGATAGCCAACTAGCTCACTGTTGTGGTTGCTGTGAGCAGAAGCAGCCCGGGTAAGTTTCCAGACACCTGTTTACTACCTCAGACTGGCCATCAGTCTGTGGGTGGTATGCTGTACTCATATGTAATTGTACTCCTTGCAGATCAAATAATTGCTGCCAAAAGTGACTACAAAGTACTGAATCTCTGTCAGAGATAATAGTAGCAGGTAAACCATGCAGACGTACGATTTCCTTAGCAAAGAGAAGGGCCACTGAATGTGCAGTGTATGGGTGCTTTAAGGGTAGGAAGTGAGCATACTTTGACAGTCGATCAACCACAACAAAAATGGATGTCCAGCCCTGTAATTTGGGCAGTCCATCAATGAAGTCCATGGAAATGGATGACCAAATAGTGGAGGGAAGGGGTAAAGGTTGAAGGAGACCAGCCGGTGGTTCAGTGGAGTACTTGCATGTTTGGCAAATATCACATTACTTGATGAAATTTTTAATATCTGTGGTCATGCGAGGCCAGTAGAAACTTTGACGAATGGTGTGCAAGGTTTTATGATATCCCGCATGGCCGCCAATTGGGGATAAATGATAAGTATGTAGAATCTTGGGTATATAAGAATGATTAGAGTCGAGAAGTATCTTCCTTCTATAATAGAGTAAGCCGCCCTTGTAGGTGTAAAGAGTCCTATCCAATTTTCCCGATTCCCATTCCTGGAGCCTTTGTTTCATGGTGTCATCTGAAGCATAAGTAGATTTAAGACCGTCCAGCCAATTGGGAATAATGACTGAGATGCCACAAACAGTGATCACATCACCTTGCCTGGACAAAGCATCAGCCACAATGTTAGAAGAGCCCTGTTACTCTAATGTGAAATCCAGTCCCATGAGTTTCACTAGCCAACGCTGTTGTTGTGGTGTGGTCAGCTTATGAGTAAGTAAATACTTAAGGCTGTGATGATCTGTGCGAATGATAAAACTGTTACCAAGTAGATAGTGTCTCCATTTTTGTGTAGCAAATATAACTGCAAAAAGTTCTCTGTCATAAGTGGAAAGGGCTTTCTAAGCTGCTGAGAATGCCTTACTGATATAGGCAATGGGATGTTTATCTTGGAGTAGCATTGCACCCATGCCCGAAGATGAAGCATCACATTCTAATATAAAAGGTTTGTGAAAATCTGGGAGGGTGAGTAGTGGGGCAGTTGCCAGTGTTTGTTTCAGAGTAATGAAGGCAGTGTTTGCTTCGGTATTCCAACGGAAACGTTGGTCTTTGTGGAGTAAAGTTGTGAGAGGAAAGACTATCAGCCCATAGTGTTTGATGAATTTTCTGTAGTATCCTGCCAAGCCCAATAACCCTCGCAGTTGTCTTGTATTGATTGGAATTGGCCACTCAGTAATAGCTAGAATCTTTTGTGGATCCATGGATACCTTCCCTGAAGATATGATGTGACCCAAATAGGAGACAGAGGTGGTACCAAAACTGCATTGACTCCATTTGGCAAATAGCTGGTGTTCCAGTAGTAAAGTCAATATCTGTCGGATGTGTTGCAAGTGCTCTTCCCAGCTTGAACTGTAAATTAGAATGTCATCAAAAAAGACTAGCACAAATTTTCGTAAGAGTGGTCGGAAAATATCATTCATCAGTCGCTGGAAAGTAATTGGAGCATTGGTGAGACCAAAAGGTAGTACTAAATACTCATAATGGCCAGTGTGAGTAGAAAAGGCAGTCCTTTCAATGTGCTCAGGTTTTATTCGAATTTGGTGATAACCGGATCTTAAATCCAGTTTGGTAAAATATGCAGCCGGCCCCAGCTCATCCAATAAATCCTCTATCACAGGAATGGGATATTTGTCCTTAACGGTATTTCTGTTCAACTCTCTATAGTCCACACACAGACGCCAAGAGCCATCCTTTTTTTGAACCAATAAGCCTGGTGAAGCAAAGGGGCTGTTACTTGGGCGAATAATGCCATTTTTCAGAGATTCTTGCAGGGACTGCTCAATGACAGTTTTATGGTGAGGGGAATATCTATATGGTGTGAGAGAGATCACCTTAGTTTCATCTATCATGTGAATATTGTGATCACAATTCCGGGGAGGAGGTAAGCCAATGGGGACCTCAAAAACTTGCTGAAATTCTAGCAGCATATTAGCTAGTTCTGAATTAGCAATTGTAGATAAGTCCATATGAGAATGAGTTGGTTTGTGAGTAAAGTGAACCTGGCATAAGTAAATGTCTCTGGCAGCAGGAATGAGAGAAGAAACATCTTGAGCTGATGCAAGATGAACATCCAGGTGGGTGAGTCCTTGCAATTGATATGGGACTTCATTGATAATGAATTCCATTGACAATTTTGAGAAATCCCAGTGAATAAGTCCCAATGACTTGATCCAATTGGATCCCAGAATAACATCAAAAGGAGCAATATCCATAATGAAAAAATCCAGCGTGAGGTGTAATTTGCCAATTGATAAAGAAACGTTGGGACAGAAACCAATAATAGGACTGCTAATGCCACCCACAACCTTAGCGGTCAACCCTGCGACTTCTTGGATTGGTAAGTGTAACTGTCTAGCAACCTGAACATCAAGAAGATTATGAGAAGCCCCTGTATCAATCAATGCTAACACTGGGATATCAGAAATAGTGCCAAGCAGTTGCATAGTTGGTTCTGCTGTCCAAAAGCTGCTATGCATAACAGTGGTGCCTGGTTGTAAAGAAACCAAAATGGAATTGATAGTAGCAATATTCTCTGACTGGTGAGGCATAGTGTGGTTATCCAGAGGAGGTGTGTCTTCTGCCAATGGTGATAAGATTTCCTCATTTTCCACCTCATCAGGAATAGGGATGATTTGGACAACAAAGGTTCTTTGGGGATTACATTTATGTCCTTTCTATAACGCGCCTGCCAGAGGCCGTTATATGCTTAACAGACCCTAGGGGGTGCGTTATGCGATGCATGGTAGACCACACTTGGACCGTTATATAACCGTGATTTTTGTAGGTCTACAGGTTGTGAGGCATGACGGACTAGGGCCAGTCCGCCATGGCCGATATAACACCCTACTCCTAGTGCGTTATATGTCATGGAAAACTGTGGATTTTGCTGAGTTTCATACGTTCGGGTGACTTTAACGGACCAGTCCGATTTTGAAGAGTCCTTTACCCCTGTAGCCAGATTAGAGGCCATTACAATTCTGCTTGCTTTTGCATGTTCTCATATAATCAAACTACAGCAAATGGATGTAAAGAGTGCATTTTTGAATGGTTTAATAAAAGAAGAAGTGTATGTGGAGCAACCCCCTCGTTTTGAATGTTCTCATTTTAAAGACCATCTTTATAAGTTGGACAGGACTCTATATGGTTTGAAGCAAGCACCCAGAGCTTGGTATGATAGGCTAAGCTCATTCCTCACTGAACAAGGCTATATGAGAGATAATATAGATCAAACACTATTTACTAAGAGACAAGGTAAGGACATCTTGTTAGTTTAGATTTATGTAGATGATATAGTGCTTGGGTCCACAAAACCTCAGATGTGTGAGGATTTTGCTAAACTCATGACTAATGAGTTTAAGATGAGTCTTATGGGTGTGCTTCAATTCTTTCTTGGCTTGTATATAAATCAAAACAATGAATGATGTTTCATTAGTCAAGCCAAATATGTGAAAGAGCTGCTGAAGAGATTTGACCTGACCAACTGGATACTAATTGGAACTCCTATGGGGACAGCCACTTCACTGGATGCAGATGAAAAAGGTATATCTGTGGATGCAAAGAAGTATAGAGGTATGATCGGCTCGTTACTCTACTTAACTGCATCTAGACCAGACATTCAGTTTAGTGTTTTTCTTTGTGCTAGATTTCAGTCTAGTCCTAGAGAGTCCCACTTGACTATCGTCAAGCGTATCTTTAGATACCTTGTTGGCACTCAAGATTTGGGATTATGGTATCTTGCATATTGTGAGCTTTCACTCATTTCATATTCAGATGCAGACTATGCAGGATGCAAATTGGATCGCAAAAGCACTAGTGACTACTGCCAATTTTTAGGTGGGTGTTTGATTTTTTGGGCCTCCAAGAAACAGCACTCGGTTGCCCTTTCCACTGTAGATGCAGAATATATCACTGTAGGAAGTTGTGACACCCAAGTGCTGTAGATCAAACACCAACTCCAAGACTATCTAATAGATCTTGGATGTGTCCCTATTTTGTGTGATAACACCAGTGCTATAAACATTGCAAAGAATCCAGTCCTGCACTCTAGGACTAAGCACATTGATATTAGGCATCATTTCATTAGGGATGAAGTCCTCAAACATCATTTTGAGCTGCACTTTGTTGATTCAGAAAATCAGATTGCAGATATTTTCACCAAACCGTTAAGTAATGATAGGTTCTCAACCTTAAGGAGAGAGCTAGGTCTATGCAGACCTCCAACAACTCAGGTTTGAGCTGTAACACCCGTTTTGATGCTCAATATACCTGTTTTTACTATGATGGTTGCTAATATAGCTAATTTATCTGGAAATGATCTTTTGATTGGTTGAATTGCAACATGAATGATGGTCACATTCAGGAGGAGTTTATATACATATACTACCTTCTGTGCATTTTGAATGCTTTACATAGCATGCCATCCGTTGACCACATGATATATCAAATGACGAGTTGTGGAAAGACAGGTTACGCCTGTCTGGAAACTCTCCCCATGCGTGAGGACTGATCTTCGCCAAGTACCATGAGTCAATGTTGTATTTTAGGAATTGTATAATCATCTAAAGTGCATTAGCATGTTTAAAGCTTTAGCATCAAATAAGCACTCACTCAGGCAAAAAGAAAATGGACTCCTTTGAATGATTGAAATCAGAATGTCTAAGAGTGCAAGGAATCAAATTCTAGCTGAATTGTTTTGAATCATCATACCATCTTTTTTGATACACATTGCATATCCTCAGGGGGAGTGTCCTCTACTCATCATCTTCACCTACTCATCCTGCTTATCTGAACATTCCATGGATCATTCCTTGTTGCTGCTCCTGTCTGTTCTGATGAGGGTCTTGAAACATCTGAAATTCAATAGTTTTCAATCTGTGTATCATAATCATAAAAACTGAATGAAATTCAAAGTAATAATCCTCTATTATATGACCTTGTGCTTGTCCATCACAAAAAATTGGTTCAGGTTTAATGACATCATTGAGTTTTGAGACAAAAATTATGAAGTCATCTATGTTCAATCTTTTTAATAGATCTTAACTAATGTTTGCATGCCTTGTCCTGATTGACTCCTTTTAATCTCTGCAAACTCTGTTTTCAAGGCAACCTTGGTTGAGATACACATACTATGTATTGTCTTTAAGCATCATGGAGTGCCAAAATTCTCTTTTGCAAATCTTGTCAGAGCAATGACATTGGTTCACTGAGAAACTGTGTCCCTTGTCTAAAGAAAATAAGTGGACTGTGTCATGAAGTACCCTTGTTAACTCTGAAATAAATTGAAGAAAAATCTAAGGTAGAGCAATGGCTCAGTTGTTGACAAATATATCTCCTCTTCAAAGAAATGATGTCATATATGTCATGAGATGACAATGCTATCTCTGTTCTATTGTGGCATGATAGTCAGTCACACCAAGTATCTAGGGATACTGGCGTCTAACCAACGTGTATCCTCAAGATACAAGGCAGGACTTGACTTAATTGCTCGTAACAATCATGAGCTAGATAGCATAAAATGAAAGCGAAAGTGCTATAATTCTGAACTCCACAAAACCTTCGTGTGTGTTTAACTTCAATACTAGTCTTGTAACTCTCAAGTAAGTCATTGAACATGAGTAAGCTAGGAAAGGAAGGTTAGCCATCATTTCACCATGCAATTCTCATTCATTTCTATTAAAATATGCATGCATATGTTCCTTCAAATTCTTGTCATGTAACTCTGATTTCATTAGAATGAAGGAGGACCGAGAGAGGGAATAACGAAGAGATAGCACCAGTGATGAGAAACAAGATCACGGCTGTTTCGTTCTCCCCTCTCTCTCCCTGTTGTTTCGAGGTGAAGTCAGGGACACACACACGGGAGCAGAATACTGAGTGACATGGTAGCTGTTTAGTAGCTAGAGTCAAGGAGTGGCTCCGCGAGCGTGGGTGTATTAGGTGATGTGGGAATTCAAATGAGGGATGTCATCCCCACCGACCGCAAGCAGTCGGTATTTATTTACATTGGATGGAATCCGAACACCTTTACTCCTATCATCAAGAGAGGACTAAGTACCCTACAAGCCATGATGTCGAGGAGCGTGTGAACTATACTGCGAGGATGGGTAATATCAATAATAGCCCGGGAAGAAAATAACTCGGGGATTGAAAGGCAATGAATGTGGGAGTAGAAGGGACGTTGTCCTTGACCACATTTCATTAATAGATACCATCATATCACGAAGGGGCATTACAGACATACATTGAGAGTCCCATTATAAAAAAGTGCAAGCCACGGGACAATTCCGTCGCAAATGCTGGTCCCCTGGTCGTTGCAGCTCAAAGAGGAACTCAATTGCTTGCATAATGTTTATTTACATGATGATATCCCTTGAGGGACTTTACATACTGCGGAGTACTGACTCGGACGCAGCACTACTGGTGTCAATTGACTGGGACTGGGAGAGGGATCCGGGACAACCCAAGCATCGCTTCTGGGAGGCGAGAGTTAACGTGTCGGAATGTTAATATGTCGTGTCGACACACCTGCATGTCTGAGATGTATCATGTGGGCACATTGGTTGTACCCACATACTGCAGACACACCACGATGTTACTGAGGCATGCAGAGGGGCGGAGGAGGTCCTTTCCCACGAGCCGGACTATGAGACATGACTGGGACATAACTGATCCTGACTAGAACTGGTGCGTGGGACAGGACAAATGCCCGGAACATAACTGATCTAGAACAGAACTGGAGTGAGACCAGTGATTAGAATGACTGAGATGAAATGGATATCTGGAGGGACCAAAGCCCAAGACATCATTCACCGGGATTAAACTAGACCAACTGGGAGGCTAGAGGCTGAGATTAAGCCGGAGGGTCAACTGGGGGACTGAGATTAAATTGGAGAGTCAATCAACTAAGGTTAAACTGGAGAATCAACTGGGGTTAAACTGGAGAATCAACTGGGATTAAACTAGAGGAGCAATTCAGATCATCAACTAGACTGGGGTTAAACTAGACCATCAACTGGGGAGACTGGACTAGGAGGTTCGACTGGGATTAGACTAGAGGATCAATTTAGATAGATTGGGGTTAAATTGAACCATCAACTGAGGACTGGGCTAGGATTACATTAGAGAATCGACTGGGCTGGAGATGAGCTGGACTGGGGCTCAACTGGCAGCTAGGGTGAATGAATAAAAGAGAGTGTAAGGGAAGAGTGTCCCGGATTGAACACTTTGGCTGAACGCCCTTTAGGGAACTCCCATTAATTATCCTCTTAATGACATACCCAATGCAAGCAACTGGAACAGAAGCACGAGCTCAAATCCTCCTGAAGGTCTTCTCCACGATTTTCTACTACTGCTCCTCTTCTGGCTTTTATATTCTATATATTGTGACTCTTGGGCATCTCTCCATATTTATAGGCCCGTAGCAAGTTGGATTCATGGGCACCTGGACCAGTTCGTGCGCTGGGAGGGAGCACTGGGTCCAACTGAGGGTGCTAGCAGAGGCCAGTTGGTCCGGTGGAGCTGCTGGCGAGGGCTAGTTGGTCCGGTGGCGACTTTGGCAGAGCACAGAGGTGGGAGATAGCACTTGGGCCGGTGGCAATGCTGGAGGGGGCTAATTGGTCCGCTGATGGCACTCTTGGACCCCACTTGGTCCGGTGGACACCAAAGAGAGAACGCAACACTGGGGCATGGGGCTGTTGGACGCACTCAGAATAATAATAAAATATCATTGGATCTTTTATCGGTTTTATCGTGCGAGGGCGTGCCAGTCACATATGTGACAATGTGTTCGAGCTTCGAGACTAGAGTGGTCCGAAGCCCATGGTGCGCTCCGTCTAACTAACCAGACGATCGTGGGTATCGGGTCGGGACTGGAGACCCACCGCGCCGTAAAGGCCGCGGCGTTAATTACATCCACTCGGAGAGGGAAAAAACCTTTGATTAATAGCCAAAAAATGGGGTCTTGTGGCCTAAGTATCAATTCTCATGAAAAGAAGGAACGACGTATTGAAAAGTATTGCAATGCCCCATATTGGGGCGCGAAAGATCGTTTAGAGACGTGTCGGTCATAGGTTGACCGCTTTATGTCCAGACGGATGCCCAGGTTAAAATCATTATAGACATGTCGGTAGAATTAGAACATATGTATGCCGGGACACGACAAGCTCAATATCCAAGGAAGTGACGAACTTCAATTGAATTCTGGCCGAACGGGTCAAATTCTGCAAATTATCGACCCGGAGCGAGGTTGTGCGACGGCCATAAGAGGGCAGCCCCCGAGAGCCGGGCACGCTTCGCAAGGGCATCTTTGGTGTTTCCCCTTACTCGGGGTCGAGGAAAGAAATCTGGATAAAGCACCGTTAGATCCTTGAGTTCATTTTCCTTGTCATTGCATTTTCGCGGTGCTCCTTCCATTAAATTATCTCTCTTTCCTTCTTTTTTAACGTGATTCTCCATTTTCTTCATCGCCTTTTTTTTTTATTGTTCAGTGTTGGTTTGTTAATCAACCATTCATTTTTTTATTCCTTTCTTCTCTTTCTTTATTTCTCTTCTCCCTTTTTTATTTGACGCGGCTGAGTCGACACAGGGGTTGCCTGCGTCGACGCAGTGTGAAAGGGGAGCGGCCACGGCGGAGACGGGGTCGACGCTAGGAGCGATGCTGCGTCGACGCAGCGCTCGGAGAATCCACCCAGAAGGGCGTCGCGTCAATGCAGGGGCCTACAGGGTCGGCGCAGCAGCCGCATCCAGCGAAGCCAGAGTCACTTGCGTCGACGCAGGGCTTGCCCTGCGTCGGTTTAAATGATATTTATGTATTATTTGAATTAACATAATGATATACCTACGGATGTATTTCTAGAAATAATTTATGCTTTGACAATGGGAAAAAGAAAGGCAAAGGACAAGTATGGTATTTATTTCCCTTCCATGTTTTGACGAAGCAAAGCTGTATCAAACTTTGATTCTATTGTCCCCTTTCATCCCCATCTTTCTCCACTTCCTTAATGATTTAAAAAATTTGAATTCATAGTCCCCATATATCAACGTCATGCAGAATTGGAACTAGTGATTCCTCCACACATATATACATTTGACACATCATGGTCAAGATCTTGGTCAATCCGGCATTCTAACTTTCTTTTAAACAATTAAACGACACAAAAAAGTAAACCATTAAACTAGCCAGGTATGTAGGATGACCAGACCTAAATACAAAGAGCAGGCAATGGAAACCGATTGAATTCCTGATTGCCAAGCCGATTGTTAGTCAGATCTAAATCAAAACCTCCCTCCTCCCAACCTTCTCCTCGTCCTTGCCATGTTTTGCAGTTACCCAATTTTGCAAAGACTCTTTTCTAGTCTTTCCCTCTTTGGCTTTGGGTGATGTAGTAGGAGAGAGAGGGCGGGCGGGAGGAGTGTGTGTGAACCCTAGAGTGAAGAGGGTGTCATCGCTACTTGTTTATGCTTTGAGAGAGGGAAGACATGTGTGAGGAGCACCCAACCCACATCTAGAAGAAAGGAAGACACATTGCATTCTCTTCTTGTTCCTTTTTTATTCTCGTCGTAGGCACTCTTCGGCTTTAGGAAGGTCGTTTGGAGATCAAGAGATTCGTGGGTGGGCGTCCTTTCTCAGATAATTCAACAGGTGATGGTGTAAGGTTGCTTCTCCATCCGTTGTACTAATTCTTCACATCATAGTGAGTTTCCCTCAACGCTCTCCCCGTGGACATAGGTGACCTTGTGCCTCTGAACCACGTACATAAATTTGGTGTCCATCTTCTTATATGCTTGCTATCTATTTGTGTTTTGAGTTTGGTATGAAACAGAGATTGATTCCACTGTGTAGAGAATGAACAATAGAAACACAAAGTTTAGAAATGCCAGAAACAGTCGACCGTTTCGACATAGCGGTCGACCAATTTTCTGCTTAGAAGAAGTTTCAATCTATTCAGGAAAAAGATATCGATCACTTTTCCTCATCAATTTTTCTCAAAACTTACTAGAATTTCCAGTCGACAGCCTTGGCTGTTGAGGTTGACCATATTTGTTATGTCCTTCAAATCTATCATTGTTCCTAGTTGGTCTGGCCTTAAGTGGGTGGACCGTCGGTGAGGACAACTCTCCTTTTCGTGTTGCTCACTCAGTGGTGCCGCAACATCTAGTATCAGAGCATGGTTCTGTGATCTTATCAGTGCTTACTCAAAATGACAGCAATGTTTGAGGTTGCAAAGTATGGTGGCAAGATCAACTTTAGTCTTTGGCAGAAAAGGATCAAAAGTGATCCTTGTGCAGAATGGTCTACACAAGGAGATTCTTAGGAAAGAGAAGTCATGCATTGAGGATGATGATGAATGGGTAGAGTTGGATCTTAAAGAAATTAGCATCATTCAGTTGCGTCTTGCAAATGAGGTCATGATAATGTTACGAACGTAGAGACAACAATTGACCTATGGAAGAAGTTTGAAGAGCTTTATATGTCAAAGTCACTCGCCAACAAGCTCTATGTCAAGAAACAGTTATACAGTCTGCGAATTCCCGAATGAGGTGATTTGTTGGAACACATGAATGTGTTCAATAAATCGATCTCTCAGTTACGTAGTATGGAGGTGAAGGTGGAGGAAGAGGACCAAGCTCTCCTCCTTATGTCTTTTTTGCTCAAGTGCTACGACCACTTGGTGACTATCATCCTATATGGAAAAAGTACATTGAAGATGGAAGAAGTCCAGATGACTCTACTATCAAATGAGACTAGACACAAGTCTAGATCTATTGAAAGGTTGATGGTGAAAAGTATCAGTTAAGAGAGAGGACATCAGTTTCAGAGAGACAGCAAGAAGAGCACCAAGTCCAGGTCCAAGATTAAGAGCCAAAATAATAAATGCCACTACTGCAAAGAAGAGGGTCACTGGAAAGTAATTTGTCAAAAGAAGCAGAAATAGAAAGGCAAACAAAAGCTGAAGGAGCCAAAGGAATCCAATTTAGCTTCAGAGTCTAAAACAATGGGAGATGTGTTGTCTATCTCCTCCAATGTGGATATTTCTGATGTTTGGATTCTTAACTCAGGATGTTCCTATTATATGTGTCCTCATAAAAGTTGGTTTGACAGCTACGCAGCCTATAATGGAGGTCGTGTTCTCATGGGCAATAACACCAAATACAGAACAGTGGAGATAGGAACAATGAAAATTAAAATGTTTGATGGAGCAGTAAGTTTGATAGATGTGAGACATATTCCTAATCTTAGGAAGAGTCTTATCTCCCTCAACACTCTTGATCCAAATGGTTACACATTCACGGGTGCAAATAATGTTCTAAAAGTGAAGACAGGTGCCATGGTAGTTATGAAAGGAGAAAATACTGGATCTTTATACACCTTGATCAATCGAGAAGACAGTTACAGGTAATGCAACAATTTCTACTTCCTGTGATGAAAATGCCACATTGATGTGGCTTACCACGGATGGTCATATGAGCGAGAGAGGATTGTTTGAGTTGCATAGCAAGAAATTACTCAAGAGCAACATGTCTTGCAAGTTACAATTTTATGAAACTCGTGTACTTGGCAAGCAGTGTAGGATGAAGTTTGTCACTTCCACCAAAAGAAATAAGCAAGTTCTCGAGTATGTACATTCAAATGTATGGAGGTTAGCCCCAGTTGCATCTCTTGGAGGAGCTAAATATTTTGTCACTTTCGTAGAAGACTTATCCAAAAAGGTTTGGGTGTGTTTTCTGAAACACAAGTCAAAGGTCTTTGAGAAATTCAAAATAAAATGTCAAAGTTGAGAAGCATTCAGGTAAACAGCTTAAGTGTTAGTGAATAGACAATGGTGGAGAGATCACCTCAAAAAAATTGAGAGTTACCTCTTGGACTTCACCGGTCAGGGGGTCATTACCGACCGACTTCACGTTGACGGGGGCAGCACGCTCCTCGATGAGAACTTCCTCCACTGGTATTGATGTCTGAGGCTCGACAGAAGTACCGACATGGCCGACCGAAGTCGGCGGTTGAGTCGGGTGGCGCGGTCTCCTAAGTTGAGCTATGGGCTGGTTCAGATCGTCAGTCTGAACCTCAGGCTGGTGCCCGACAGTGTAACACGCGAACACTCTAACTGCGTCATTGAGAAGCCAGACCACCCGCCTCTCCTGAGAACGCTTCTTGTGATGGACGGGTGTCCCCAGCCTATCAAAGACCAATGTACGTCACAAAGGAGCCTCCATCATGGCATCTGCCTGAGGAGAACTTAGGACCGGATATTGGCGGGGCCCGAAATGAGACTGTCTCTGTCTCTGCCTATTTGTGCGAGTGGCGATGAGGGGTTGGGCACCGCTAGATGACGCGGCTGTAGGGTCAGTCGCACCTTGCTTGGCGCGATGCCTTAATGCCCGAAAGGGGTTGCTAAGATGCGCCTCCCGGACAGCTTGAGCTTCCTCCAGGGTGACCCAGATCCTTCTCAAGTCAGATTGCTAGTTTCCCTCGTCCTTATTCCTCCGACGGGACTTGGGAGCCTAGATGCCAAACTGGCGCTGGTGCTTTTGGGTCATTGCCGAAGCGTTCGCCCGCTTAAGTTCTACCTTGTCTTCCCACATTCGACACAGGAGGCTAAAGTAGTTGGTGGTAGGGATCGTCGGGACGATCTGTTCTGGGGATATAATGGGTTCGCCCCTATCCAGGCGAATCCGTAAGTCCCTGACAAGAACGATCTTGCCGGAGTTGCTGGTGACAGCAGTGGGTCGCTTGCCTTTACGGCTACAACGATGCTTCTTCTAGGGAGCCGAGGACGATTTCGCTCCAAGGTGGTAGGCCGAGAAAACCCAGCCTGCGGGTGCTGGCGGCACAAGGCCATTCATCGGGAATACCAGGACGGGCCCCCAAGACGTGAGGTCTGTAGTGAAGGCCGGCGGCCGGGGGGCTCAAGTGTAGGCCTTTGCCAGAGCCGATAGTAGAGTTGCGGATGCTCGCAGTGATGTGCTTGCACCCGGAGTTATCACTGCAAGGGGTACCAGGATGCCAGTGACCCGAGGCCTTGAGCCTGAACTGGAAGCTGGCAGGACCTGTTGGCGTGAGAAAGGGCGCTCAGTCCGTACCAAGGTCACCGCGTCCCCCGAAGGTAGACCCGCGCTGGGGATCGACGTTGTCAGGTTGCGGGAGGGATGCTCCCGAGGTAGAGCTGAGGGATCCGAGGACTGACGCAGACCACTCGTATCAGACATCGTCGATGGGAAACCCCAGAGTTGTACATTCAGTCTGGATGCTAGGACGCCTCGTACCAGGGATTGGGGACCCGGACGACGTGGTCGCTCTTCTAGGTTTCGAGTCGAAAAGCCCAAACGGGGTGCTGGGGAGCCCTACCCTTGGGCTAGGAGGCCTGTACGGGGAGCTGGCCTGGTAGGAGCTCGGGGTTGATGGCCTAAGCTGAGTGCTGAGAAGCCGAACACCCTAGGGTAGAGGCGCACACCAAATGTCGACTTGGCTAGGGCTCAGGATTGGAGACCCGAGCGAATTGTAGGACTTGGGACCAGAATCTGGGATGCGAGGTTGGCATTAGGAGCTGGTCGAGACTGGGCCCGGGGACTGATGTCTACCTGGGCTGGGACTGGTGTGGAACCCCTACGGGCACCGGTGGCAGGCGAGCCGAGCCTGACGCTCGGCCTGGCTGTCAGGACTGGTGGTTGGTGTGGCACATTGATGGCGGCAAGGGAGATAGGAACTGGCGGTGGCGGTGGAGCCGCCACAGGGACCACACCCAAGAAGTAGGGTGATCCGATGAGTGGGGCGAAGCTGCCGAAAGCGATCGGCATTGCTAAGTAACCCACCAGTGTGTGGGTGGTGACGACGATGGGACCGTAGGTAACGGCCGCCATAGTTGGTGAAGTCCTGGATGAGCAGAGGCGACGATCGCGGGCAGTCGTCGAACATGATCCGACAATTGGGAGACGAACTAGAAGCCATTGGGAAGTGCGAACAGGTGTCTTTCGGCTACCTCTCATGCAAGGACAGGAAAAGGGCAGCCAGACTTTAGGGCTGGCATGAGCTTTTGCTTCACCAAAAAGAAGGAAGGCGGGAGAGGTCCCACTGGGCATGCCATCCTTTTCGTTTCGTCCCGGGAGTTTACCTGTGTGCGCGTGCATGCCGATGGGCCCACGAAGCGGTATGTGCGGTGACTGGAGTGAGGGTTAAGATATAGCTACGGGGGAGATGCCAGAAGATAAGGGGCCTCGAGCACCCCCTCTTGTGATCGTATCCGTCTCAAAGCAGCACCGTGCACTCACCTTATACGGAGAGTCGAGGGGAGACCGAGTGGCACGGGGAGTTTCCAGGTAGAGGGGGAAACGTGGCTGGGATGCGGGCATACCAGTCAATTTCTCGACAATCACCCGTGGAACCGAACGTTTAACTGGGGATGCGCTGCTAGGACATGGCACGTGGACTCAGGGGGTGAGTGACACATGGAGGGGAGGACGGTTCTGTGGGTGCGAGTGTGTAGGCAATTGTGGGGAGACATGTACGAGACGTCTTTCCCCACCAACTGCAAGTAGTCGGTGTTTATTTACATCAGATTGAATCCGAAGACCTTCGTTCCATGCCAAAGCGGAGTCCATATTCCTGAAGCCCGGGATGAAGACTCGAGAGCACTTTGCAGCTGTAGGTTCATCTCAGACTAGGTCTGATGAGGACATCTCCCGACATTCCCTATGGCACGAGGCGTCTCCGACCTCATGACCCCTTGGAGATGTGGTCCTCATGATTATCTTTATTTTGCTTATGTATTTTCCTTTTTATTGAGTCATATCATGTGTAATTTTCCTTTATTTGAGTCCACTATCTAGGTTCTAGAGTTAATTATCCAAGTCTTGAGTCATTTGGGTCCTTAGTTAAGGGAATTGGGCCCAATTAGTGGGCTTGGCCCATCTTTCAATGTCTTGCTCTGCCCGGCCCATGGTCACCCTATAATAAAATAATAATAATAACAATAATAAAATCAACTCAGGCACAAATGCATGAATATATATACATATCCATCTTATCGTGTGCTTATGTGTAATAATTTCCTTGTGTTTCAAATGGAGATCTACAAATGGTCATGTCCGGCCTGGCTAAAAACTTTCACCATGCATGAGTGGAAACTCTGCCTAGTTTTGGGAATCGATCTATATAAATAATGAAGAGGGGTGATATCGTGCTAGATCCTGAGCCGTACGATCCCATTGTCATCATCACGAACAAGAGATGTACAAGACAGGAAATGGATTAGAGGTGCCTAGGGTTGGAACCCTGGGGAAAACCCGTTGATGCTTAAGTCAGCGAACTGGTAGAGCGTAGGAGGAATGCGAGTAGGAGAATAAGTGAGGGGCACGAGATTGCTCTCCACCAATGAGTGTGGGGTTGAGTGCACAAGATCACCTTACCTTCTCAGAGGGCTTTCTTGGAGTTTATATAGCTACTCACTCTCTTAGCTGGAGATAGGGTATTGGGAGGGATTAAGGGGTGTTATGTCCCTGAGGAGGATCCTTCTTCTTCCCTATCCCTTTGAGTTTCCCTTCTCCGAGCGGTAGCGAGATTCTCGCCAGGAGATATGCCCTGTCCGTTGGGGGTCCGAGCATAGGATATCCCCTGGTGAGGAGCTTGGGCTTCTCCTGAGCATAGAGGGCAACGTTGTGACGGTTATGCTGGGGCACCGGTTGGGCTTTCTCGAGTGACCGTTACTTGGTCTTCTAGGCCAAGAGGCCACCTAGAAAGATCTGATCTGAGCGTGTTTGGGCTTCAAGATAAGTGGGCCCGTTAGTGGGGCTATCACTTGGGGAGCTCGGCCTGGTTGGGTCAAATTGGGCCTAGTTGGGCCAGTGTGGACCTAATTCAACTGTCCCGATCCGTGCATATATTTGGGCTATAGATTTACCCCTCTCCACTTGCCCCCCTACTCCCGAGCCAAAGTTTGGGCTCGGAGAGTAGTTTTTTATAGGGTAGCATTAATGGCCCGAGTGGGGGATATTTGTTGAGGGCAGGGGCCTTTTAATGCGGTTGTCCTGTGGGCATGTGTATGATGATGATGCTGCCCTCGAGCCGATACAAAGAGACCCTTCTTAGAGTTTGAAACATCGCAACGCATCCCGCCAGGGTCGCAAGATAAATATGTAAATATCTCGTATGCTTGCATCTTATGTTTCCTCTACCTAAGTCTTTTCCCCTTCACTACACCGGTATTTTGAGAGAGTCCATGCGCCGTGAGAGTGACATGATGGAGCAGAGGATCGCAGAGGCTTTCGTAGAGTTGGCAGAGAACATGGCGGTAGTGATTCATCAGCTTCCTCCTCCTCTTCCTGAGTCTTCTAACTCCATAATTCCCTCTTCTTCCTTTCACTTTCCTCGTTCCTCCATGGCAGAGCACGATCCTGCGGTTGATGTCCAGGGGCCTAAACAAGGTGCAGGGGGTTAGGTGCCTGGTCATCATCTGCGTAGTGAGTTGGGCAAGGCTGAGGTGAAGGAGATCGAGGTCCACTACAAACTACCGTAGAGGTATTTCTTTTCTCCAGCTAAACCCCACAAGTTCACCCTGGATACTCGCTTAGGCCTCTTCTGCACTTTTCTTCTGGCTTGGAAGTGCGGCTTTTGCCTTCCTCTCCACCCTTCTCTGTACAGCTGTTGCAATTCTACCAGTTGGATCTTGTCCAGTTGGTTTCCAATTCCTATTCTTTCATCTTCTCTTTCATTTTCCTTTGTCGCTAGTGCAATTTTGATCCTTCTCTAGACCTGTTTCATGCTTTTTTCGAGCTAAAGGAGCAAACCCATGTCGGGAAGGGCTTCTTCTATCTTGAGGCGAGGAGAAAAAAGAGCTGCGTGATTCTCTCTCCTCGGGACTCATCACACAAGGGTGGGAGACTTAATTTTTCAGGTTTGGGGCTGGCAAGGGAAATCCCTACTGGGGGTTTTCTATCGAGCTGAACTTCCATCCGGTATTCCCTTCGAGGCAGCTGGTGGTCTCCTCTGAGCTGGAAGAGGCGATTAGGGTTCTTCAGGAGAATCGCTGAACCACTGTTAAGTTGATGACCTTGGACAATATTGAGGATTACCTCCACCAAGCGTTGCCACCCAGTGGTAAGGACCTCAAGCTTCAGCTTTCACACTTTCTTATTTAGGTTGGTCGAGCTCCTTGCTGATGACTTGCTTTTTGTTGAGCAGAAGCAAGACGCAGTGATGGCGAGGGGGGACCGACTGATCGGGAGGTTGTCGAGCTGGAGGAGACGACTACTCCAAGCGTGCCTCTAGCTTCTGTAGGTCCTTCTGCCTCTCGGGATAAGCGCAAGCAAGTTGCTCTGGGTGATGCCTCAGAGCACCGGGGGTCCAAGCGGAAGGATCCTGGGGAGCGACTACTGTTGGCTTCCATGAAGGCGTTGACCACTGAGAATAAGCAGTCAAAGAAAGTGAAGACTTCCTGCCCGACCGAGAAGCCTATTGTTGAGGGTGTCCATCGCCCAAGCATTCCACCGATCGAGCCTGAGGTGCCCACAGCAATTGAGGGGACTTCCTCTGAGCCGGCGAGAGCACAGGCGGAGGAGGTCGGCTCTGAGATCCTGGTTGGGGTTGATAGGGCGCACGGTGAGGAGGAGGATGTCAAGATGTGGGTCTGGCCTAACCCGAGCATCATTGTCCCAAGATTGGGGATGGCTGGAGGCGATGCTCTGACCCCAGCACTCTCGGAAGAGGCTCCTTCTCTTCAACAAGGGCGGTTCGCCGTCCAAGCCTCCCTGTGCAATTGGTGTCGAGATCTAGCACCTTTGTCTATTCAGGAGGAGTTCCGTGTTGTGCCCCTGTGGTCATTAGTCATATATATTTCATGATTTTGATAATGGTTTTGATAATGACTAACACTATAAGTCATTGATTATTTTTCCACTTCCATATGACTGACAGACATGTGGTTTTATTCATGACAGGGAAGCAAAACAAAAGGCAAAGAAGGCTACTATACCTGTATCATTATGGTTATACCTCTATGATTCCCATGACATTAACACAAATGAATATTTTGGAAATATACTTACAAAAAACATTTTAGCATTGGGGGTGGCAACATCCATGGGAGGTGTATGTCACTCGGACGCCGACGAGCTCCATGAGATTGACGAGCATTGCGCCAGAAACAACCATGCAAGGTGGATCCCACCCATTGTGATGCTTGTCTCCCCTCTCCACCCTAATGCCAGTATTCTTCTTGGTGAGAGACGTGGAGCTATTCTGTCACTGTTGCTGGGGTCTCCCCTTGCCTCCCCCTACTATATGGTGATGTTGATACAGCACACAATGAGGACTTGGAAGAGGACGACAAAAAGAAACAACGACACTGGAGACTGGAGGAGGAGAAGGCGAGCACGGCTGGTCCCCCACCCCTTCCCGAGCCCTCTCTCCCTCCTACTCCGACGAGCAGCCCCCCATTCCCTATGCCCTCTTCCTCTCCAGCTCCGCCGAGCAAGGGCTGTGTGGTGACCCAGGATCTGAGTACCGGAAAGGAGCCGACGCAACTCGAATCTCGGCCCGCCGCCCACGAGCCCGAAGACTCGGAAGGGCTAGAGGATAGGTGTGGTGTATATAGAAATAAGAAATAAAGTAAGACAACAGATATAATAACAGAAATAAATAACTAACTACAACAGAGTCCAGTCTAACTGAAAGTACAATCTAAAGTAGTAAAATTTACCACATGCCAAGTGAACACTCGACCCGGCGAACTGGCAACTAAGGACCTCCCCGCAACGCTCTCGAACCTCGAGGAAGAATCGTCACACTTGAAAACCAGGGGTGAGTCTCCTATCGCCGGCTTAGTAAGGATCCCATGAAACCCTAACTGAGAAACAACGGCGGCACGAAAAGTAAGAAAGTAACTACGGTGGCCAACAAAATCTCGGCTCTACAGCTACTCCTACTGTACCAAAAATACGACTCGGTCTCCCGTCGGGGGACAGCCAAGTCACGCACCTGACATCTTGATTCCACGATCGGGGGACCACCAGGCACGCACCACTCAAGCCACGCTACTAGGAAAACGCCACGACGCCTCAGTCGCGAAAACTTGCCCTCACAGAATGGCCCAAGCTGAAACCACGTGGTCAGGAACACAGTTACGACCTCGCCGTCGTAAACTCAACGCTGTATAGAGAAAGTCCTCGGTGACGCTCACCGAAAACTCCAATCCTCGACTACGAAAATGCTCTCGAAAATAACACCCAAAATCTCGTCTCGTAGGCGAGAAACAAAAATCTGGGACACAACAACTCACGTCACGTGACGGGAGCACCACCCACTAGAAGAATGACCGGATGCGTCCCCTGATGTCTTACACCGCATCACAAGTGTCTAGCTACAACGCCCTAGGCGCGAGACTCAGACACACACAGTAACCAAAAGTACCACAAATAAGGACTATCTGAGGTCGCGCTCGTCAGCGCGGGTCTGAACCGTCAGTCTCGTGTGCACACTCAGACCATACGCCCTAGGCCTGTCCTCTAGCTGGTATTTTCCCCTAAGCCCGGACTCGACTGTACGTGGGGGCCCTACGGTAACCAGCCTACTCACCGTCTAACTCGGGTATGCCGCTCCACCACTCTCGGGTGGGTCAGCACGCGCGTGCCGTAAGAAGGCTGCGACTAGTGGAGGGTCACTGACGTGAACACAGAAAGCCACACACGCACCCATCGCGAGTGACACGAAGTAACCGGTGGCTCGAGGCCACCAAACTCTGGACAGCCCACTAGACCTATTAACCCAACGGTCCTTGAGTCACGAGACTCAGGGTCAAGGGCATTAAACGTGATGACACAATGTCGTCAATCTAGTCTAGTCCCTAGGCCTGAAACGAGGGTAACACGGAACCCACAGACACCTCAAAACACGGCCAGGAAACCTCCGGGGTGTCCGGGACACTCACGAGACCAAAGGTCGACCACTGGGCCACAACTGGGTCGACCGGGGTCCAACACGACACTCAAACGGTCACAGGACAACCCACTAATGCAAACTGATTACGCACGGGGATGAGCGGCTCTGGGCTGACTGCACAAGGGCATGTGCAGTTAGGGACAGCCCACTCAAAGGGGATGGGTGGCCAAGGACAGTCCCCCCAAAGGGGGAATGGACGGTCAAGGGCATGACCGCCCAAGCATGAGCGGTCCAGGATTGGGCCGCTCAAGTGTCAGAACCAGAGGGGGGATAGGCGGTCAGGGCAGGACCGCCCAAGGGGATGTACGGTCAAGCCCTGGGCCGTACAAGCCCACGAACCCAAAACAGTTCCTGGTCAATGCGGTCTTGACCGGACCGTTGAACGGAACCGATGACACACGGGGAACCCTCACCGTACGCGCGCCAACACAGAGTGGCACAAGTGGAGAACACCAGCACCTGGGACTTGAATCCGCCAAAACGGAAACACCGGGTTAGATTGGCACATGGGCGGTTCATCCTGGGCCGCTCAAGGGATGTGCAGCTGGGAACGAGCCGCACAAAGGACATGCGGTCATGGATGGGCCACACAAGGCTCTAATCGGACTAACCCAAGGGTAGGAAGGACGGTCAGGGCTCGACCGCCCAGGGCATTGTGCGGCTAAGGGTCAGCTGCACAAGCCAACCGACCTACTACAGTGCCGGTCAATGCGACTATGACCAAGCTGCACAGCCCCACTGACACACAGATGTTGACCTAGTGTCAACAGGGATATGTGGTCAGGACCTGGCTGCACGCCCCAATGGAAAACATAGGCGACTGGAAGCTGGCCGCACAGGGGAAGATGGGCGGACCCTCACTGGCTGCACCACCTTGAGCGGTCACACGACAGATCGCTCAACCCCAAAACCAACGAGAGATAAATGGTCCGTGGCTGGCCGCCCATGGGATGGACGATGCCTGGTTCGACCGTCCATCCTTACGGCAAACCACCCATGGGGTTGGCCCGATCTTGGCCTTCCCACACCCCATTCGTGCCGAAACGAAGGGGATACAACCACAATCGCACAGGGAAACCCATAGGCTCGACCTGCGACTTGGCCTCAGGAGTGGTAGCCCACGTTTGGCTGGTTGTCGAGGTACTTGTGGAGTGAGTTGTGGTGCTACGTAAGACGTCAGTGGACGTAGCTGACTGCTCCTCTTTCGAGTCACGTGTTGTGTGACCCTCGACGTTTCTCATGAGTCATGACCTTCTAGGTTAGCCCTTTGGTGGCTGTACTCGAGGTCAGCGTCTATCGCTTGCGCGACGTTCAGGTTGTGCATGCGACAGTGTGCATGACGTCCTTGTCATGTCATCTGCTGTCGTGTCGTCGATCATCTGTCTAGGTTTTTTCCTAGGCTTTCTTGTGTCCTTGTAGGTCTTCATTTGGAGCCTGGCGTCGTGTTGGTAGTTCGGTAAGCTTCTGACTTCTTTAGTTCAGAGTTCGCCCCTCTGTCTCTGCTTGCTGTGGTTCCTTGCGTCGACAGTGCTGCAACTCCTGGCTCTGTTAGCTCCGAGTCGCACTTCTGCCCTCGTCGAGAGTAGTTCAGGATACCGAGGTTAGTTCAGTAGCCATTGTTTGGTATGGCTTCATCCTTTTCCTCTTCCCTAGTTTGTTCCCTACTCCTGCTCCCTGTTCTATTTCCTTTATAGCTTTATAGTTAGCTTTCTTGCTTTGCTACTACCTGCTGTTGCTTGTTGTTTTAGCGTGTTACTGCGTGTTTTTCTTGGTGGGGATCCGCGTGACCCCCTACTGAGCCAGTGACATGAGGCTCACCCCTACTTTTCAGGTGGTGGTCATACGTTCGACTTTCGAGTGTCCCTGGGGCTCGTGCTTGTAGCATCTAGTGCAGCCAGCTGGTACCCTCGTCGGACTTCCCCTGACTTTCTGGTACGTCCTTTCTTTTCTGTCAACTGTACTTGGCACTTGCTGTCTTTTCCTTGGACTTGACTCTGGGCTATAATTGTTAAATTTAAAACTGTTAATTAAAAAATAATTTTATTTCTGCTACTTTAGCAATCTAATCTAATGAAATATTATTGCTTCTGCTATATCTGTCAGTTCAATGTACCCCATAACAATCCTTTTTCCCTTTAGGGGCTTTACCGCCCTTGGGAGGCCTCGCGGGTTCCAAGTGGTATCAGGTATATTCGATAGTCCTATCGGGTATATCTGGTATCCGGGATCCGGGTCGTCACAGTTGGTATCAGAGCGTTTGTCATGAATGGTACATGGAAATCTCAGATATGCAGTTACCAGAGTCGTAAAAGTCCTGTACAGTCGCCCAGCCTTTAGCTGGTGGATTTTGCTGGCATTAGGTTTTGTGATTTATTTTCCTTATGCTGGTGATCCTACCCGTGTTAGGATTGTTTAGAGTGTTTCTTTTCCGTCGTAATGTCTGTCTCGATCATGTTGTACTTGGCAGTGTTTGCCGAAAGGCTTGAATCTGCAGTACCTCGTTCGAGAGTTTTCTTGTAAGTTGTTTAGGTTGCTGTTGACTCTTAGCGTTGGTGTGTTGACCATACATGTCCTTATGTTATTCGGGTCACTCTAGCTTGAGTTTGTTTCAGCTCCTGATGTGTCTTGCTTCGGTTGAAGTGCTCGACTAGATTCCGTATTTGAGAAGTTACTCGAGCGAGCTAGGATTTCCCCTTCCTGGTGAGCCTTAGTTGCTTAGCTTATTGCTTCTCGTCCCTTCTAGTGGAATCCTTTCCGAGACTTGCCTTGGAATTGCTATCTTAGTGATGCTTCTGTCCTGTGTCTACTTAAGGGTGGATAGCTTTATTTTGAGTCTGATCTGCTCCTCGTTTATTGGTTGCTTAGCTTTGGACTCCGTTATGCTATTAAGAGCTGTAACGTACCATGTTCGTCGTGCCGTGTCCAACGGCCGATGTGTTGAGAAGACCCATATATCTTTTAAGGACGTAAAGGTAAGCTGAGATTAGCATTCTTCCTTGTACTTTGTGCAGAAGCTGGTGCTCCTCTTCCATTACACTTAGGTTCCTTGTGACCGGTTGTTCGCTGGATTAGTATTCGTGGCGTGTTAATTGTGATTCTAATGAGTTGTAGTGCCGTCGTACGTGTGCTGAGATGCGATTGTCGAAGTCTTTCCTGATGCCTATGTGTATTATAAAGAGTGCGCAGCGAAAGCGAGTGGGTTGGCTACCCACTGGTCGAGGATCATTGTGGTAAGATTCTCGCTGGTCGAGAGGTTTTACTTCTTCTCGATGTGACTTCGTCTTGGCTTCCAGTGCCTTGATGTCGTCCGTTGCCGTGCTATTACTGGTAATTCTCTAGTGTTGGCATTGGCATTTGCAAGTGTTGGAGAATTTGTCAGCTTGTCCGCTGATTGAGTACCCTCTACTCTGCATCTTTTCTCATGGGTGTTATGCTCTCTGGGCATTGCTGTGGTCCTTGAGAAGCATCCCCTGAGATTGTCATTTGTGTCGCCTTCTCATGTCGTGGGTCTTCCTTGGTGAGTAGTTTGACACATGACTCGTTCCTTGTAGTCGGGTGATTAGCTACTATTATACCTTGATGTGACCCTACTTGCAGTGTGTTCCACAGTTCTGTATGTCATTCAGAGTCGAAATTTTGTAGGTGCTATTGTGTTGTTGTCATTTTTCCGTGTATTTGTCATTGGTGTCCTGTGTGCCAGGTGAGCCCTGTCACCTTTGGCGCCGAAACTGAACATGTTGTCAGACTGTCAGCTGAGAGGAGTATGTTTCCTTATGTAAGCTGATGTTGGTTGTGCATGTCGCTTCTGTTGATTCGTTTCTCGATGTTTGTTGCTCTAGCAGTCGTGTCTCTTTTCCTGTGAGACGTAAGCGACGTTGCCTTGTTTCGGAGGTGTCAGATTCGCGTTCACTTGTGTCATGGTCACTCCTGAGCGTGTCCTCGTGATAATGATCCGACATTGTTCCTCTGAGCTATGCCTCTCGTGCTTTGTGTTGGTAGTTATTGGGTTGTTCTTTCCTGCCTTACCCTTACTTGTCCTTAAATTTCGAGGACGAAATTTCTTAAAGGAGGGGAGGAATGTAACACCCTGGATTCTTTCCGGATCTTTATTGTGATGGAGGCATCACCCCCACCTCCCTCTGGCACTTCTATAGATGCTTGTGTAGTACAATTCCTGCTATCAGTTACAGTTACCACATATGTTCCGCTATGGTCATACACAAAGGTGTTTTTGGTTCCCATATCATTACCTTCAAAAGTGTAAGTATAAGGTCCTTTACCACCCGATGTAGATGCTTTGAACTGGTTCAGTCCGCTTTCAGCAAGTAAAAGGGTTAATTCGTCCGTACTTTCGATTGTAAATGAAGTTGTATCAGTACACCCGGATATATGAAGTACTTCTACAGTATAGGTACCATCCTGAAGGTTAGCAAATACATTCGATGTCTGCGGAGGATTATTCCCTTTAGGACCTTCTATAGTATAAGTAAGTTCTTCAGGATCAATATTACCATCTGTTATTATGGTAACTGTATTATCATTACAATTATATACTACCTGTGACGTTGCATTAATATCCATTGGCGCATCAAGCGGAACATCAATTGTTGTGGTACATCCGTTAGTATCTTTAACATAAATAGTATAAGTAACACCTCCGTCAAGATTATCAAACAAGATCTGATCTTCTACGAAAACACCATTAGGCGTAAGACTCGTAGCATAAGGTCCTGTACCTCCTGTTATGTCTATTTCTATAACACCGTTGTCATCATTAACACATATTTCCTGCAGTACATCTACAACTGTTACAGCTATAGCCGTAGGCTCATTTACCACCACAGGAACTTCTGTATAACACCCGTAAGCATCTTCTACCCTTATGGTATAATTGCCTGCCAACAGATTATTGAACACCGGATTCTGGGTCATTGCAAAGTCTGGTGATATACCATATTTAAGAGTTCCTGTTCCTCCTGAAGCCGTTACTGTTATACTTCCGTTATTAACGCCGTTACATGTTGCATCTTCAGACGATGCTGTTGCTACAACCGCAGGACGATCCTGAACTGTAAAGTCTAATTGTGCTGTACATCCGTTTATGTGCTTAACATATACTGTGTAAGAGCCCGGGGCAAGATCAAATACATTATTAGCCGTATATGAACCCGGTGCACCTGTTAATGAATACTCCATGCTTTGAACAACCGGATTAAGCAGTACAGTTACTGTATTTACCGGATTGTTATTATCACAGCTTAAGGTTGTTTGTATATAAGGGTTAAGGTTAACACCTTTTTCTATAGTAACAGTTGTTTTTGCATAACAGCCATTAGCATCTCTTACATACACATCGTAAGTACCACCAAACAGGCCTGAATATGTTAGCACATCCTGTTGGAAGTTAACCGCCGATATGATTGCTGTAGAATATGGCGCTACTCCGCCTTGTGGCGTTATAGTAATAGTACCATCGTGTGCATTAATACAGCTTTCGGCTGTTGCCACAGCAGATAATGTTAAAGCTTCGGCCGGTTCTGAAACATCTACTGTTGTAGTAACCACACAACCCATAGCGTCTTTTACCCAAAGAGTATATTGACCCGCTAAAAGATCGGTAAAGTTATTTGACGGCCCATAAATAGGTGTTGGCCAGATATTCCAGGTAATCGCATACTGTAATGGTCCGGTTCCTCCTGTTGCATTAACCTGAATAGCTCCAACAGCTTTACCGTGACACGCAACATCTGTTACTGTTGGCGCATTCATTACAATTGGAACAACAGGATTTATGTTAAAGTCTACCGTTTCACTACACCCCTGAATATGCGTAACAGTAATGGTATGCGTAACAGCAGGATCAAGACCATCTATTACAAAAGTATTTGATGACTGTGATGCTCCACCATCAAGGCTATACATTACATCTGCAACAACTGAAGGATTAACGCTTACTTCAATTGTAGTTTCAGTACATTGCTGTGTTACAAGTAGCGACGGCTGAATTTGTATACCAGTTGCAATGGTAATTTGTTCTGTGTAAGAACATCCGTTAGTGTCTACTACTTCTACATCGTATATACCATCTGCAAGAGCTGTATAATTCATCTGAGCTGTAAAGGCTGCAGCCGAATCTATTCTTGACTGATATGGTGCCGTACCTCCTGTTGCAACTATGGTTATTGTCCCATCGTTAGCATTAAGACATTGTTCGTCTGTTTTAGATACTGTAACTGCTAACGCTGCTGTTGGCTGGGTTACCGTAAGCACTGTTGTTACAACCTCACATCCTATAGCATCTCTTACACTTATCGTGTAATCGCCTGCCGCAAGGTCTGCAAATACATTTGATGGCTGGTAAGTTGTGAATACAGGTGGTGTAGCGGTAGAGATAGCATACTCAAGTGGTGTAGTACCGCCCGATGCCGTTACTGTGATCTCTCCTGTTGTAGTACCATAACACAATACATCTGCTGTTACTGCTGCGGTAGCTGTTACAGGCAGTCTGTCTATGATCGTGAATGTGGTCGTCTGGATACAGCCGTTTACATGCTGTGCATAAGCGGTATAAGTACCGCCTGCAAGGCTGACTCCTGTAAAGGTGTTTGATGCCTGGTAATTCGTTCCGTCTATTGAGTACATTACATCAGATGCAGGTACTGCCGGGTTAATAGCAATGGTAACATCGTTATCCGGTGTGTTTGATACACATGTTGGAGTTACCGTTGCTACAGGCTGCATGTCTACTCCTTCAGCAATTGTTATAGCCGCAGGTAAACTGTACGTACATCCGTTAGCATCCCTTACATCTATTGTGTAAGCAGCATCCGCAAGGCCTGTGTAGCTTAATTGTGCAGCAAAGGCCGAACCGTTAAGGCTTGTTTCATATGGTGCCGTACCTCCTGTTGCAACTATGGTTATTGCACCATCATTAGCATTGATACAGATCTCATTAGTTGAAGTAGCTGTAGCGGTTAATGCTGCTGTTGGCTGGGTTACCGTAAGCACTGTTGTTACAACCTCACAGCCTATAGCATCTCTTACACTGATCGTGTAATCGCCTGCCGCAAGGCCTGCAAATACATTTGATGGCTGGTAAGTTGTAAATACAGGTGGTGTAGCAGTAGAGATAGCATACTCAAGTGGTGTAGTACCGCCCGATGCCGTTACTGTGATCTCTCCTGTTGTAGTACCATAACATCCGTTTTACCTAGGGGGCCAGGTTAGTTTTTTAATGCCCCCCCACTGTGCCCCCCCCCCCCCCCCCCCCGTGGAGGTGCCTCCCTGCAAACCGTCGGCGGCCGTTTCACCCTCCGGGGGCGGCGGCTCATTCGCAACCGGTCAGGAGGGCCATCGCACGCCCCTCCCCCAGAGCAAGAAGCCTCCTCCACCCCGAGGAGGGAGAAGTCCGGAGCGAATCGACTGCTCCCAGAGACCGATGCCCCCTAGGGGCACCGGGGCAGCCTGCAAGAATGCCCCCACAGCCTCTCGGCCCAATGACAATCGGAGCTGTCCCTCCGGCTTTGAGACTTCGAGAAGCATTTCGCAGAGCAAGAGCGTGCCCTCCGCGCTCTACAAAAGACCTCTACTGTGGAGGACGAGGAGCAATCCCCGTTCTCCGACCATGTCTTGAAGACCGAGATCTCGCCCAGGATCTCACTCCCAACCTTCAAGTCATACGACGGCCAGGGAGATCCAGCCGACCACTACGACAGCTTCGACGCCCTAATGACCCTGCATGGGGCATCCGACGCCATCAAGTGCCGAGCGTTCACGACCACCCTGGTCAAGGGCGCTCAGGCTTGGTTCCGAGCCCTCACCCTCGACAACATCCGTGACTTTCGACAGTTCGGGCGAGTGTTCAAGGAAAGCTTCACCGGCAACGGTCCTCCCCGGTCAGTAGCGAGACTCTTGGCCCTTAAACAGGAACAGGGAGAGAAACTCCGGGCCTACATTAACCGATTTAAATTGGAAGCCCTGCGTATCCCCCACCTAGATGTTGCCTCGGCCATCACCGCGCTGACCGGAGGCACCCGCGATGAGAACCTCCGGTGCGAGGTGGTCCTTCATCCCCCTACCTCCCTCGCCAAGTTAGTGACCCTGGCCCTGCGTCACGTAGAGTGCGAGGAAGTCCTCAGCGCTTGTCGTAGCACGACGGATTCGGGTAGGGAGGGGGACAAGAGGCGATCGCCCGAGCAAGGCTCTAGCTCTGGCCAAGGAAAGAGGCGGAATCGGGACGGAGACCACAAGGAGCCCTCTCGGAGATATGAGCGGTACACTCCCCTGACTGCCCCTGTCTATGAGATTTATGAAGATATCAAAGGCTCAGGCCTCCTCCGCCAACCCGAGCCTATGAAGGCAAAGCACCGCAACCGCCACAAGCATTGCCTGTTTCACAGCGACCACGGACACCACACCAAAGATTGTCATCAGCTCCAGGATGAGATTGAGCATCTCGTCCGCTAGGGGCATTTACCCCGGTACGTGTCTGAGCAAAAGAAGGACGCCACTGCCCCCTAGGAAATCGACAATCTCCCCCGTGGAGTCCATTTTAATGTCATTGCTGGCGGCGCGGCATCAGGCGGAGACAGTACCCGAGGAAGAAAGCGTCACGCTGAGCGGGCGAGCCGGGCCTCTGAGCCACCCAAAACCCCGCAGGCGAGCGAATAACAGGCCCTGGTGTTTTTTGACCAAGACCTGGAGCGGTTGACTACCCCGCATGACGATGCTCTCGCTATATCGACTACGATAAACCATTGTAATGTAGATAGGATCTTAGTTGACAATTGTAGCGCCCCTGATGTACTTTCATATGAGTGTTTTCTCAACATGGGTGAAAATTCATCTAGACTCTGCCCGATCTGAACCCCCCTCTGTGGGTTTGACGGCCAGGCAACCTATCCTGGGGGAGCCCTAAGCCAGCCAGTCACCATCGGCACCCCACCCAAAATCGTTACGATTATGGTGGACTTCATCATGATTAAGGGAATGACGGTATAATGCCATCTTCGGCCGAGGCATCCTCAGCCGAACGAAGGCGATGCCCTCTACCTATCACCAAAAAATGAAGTTCCCCACCAAAAATGGCGTGGGAAAAGTCCGAGGTAACCAGGCAATGGCTAGAAGGTGCTACATAATCTCAGTTGAAGCCATAAGGTCGGAAGGGAAAAATAAACGGATTAAGGGAACTAAGGAAGGACCGACAACATCTGAGCATGGCGGTGAGTTGCTAATGGTCTTCCTCAAAGGTGACCCGACCCTAGGAGTCAAGATCGAAGTGGACCTATAATCTGCTGTACAAGAGTAGTATAAGAATTTCCTTACTAAGTACATCCGAGTCTTCGCATGGTCTGATGAACAACTTCCCGGGATCCCCGGGGAGATCATAACGCACAACCTTAATCTCCACCCAACGATGAAGCCTGTCTAGTAATGCAGGAGAAAACACGCCCCAGAGAAACATACGATCATTAAAGAGAAAATCATTAAGGGGAAAGAGATCGGCCTTTTCCATCTGGTCCTTTACCCGACGTGGCTCACCAATGTCGTTCTAGTGCCCAAAGCCTCGAGGAAATGGCGAATGTGCGTGGACATCACCGACCTTAACAAGGCCACTCCGAAGGACTGTTACCCACTGCCAAGCATTGACTAGCTTGTCGACTCAACCTCCAACAATGAGTTTCTCAGTTTCTTGGATGCCTACTCTGGCTACCATTAGATCAGGATGGACCTAGAGGATATTGAGAAGCCCGCCTTCATCACCGACTTCGGTGAACACTGCTACACATGAATGCCGTTTGAGTTGAAGAACGCTGGAGCAACATATTAAAGGCTGATCAACCACATCTTCAAGGGACAACTCAGTTTGAACGTTGAGGCCTACATTGATGACATGCTCGTCAAAATGCCAAATGCCAAGGATCATTTTGCCGACCTAGCCGAGACCTTCGACACCCTCCTGAAGTATAACATGAAGCTCAACCTCGCCAAATGTGCCTTCAGAGTTAGGTCTGAGAAATTGGTAGGTTTTTTGGTAACTCAGCGTGAGATCGAGGCCAACCCTGACAAGGTTTAGGCCATCCTGAACATGCGGCCACCCACCTGCATCAAGGACGTCCAACGCCTTATAGGGCGCATCGCTGCACTCAATCGTTTCCTGTACCGGGTGATCAAACGATGCCTGTCCTTCTTCAAATTGTTAAGAGGGCCTAAAATGGCATCTACTACGTTCAACTGGGATGAGGAATGTTAGAAGGCGGACTTGACCATTTTTCTTTTTGACCGGGACAATGTTAGCGAGCCAGACCGGATAGATGCACGGCTCGATGAAGTCAACCTCCGCCATCTTATCCACTTCGGTCACAACCTAGAGCTCCAGCTCGTGGTGCATGGGCCGCTGTGGCTGTTTGACTGGCGTGGCTATGGGAGATATGGCCAGATCATGCTCTGCCATGGAGGGATCTAACCCAGGCATCTCCTGGTATGTCCAGGCGAAGCAGTCTTTGTATTCGCGCAAGAATTGCGTGTAGTCCTGCCTCTCTACTTCGGTGAGGAGAGCACTGTGGAATGTGGGTTGAGGGGCCTCATCGTTGCCTAGATTGATCTCGACGAGCTCATCGATGGTTGCCTGGCCACCATCCTCTAGCTCGGGAGGAGCAGGCTGAAAGTCGACAAAGTCTTCATCATCAGCGACAGCTTCATACACCCATGGGTCTTCGAAGCCAGTGGTTGAGGGTGCTGGAACTGGAAGGTTGTTGTTGCTGAGTCCGGACAAGGGTTGTGCCAAGCCATCCATGTTGGACTGGCAGCTATCGATCGAAATTTTGGAGGCTTGGTCGGAGTTGCCTGTCGATGCAGACGATGCTTCACAATCTTTATTCTGGAGCCCTTCCTCAGGAGGAAGGTGCAGCACAGTAGGCTCTAGAACTGGTTGGGAGGCCGTGGAGGTTTCCTCGGTCTCCACGTCCTCATGGACGGGCGAGGAAGTCTTGTCGAGTGCTGGAACAAGGGTGCTGGTCTTGGCTAGGAGTGAGATTAGAATCTCCTCTCCCTCATCTCCCGAGCTATCGAACCTAGTGTTGACGACAACTGGGTCAGTGGCTGGTTGGGTTGGTCCCACGACATGGACCGCATGGTAGACACAGAAGTCCAGGTCTTGGTCATAGCCGAGACCTCTAGTGTCTTTCTTGGAGAACGGGGGTTGCCCCTGGACTTGTCAGGGTGTCCAGAGATTCTAGAAATACTTCTACTGTGCAGAGCTCTACCACAAAGGAATGTGCTGCTTGAAGCATATCTCCCGGATGCGAGGTGATAGGTCATCCAGAATTCGGATGGCCTCAGGGGCGTTGTCGGCTCACCTGGACCAGACGAAGTCATCTTTTGGTGGGGTTGGAGGGACCATGTCTCCTTTATGGAAAATGATAGACTTGTCCCTTCTAGCCCTTCTCTTGGATCAGTGTTGCAGCTTATAAGTGACGATAAACGTCATGAGCTGCTCGACCCTATGCTCGCCTGAGGCACACACGAGTTGGATGCAGTTCGGTGGTAGGCATATGCTTTTGTCGATCACTCGGCTAATGAGGTTAGCCTCGAAATTGACTTTGCACCTCTCAGGGCGGCCTGTGATTGACTTGGCGCTAAGGCGCAACCGGTAAAGCTTAGCCTTCTCCTCGTAAATGGAGAAGAGGTCCTCCTCCTCCTCTTCTGAGAGCCAGCCATTACTCTTGCTCTTAATCATGGGAAAAGGGCTGATTCCCTTGAAGTAGAGAGCTGCATCGGCCAGGTTGCATTCTGCTAGAGTGAATGGAGACAGGTCTGCAAAAACTGCACGTTGCTCCCCATCCTTGATGTACATGATGCACTAATGGAGGGTTGAGAGGATGACACAATTTTTGTGGAGCCAGGGCCTACCTAACAACACCTTGTAGGACGTGCTGGAGTTGATGATGTAGAAGGTCACCTTAGAGGCAAAATCATCAAGTACCAAGTCAACATCCACTCGATCGAGGACCTCCTCGGTATTCTGATTGAAACCGGATATCTTGACTACCTGAACCTTCTGGAGGTAGGGGGTCAGATATAAGGTCTTGAAGGTTTTGAGGGGCATGATGTTGACAGCCGCACCGGCATCAACCAGGATCCAGTTTACTTCATGCCCATTGATTTTGCCCTTCATGTAGAGGGGTCGATTATGGCACGGAGGAGAGAGCGGAAAGTCTTTCTCCGTGAAGGTGACAGCGGATGTGAAAGCCTCATACGTGGCGGCTTTCATTTCCCCCGTGTGTGCTTCATAGACTTCTGGCTCTTGAAGTATTTTGATGAGGGTTTCCATCAAGTCTTTACTCCAAGCTATGGCTTCCCAGATCGTGATGCTGGCAGGGAAGTGCTTCATCTGGTGGAGGACCTTCCGGTCAGCTGGAGCCCGAGCAACCCCCAGTGACGGTAGTATGTCAGTTTGGATCTGCTGTGAGCTACCACGCCGCTCCTCGTTAGAGAGTTGCACCGCCTTGCCCTTGTTATTGGGATCGACTTGACTCTGGACACCCGCAGACTCTTGGAAGAGAGAGGCCAACAACGGCTCTTCCGAGGGAGGCTGAAGGGCTGGCCCCTCCTTGCTAGATGGCCCTGCTTGCTCTGCAAGACAGGTCAAAACTGGTGCTGGAACTGGAATGCTGGCGACAATCTCCTCGGCGCCAGCCGGGTAGGAGATGCTAGGTTGCCCCCGGATCTCCACTGACAGGATCAGGGTAGGTCGTTCTCCTCGGAGGAGGATGAACCGCTCGAGGTCGAAGGGAGATGGACGAAGTGATGGCTTAAGGACTCTTCCATGGCCTCTACCACATCCACGATCGTGACCTCGGCCACGGCCAGTGTGTTCTGGAGTTGGTTGTAGCCTGAGTGGAGCCGCAGCCCTTTGTCTGGTTCTGGAAGCCACTGGCTCGCCTCACCCGGAGGCATTGATGTTATCTGGAGGTGGAATAGCCACCATGTTGCAGGTGCAGCCGTGAACCATCTATTCCAACTGTTCCACCATGATCTCTTTGTCCGTATAGAACAAGGAGAGTTGTTCTGAAATGCAAAGGGTTTCACCCTCTTTGACTTTTTGGATCATTTCTTGGACCTAGTCTCTGAGGCGAGCATGCTTCTGCATGTCTTCCCATGGGATGTAATTATCGAGTGGGATAGGCCTGGTAGGGCGGAGAGGAATGTATTCTTCCAAGTTGTCGATGAGCCGCTGCAGCCTCTAGAGAGGTGTTAGCTCTGCTGGGGATTGCAAGGCAGCTGCTTGTTCGACTTTTTTCTTGAGCCGCCTCCTCCACGGAAGCATCCTCAGGGGGTGAGGATGGAAGCTTGCAGCCTAGGGGAAACGCCCTCGTGTAGAGGCTGCAGCGGGTGAGGATGGTGGGTCGTCTGAGGGACCTGAGACCTGGGAGCAAGTTGAGGCAAAGACGGCCTTGAGTAAGTGTCACTCCGACCCCTTTGTCCTTGTTTGGTTTAGACAGGATGGTTGGCTAATTCTATTTTGCTGGATTTGTTTATATTTTGTAGCTCCACTAGCGGCTGGTGTGGAGGTGACTTTCTCGCCCCGTCGGGAGGTGGACTGTCCACATGAGGAGGGAGCCAGAGGGGAGGTTGACATGGAGGAGCTTATGCGCCTGATGAGTGAACCCCCTCTTAACATGGAGGACTTCCCTGACTTTGAGTCATGGGAAGCTATGGGAGGAGCCCATGCAGGTAAGAGCCTCTAACCTTGGGCGTTTCCCGCGACTTTGGTTTGCTTCTGGCTATTTATCATGACCATCTAGATTATGCAGGGGAGGCAGAGGCGTCAGGGACCGGGGCCCCTGCTAGAGCACAGGGTGAAGTGCCTGGTTAGGTCGGCGAGCCAGGGCCCACGATGGCCAGTAGTTGTCAAGGTAAGTGCCCAACTGCCATTGAGGGGATCTTCCCGTTGTTGTTGAACTCCTTTTTTACAAGCCAGAATTATTGACTTGATTTGAGTTGCTGGTTTAGTAGGTGAGGATGCGGCGGCCACCCTGGAGATGATCTAGGAATTGGCGGATGCCGGCCCGTCAGTGGCCCTGCCATCCTTTGAGGATGAGTCTGGACCAGTGACCTCCGTGCCCCCACCCACTATTGAGGACACGCTAGGTAGGCTACCGGAGCTACTGACAAAGCTGTCTCTCCCACCTTTGTCGATCGTGGTGTCGGCTTGCACGGTGGGGCTGGTGGAGTCTTCCAGTATGGGGCCATCAGGTATGTAATTAAGCACTTGATTCTTTTAGGGCGGATTACTTTTCTTTGCCCACCCATACTGAGTTTTGACTGGGATCGATTACAGGTACCTCTTCCCCTCTGGAGGAGGGAGAGCTTCCTCGGGACATGCCCCAGGTATCAGGAGACGAGCCTCCCATCATAGCTGCTACTGGGGGCGACGAGGAGTTCGTCGACATTGAGGGGGTTTCCGAAGGGGACACCCCAGCTGATGAGCTTCTTGCCTAGCACCTTTGACTTGGGAGCTATCTTCATGCGAGGTTGGGCTTGATAGTGGTCTAACTTAGCTTCTCGATGCACAGGTGCCTCTGATTTGCCCGCGGCCGGGGGTTGACCAGCGACCTCGTCTGGTTCTTCAAGCAGTGGTAGTGCAACAATGGAGACCGACAAGAGCTCAAGCTTGAGCTCTTCTTCCTTTGAGGCCTCTTCTATCGGGGACGCCGAGATGGAGGCGGTGTTGGAAGGTATATACAACTTCTTCTTTCCTCCTCATTGGCTTTGGTTTAGAGTTTATGGCAGAGTGTTGACATCTTGTGTTATGTCCAGGACTGGAGTCTGAGGAGGAGCACGTGCCGGCTCTCGTCGAGGAGGGTCAGGGAGAGCCCTTCATCTCCCCCATGGCCACTGGGGATGGCCAGATTACAGGGGAGTCTCTACCCTCTTTGACTCCAGCAGGGGATACTACTGAGGTGGAGGCGAGGTTACCCTCACTGGCCCCGAGCAGGGATGTTACAGGCGCGGCAGGAGCCACACCAGGTGAGAGTTAGGACCTTTCTTAGGTTTTTCACCTTGTCTTGTCATAGGGAAGCCCTAAACATTGTTGATCTATTTTTTGTTTGGTGGGGTTGCGCAGGTTCTTCCGGTGTGCTAGCTGAGATGGGTCACTCCTCCGTAGAGCTAGGGATCGAGTGGCCTACGTCTATTTCAACACCGGAGCCACTGCTGGATGCCAGCATGGGTGCGGCCTTGCTCCAGCGAGCCCAAGGCTACATAGGAGGTGATCCCCTGCCTTCTCCAGAGGAGCTTTGGCAGCTGTTGAGGGACTACACGCAAGGCTACCATGGCCTTGGATTCCCTCACGAGCTCTGGATGTCTGGCTTGGCCGGCATCTGGGTAGAGTACCTACGGCTCCTGGTGGCTTAGGAGGAGAGGCTCGACGGCTACCAGTTGTCCGGGAGGTTCGGGAGCAGAGGGCTTGGCTAGCGTTGGTGGCTGCCGAGCAGAGGAGGTGTGCAAATGCGGCTGTGTCACTTGCTCGGGACCGTGCCGTGTTGCTGAGCGAGGCATAGGGCAAGGTGGAGGCCTTGGAAAAGGCCCTGGAGGAGCAGCGACGAGACATGGAGCTCGCTAGGGCCGAGTGGCGGACTGCCATGATAGGGGTCGAGGCGAGCATGCAGCTTGCATTGACCTTGGAGGTGGAGTTGGCTGCTACGGAGTCTCGCCTAGCGATGCTTGAGGGGAGAGAGGCTGGGCTGTGATTGTATCACATCTTCCCCTCTTTTTTGTTATCCGGACTGTACATCTTTTGTTACCCCAAGGGAATGTCTTGGGCTCCCTTTTACAGAGTATTAATGACAAATTCTAAATTTTGATGTTGTTATTTGCTGAGTTGTTCCACTTCTTATTCCATGGAACAGTGTTGGATGCAAGGACTATTAGTTTAGGTGCGCCGGATTCAGAGGGGGCGTGAATGAATCCTTCTTGAAAAACCTTGACCAATTAAAAATATATCTAACTATCAAGGATGCAGAATTAAAACGAACTAATCAGACCCAATGAAAACCTGTTGAGAAATAGTGGGTCAGCAGTTGTCTGGGTAAATGGCTAGAACAACATGGGAACTCCCAATGTTGAACAGGTGGAGAGTTGACGATTTAAAGCATACTGAACATCTTAGACAACTATAGAGCTGACTTCTAACCCAGTCAACAGAAATCAAAAGGCTGATGTGCACAAGACTTGCTAGCTGAATGTGAAGAACAAGTTGAACGGCCTAAACATTCATCTAGCGAAAAATAAGTAAGACAATCAAACCACAGTGCACAAGGAACTTTTAGGTGGTTCGGTCCTCCAGACCTACGTCCACCCCACACTCTTTGTGGCTATATGATATCCGGGGTCGATTGACAACAGTTCCTCAAGATGCCGTCGGGACTATTTATTTTTAGGCACTGGCTGCGCACTCTAGCCCCCTGGTGAACAATAGAAGAGAGTGCAAGGACGAGTAGGTGGAGAAGTACGTCCACCCAATTAGCCAAGCAAATGTGGTTCGTCCGTTGTTGAAACCCGAGCTAAGGGACTGGGCGTTGTCCATCCGTCCCAGCGTGCTGGCATTCAGAAAGGGGGAGGCATTGCTACTGGAGTTGTATTACCCCTTCCGCTTTGGTTGAAATTTTGCCTATGACCAGCATATTCCCATGTACAGTGCCCCCAGTTCGACATGGTGACGTGGACTCTTCGGGGATGCTTGGTCGCGGAGAACGCCAGAGTCTGGTGGGACTTCTTCCACCGAGCAGACGCCACCACGTTCAGAGTGCCAGCCCATGGTCGCGTCCCTTGGGTAACACCTGAGTATGTAAAATGGTGGAATGCCCGCACGGCCTTTTATCGGTCACACAAGACCAACTGTTGGGATGGGGTGGAGAGAAGGTTCCTGAACTAGCAACCCGTGCCCATCCTCGACACTGATCCGGAGCACCTCCTGTGCTTGTGGCATGGCAAGAGCAAGGATGTGGCCGACTACATGGTCGCTCGCATGGCGGCCCGAGAGGGCAAATCGGCGCCGTAGGCCAAGCTGCCTCTGGTGGCAAAGGATGTCTTTAAGAAGACCCTGTGAGACCTCTGCCGCATCGGAGCTGACCGCCTAGAGTTGATTAATTATCCACTGCCGGTAGAGGAAGAGGGCACCCCTGCAACCTGCTAGCGGGCTGAGAAGGACTCGATCTGCTCCTACCGCACATTCGTGAGGAAGGAGGAGTAGAAGCCACAGAACTACAAAGACACCACTAGGTTCTATGTCCTTCTGTGAGTGCACGGGCTGATAGTTGAAGCTCGGTTGTTGGTTGTCCTTGGCCAGCGTCTACATGTTGCCTACTATTATGCTGAAGGATGGGGGATGGACCACCTCAACTTGTTTTGCCATCTGTCTGCCAGAAAGCATGCGGACTTAGCCACCCTTGCCGATCGATGCCAGACAATCGGGGATGTGTGCTGGCTGGTCCGAGAGGCTGCTTGCCGCGACAAGGAGCAGTCCCTCAATTATTGGCCGATATCACTGCGCCTCTACACCGGCCCACATGGTATTTGACATTTCTTTTCCTTTGTGTTCATGGCTGCCTCTTTTAGAGTGCTGGATGCTAATTAATCCTTTACTTTTCCTATCCTTCCTCTTCACAGACCATCCAGACTACACACAGATGGTGACTTATCGTAACCTCCTCCGACAGGCAGAAAAGCTGGCATATTTTGAGGCGGCGCCACCGGCTCCAACTATAACTCCCTTGCCTCCGCTTGCAAAGAGGTCTCGGGCACGATCGCCCGTGAAGAAGTCCCTGGACGAGGCAAAGGCTACAGGGCGGCAGGAGGCTAAGCGTCGAAAGACGGCGGCCGCCAAGGCTACAGAGACCGTTCCCCCGCCACCTCCGATCCTGTCCTTTGAGGAATTCGAGGCTGGTCGGATTGAACCGAGCCAACCCTCGGGTGAGACACCTCTGTCAAGAGCATCTTCCAGGTGGAGCTTTATTTCTGTGTCAGAACGGGTTGCTTACACCCTGATGCCTTTACTTTTTGTCCATCAGCTAGGGAGGAACCGATGCCCTCACCGACCCTCGACATAGGTGAGGCCTGGGTCGGGTCGGAGCCGCCATCCACTCCTACTCCCTCACCCAAGGCCACCGAAGGATCTCCAAAGGGGTCACTCGTAGAGAGGGCATTGGCCGCCGCTAAAATAGCTGGACGGAAGGACGTTGAGCAGAGAAGGGTGGAAGCTATTCGGATCGCTTCAGCTTCCCCTCCGCCTTCAGTCCCTTCTTTCACGCAATTTGCCGCCGCCCGGACTGAACCAGGTCATCCCGCAGGTGAGGTTCCGAGGACACCGATATTTTCCAAAACTTAGTCTCCTCCCAGGGTAAGATCTTCATGCATGCATAACACACGCGTTTCTTCCTTTTAGCCGGTGCGGAGGAGACCGTGATTCCTGAGGCTGCAGCTCTTGCTGAGGAGGCCAGCCACGAGCCGCCTCCTGTCGTAGACATCGGGGAGGGTAACCATCTCTGCCACCCTAGATACCTTCCTTGATCTTTCGGGGACTCTCCGGTCCAACTCGGTCCAAATCTTATTTTGTTTGGTAGGCCCTGGCATGGCCACTGAACCGAAGGTAGGCCTGAGAATTTGCCCAGGGGGGCGCATCTACATGAGGAGGAGGACAAGGTCCGGGACCTCTCCATTGCCAAGCCCGCATGAGGAAGCGTCGGCTATTGACCCCGCGAGGGAGACTCCTATGCAGGTGAGGGAAGTGCCCGCCTGGACCGCATCCTCGTCAGGCGAGAAGGTGGATTATGACTATTCCTCCGATGATTTCGGGGGAAGGCTTGCCCGAGGAGTCTGGACCTCCTGAGCCGCCCCCTGCAAGTGTGAGTCCATTCGCTTAGGGCTTCCCCACGTAACCATCCACTAATCTTGTGTCTGCTGCTTGTTAACTTTCAGGAGCTGCCACCACTAGAGGTTGCAGAGGTCACCGTGGTTGCAGAAACTTTCGGTACCCCTGGGCCAATGGGCGAGCCTCTAGAGGAGGGGGAGATCGCGCTTGAGGGTAGCATAGTCCCGGTGGCCGCGGTGAGCATGGGGACCTTTCAGCTCTCCCTTCCCCTTATTACGACTTCTAGGCAATTCGCTTCAGGCGATGGGTGACTAACCCTGTCTTGTATATTCAGGAGGAGGCAGAGCCCTCGGAAGCGTGCACCGCCGGAGCTCGCAGGGCCATCCCCAAGTAGAGGGAGCTTCTCAGTCCTGTGGGAGCAGACAGGCTGAGATCGCTCTGGGGGCCGGAGGTGGAGCCACTGGTGTCGCTCCTGCAGTCAGGGGCCAGCCTAGAGCTGACGGTTCCCCTTCTGCCTCTTCCGACGCTCTCGACACTGGAGGAGACCCAGCTATAAGTTACGGAGGTTCACTGTTTCTATGGGATTGAAGGTGATTGAACAGGAACGAGTTAGCTTAACCAAGATCGGGAGCTGAGTATGGTTAATCTGGAGTAACTCCAACTTAACTATTTTTTTGACCCGATTAAACTAATCCTGCTATCAAATCAAGTTGAGAGTTAACTCTAGGTTAACCCAGGGCTAACCCTCTACCCAATCGGGGCCAAGGGAAAAAGAGAGAAATGGAGAAGATGGAGAGCAAAAGGCAAACGAACTCACACTAAAAACGACTGACAGTATTGTTCAGCATTCAAAATAGGGTTGAATTCTTAGAGAAGACAAAAACAAAACATACCCATGCTAACTGATGACAAACTTCCAAAAGGAGTTCGTCTGCAAATATAGAAATACCATCCTCGGATCCTCCAAACAAACATCTAATAAAAGAAACCCAACACTTTGCCACCAACATTCTTTCTCCTGGCTTCCTCGTGGTCCATGATGCCCGCAGAGGTGGTCAGCACAATGTAGCCGAACTGCAAGTTTTGATGACCAAAGGATTCTAGTTAGACTCAAGTCCAGCTCACTGCCGATGTTCCATTCAATATGAAGTACTTTAGAGGCGTTTGATGTGCCATATTAGGCTACAATACTATTAGGAATTGATCTCTGAAGACGTCGATGTTCAAAGAAAAGTACTGGATAGGTACTTATCTATATGTATCAGTTGTGAATTGTGACTAACCTGACGTGAGGGGAGCAATCTCGCCGTCCAGGGTTCAATATCTTTGACGCCAACATCAAATCTAGGACTAATTACACCACATTTGTTGAGTCTACCGTTCAGTTCCACCACAATTTTACCAGCTCTGTGATCATCCACATATTCAAACTCACCAATGTAACCTGTAAAACAAGAGGAATGAGAAGCAGTAAGAAACATTGACCACAAAAAAAGGGAAAACATACAGCAAGTGAGTTGCACTAACCATGCTTCTGCATGACCAGAAGGAACTTAATGATCACTTTTGAGGATGGCCTAATCAGAACTTGCCGCTTCCCCCTCTTCTCAGCATTGTACATGCTCTTAAGAGCATCATTCAATACGCTGACTCTCACCATTCTCAAAAAGCCTGCAAGGGCAATGACAATGCACAACATGACAATCTGTCTCAAGGCATCAACATTAGAAAATGAGGAGAACTGTTGCAATTTGTTCGAGGCCAACTTCAAAATATACTTTGACAGGCACGGAGAATTGCTCTATCCGTTAATATTGCCAATCTTCAATGCAAAGTGCACCATAATAGATGATGGCTTTGCTCTGCTAACTGGCTTCTAGGTGGGCCTATAAAGAAATCATAAGCTGAAGAAACAATTTCCTTCATAGAAATTAAGAAACCCATCCAAAAAACACGCTTGAACATAGAATAAAGAAGGCACAAGCTGTGACACTGTGATGATAGATGGTTTCTCAGCTAGCAAACAACAATGGCAGACCATCTGAGATTTTCTCAAGACATCAACCATTAAAGAATGACATAATCTGTAGCAATTTGTTCGAGGCCAACTTCAAAAACAAACTTTGACAGGCACGGAGAATTGCTTTAGCAATTAATGTTGCCAATCTTCAATGCAAAGCGCACCATAACAGATGGTATCTTTGCTCTGCTAACTGGCTTATGAAAATAATGATATGCTGAAGAAAGAAATTTCCCCCCTCAAAATAAACAATATAGCAAACAAAAAGCCACTCTATAATACAAATAAAAATGGATGGCGTGTCCTCGCTAGCAAACAACAATCACAGCACAATGAGACAAAATTTTCTTAAGGCATCAACAATTAAAGAAAGAGACAAGTTGTAACAATTTGTTAAGATGCCATCTTCAAAATAAACTTTGACACGCATGGATAATTGCTTTATCCATTTATATTGCCATATAAACAAAAAAAGGACTTACAATTAACCCAAAAAATTCAAAAGGCTGATTATATTCAGGAAGAATTTTGTCAGTTCAAAAACGTATGATTTGGAATCAGACAGTTAGCTCTTCCACTTATGCAGTCTGTCATTATAACCAAATTGTAGCAGTATGCCAGAACTAGCTGCACATTATTCACAAAGGGGTGAATACTAATGATCCTGTGCTTACTTCTGTCGGGGCAACCAAAGAGTTTTATAGAAAGTAGAAACTGCTCTACCATAGCCAGTGGCACGGGATGAATGGCAACACTGGCAGCTCGAGGTAAGGCTTAAGCTCATTAGTATGCGGCTATCCCATGGTGGATCATACAATACTTACCAACACGCTCATAGACAAAAAAATGACATTTCTTGGGCTCAGGTATCCTTATGGACGTGAAAGTCTGTTCAACCTGTAGCAATTTGTTCGAAGCCATCTTCAAAATAAACTTTGAGAGGCACGGAGAATTGCACAATATGTTAATATTGCCAACCAACAACACAAAGTGCACCACCATAGAACGTACATTTGTTCTGCAAGTTGGCTTCACGAATCAGGAGAACCAACAAACTATAAGACATGCTTTTGGCCTTTTCAACTACCATCATCATCATTGAGCCCTCAATTCTCCAGTCTAGGATAAACTTGTGCTTTTACAATAAACAGATTAAAGAGGGAAAAAGCAAGACTAATGTGGTAGCCAAGAAAAAGGGTCAAAAGAAAACTCAACTCAACTTTACTGGTTCGCATTCATTAGTAGACTTGAAAGAGTACCCGGGTTGGAGATTATTGTGACAGGTGTATCTGGAAGTAGATCGGATGGATATGACGGATCGGTGAAGGCACGCTATATTACCTTAACGCCCCTTCCCTGATCAGTTATGTTATATGATGGGGCAGAGCTGATCTGTTATGTTATGTAACGGGGCAGAACTGATCCGTTATGCTCTCTGCTATGCTAAGAGTAGTGAGTCATGTTCTAATGCATTCTCCGCTATGTTTAAGTTATTTTATGAATTAAAAATATATCTTTATGTCCCAGTAGAGTTACTTTCTCTTTCCTCGTGATGGAGCCACTAGTCGTAGCCCAGCGACCTTAGTGTCAAGTAATAATATTTCATTAATCAGGTTTGCTATAGTAGCAGAAATAAATTTACTTTTTAATTAATAGTTTCAGTTTAACAATTATACCAGAGTCCAGTCCAAAAGAAAGGCAAGTACAGTCGATAAAAAAGAATGACGTACACTGAGGTCGGGGGAAGCCCGACGCAAGTACTGCTGGCAACTACGAACACGCCACACCAAGAACTGCGGAAGCAGAATGACCCACCTGAAAAGTAGGGGTGAGCCTCGTGTCACTGGCTCAGTAGGGGTCACGCGGATCCCCACTAAAAAATAACGCAGTAACACAGAACAATAGCTAAAATAGCACTAGTAGTAAAGAAGGAAAAACTAAACTACAAAGCTGAAAACAGAAGGAGTAGGATAGCTAGAAGAAAAGGGGAAAGAAGCCGTATTGAGCAGACACGGCTGCCGAACTAACCTCGGCTCCTTGAGCTACTCCAGGTGGCAATAGAAGGGCAAACTCTGAACTGATGAAGTCAGGAGTCACCAATCCGTCGTCGAGACACCAGGCAAGCGAAGGCCTACAAGAAAGAGGCAAAAGCCCTAGAAAAACCTATACAGACAAGATAGACCCTAAGGTATACATGACTCGATTGCCATGCACGCTCTTCTAGAAATGGCCACACACACACATGACTAGAACGTTGTGCACACAACACAATACTGACCTCGGGCAAGACTACGAGAGGGCTAACTAGGGAAGGTCACGACGTGCACGAAATGCGAGAGTCACGTGTCATGTGACGGAAGTACCTCCTCACTAAAAGAACAGCCAACTGCGTCCACTGACGTCTTATGCTCCACCTCGAGTGTCCATCTACGATGCCGAAAACATGACAGAGACTAAGATAGTATCTGAACAGAACCAGGAACTACAGTAATGACTGACTAGTCAGGGTCACGCCCATCGGCGTTCGTCCAAACGCCCCTGACCACGTGTGCACACACAAGCTCAATGCCATGAGCCAGACCTCTAGCTAGCTTTCTCTCCCAGCGGACGCTACTGCCAAGCAAGGGAGCCCACGAAAACCAGCTTAAAAATCGTGTCTCGGGAACTGCCACACCACCACTCCCAGGTGGGCTGACATGCCGAAACGTGTCATCAGGCTACGACTAGTGGAGGCTCACTAGACATAGACTCCAAAATACAAGTGCTGGAGTACAGACAGGCTAAATAAGCACTGCCACACGTACTACAAAGCACTAAGGCAGCACAACAACTGCCAACAGACTTAGGACAAAGTAACTAGACCTACTAACGCATGATCCTTGAGTCTCGCGACTCGAAGGCAAGATCGTCGCTCAACGGCGGAGACACGCCGCTAATCAGTCTAATCCTAATCCAGAGAAAATGACACCACCGAAGGAAACGACTCACAAAGCATGATGCAATACATAAACACTCTTGGCTACTTTGTAACATGGCCATAACCCTCATAGGACGTCAGGAGACATCCACAGGACAACGGGCGAACCACGAGGTCAAGCCAAGACAATCAAAAACTGAAATGCCAGTAACTACTCTCTGGGCATATGTGATTCATCACTCGGCCGCTAAGCAACACAAGCAGTCAAGAAAGAGGCCGCTATGCACTCAGAGGCAAGAACACTGGCGATCTTACATTGGGCTACGAGGTGACTGTGGCGGTCAAGATAAGGCCACTACACTAAGTCAACCCTCAAGCCAACCTACTCAGTCAAACCACCAAGCAGTCTAAGATAGACCCGCCACATGAACACTAGCAGTCCAAGCAAGAACTGCTAGAGACACTGCCTTAACAGACCTAAACGTTTGACATAAGTCAAACAGGACTCATACACAGACAGACGGACCCGTGACAGGCCATCAAGAGCAACGGTCACAACAACGGACAAAACCCACTGCACGGTCACCAAGGAGTCGCTCAGGGGAACTAAATGGTCTATAGGAGGACCGCCCAGAGGAACAGAACAGTCTGGGAGAGGCTGCTCAAACAAACTGACCTACTACAGTAGCTCAGTCAAACCGGTCAGAATAGTCTGAGCAGGACCGCCCAAGGCATAGAGCGGTCAAGGATGAACCGCTCTACAAATCGCCCCAGGCCACGGGACAGACTATCGACTGACAATCCAGAAGGCCAGAGGGAACGGAATGGCCAGCCATGGGTCGCTCAATGCATGAGGGGAAACAGAACTGCTAGCCTCCAGTCATTCAAGGGGACTGCACGGTCCATCCCTGGCCGTGCCAGTCACGGGGTGGTCTATCACACGACCACGTAGGTGCCCACTGACCCAAGACTAAATGGTCAGTATCTCGACCGTGCAATGCCCTACACGGCTACTGTTAAACCGTGTAGGCGTCACGACGGGGAAAACGTAGGATCGACCCGATCATGGCCTTTCCACACCCCGTTCGTTCTGAAACGAAGGGGATACAAGCACATCGACAATACCGACCTTCCACACTCTGGAAGGGATTGAAACGACGCTTAAATGGAGAGAAACGAGCGATTCTTCCGAATTGACCCAAATGGGGTTTCCAGGCTTCCCGGCCTCCTACCGGTCTTGAATGACCACCATTCGACAAGAAATCAGTGTTAATGGAACGCTGACGTTCCAGGGAGTCGTTTGACACCAGCTGATCTAAAAATCGTCGCCATTTTTCGGCAAACCCTACGAACTCCCAAAAACTACATTTTACCTAAACGAGCCCAAACCCGCTCGTTCTAGCACCATTCGACGTGAAACCACAAGGGAACGTGTAGGAGAAGTAGCTGATCCATCTCACTACCTCCACCAAAGAAACCGTGCGCTGAAGTGACTAAACCACGTCGAAAACCACCGAATCAACGAACTGCGCCAGCTTTGAATCCACCGAGGGATCGCATCGCGCCACGCCCCATCCGTCACTCTATCCCACTCTAGGTTCACTCCATCGCGTCCCTGCCTCGGCCAACTATCCAACGGTTTACACCCCGGGTCGAACGGGCCAGAGAGGAGAGAGAATGAGAGAGAGAAAGAGAGGTTGAGAATGAGGGAGGAGAGAGGGTGGTGAGACAATTAAATGACCAAAGTCATATTTTGATGACCCATAATATTTGTCATCATCAAAACTTCAGAACCACAGGGGATGCAACAGGAGAGCCGTCCAAGGAGCTTAGAGGTCCATGAAACCCCAGGTGCCCTCTCCCATGAGGACTATGCTACTAGTTTGAATGGGGAAAATCCATGGCGTGAAAGGAAACATGGAGAAGATGGATAGAGGGAGAGACGCGAATGCAAAGCATGAGCATATCTCAAAATCCTTCTTTTATTCCTTACGAAGAGAAGTATAGAGGTTCATGCATCAAACAAAGGAAACAAAGGTGGAAGGAAGAAAGGGGGGAGTACACAATGGGGAGGGGACAGAGCATTGGCTCTTCCCCTCCTAAACCTCACACCCTCTCTCTCTCTTCTTCTCTCTTCACACAGACGGCAGTGGGTGGATGTGTAGGCTCTCTTCTTCTCCTTCTCTTCGCACGGGCGGCGGTGGTCGGAGCGGTAGGCTCTCCTGCTCTCTTCTTCTCTTCTTCTCTTCTTCCTCGTTCTGCCTATCTGCAGAGCCAGCCCGCTAGAGAGCTTCTCTATGTCTGTCTCCCTTCTCTTCACAGCGTGGAGGGGGGGTTTTATAACCATCGTGGTGGGAGCGTCGATGGCGGGACGGGCTTTAATGGGGGTTGGCCACATCCTGTACCGATCTGGAGGGGGTAGCTAGCGTGGCTCTCTCCCTGGGTGACACCTCAGCTAGCCTTGAGCTAGCTCTGCTACAAGCCAAAGAGAATAGGGCATGGCATTAGATTTGATCTACCGGCTACACCAGACAAAGAACACACCAAAGCGTGCAATTGGAAGGCTGGACCGCGTGCCGCTGGAAGGCTGTAAAACCGTGCTGTTGGGGAGCTTAGCAGGTGTGCCGCTGAGCGGGCCTGTGAGCGTGCCGCTGAGGAGGGCAGCCTAGGCATGTCGCGAGACAGCTTGCAGGGCGTGTCGCTGAAGCTGATGCGGGACGGACCACGGTGGTACTCGACTCCAAGTTGAAGACCGGCCTTGGACTCTAGCAAGCTCGTGTTGTCCCTTAATGAGGGAAGCGTCGGACGTGTGCAATTGAGAAATTGGCCATGAGCTAGGGTGGTCAACTCTTAACTACGTGCCCGATGTCGATTCCCATCAACTCTCCCCGGGTGGGAAGAACTCGACCCCGTCGAGTATGGGGTGCAGCTGCTCGCATGTCATTCCGACGGATCCGTTACCTCACCAAAAAGTGTGGAGTACGCTCCACTCCTAGAGATCAACACCTGCTCATCCCATATACATTCTATATGCTACGTTGTGGGGGAATAAGGCTAGTGGTGGACACTCCGAGGTGGGGTCACTCTCAAAGAAAGGAGACGGCTCAATGACTCACTAGGAATCACCGTTGTATCCCATTGGTGACTAGATCCGGTACACTAAAAGAAAAGCTGAACCCGTATATCTCTAGCAAGTCCACAACATACGCATGAGATCCAACTTGCCTCATACTCGAGAGGGACAAACGGCACGAGCTTACGATAGACTCGACTCGACGACGTATATAGACTCCTGACAAACTGGACAAAACACACGGATGCACACATGACCCTAAATAAACCTACGGTTAGTCCGACCCATACATATGCAATGGTGGACCAGGACATCCAAACGTGTGACTATCATGCACTTGACGTAACCTGAGGTTGACGTCATGAGGAACTCCTAGACATCCAAGTGTGTACCAATCATGCATTGGATTCCTATGGGACTTGGGTGTGGGAGGTTCAGGAAGTTCCGGTGGTTTAGGTGGGTCGGGAGAACCAAAGTCACCTTTGTCATCACCCGTACGAATGCATCTCTAGCCAATGAATGGGCATAGGTGGACCGGCCTGTGGGGAAGGGGTGTGGTAGGGGACTTCCTTAATGTAATGGAATGGAGGTTGTGGGTAAAGAGGCCCAGTAAGGAAGGGATCGAAGGGGTCAAAGATTGTGTGACCCCTTGATATAGATTCCCTAATCTCGAGGAAGGGATCGAAGGGATCAAAGAATGTGTGACCCCTAGATATGGATTCCCTCATCTCATGGTCCCATGTGTAGAATTCTAGAAAGTGTTGATGCTCACCTTCATGCATTGTAGTAGGTGGGATGGTGGTCATGGGTATGAGGTATGGTTCCTCACTCGGGATAAGGGATAAAGTTTGACTCAACCGGCATGGTGAGGAACGAAAGGACCTCCATGGTGACATGACCCACGGTGTACACAGAGGTAATGGACCCCAACGCGGGTTGCGTAAAGCTATGACTTGTGGGCTGGTCAAAGCCTGGGGCCAATAAGTGCGTCAACTATAACTGTCGGTCTAACCCCTTAAGAAGGTCGTCTAATGTATCAACTTGGTGACTAGACCAGAAAGTTGTGTGGAATCAGTTGATGGGCACTAGAGGTAGTGCATGGTCCATGGATGGGTAGCGAGATGGGGCAGGGACTAAGCCTGTCATAAGCCAGCTAAGAAGTAGCTCGACTATGAGTACCTTGCTCGTTAGAAACACAGGTAGCTCTGGTTGAGGTGATTCCAAATAAGTTTTGGAAGGTAAGGCTTCTCCGGCCCTTATTTCCCCTAGGGCTCGTGATGTCCGAGTGGGACACTGTCCGACAAAGTGGCCAAACCCTTGGCGGTGATAACACTATGTTCGTGACCCACTAGGCTCCCTAATAAGTGGGTCCTCATCGTTAGCCTCCTGACGGAAAGGGGGTGTAGGCAACAGGGGAGGAGGGGCTCGCACCGGTGGGGGAAGAGGATCCTCCACGATAGGGAGAGGACATTTGGATGCCATTGTAGATGGTACCGAATGGATGTTACCAACCATGACCTCCTTGGGTTCGGGCATGAGTTTATCCTGTCTCGGAGGTGGGCAAGGGGAAATCAGGGACTTGATATAAGCACATCTCCTATCCACCAGATACGATAACATTTGCACGGGTTCGACAAGGGTGGGGTTTGGAGTGGGGGCCTCATGGTGGAGTTGCTCATACTCAACCGGCCTAGGCTTGGGTCGAGGCTCATATGGGGTCTGTGGGGCCAAGGGATGTGTTGCCCTGGCCAAGTGTGGTTGGGAGTACTAGACCATACATAGAATACAGGAGTGTGTGATGGCAGAGATTTTGAAATTGGCTGGAACTGGCTTGTGCTGGGATTGTGGCTGGAATGCCGCATGAAGGCTGGCATCGGCAGGAGACTGGAGAGAGTGATGCGGAGGATGACCGGGAGATGCCAAGCCACTGGCTCGAAAATGTGAGTTGGTTATCGATCGATACGGGAAGCTCCCGCGGTCTACTGGAGAGTAGGTGAAGACCACCTTGACTGGTGGGGGAGAGAAGTTTTTCCGTTATCGGCCCCAGCGCCCTTTCGCATTTTCACCGGAGCCGACCCCCTTTAGCTTTTTTCGACGCGCCCTCACGGGTTTTTATGTCGAGGGATTTCCCAATTTTTCCCGAGACGCCCTTGCGGGTTTCCACGTCAACCGGGTTGTTGGCCTTTTTGGCCCCAGCCGGAGGGGAACGACTGCGTTCACCAGGGCATCTCTATTTTTAGCCCCATTTTGTTGTTGTTTTGCTATATTTTTTTTTATTTTTTATTTTTGTTTACTTACCTGGGAGCTTGGTGGCTGAGCTGTGGTTGATGTAGTGGTGCCCCCGCTTTGGTCACTATGAGGATGAAATCAGGAGGCTGGCTTCTGAGGGCGTCTGACGACGACTCTGGGAGGGGTCCAGCTGGCCCCCTGGCTTGGCTAGAGAGAGTGACTGGTTTGGTCTTCTTAGAGAGAAGACCAATCCCGATGGCTGGGACTGGGAGCGTACGCCTTATCTGGTGTGACGTGGGAATTCATGCTCTGGCGTATGGTACGGCTTCATGTGCTTGCCAGTGAGAGGCGGGAAGGGCTTGTGGCCCTTGTGGTCTATGACTGTGTTGGCCTCACCCTCATAGGCATCGCAGATGATGTACGGACCATGCCAATTCGGTTGAATCTTGCCACTGGAACGGCCTGCCATGACTTCTCTTTCCTTAATCATGACTAGGTCGCCTTGCTTGAAAGCTCATCGCTTGACGACCTTGTCGTAGGCTCGCGCCATGCGGGCCTGATATACTTGTAAGTGTTTGTAGGCTTCAAGTCGTTTGCCTTCCAGATCGGCAAGCTCTTCTAGCCTTCTCTAGTATTCATTTTCATCAGAGCCGGCCAAGCTGGTATGCAGTGCTACGCGGTAAGATGCTAGCTAGATTTCGATAGGGATGACAACTTTCGCCCCGTAGATGAGGGAGAATGGCGAGTATCCCGTGGGGGTTTTGTAGACCATCCGATAAGTCCATAATACTTCGGAGACCTTTTTACCCTAGTCATGTTTCCAGTGGCTAACGATCTTAGCCAAGAGTTTGCAGAGAGTTTTATTGAAGGCTTCGGCCAAGCCATTGGCTTGTGGGTTGTAGACCGAAGAAGTCCTCCAGTCGATGTGGAACTTGGCCGCCAACTGGTATATGGCCTTGTTCTTGAATGGCATCCCGTTGTCAGAGACTATGTGACTTGGTGCACCGAAACGGTAGATAATGTTGTGTCGGATGATCCTGGCGACCACCTCGCCAGTGGCTTCCCATAGGGGAAGGGCTTCTACCCAATGGGAGAAGTAGTCTATAGCGGCCAGAATGTACTTGTGGCCTTTGGAAGATGGCAGGAAAGGCCTCGCGATGTCCATACCCCACTCAGTGAATGACCAGGCAGGGGCTATGGGACGCAGTAGGTTAGGAGGCCTTCTGGGTACTGGGCCGAAGGCTTGGCATTGACGGCATGTACGAGCGTACTGAACACAATCTGCGTACATGGTAGGTCAATAGAAGCCTTTCAATTTGATGTTGTGCTTCATTCTATCTCCGGCCTGATGCGTGCCGCACAGGCCCGAATGTACCTCGTGCATGATAGCTCGAGCCTCGGTTGGGGAGACGCATCTCAAGGGAACAGACTTGTCCTTTTCATGAATGAGCCAGTACAGGGAGTCGCCAATCAACTCATAGGATGTTGCCTGGCGAAGTAGTCAGACCCTTTGAGCCCAGTCAGGGGGGAGCCATCCCTTCTTGAATTTGGTGATGGGCTCGCACCAATCTTCTTCTTCTAGAGAAGTGTCCAGGTCGAAGCCTTGGACCTCGTAAACTGTGAGATCGGAGTTACCTTCGAGTGAACTGGGCATTAGCCTTCTGTGCTTGACTATGATGTCCACTTCACCCTCAGGCGGTAGCTTGATGGCTACAGCCAACTTCGCTAGAGCGTCAGCCTGGGCATTGCTGATTCTGGGAACGTGCTCTATTTCAAAGAAATAGAACTTCTGGGTTAGCCAGGTGAGTGCGGCGTGGTATGGAACCAACTCTGATTTCCGTACGTCATAGATGCCAAGCACCTATCAGACTATCAGCTGAGAATCTCCATAGGCTTTGAGACATTTGAAACCCATGTCGAGAGCCAACTGGAGTCCGAAGATCTGGGCTTTGTACTCGGCCTCACTATTGGTCAGAGCTTTCATGAGGGCGCGAGAGTTATACAGAACTCCGCCCTGAGGGGTCAGGAAGACAATTCCAGTGCCTGCCGTAATGCGTAAACTGAGGTTGCTCCGGGTAGCACCTTGAGAAGCACCGTCGAAGTACAACTCCTAGCAAGGTAGTCTGGCTATAAGGGTGTTTTACTGCAAGTAATGCAAGACATCTCCGGTCTGTTTAGCCAGTTGTTGGTGCTGAAGAGCAAGAGACGCCTCATTTGGAAGCTCCGTGTTGAAGGGAGAATCATCTGGTACTGGATGGGCTGCCAAGAATTCAGCCATGCCCTATCCCTTCACTGCTTTTCTTGGGACGTAGGTGATGCCTTACTCCATGAGCAGGAGCGCCCATTTCCCCAGTCTACCTGAGAGAACGGTCTCCTGAGGAGGAACTTCAGGGGGTTGTGCTTGGATATAAGCTCAACCCGATGGGACAAGAGGTAATGCCGCATGTCACGCCCCGAGCGCGAAAGATTACTCGGAAATGACGTGACGAGTCTATAACGTTCATGTCAATGAGAGCATAGTGCATTCAACACATAGAGCCTCTTCCTTCGGTCGGCCGACGAAGAGGGCTTTCTTTGGTTACCCTTGCAAGAAATGAAACAAATACCAAAACAAATCAGAACAAAAGCGATGTAGTATCAGTCCCTTGTGATGAAGATGATGAAATCATGAAGAGACACATGCTTGGTTGGTGTTGTTTTAAACCCCTTTTTGGACGCCAAGGGTAGGAAATGCTATGATGAATGAAACGACGTGCGAGCGTGATACGAACAGAAATAACGAATGATGCATGCAACTAACAAAATAAAAATGAAGAGGAACAGAGGGGAAGGAAAAGCTTATTGTGACGCCGATGGCGGGCTTCGAGGAGAGCTTCGACACCGTGAGGACGGGGTGGATGGACAGTGAGATGAAACAGCCTTCTCTCGTGTGCGCGAGCACTCGAAAATCTGACAGAACCTTCCCTTAGGGATCCTTGGGCTAGGAAGCAAATTTGGCAGAGTTTCCCCTCCTCTTTCAAAGTTTGGAAGCCCTTGGTTTCGTGGGAGGGGGTCCTCTATTTATAGGGAAATTTGTGAAGAATGTGTCTGGGATCCGGGACGTGTTCATGTGAACGCGTCCCGTTGACCAAATGTATTCACAATTAAAACATTAATTTTATCAATTAAAAAATTAATTTTATTTAATTAGGCACATCCATTTGCTTGGACACGTTCAAACTTTGAACACGTCCAAGGTCCTGAATGAGTTCATCCCTTTCCACAAATGCGGCGACTAAAGCCACCAAAAGCATCGAAAGCAAGTGTTTTCGGCGCCTAACCTTGACTTTTTAAGGCCACGTCTGGTCAACAAGACGTCTCTTTATTTTGGATTTATTTGAACCGTCAAACTGAACAGTGTGGCTGACACCGCCCGGGTGCTGCACGAGGGCTCAAGAAGGCATCTTGGGTCCCTAACACCTTTAAAAGAATGCGTCACCTCTGGCCGTCACGTTTAAGACAAGAAGACATCTTGGGTCCCTGACGCTTTTAAAGAAGGTGCCACCCTCGGCCGTCGCGGGGTGATTGGACAAGGGAAGGTGTAGGCATAATTAAGTTCTCCAACCACCCTTCTGACCTTGTAATCTACCGTGACGGTCACCGTTGACGTTGGCCCCGGGAACGCACATCCACTGTGACGGCGAAGGCAATAAGCTACACCAAGACTGGCACAGTGAAGCGGCAACGAGAGTGCGAGGGCGGAGCATGGCGTCAAGGGTTTCACGAGTGGAGAAATGAGGACGATTATAATTGCTAAACCTCGCAATGGCTTCGGGCCTCAGAAATCTTTTTATTTAATATCATGAGAAAATCGGTGTTACGCAACCCACATAGGGTACCTCGATTTATACCGCGGTTTGACGACAGGTCAGTGGTGACGGCGAGTATAAAGGTGACAAATAGTTGCCTAATGCTGACAAATGCCCGATAGCAGTGACAAATAGTTGCCTAAGTCTGAAACATATCTTGCAACGTTAAAATTGTGAAAACCTAAGAACGCTGACGCATGAAGCAAAGGCAGTGGGTAAGGGTAAAAAATACCCTATCAGTGACGACAACTAGATTGCAGAGTAGACAAATACACTGGTAAGGGTGAAAAATAGATCCTAGAGCTAACAAATAAACAGTCATGAAGTCTCCAGCCAAGCTCAACTTTTTATTGAACAGTCATGAAGTCCCAATCAAAGTAACACTACTAGAGTACATTATTTCCCTGTGAGTATATTATTTGTGTAGTCTGCTGGCGTAGTGCCTGGTTGAATCATAGTCAGGGCCAGGCCTTTCCTGTAGTTGAGGATGATGCTGCAATTGAGGAAGCGGAACCATCTTCCCTTGCTTGACGGGGCACATTGGAGCAACAAGAAGGGAAAACTCATCCAGCTTGAACCATCTTCCCTTGCTCGGTGTAAAGGATATCCAGCCAACTGGCGTAAAGGCCACACCAACCAGCCAGACGGCCACGCCCACAAAGTGGAAGAAGGGTACATCAAGCATCATGGCTGGGCCAATAGGGGTAGCTCTTCAACCTGGTGGAGGCCTCTTTGCAGACGGGCAGTTAGGCTATTGTCGGCGTATCTACCTTTGGACTGGTTCTTTTTGCTACCTTTGTCTTCAATACTGCTCCCGTCCCACCAGCCAAGGCGGGGAGCGCCTCGTCACGCACCAGCCATGTTTGCAGACTGGATAGTAGGGTCTACTACCCCGTCCACCGCCCTCTTTGGGCAGGAGAGCATGCTCCTCAACCTGGGGAGGCTCCTCATCACATACCTACAATCACGAAAGGTAGTCACAACGATGCAACAATAAGACGGTGAGAGAAGCAGTATTGAAGACAAAGGTAGCAAAACGAACCAGTCCAAAGGCAGATACGCTGACAACAGCCTAACTGCCTATCTGCGAAGAGGCCTCCACCAGGTTGAAGAGTTGCCCCTATTGGCCCAGTCGTGACGCCTGATGTACCCTTCCGTTCGGCCTCCCCTCGCTTCTACCTCCCTCCTAAGGTAGTGTCGGCGGTCCAAAAGTAGAGAGAAAGCATATCGCCACGTGCTAACAGTTCTCATACGTTGGCCACCGATTGCTAACAGTTCTCTTACGTCGAGGTTGTGGGATCACCCCTACAACCGCCTGCGTCTTCATCCTCTGAGTCGCCCTCCATGCCACCCCGCAGAAAAGGAGAGGGAAGAAGTCGCGAGGGAAGATTTGAGCAGTAAAGACGCCCTTCGGGACCTGTTTATAGGCCGGAAGGAGAGCCCGGCTCCAATTGAACCTTGTTTTTCAAAGAAACACTAAAGGGAAGTACTCTGTTGTCCTCGATGGCCCTCCCGTCGGGAAGCGCGAGGTGACAAGTCATACCAAACATGAAAAAACGAGAAGATGTCAGTGACGGGCCAACTATAATATACACCGGGTTCGCGACCAACTAGTTGCCTAGTGCTGACAGATGCCGGATAGCAGTGAGAAATAGCTGCCTAAGTCTGGAAAATAGCTTGCAGTGCTAAAATTGTAAAAACCTAATAACGTCGACGCATGAAGCAAAGGCAGTGGATAAGGGTGAATTATATACCAGATTCCAGTCCAAAGGAAAGACAAGTAGTCTAACAGTACAGTCGATAGAAAAGAAAGACGTACCCAGAAAGTTGGGGGAAGCCCGACGAAGGTACCAGCTGGCAGCTACGAACTCGCATACCAGGACCCGCGGAAGCAGAACGAACAGCGACCCACCTGAAAAGCAGGGGTGAGTCTCGTGTCACTAGCTCAGTAGGGGTCATGCAGATCTCCACTGAAAAACACGCAGAAACACGGAACAAGTAAAACAGTAGGTAGTAAAGTAGGAAAACTAAACTACAAAGCTGTAACACTATGCTAAAAAGTAGTAAAAAAAAAGAGACAGGGAGCAGGAGTAGGGAACAATCTAGGAAGAGGGGAAGAAATCGTACCAGACGAATGACAGCCAAACTAACCTCGGCACCCCAAACTACTCCAAGCAGCAGTAGGAAGGCAACTCTAAGCTGACGAAGTCAGGAGTTGCCAATCTATTGACGCTATAAGGGACCTGTAAAATAGACAAAGAAACCTAGGAAAAATCTAGACAGACGTAGACCCAGATGACACGACTAGAACATCGTGCACACTTTCCCACACATGACTAGAATGCCATGCATAAGACAGGACACTGACCTCGAGTGCAACCACAAGAGGGCTATCCCGAAGGGTCACGACGCACAAGAACTGTGAAGAGAATCGCGAAGAGAACCGTGAAGAGTCATGTGCCACGCGCCTGGTGTACCTCTCACTAGAAGAATAGCCAGCTGCATCCACTGACATCTTATGCTGTGCCTACTAGTGTCTTGTCCGCATACACTACCGCAAGGACTAGGCCGAGACCAAGACACTGTCAGAACCAGAACCAAAGTACCGTCGCGAGTGACTAGATAGGGGAATGCTTATCGGCGTCAGTACAAAGCCCCTGACCATGTGTGCACACACTGGCTTTTGCCTAAGCCAGCCCTCTAGCTAGTATTCCCCCTCTGCTGGACACTATGGTTGGACCGGGGGCCCACAGAACTAACTTAAGAACTGTATATCGGGAGAGTGCCTCGCTACAAGAGTCGTCACGCCATAACGTGACGTAAGGCTATGACTAGTGAAGGCTCACAAGACACAGAGACTCAAAACACGAGTGCCAAAGTATAGACAAGGAAGAGAGCACTATCGCACGTACTTCGAAAGTACCAATGGCAGCACAACCACTGCCGACAAACTCAGGGCAAGGCAACTAGACCTGAAACTACAACGATCCCTGAGTCTCACGACTCTAAGTCAAGATCGTCGTACACAGCGGGACAAGTCGCCAATCGGTCTAAACCTAAGCTAGAGAAAATGACGCCATCGGAGGAAAGGACACACAAAGACCGAGGGAACACCGAGGACCCTCAGCACATCTGGACACACAGAACGATGTAAGGCGATACCTCACTGCAGCCAGAACCATGTCTCGAACTGGACAGAACCGTCGAGATACACAAGGCTACCTTTCAACCACTGGGTGACCCCAGGTTGACCGGAACCAGACAATGACGACCCAACAGTAGAAAGGAGAATCCTATCACAAGCAAGAAGACTCATTGCTGCCTTATAGCGTAGTCTTAGCCCTCATAGGATGTCAAGAGACATCCACGGGAAAGCGAGTAGACCACAAGGACAAGCCAAGACAATCAGAAATCAAAACTATGGAAAGTAGGATTCTAGGGCTATAACGCTCCACCTTTATACCGCTACACGGAGGTGACGGTCTAAGGATGAGCCGTTACACTCTAGAGAAGACTAGACTGTAGCGGTCTAAAAAAGTCGCGCTACATGGAAGTGACAGTCGGGGAATGAACGATCACAGACACTGCCCTACTACGGAACCTAAGACTAACAAACATGTAACGGCCTAAGAGAGGCGCGTTACATGACTCTAAAGCACGAAGGTTGGGGCGCTAGAGCCAACCGACTTAAACCATTGACCCAGTCAAAAACACTGTGGCGGCCTAAGGTAGGCGCGCTATAGACATGTAATGCATGGGGGTTGGCCCGCTAGAACCAACCGCCTTAGATCATTGACTCAGTCAAACAACTTGTAACGGCCTAATGTAGGCGCGTTACAAGGCTCTGGCGGTCAGAGCTAGAACCGCCAGAACGAACTGACAGACACGAACTTCGATGGACGACCAGGCTGTGACGCACCAACAGAGGGGCGTTAGAGGCAAGTGACACTCCAAGGTTGGACCGTCACCATCAATAGACCTCGAGACTGCCAACACACCATAGGGTGTGGCGATCTATCGTAGGATCGCCAGAGACCTGTGACGGTCTCTGGAATGGCCGCTAGATCGTCACAGTGGGAAAAATAGTGGAATGGCTGAATCGACCCGTTCCACACCCTATTCATGCCGAAGCACAGGGAAAACAAAGCCACACGACCACAGAAGACGTCTGGGAGCTAAAAACGTCACATGCACGCATTAAAACACGAGATCGGGGTGATTCTGATGAATCGACCCAAATCGAGTCATCGAGGTTCCCTGACTCCTACCGGCCCCAAATGACAACCGATCGACACGAAACTGGCAGGTACAGGATCCTGACATCTTGATGGTCATTTTGACAGTAATTATATTGCAAACTGTCACCATTTTCTGGCGAACCCTACAAACTCCAAAAACAACGATTTTGCCTAAGCTGGCCCGAACTAGCCCATTCGAGCACCAAACCCTGCACAGAAGTAGGGAAAACGTGCAAGAGGAAGTGGCGATTGTTGACACCCGTTTTTATCGATAAGTCGAAGCATTCCTCTTACTCTCATTGATTGATGCCTTGAGTTGTCTGTTGTGTGTCGGGATTATTTTTTCGGTAATATTTGGGCTTATTTTGTGGAAGGCCTCCCTCCGGGCTGAGTCCATTTTAGTTCAGGGCTTAATGGGCCTTGGAATTATATTTTTTTTCATTTTATTACAAATTTCAGTGCCCCAACACTTGTGCGGCCTATGAATAGCCGCCCATGGTTGATTTTTGTTATTTTCACCATTTTCTGAATTATCACCGACAAGCACATGTGCGGCATACTTGCAAATCCCTCACATGAATATACAGGTTCTCATTCCCGTCATACTTGCGGTATGTGGGGAGCTCAGATTGAGGAGGGAATCTAATGTTGTGAAAGCTAGGAACAGGAACATCAGCTAAGGACTGTGGGCCGACCCACTTTTAGAGAAAATCGAGTTGTTGCTGCATGGCAGCCCACTTACCAAAGAGTTCCTGCTCTCGAGATGGAGTAGGGGGAGTAAAAGGAGTAGGCTCAAAGTGAGGAGCCGAAGGATAAACGGAAGAAGGGGGAGGCCCATAAGGAGGAGCCGTGGAAGGACCCATATTGGAATAAGTATGGGCCGCCCCATGTTGAGGGTGAGCAAAGGCCCATAAGGACTTGCGGCGCCGAGAGAATGGACCTGTAGGGATCAATCTGGGGAGGTGAGGGAAGAGCAATCTTCCCTTTATCAAGAGCTTGAGGGGCCAAACTAGAGGATTGGCCTGCCTCTAGATTTGAAAAGCGAAGGACCCTAGGTTGGACCGGGGTAAGATCGATAGGAGTAGGTGGAGCCCTTGGCCCATCAACCCGAGATTGAGAGATGGAAGTAGCAGATGGACCTTGTGAAGTGGTGGAGGACGGGATGCCTGACCCCTGTAAGGTCTGATAAAGGGCCTGAAGTTAGGTCGGATCCAACTGGGGCATCATCTAGAGAATTTGACTTGTGGGGTTATTGGTGGAAGAATTTGGGAGGGAGGGCTGACCGCCCTCCATGGCAGTGGAAGATGGAGGAGGGACGGACCCTTCTCCAGACTGAAGTGGCATGACCCTAGACGGGTCCTCCAGGAGCCCTTGAGGGAGAGATTCCTCATGGGAATGAGGGAACTCGTAGGAAGACATGGTGGAGTCAAACAAGGGATTGGAGTAGGAGGTGAAGGAGGAATTGCCTCTAGGAGAAGAACCTATGGCCTTGAAGTAACTCCACATGCAATGTGGCACCTATCAAATGAAGAAAACACAAATAATGACCAATAAGCAACCAAACAAAATGACCCCAATAAGGGGGATATGCAAACAAGAAGGGGGATGAGAGGCAACCAAAATCAACAAAGTTATAATGATGCACAAATTTTTATTTGTTTCCCCTTTAGAACATTAGTGATTTAAATAAAATATTCTCTCCAAAAATAGGTTCCTAATGGGAATGAATAGTGGGGACTTGGTTGACTCTAGGTGTAAACTCTCCCTTACGTATACAACCTAGACACGGGGTGGTAAAGGTATAATCAGCCCAATGTCCATGTGAGAATCCCAAATAGATGCTAGTGATTTGAAGAGTGTAACATGAAGAATAAATATTTATTCTTGCCTAGTTCTTATAATTCAACATTCTCATAGGTGCACTGCATCAATTCATTGGATTTTTTAGAGTTGGCCACTCTCATGCTGTTGATGTGATTCACTACAATGGTGGGAAAACAAACCCACTGATGAAAGATGACATTGCGTCTTGAGTGGAGGAGGAACATCATGGCGTCGATCACCTGCAAAGTAACAATCACGATTCTATTAGTAGTAGAAACACAAGTTCAGGGTAGGGCGAGACGTAAAATTACACAATTAATGAAAGAAAGTACTATATCATCGATCATCTGGCCGTATAATAGATCAATGACATGACGACGTTTCAAAAAAATCTCATTCTGTAATTCAAATATAGGGCCACTATATTAGACAAAAATTTTCATGGTAGTCAGAGTAAGGCGAATCAGGATAATTACAAAAACTATAGGATGACAACTTACTCAATATCCCCCGAGACACAAGCATCAATGAAATCATTCACAATCTTGTTATCTCTCACCTTCAGATGGCCTTTGTTGATCCAATCACTCTATAGGAGCTTTTTGATCTGGTCGGCTTCATCTCCCTTCTACATTTATGCCCATGTACCAATCTTAGATTCTATACTGTAAGAAGTAGGATCAACGTAGACTCACCTTCTTCTTCCCCCGTATTGTTTTCTTTGCAGGTGCCCTTGGTCTCCTCACAAGCTTCTCGTCCCGTTGATGAAGGGACTAAGAAAAGACACCTGGACGACGGTCACCATGGCCATTGGTCACCTTCACCTAAGCTTGGATGTCGCCTTGCACATCCTCTCTAGGGGCTACCTTAGATGGCATAGTATCATCCGTACTTTGTTGAAGGTGCCTTGGAGCTGGGACATCAGCGGTAATGTCCACCAAAGTTTAACAGATACTTTCCTCAACATTTTCAGCCCCTTGCACTTCCTCTCCCGGTGATGCCTGAGGTGGCATGGCATCATCCGTCACGTGTTTGACAGGCCTAGGGTGTGTTGCATCAACGACAATGTTTTCCAAAATAGGATGCATATGTTCCGTAACATTGTGAACCCCTTCCACCCTACCGAGAAAGAAGGCCCTCATTTCCTCAATTAGCCACTGTTGGATGTGTAGCGGCAATATCCTGTAGAACAGGCATGTATGGAGTTGATGAGGACATCTCCTAATCACTGGTTCGGGTCATCATCTGACCATCATACACCATGTCCCTTTCACTTGGCTCAATGAGGAGCTCTTCGATTACTTGCATTTCAAACCACATCACTTCAGTTATTCATTAATGTTGAATGACAAAGAAGAATTTTTTAGTACTCATAATACCTATTTCCCTCGCAGGGATCGAATGGAGAATTTTAATTTCCTATCTAGAAATGGCCCCCACCTAAATAGTCGAGGAAATGTCACCTGCCTTAGTGGCTGTAGCACCCGCGTGTGCTAAAAAAATAAGACCTATAATATGAAATACATCAAGTTATTTTACAATGTAGTAGAATTAATGATTGACACATTATTACACAATAAAAATAACAAAGCTTACAACAAGTGCGATAGAACAACCAAATATAAATGTATGGGCCTGGGATGCATCCTTAGCTCTTCTCTTAGCTTGGCCAATTGTACCTGACTGTCGTTTCTGGACCACCGACACTAATTACTCAAACTTGTGCATCGTTACCTATTGCACGGCAGTTGCGCAATTGTTATCTGAAACTCTCTCAATGTCATCCAAGCATGACAATTCTTGGACTCTCGACCAAAGCCAGTTCTGGACATTGATCCTGCTTACTTGAAGAAGCTGAAGTCTTGTACCAATACGGAAGTATTGGCCTATTTAGAGGCTCAAAAAGATGCGAAGCGGCGTTCACCCCGAGCAGAGCCGAAATTGCCCAAAATCAGTAAGGATGTCTTCATGAAGATGCTTCAAGGGCTATTGCATGCAAGCAGTGAGCGGGTGGTGCTTCAACAGCTTCCCCTGCCAGTGGAAGAGCCAATCCCTTCCATAGCCAAGTGGCATCCCGAGACCGACAGCCTCTATCCTTTCAAGACCTTCATTGGAGGAGAGGATCGGCGGGACGGACTCTACAGCAACACCCCCTGGTTATTTGCATTGCTTCGGTCTCACGGGCTTTTAATTGGTGGCCCGGGTGAAGCCATTCTAGACCAGCCTCTTTTGCTTTCTTTCAAGTATGCTGATGGATGGGGACTGGACCATCTAAGCTTGCATTATTTTCTATCTTCTTGCGGCCATCTAGACTTGGCATTGCTGGTCGAGCAGAGCGAGACGATTGGAGATGTGTGTTGGCTTGTTCACGAGGAGACCTCGAGAGACAAAGTGCCCTCGCTGTTCTATTAGCCTCTCTCGCCCTTGTATACAGGGCTGGCATGTATCTTCATTTCTTAATTTCAGCCTTCTAGACTGTTTCTTTCTATTACAGTGTGTATCATTCTCACCTCTGTGCGTATGTACTCTGACTCACTTCGGAGGAGACCAGGCACTTTAGAGAGTTGTTAATAAAAGCCCGGAAGCCAATATACTTCGGGATTCCTGAGCCAGCCCCCACCACAATGCCATTGCCTCCTGGTGACTCGCAGAAGCGAACTAGGTCCCAGGTGAGGGAGGCTATCAGCAAGGCCAAAGAGGTGGTCACTAGGGTGACGGGCTCGCAGAAGGAAGGCTGCGGAGCAGGAAACCGTCATTGTTCCTCTGCCCGTAGTGTCATTCGAAGAGTTTGAGACTTCTCATGTAGAGAGTCCCATGACAGGTGGTAAATTCTTCCTCTTTCTGCAACCCATTTCTGTTCTGGCTGCATTGGCTAACAATTGGTCTTTACAGCCGCCGCCATTTCTATTGTAGTGGTTGCGCAAGAGGTGGGCATCCCAGTGGCAAGGGGAGGGAGAACCTGCGACTCCTGCCAAGGTAGATCTACCTTCTCCAACGCCCTGCCACAAGATGGAAGGTAATCTATGGCTCATTTAGAGGCTCTTTGCAACCCATTATGTCTTCGACTCACGTGAGCGTCCCCTTTTTGCTTCAGTTGATGTCCGACTGCCCTCGCTGCCTGCTATCAGGGCTGGCGAAGAGACCTCTGTTGCGGACCAGATTGTTCCAGGGAGTGAGCCTGCTCCTGGGATCCATTTAGCCAATGCTCCTATTGTGGAAGTGGCTAAGCAAGTTCCTGTCGAGGGAGATGTCCCCATGGTAGGTCATGAGACTGGGGAAGCACCCACTCCAAGGGAGGCACCGGTAGAGAGCTCCTCTTCATCAGAGCAGGTTGACTATGACGGTGACTCCAATGACGAGGAGTTTCCCCCTGTGGAGATGGAGACTGAAGATGCCAGAGCATCTCTGGCATACGAGAGCGACCACACTACCTTCAGCCCACCCCAGTTGGCGTGGAGCAACTTTGGGCCACTCGGTCCCTCTATAGGGGAAGGAGTCAGGTTGTCGGAGATGATAGCTTCCACTGCTGGTGCTTTGAGTCTAGTGTCGATAGAGCTAAGAAATCCCCTGTCAGTTTTGCCTCATGGCTTCTCCCGTTGGTCCTTATATCAGATGCCTAAAGCATGCTGCACTTCTTGTTTTCTTTGCAGGCTTCCACCATACAGGCTGAGCTGATTCTGTCGACCATAACTGTCAAGATTCCTCTCCGACCTTTGGGTGTAGACCAGCTGACATTCCTGCAGTTTTTGCGGCCTATAGCTCTGTGGTACCCCAAGGACTATGTTGCAGCAGTGGGCTTGGAGGCTCCAGGGGCAATCGTAGGAGCTGTCATGCCGACTGAAGCTACGGAACCCCAGTCGCCCACTGCTGGTGAAGAGTTGCCTCCGGAATAGAGAAGTCCTCCTGAGATAAAGGCAGGGGATATTGTTGAGGATGTGGCTGAGACTTCCATGGCTTTGGCCCTTGTGATGGAGTCGGCGTCCGTAGGAGCCGACCAGACTGGACATGTAGAGGAGACATCCTCTATCGTTGAGACCCGGGGTGCCGCTCCACTTCCAAAAGTCAGGAGAGAAGTTGTTGTTATTGGGTCTCTTTCCACTGAGCTAGCAACCGAGGTTGGTTCTAGTGTGGGCAGTCTATAGGATATACCGTCATCCTCTTCCGAGCCAAGCGACGACATCTGGGCGGCAGTCGATAGCCAGGTAGAATTCCAACTCCCTGATATGCCATCACTAGGTTTGTAGTCATCAAACGATCTGGCGTGGCATTATCTGGAGACATTGCTGTAGATTGTGGCCACTCGCCCAGATCTGACTTACATGTAGCTGAGGGGGTTGGTAGAGCACCAATCCCGCTCATTGCTAGCTTTTGGCTGCCCCCTGGAGGATTGGATGCAGCGAGTGATCCTGCTCTTAAAGCATGTGAACAGGAGGGAGTTCCTTGGCCAAGGTGTAGCCGATCAGTTGACGACCATCAAGTTTGAGCGGGCGGAGTGTCGAACTGCTCTTGCATCCTTGAGAGGAACTACCTAGCAGATGCGGGATGCCGTCAATGTCTCTTCTCAGCGTCGCACTTCTTTGACGGATAGGATAGTTGAGCTTCGTGCTGAACTATCTCGGGCCGAAATAGAGCAGGAGCTGGCCAAGCAGCAGGAGGTCCAGAGCATAGAAGAGGCAGAGTTGGCTGAGGGACAGGCCGTGTGATGACCCGGATCCCGGATACCAGATATATCCGATAGGAGTATCGAATACACCTGATACCACTTGGAACCCGCGAGGCCTCCCAAGAGCGGCAAAGCTCCTAAAGGGATAAAAAGATTGTCGTGTAGTACATTGAACTGATAGATATAGCAGAAAAAAGAGGGGGGGAGAAGAATGAGATAAAAAAGGGAGAAGAAGAAAAGAAAATAATAATAGTAGGAAAAAAAGGAAAGAAAAAAAAGAGAGAAAGAAAGAATATATATATATATATGTGTGTGTGTGTGTGTATGATATCTATAATAATAATTACATATACGTGTGTGAGTATGATACATATACCCGCCTACGTAATAATGACGCGCCATGACACGTAAGTACAAGTAACAGAATCACAAGACCAAGGCGCCGTCTTCTCTGGACGTCGAGGTCTTGACTACAATCCCGGACGATCAAGTACACCCACGAGCACCGCCCGACTCATCCTTCGCCCTCGCTACCCGTGGGTGGGGGGCATTTGTGGACGCATAAAATTACATGTCCATATGTCCTGACCAGTCCAGTATCAATAAACAACTTCAACGGAAGAAACTGTGGAGATGGCGGGCCATCCGGACTCTCCAAACAAACATACACTGCCATGAAACCGTCTCCGGAGTCACGACAGCGAAGAGAAAACAACCCCGAGAAGTCCACAATCTATAGGCCCCGAAGAAAATCAAATAAACTACAACTTGTGCTTGTGACGGGCTTGAATGCGTCACAAACGGCGCCCCAGTCAGCCCTCAACAGCACACTTTGGTGCCTTTTCAACGGCACACCCAGCCTGGCCACCGCTCAGCAGCACACCCCAGCCCGCCCTCTAGCGGTACACCCTGGCGGGTCTTCCCCGGCACACCCCAGGGGTGCCCTCAGCGGCAGACCCCAGCCCGCGCTCCAGCGGCACGCCCTGGAGGGTCTTCCACGGCACACCCAGGGACACCCTCAGCGGCACACCCCCAACCTCCCGCTCAGTGGCACACCCCAACCTCCCGCTCAGCGACACACTCCTGCAGCTCTTCATCGGCACACACGTCATGGCATCTTCACTGGCACACCCACCATGGCGCCTTCACTGGCACACCTGCAGGGGCCCTTCAATGGCACACCCCTAAAGCCCGCTCAGTGGCACGCTCTGTGCTGCCTTCAGTGGCACACTCACCAAGTGCCCTTCATCGGCATGCTTCCAACGCTCTTCAACGGTATGCTGCAAATGCCTTCAGCAGCATGCTTCTTCAACGACACGTCTGGCAGGGAAGGTCTTACGCCATTCCCCTACGGATTTTTGGCGCACAGTGAGTGTGCTGAGGTGTTGAATGGAGGAAGCGGCACGCTAGCTACCCGCCTACCACCGAGGACGACCAAGGTCAAATCCTCATTAATGCCAACCACGTTCCCGCCTCCGCCATCTCGCCTTCAAAAGCCCCTACCGTTGGAGTACAAGATGCTCCTCTTCCCCGACGAACGAACAGATAAGAGAGAAGAGACAAACAGACAGACATACACTTACACAGAGGGAAGCAGAGGCAGATCCACAAAGCGTCCCCACAGAGAGAAGAGAAGAAGAGGAACAGAAGAAGGAGAAGAAGAAGAGAAGAAAGAAGCTCCGCCCCTCCAGCAGCCACCAGAAGAAGAGAGTAAGAGAGTGGGAGAGAGAAACGTAGCAGGGAAAAGGGGGAAGAGCAAGGAGCTGTCGCCCCTGCTCAACCCCTACGTTCCTCCCTTTTCCTTCTTTTTCTTTCTTCTTCTCCCTTCTTATGTTCAATGTACTCAGTCTCCATTTACCATGAATAAAAATTCTTCTTTCGTTGCCCATTTTCATTTGTGTCGTTTCTCGTTAGATTGAGTCCCTCTGTGTGTTCTTCTATTGTTCCTCTTCTCCCCCCCTAGTGGTTCGGATCTCCTTTGAGGGACCTCTGGCCTTCACCCTCACCCATTTGCTGCACAGGGAAATCCCTTCTTCTCCCCAGAGAGCCCAAGCCCCCAACACCATCGTTGATCTTCATCCTCCCCAACTTCCTTGGACTCCCAGTCCCTGGCCTCTCCCCCTCCCAGCTGAAGCCCCTCTTGCCAGCTGAACCAAACCCCCCCAGATCCCACGGCCTTCTCCCTCTCACTGGCCTCCAACTGCTCAATCTTTACTTCAGCAGTATGCCCCCAGAGCCCTCTCCCCGGCACACCTGTTTGGTGACTTCACCGACATATACACTAGTCCCTCTATGCACCCCTTCACTGGCACAGCCTTTGGCCGGTGCATCTTCGGCCTCTTTAGCCTTCCTGGCTGGTACACCCTTGGGCTAACCCTTCTCTGGTACGCTCCTAGCCTAGCACAGCTTCCTTGGCCGGTGCATTCCCCCCTGTACTCCTTCACCGACATAACTCTTGCCCGGTGCACCCTCATCATCCAGCTCCCCCTTCACTGGTACACACCCAGCTTCCCCTTCACCGACACACCCTCAGCCAGTCCCTCTCTACCGGTGCAACCCATACCTTGCTCAGCGATACAGCCTTTTGGCCAGACCCTTCACTGGTGCAGCTTGGCTCCCTCTAGCCTTCCTTGCCTGGTCTACCTTTGAGCCCCCTTGCCAACACTTTAAACCCTGCTTTCCACCCTGTGCTCCATCCCTAGCATTTGCAGCCAATCCTTGTCCTTTATCCTTCTACGTGTGGCCAGCCTTAGAGTTGTCTCCCACTCGCCACTCCGATCACATTTTTTGAGGTTTTCATCAAAGGTGCTCCCATCTTCGGACGTCCACCTCCAATTATTGGGTCCCGCCACTCCATGTTGGCGCGTTCCCTATATCTCCCTTACGTCCGGGTCAAGGGTAGATGCTATCGAATTTTTGTCAGAAATAATAATATGTTAAGGACAAAAGAGAGCAACAAACATATGAAATAATCAGTAATACAATACTTTAACTAAGGCAAAAGAACTGGGGGCAACATGAAGAGGGCCAGACTGAACAATGGTTGAGTATTTTGAGCACCCGTACTAGAAGGAGGAAGGAGCAGAGGATGGTCAAGAGACAGAGAAAGGGAACCCTCATGAACTACACAGAAAATCAATCAAAAAGGGAGGAAGGGAAGAAGAAAAGAAAGGCCTTAAAGGGATGAAGAGGAGTGGGCCCTCCAAGTGCTTCCCCGGTGCACCCTCCCAAACCTTCAACGGCACGGGTCTTTGGGGGGTTTATTATTTGCAAAGATCATGTAGCACCTTCTATCTATTGCCTGGCTACCTTAGACCTCGCCTATGCCGAATTTAGTGGGGAATTTCATTTTTTGGTGGTAGGATGATGGCACAGCCTTTATACGATTGATGATTCCTTGACCAAATATAGCATTGTAGGTTGTTATCCCTTTAACCACTATGAAATTCACCACAAAATCACGGCTTTAGGGGGGTCCCGAGAGTGATAGGCAGGTTTAGGGCTCCCCCAAGGTAGGATGCTTGACCATTGAACCCACAAAGTGGGGTTCGAACCAGACATAACTTAGATGGGTTTTCACCCATCTTTAAGAAACATTCATAAGACAAAACATCCGGCGCACTGCCATTATCAACCAATACCCTATCTACATTACAATGGTTGATGCTTACTGAGATAACCAGGGTGTCATCATGAGGGGTGACCACCCCTTCTAAATCTTGATTAGAGAAAACCAGGACCTCTTGTCCATGTGTCGAGGCTGTAGGTCGAGTAGCTATGATGGCTTGACTGGCTCGCTCGGCATGACATTTCCTCCCTTAGTTGTTGTCACCCCAGGAGGCCGAGCCACCCAAAATAACATTGATGTGTACTCCTGGGGGGGATTGTCAATTTCCTCCACAAGGCCCAATGGGGTGTCACAACGCTCGGCCACGTACTAGGTTAGGTTCCCACAGTGGATGAGACTTTCAATCTCATCCTTTAACTATTGGCAGTCGCCAGTGTGGTGGCTGTGATCATCATGGAACTAGCAGTACTTGCGTTGATTACGTCGGCAGGGGTCGGCACTCATGGGCTCGGGCTGGTGTAGGAGACCAGAGTCTCTAATCTCTCGATAGATCTCAGATGAGAGTAGTCAGTGAGGTGTATAGCTTGAACCTCCTTGGAGGCTCCTTGTGGTCGCCCTCGCGGTTCATCCTCTTCCCCTAGTTGGAGGCTTGCTCGACTGACCTCTTTTTCTCCCCCTCCTTCCGCTGGCCAGAGGAATCACGACAAGCAGTGAGGACCTCTTTGCATTCCACATGGCGCAATGCTAAGGTCATTAGGTCGGCAAGGGTGGTGGGAGGATGGAGCACCAATTCTCGCATGAGTCCTTCATCGCGGGTCCCCCCAGTGCGCGCGGTGATGGTGAACACCACGTCAAGGCAGGGGATGCGTAAGGCCTCTGGCTTGAAGGCTCGCAGCTTTTCCCCTGGGTCTTTCCTCAGTGCCAGTAGTCCTTCCAAGTGAAGCTTTCCTTAAATAGTCATCTGAGCTACCGAAAGCTGGTGATGCTTCTGGGAGTGAGGGCTCAGAACCATGCCAGAGCATCTTGTACCAACGTGGTGACACAGGCTCAGCACTTAATGGCTTCAGATGCCGCCTAGAGAGTCATGAGGGCATTGATGTTGTCAAAGTGGTCGGTCAGGTAGCCCTGACTATCATAAGACTTGAAGGTCGGCAGGGATATCCATGGGGATAGTCCAGCCTCCAAGATGTTAGAGGAGAGCAAGGATCACTCCTCCTCCTCCTTAGTGGCAGAGTTCTATTACAGGGCCTGCTCTTGCTCGGTGAACCGCTACTCGAACTCCTAGAGTTGGAGGGAGAGCTCCGGATGAGGGCAAGGAGGTCTTGAGATGTTCCCGGTGCGCTCGCGATCACCTTCATGCCGTCATGGACCAAGGCCAGCTGCCTGCACTGGCGGAGTAGGTGGGCGTGTTTCCCATTCCCTCCTATGAGGGTTGGAGGAAGCTTCTTGCTCGACGGCCTGAGGCTGGAAATGGGAAGGTTCACCCACCGTGCTATGGATCATGCAACCATCCTGGAGAATAAAGCGACCTCTAGCAAATCTCCAAGAAGCCTCAAGACGGGGGGGCTCGACCGTGAATGCTGCGAGCATTCCTCCCTGGCTACTTGGGCCCGCATCAGGTCAGCGAGGGTATCTAGCTTCGCGTTGAGGGTCTGGAAAGCCGCAAGATCCATTACAGGAAGTGGGGCCCCCCATAGGCAGAGGGGGTGGGGCGTTGGCTTGGTTGGGAGGAGGGGGGCCTGTCATAGAATTGGATGGTGCATGCCCCTTAGCCACTACCGCACCTTCCCCTTGTCACCGGTTACCCTCCTACTACTACTCCTTCACACCATATTGATTTTTAGCTTATTCCCATAGACAATGCTAGATGAAGAGGCAAAATCTCGTGCCAAGCCATGTACCATCAGATCTAAGATGATCGCAGAGGGTAGCCACCTCAAGAGAGAATTCTGCAAACAATGGGGAAAAGGCGATCAGGGGGCCCGGGGTTGAGATCTCAAGGAAAACCCTCTGATGCTTAAGTCAGCAATGGTAAGAGCCAAGAGTGAGAAGGAGGCAAGGGGGTAATGGGCATGAGACGGCTCCTCACCAATGAAGTGGCTAGAGTTGGGTTCCTTTTTGAATAGTTTTCCTGTATTTATATAGCCGCTCATTCCCTTTCTGGGGTAGGGTAAGCACGAGATCCTGGGGGGCATTACCTCCTAAGTGAGGTCTCTCACTATTCTCATATCCCCTTAACTTCCTGTGGCCGATTACGCTCAGTCACCCTTTGGGCTTTCCCCACGCGTAGGAGGTACCATTATTTGGACTCCTGAGCCAAAAGACCACATAGGCTGTGTTGGTCCAAACGGGTTGGGCATCCTGATGAGTGGGCCCAATAGTAGGCTATCACTCATTTGGGCTATGCAGGTCTTGTTGGGCTATACTGGGCCACGAATGTACCCCTCTCCAGATGGCTTGAGGCTGAATAAAGGATAATAAGGAATGGCCGCTTATGACACAGGTTTGGAAATAAATCCCAGATGCATGTCAAGTTCTCTTTGAATTGCTATAATTAATTTCTCTTGAGTTTCATTCAACCTGAAATTTCAACTCTGAAAACCCTCCTGCGATTGAATTTGGAAATTTAAGTGGGTTATGTCATGCCCTGACGCGGAATAACGGGACGTGCCGTTTGTGGGCACGCGAGCAAGAACGCTAAATGCTATTCTAAGCAAATTCAATTCATCAGAGAGCACTTTGCCCTGCATGGCACTTAGCTCCCACACTTCCGGCTGGGGTATAGCTCTGATACCATTCTGTCATGCCCCGTACTCTATACCGTCGAGGTATTGTCCGCTTTGACCTACCGGCCTCACGATTTTATCCCTTTCTGACAGTTATCGGCTCCAGAATGGAGGACTTCCCAAGCAGGTCACCCATCCCGGTACTACTCTCCATTAAGCACGCTTAACTTCAGAGTTCTTAACAACAATTGAGCCGATACTTCAAAAGGCGCCTCGATGATATAGTACAATTTAGCTATATTTGAGGGTATTACAGGAAGGCTATATACATTCAAATTCTGTTTGGGCTGAATTTTTCAGAGATAAATATATCAGAGGCAGACACATCTCTGAGGTTGACTTCAAGGAGATGAAAGGGCATGCCAAGAGGAGTTGGTTACAGGCAAAGAACCTTGTTTTACAACACAAAAGGATGATAGTTGAGAATGGCTGTTCTTCTAATTTCTGGTTGGATATTTGGATTGGTAACCAGCCCCTGGCATCTTATATACCTGGCCTTAATATACCTAACCCGAAGGTCACTGTAAAGGACATGATTATGCATCCTTCTCAAGAAGAGACTTCTATAATCGACAGAATGCTTCCACCTGCTATCAGAGATGCAATCTGGCACATATTCTTAAGCCAAGATATTGATAAAGTAGTGTGGAGCCTCTCATCATCGGGTGAGTGCTTGATCTCATCCACTTATAAAGAAATCTGCACTCCTAATCCAGCTACGAATTCTTTCTCATACTATCGGATTTGGTCCAAATGGATCTCTACAAAACTATCTGTTCACATATGGAAAGTTTTCAACAATTGCCTTCCGACTGATTTGAGGATTAAATCCCTGGGCATCCCTCTTCCTTCCAAATGTCTCTGCTGCAATAACCCAACTGAGGAGGACATTAATCACCTATTTGTTCATAGTGAGTGGGCTTCATCTCTCTGGTCTACCTTTCACAGAAATGTATGTCAGATTTGGGGAAATTTTGCTAGAACTTTGATACAAAACACAACCAAGTATTTGAAAGTCAAATCTCTGTTTGGTCATTTTCAGCTTGCTGTCCTAGCCTATGGACTGTGGGAGTTATGGTTAGCCAAGAATGCTGCTCTGTATGAAGGAAAGTCAATAACTCCCCATAGTCTCTTCCACAAGGTTCTCTCACAGGTCAATCAGGCTCTTCATCCTGCTCATCTCTGGGAAGACCAATTTTGCAACCGACATCTCTTGACTGGATTTGGCATCAAGGCAGCTGCTAGGGGATCTCCTTTGGTGAAAATAGTTAGATGGTCATGCCCACCTTGGCCTCATATTAAGCTCAATACTGAGAGGAGCTAGTAAGAACTCCGGTTCCTCTGGTGGTGGTGGTATCATCCGTGACTTCAAGGGGCACACTCTTCTGGCCTTCTCTCACTCCTATACGCACTGCAATAGTCTTGTTGCTGAAGCTCGGGCTTTGTTGGATGGTATCAAGTATCTTCATAACATTTCTTTTCAGTCGACTGTGATAGAGAGTGATTCTCTTATTCTAGTGAAAGTGATCAATAGGAAGGCTGGCTGCCCACGGGAGATTCTTCCTTTTGTAAGAGAAATTTGGAGCTGCTTTCCCCAATCTTCAAACATTTCCCACATTTTAAGGGAAGCAAATACTGTTGCCGATTCTTTAGCCAATTTTGCTTGCATTTCTAATTGTAATAATTTTTTCAATTCGCAGCATGAACTCCCCTATTTGGCTAAGGGTGCTGCTAGGTTAGATAAGCTAGGCATGCCTAGCATTCGATTGATGTAATATTTCCTCTTTCTCAGCTTTTAATAATATACCCCCTAAGTGTGACATGGAGAGTGTCTTCCGTATGGGAAGCACTTTGCTAATCACCTCTAGGCATGGATTTTTATAAAAAAAAGAGAAGCAAATTACATATATTTTTACTAAACCTCTGAGCAATGATAGAGTTTCTACATTAAGAAGAGAATTGGGTCTGTGCAGACCCCCCACTTGATTGATTTGGCTTGGTTAAGTTCATTCTAGCATGAGAGGCCTTTGTTTGCTGTTGATAAGGGGAGTCCATTCTACATGTTTAATTAGCTATATCTTCATAGTTTCATCTTAGTTCATGTGCTACCATATTGTTCATAGGTGCATCACCCTATGGTATATAAAATAGTGATGTGCGATAGGGCAGGCTCAATCTGCCTGGGAACACTCACCATGCGTGAGCCAAGTCCTCCACCAAGTATCAATGGTATTTTCATTGCATTTTAGTGTCCATGGGTTGAGGGGGAGCTGACTTTTCATTCTGGGACAGGTTCATCATTTATTCTGCTGCATCTTAAGCCTTCTTTCTACTGTCTGGGTCAAGTGTGTCGACACACCAATCCATGCGTGTCGACCTCTCTGTTCACACTCATTACCATTCACCCTTCTGTGGAACCAGCCTGCGTCGACCTTCTGACAAGATCATGTCGACCTCTCATTCTCTTGGGTTCATCTGGGCTGCCTCACTCTTCACCTCATTGTGGAATGCTTCAAGGGGAGATTCCTCTCTAAGACTATTCTCATTTGACTGACCTCTCTAGCAGCAATCTCTTGCATTTTCTTTTATCATGGCTGTTTAAATATAATGAGACTTAAGGTCAACAACTTTCTGATCTGAAAATGAGCAACTTGGAGGAGAGACTCCATAGGCATACTTCTGATGATGCTTTTCATGATATAAGTTCTAATGCGTTATGGTCTGCTTATGCATTTTCAGTGATAATTTTGGTTGATGTACTTCTATTGAGTATTGTGATCAAACGACCATATCTATTGAGACTTATTCAAAGCACTCATTGTAGAGCAATGGTCAGGATTCACTAAGTAACCGGATGCACTTCACTTGAGACGTGAGGTGGTTTGCGTCAAAAGGCAATATCTTGACTAACTTTGATCTGATAGAGTTTATTCATTAAAAAAAGGGGGGAGGCTAGAAGAGCTTAACAGAGAAACTGCTGATGCTCATTGAGAAACTATCACCTGGACAAGCCTCTATTTGTATCTTTTCATTATGCTGATGGCTGGGGTATGGACCACCTTGGCTTGTACCATTGCCTTGCTTCTCGCGGCCATGCAGACTTGGCTGATCTAGCGGAGAAGTGTCAGAAAATTGGTGACATCTGCTGGCTTATTCGGGAGGCTGCATCCCGCAACAAAGAGGTGGCATATCAGTACTGGCCCCTTTCATCTTTTTATAATGGCCCGACAGGTATGATTCTCTTCAGTTAATCGTAATGTTTACTTCATTGTTTGACCTTCTTTACAACATTGTGTATTCTCTTTGGCAGATAGACTAGACATAAAGCAGTAGGGGATCTATAGGAAGATTATCTCCTAGGCTCAGAAGCCCACATATTTTGATACCCCTGAGCCGGCGCCAACTACCACCCCATTACCTCCCGGCAAGAAGAGGGCAACTTCTACGATGAAGGTTGACGTGGGGCGGGCCAAGAAGGCCCAGAAGGCCTTAGCAAAGCAATCTTCTTCCGCAGCCGATATTATCGAGATTCCCCGACATCTTGTGCCATCATTCGAGGCGTTTGCCGCTCAACAAGAAGCTATTCAGCAAATAGCTAAAGGTATCATTGCTTTCTCAGTGAATTATAGGACTCTTTTCTTCTGCCTTTGTGATGTCTTCATTCTTGACTTGGCATATCTTCTATTCAGTAGTAGCCCAAGGAGAAGTCACTGCCACTGTGACTACTGAAGAGACTAGAAGTGCAACGGAGGACGTAGGAGGAGAACCATCCACTATTGCCCCAGAAGATGTTAGGCTGCCTTCACCCTTGCTGGCCAGTGAGGTTGAAGGTGAGCTTGCTTTCTCAAATTTTTACTTCTCTTTTGATGACCCTTGGACTCTGTTTTATGCCCATGCCAGCGCTATAGTGGCTGGAGTGGTAAGAACTAAAACTATGACGTCGACTGTGGACGTCTCTCTACCGCGGGAAGGGCACAAGACTGCCTTGAAGAAAGGTACTGGACCTTCGCGACGCATAACAACTCACTCAACAACTCGAAAGGCGGCAGAAGTAGCAGGCCAACCTGAGCCCAGCATAGATATTTCTTCTAGTAGCTCTGATACTCTTTCTGATGAAGAGCTTGACTTCGGCTCTTCTAAAGGCGAGGAAGAAGCTTATGAAATGGCCGGTGAAGGGATGGAAATGCCCTCTGTATCATTGAGTGACCATTTAGCCCTCTGAAGTTGCTAGCACCCTCGTGCGAGGGGATGTCGCAGGAAGAATTTGCCGGAATTGACATGGAAGAGGAAATAACCCCTCCTTTTGTTACTTCCACTGCAAAATTATCATCTTCTATACAAGCATTTGAGGGGATTGACCCGACAATCAATGTAAGCTCTGCCCCTTCCTCCTTATTGGGTTGTATAGTCTACTTGCCTATTTTACCACTTTGATATCTATTTCTATTTGTTTCAGGAGCCTGGCATCATCGACCCTCTTTTGATACCAGCTTCTGATGTTATTTCCTCGGAGGCCCTAGCTGCATTGCTTCCTATGACTGTAGCTTCCGCAGGGGCAACTATCGTGCTTCGCCCAGTGCCAGTGAGGGTGCAATCATCAACTAATATATCATCACTGGAGCTGGGCTCATTGGGAGAGAGCTCTACTCCAGTGCGGGTTTCAGAGCTGAGGGCCGAAGCGGATCCGGCTAGCGGTTCTGCCTTTGTTCTGGCTACTGTACTGACTATTGCCCCTGAACTTACAGTCCCATTTGTTCGAATGGAACCAGAGCCTTTGCTATCTACAATAGTTATTCAGAAAACAACTCCTGAAGATTCGACAGTAGAAGAGACAATGGTTCAGGAAGAGGTTGTGAAGAGATCAGTTCACCCCTCCCGATAGTAGAAGAGTCTTCGCCATCCTCATCTTCCAAGCCAGACATCGGCTTGCGGGAGACCATTGACAATGAAGTCACCTTTGAAGTAGCTCCAACTGCTTCCCTTGGCTTCACTTCATCAGAAGACTTTATTTGGCAGAATTTGGAAATGTTTCACCGGGTAGTGGAGTCTCAGCCAGCATTGACTTATTTACAGTTGAAAGAGGTGGCCGAGCGACTAACAGTTGGCTTGCAAGCATTGGGCTGCCCCCTGGAGACATGGACTCAGCAGGTGCTGTTGTTGTTGAAATATGTGAATCACCAAGAGTTTCTGGGGCGCGTTGTGAATGACAGACTGGTGGCCCTTAAACTGCAAAGAGCTGATTGCCGGTCTGGGATAGAAGAGCTAAATTCCAATCTTCAGGGGCAAAAAACCTAGCTGGAGGCCTCATCTGCTCGTGCGCAGCTTGTGTGCAGCCGGATGGATGAACTGCGAGCAGAATTAAGTGCTCTTGAGGCTGAATTGCCTCTAGTGGAGATGACACAGTCCCAGAGTGCTGAGGAGATAGCTTTGCTGGAGGGACGGATGGCGTCGTTGTAGGACGAATCGGTTCGCCTTCAGAAAGAAGAAGCTCACCTTCATGAGTTAAGAGCGGTTCCAACCGTCGGCCTTCTTAACTTTGAAGATATTTTTCGGCGACCTTAATTACTTCATACTTTGTAATGCACCCCTCTAAAGGGCTCCGATTATAACCGCTCTTTTTTTGCAATGGAAAATAATCTTCTTTGCCTCTTCCTCCTTTTTGTGTTTTGGAAGTGTATCCTTATTTGTGGTAGTTGGCAGCAGTTCGGTAACTCCCATAAAGATATACCCGCATCCATATTGCAGGAGAGCGCCCACCCTTTCAGGGAAAGGATGAGGGAATCGCTTCACCGCACGATGGGGTTTTGAGAGTTTCCAAATCAGACTATTGGCATAGTTAGATGTTTCAATGGCCACACATGCCGAAAGTAGGAGTATTTGTAGTTGTATGAATGAAGGGTTCGTAGGACCCGTCGAAATAGACGGAAAGTCTATTTCGGGCAGGTTTCATAATTGACCAAGGCGATGTGCCCCATGATCAATGGAAATTTTATCATCATCATTGGGCTCATGCTGATGCCAGAGAATATATGTTTCATCAGAATAGACGTAGGGTCTACCTTGTTTTAAGCAAGCTATATGCAGCACATCGGCGGGTTGAAATTATTGTCTAGGGGTCATCGTCGCTCCCCCTTCTCATTAAAGACTTCCCCGAGTAGGGCGTGCATTTGAGGGTGGCGCGCTGCAACCAAGCGCCTCTAAAGAACAATGCCCCTACTAAGGTCATACTAGGGATACAATCCAGCCTAAGAGGGAGAAACAGAAGAAAAATCAGGGATAATTCTTATGCAGGATGGGAGATATTGGGATTTGACTTCCTTCTAGGGCACTACCCTTTAGAGATATAGTCTATTACGGCAGGGCTTTGTGTCTTTGATTTTGGACCCATTAATTAGGCATGCATATGACGTCCCGTGGTGAACTACACTGCCACTCTTGCCATGCCCTGATTTTCATAATTTTTCATTGATCTTTCTATTGATATTCTAATACCCCTTGCTGGCTAGATTTTGCATGAAAGCTCATATTGAAAGGTCATCAAGACTGCCCCTATTTGAGACCTCTCTTGCATCAGAGAGTGCCTAGGTTGGAGGTCTTATCCATCTATCTCTTGAACCTACATTTAATCGAGCTGAGAAGAGAAAAAGGCCTTTGTGCATACTCAAAGTATGGCCAAAGTAGCAATGATGTTGCATCAAAGGAGTCAGCTACAGCTTGCAGTGTAGTGTGTGAAAAACCATACTCAAAGGCACCCTCAACGATCCGGGAAAGAAACGAGACTCTGAGCTCGGAGCTACCACTAGCCTAAGGTGCTATAGAAGGGAACTAGACTTTACCTAAACTAAGACCAAACTAAAACTCCTAAACTACTCAATCGTGTTAAGGAACCAACATTATAACCATGCAGGAGAAAATAGAAATAATAACAATGATAGCATATTGTTATGCAAAACAACAGATACCTTGTGATCCATGGAGTAGAAACAACATCCTGAAGCGAGAGCTTGATCATTGAGCTTTGTATTCCTTACTTGCAGGACCAAAGTTGGAGGATGGCAAAGGATAGATGATTTCTCAACACGGAAAAGTAGCGGACACAATCAAACTAGACGAAGAAGGATCAAAGAAGAAGAGGTGAGGGCTAGAACTCCCTCGTGAGAGTGCAGAGACCCTGGTAACAAAGAACGGTCCATAGGAGAACCAAATATTAATAGAGATCAAGGCAGACTAAAGCCTCAAAAATAGCAAGAAAAAGGGCAACAACCTCGAAATGGTGACGACGAAGTAACAGAAGAACAATGATGGGATTACTGTAGAAGTGGGGAAGAAGAATCATCTGATGGGGTCGAAAGAGAATTAGAAGCACTAACTGAACCCGAAAATTTTGGAGGAGAAGAAGAAACAGATGGAACTTGAAAGTGGGCACAATAGAGGAGGTGATCCAGAGACTTCGGATGATGCGGGTGTAATAGAGAAGATCAGAAGGATCCGGAGGACCCGACTGAGAAGAGGAAGAACCAAAAGATGACAAAAAATTGGAATGAAAAGATGGCATAGGCCAAGGCCTAGGATTTTGGAAATAAGGGAGATTCGGAGACTCCGGATAAAAAGGAGAGGAATGGGGGTCCATAGGAAGAGAAGAGAAAATCACAGAAACGAGGTTAGAGAAGGGAAAGTACACCACCTATGGGTGGGAGCTGAGCAACAAAAATGATGAATGAAAAGAAGGAGAAAGAGAAGTGAACCCCTGAGTGCACAACATTCGGCCCCTAAACTTATGCCTTCGTCTTTTCTTAGTAGAAATTACTTTGTAATGGACCTGCCTGACATGGGCTTGGACCTTTAGGCTTCTTATCTTGCAATATCTTCTTAAATAGCGGGCCCATCTAGCAGACGACCTAGAATGGATGTGAACATGCAGCTTCATCGGGGCGGTTGACCCTAAGCACCAGATGCTAACAATATTCAGACATTCTTGAGCAAGTAACTCCTTAGACGAATGAGCATTGTAAAATCATAGAGTTTTGTCACTCGGCGTAAAGAGCATGAGGTTCGGCAACTACACTCGATAAGCAAGCATGAAGCATAACTCCCTTGATAAGTGAGAAGGATGAAACTGAGGGAAATCAATACGCGGCGTTGACATGGCTGACTTATTGATGAACTGATGGAGATTGCATAAGACTTGTAGAATGTCCTTAAAAAACCTAGAAAAGATAGAAAACTTCCCCTTGAACATAGAATTCGTAGCTTCTTTGGCATTCATATGTGTCAGCATGATCTGGGTAGAGAACCCCTCCTGTCCAGTTATCTGAACAGTAACATAGCGAGAAGTGATAATAGCACTAATGATAGATCTCCCAGCGAGCAATGAAATTGCCATCAGTCTCGCTTGAGAGGAAACTGGCATTAGTGCGAGGGAACTCTTTGTGGCAGCCATCATGAGGAATGCAGGCTCATCAGCCTCGAAATAGCCAGAGATGAGGACATATATTGGCATGCGATAGATGAAATCTTGAATCTTGAAATGCATAATTGGCAGCATAGTGTGTTGACTCAACTCATTCTCTCCCTGGGGACCAAACCCAAGGGGCACCAGGGGCAATACGCACCCGCTCCATGGGGTCAAAGTGGATGGATAAGAAATGGAGGTAGAAGGTTCGGATGTGTAGAGCCTTAAATGGGTATGGCATCTTTAAGTGGCGGTGAAGAAGTAGAGGCAATGATAGGCTTGGATGAAGGTGAGGGTGAAGACGAAGGCGAAGATGAAGCTTGCTCAGGCTCGGGCGACAAAGGAGATGAGGGAGACGATAAGCGTGAAGATAATGAAGGTGACAAGTTAGGTGATTTTGGAAGGGCAAGTGGCGAAGGTGATAGAGATGACAGTGATATAGGCGGTGAGCATGGTGACGAAGGTGGTGAAGATGGCGAAGGTGGTGAAGATGGTGAAGATGGTGATGGAGAGGATGAAGAGGAGGCTCACGACGCCCACTGTCGACGTATCGACACGATATGTCGAGCGACATCGGGAGTGGAAATAGTGGTGACAGGAGTGAAAGAAGTAGGGGAGGCACTAGCTTGAGCAGAGGTATGGGTTTGCAGAGGTGGCGGAGATGAGGTAGACGGTGAGGGAATTGATAATGGAGACAGGGTAGGTGATGATGTGGGTGATAGTATAGGTGATGATGTGGGTGATAGTATAGGTGATGGAGCGGGTGCAACACTAGACGAAAAATCACAGGGGTGCCCATGGCCTTATAGTGTTGGAGATGGCTGCCTGGGCAGCGCTTGCTGTTGCTGCTGCTTGCTATGAAGATATACCATAACCTTACAACTTGTAGGCTAATCGATCCTTTTCTTAGCTTCCAAACTATAAACATACTCCCAAAACTTGGGGTAGTCCTCAACCAAATGTCCCAACTGAAGATGATATTCACAAAATTGGAGCAACTGCCCTGCTGTGGGTTTGCAAGACACAATCGAAGCTAGTTGCAACGCATGAGTGGCCATCAAAGCCTGGAAGATATCGATAAAGGTTCTAGCAATGAGGGATAATGAGCCCACTTCGGGCAAGGCCAATGTTGAGAGGTATGGGATGGAGGAGAGGGTTGTGGAGAGGGAAGTGAAAAATGAGGTGGAGGCGCGTGGTGACTATTGGAGAGAGAAGGTGCATGAGCAGAATGGGTTGGTATGTAGTGAACGACATCCACTTGCTCGGGGTTTGCCGTTCCCTTGACCAGAGGTCGAGACAAGTGTGGGTATGCGAAGGGCTGACCATGGATGGTGGATGATTGACTTTAGATGGCAAACGATTGACTCGCGATGGCGAAAGGTTGGCTTATGGAGGATTGGTATACGAAAGCGGAAGGCTGACTTGTGGAGGGTTGGTAGGAAGCATACATGTGGATGGCGGGGTGTACGTGGAAGTAGAATGTGGAGGGGACTTGGAGTCAAGGGAACTCTGGAGTTGTTGGCGAATGAAACGGACTCGACTAATAGAGTTCTTGCCAGGAGGTAATATCATTCAGGGCTAAGATAAACGATACTTGGGCGTTGCATTAGAAATAAGAATCTTGATTTGCTACTTCTCTAGAATATGCCTCGGGACTGGTGTGACTAGGTGACACCAGTGGTTAGCAAAGGCAGACAATTCCTCGTTGGGCTTCATCTTCTCTTGGGTCAAATTCACAATAGAATACCTAGGCCCAACCTGTTCTTGATATTGCTGGATAAACTTCTCTTGAAGAACACAAAAATCCACAACTTGATCTTGCGGTAGGGAAAAGAACCAATCTCGAGCTGGGCCTTCTAAGGATAGACCTAACAAATAAGCCATCAAGCACTGGTCGTGCTCAAACTTGGCCGACTCATAAATGAACTCCTTCAAGTGCACATAAGGCTCACAGTTCCACCATAGCGGTGATATGCAAGAATTGATAGAATATATAGACGCCTAGAGACTAGATCTCTACAGATAGAGTGTCTATAGAAGATCCATAGGGGGGTGAATGGATCGGTCACCCTCTAAAAACTATACTACAGCACTTCTAATGCGGAATATAAACTAACAGCTGTAAGATAGATTGAGCACACTCAAACATAGGCAAACCAGAACAAATTAGACAAATCGTCTCGCACACGATCCTAAGCAAGCATCTACTGCGCGATGAATGAAAGAAGGAGACAATGTAAACCACAAAGACAATCACACAGTAGATAGGGTTTTCAAGGTGGTTCGATCTCAAACCTGAGATCTATGTCCACCCCACACTCCAAACTAGAATGTGGCTTCAACTGCTGATACACAGCATCGCTGATCCACAGCTTCGGGGTCAAAACCCTATATACCGCTGGGCGTTACAGCTTATGTCATCCCGAGGAATCCTCCTCTGCAAACCGCTGGGGATTTACAGCTTAACCCATCCATAGGAATCCACCTCTGCCCGTTGAGCCTCACAGCTTGCTCTGCTAAAACATAGCTTGATAACAGGTTTCAGAAAATAAAGAAAAACAAATGAAAGAAACACAGAAATCCCAATGGGAATGTAGCTCAACACTTAAGCAATTTCAGCTCGGGTTTCTGAACCAAGAGACTGAAGAACAAACTCCCTCTCAGACAATTACTCGAACACTTTTCCCTCAACCCTCTCTTTCTCTTCTTTCTCTTCTCTTTCTCTTCTCTCTGGATCGAACAGGCTCTCTCTGCTTCTGCTCTTCTTTCTTCTAATTTCGATCACCTTTCTCCAGATGGAGAAGTCTTCCTTTTATAGCAGCAGCAGCAGATATAGGGCATGTGTTCTCCATGAGTTCCTGCCCTAGTGCCTTGACCACGTTGCAGCATCTCAGCTTACTGCACTCCACATGTCACGATCCTGGCACATCCTCCAACTTTGGATCACGTGTCATCCTTATTCTCCACGAAAGGATATCTGTCATAATAGAAACAAACATCAGTTCAGGACAGTTAGAAATATACCATGGATAGAAAGAAAACTGCACGGAGTTATTATATCATTAGAACTAAAGTACACGGAGTTGCTCCAATTATGCTCGAACTTTATATGGACATGCACTGCCTTTGCTACAGTGTATGCTCGGACCTTAATACGCAAAGAGCAAAAATGTACGGACTTGATATGGACATGCACTGTCTTTGCTACAGTGTATGCTTAGACCTTAATACGCAAAGAGCAAAAAGTGCACAGACTTGACAATAGGCAAAATGTGCAAGGATAAAAACATGCACAGACTTATATGCGAAGGAACAAGGAATGCGCACGGACTTCGGTTCCTTCCAAGAAGAAAAGATGCACGAACTATGTATTCATAGACTAACCAAAATATGCTCGAACTTTGGTTAAGAAACGTGCATAGACTTTGGTTGGGAACAAAAGGTGCACAGACTATGTGTGTCTGGACTTAGTGTGACATGACCTAAAAATATGTACGGACTTTCAATTGCCATGGAACAAAGAAAGTGCTCGGACTTCATTTGAAAGATGAGAAACATGAACGAACTTTATAACCACAAATGTAAAATCTGCACAGACTTCATAATATACACCTGACATGAAAACGTGTAAGGACTTTACAAAACCTGCACGAACTTCAGAAATGTGCAAATGTGCAAATCGTGCATCATGCACAGACTTGGTGGTCAAACCAAGAACATGCACAGACCTGGTGGTCATACCAAACATGCACGGACTCAGTGAAGCAAAACATGCAGATGCAAAACGTGCACGGAATCAACTTGAGTACGTGCAACATGCACGGACTTTGCCAAAGTGTGCTATGTGAGAGATGCAAAATGAAATGTGCATAGACTATGTGTGCATGGACTTTAGTTCGGAAGAAACGTGCACGGACCTTATATGCACAGACTATGTGTGCAGTTCCATGAGAACTTGCACCATGGACCTTACATGCACGGACTATGTGTGCAGTTCCACGAGAACTTGCACGGCGGACCAGCCCAGCCCCTCGGGCTGGTCTGCCTAAACCCCACTCTTCAGAAAAAAAGGTTTTTTTAATAAAAAAACCCCCCTCCGTGAGGGCTTTAGGAAGACCAGACCAGCCCCTTGGGCTGGTCCGCCTAAACCCTCCCTCCCCCACTCCGTGACACATTAAAAAATATTTTTTAAGGGTTTATGCAGACTAGGTTGAACCGTTCACCCTAGTCCGCCTAAACCCTCCCCTGCCTCTTCATCTTCGGGGTGGGGCATCGAGCAATCAAGCATCAGAAGTCTCCAAGCTACAAGCACCAAGACTTCAGCAAGGCAACCAGCAAGGAGAATTGTATGTGGGTGACTTGTTCGTCGGCTACCTACACCGAGGGTATGTCACTTGTACTTCCCTCACACGGTGTTTAGCCGTGACGCGCAAGTCTATACCCATCGCTTGTGGAGATCTATGGCAAGGGCGAACGTCCCCTCATGCCGGGATTCCCCATCGCGGGCCTGCCCACCATAGCTACGCACGCGTCATGATGCCATACCTCCTACAGTTCTGAGGCCGTGTTCGACTAATCCTCTCAAGCCGTGACTGACCCTCACCCACACACCAGCCCCCATTGTCTCCAGTCACCCAATTATAGCCCCTCGTTTGGTGAGTCAAACATGGTCCATGCCACGAGGAGGGCCCTCTGTAAAATACGCGGGCATCTGCTCTGTCACGCCTTGACCCAGGGACTGATCGTCGTGTCAGAATCGTCCAGCGGCATGCACCAGTTGTACCTCAGCTCCCGTGGCCCACCTATAAAGCTCATGCAGCCCTCATAAATTATATTGCCACTTGAACGAATGCGCTCGCATCCACGTTCGGGCCCCAGTTTCACTCGCGTCACCCGACGTGAACCTCCAGCACCTCCAACCTCAACCAACACCGTCTGGCCTAGCGCGAACCCATAGCTCTGAAGTACTCCTTGCTCTCCACCAAGGACTTCAGACACTATAGCTCTCTCTTCAGCATGGAACGAAGGTGTTCGGATTCAATCCGATGTAAATTAACACCGACTGCTTGCGGTCCATGGGGAAAGGCATCTAATATAAAACTCCCCATAGTCGTCTGGCACTCGCACCTATGGAACCGCCCTTCCCTTCACATGTCTCTCACCTCCCAGGTCCACGTGCCACGCCCTGGCGGCGCTTCCCCTGTCAGTTTTCAGTTTCATGGGTGGTTGTTGAGAAATCGACTAGCACGCCTGCACCCCAACCATGTTTTACCAAATACTAAGAAACCTCCCATGCCACTCGGTCTCCCCTTGATTTTTCATAAAAGGGTGAGTGCATAGTGTCACCTTGAGAAAGATACGGCCATGAGAGGAGGAGCCCGAAGTACGCTAGATTCTGACATCTTCCCCATCGCCATATCCTACCCTTCAGTCCGGTCACCGCACACACGTGCGCCTGTGGCCCACACCCGCTGCGCGTGAACAAAAAGTATGGCACGCCTGGTGGGACGTCTCCCACCTTCCTTCTTTCTGCTCAAGAGAAAGTCTGTGCCAGCCCTGAAGTCCTAGTACCTTTTCCCTGTCCTTGCAGGAGAGGTAGAAGAGAGCACCTGTTCGCACTTTGCAGTAGCTTTCAGTTCACCTTCCAATTGTCAGATTGCACTCGACGACTGCCAACGATCGTCGCCTCCGTCTCGTCCAGTGCATCAACAGCCATGGCGGCCGTCACCTACGGTCCCATCATCATTGCCACTCATGCGCGGGTGGGCTACTTAGTGGTGCCAATTGCTTTTGGCAGCTACGCCTCGGTTGTCGGATCACACTATTTCTTGGGTATGGTCCCTGTGGCTGCCCCGCAGCTACCCTCAGCTCCAAGGATTTTCGGCGCCTCCAACGCATCGCATCAGCTGCCAGTCCCAGTAACTCGTCCAATCGTCAGATCGGGCCATTTGTCATCGGTCCCCACGAGGGTCTCAGACCAGTTCCTGCCTGGGCAAACACCAGCCCCCGGGCCCAGTCTCGACTGACTCCCGACGCGAGTCTCGCACCCCGAGTCTCGGTCCCTGCTACAACACTTTGCTCGAGCTTCCAGCCTCGAGCCCCAGTTAAGTCTGCATCCGATACGGGTCTCTACCCTAAGATGCCCAGATTCCCGATACCCCGCTCGGGCTTTCAGCCCCTAGCCTTAGCCGAGCCAGCTCCCCGCACAGGTCTCCTGACCCAGGGGTAGGGCTCCCCAGCATTTTGTTTAGGTTCCTTAGCCCAAACCACTGAAGAGCAATCGCCTCACCCGGGTCTTCAACACCTAGTTCGAGGCTCTCCAATACGCAGACCGGGGGCACAACCCTGGGGTCCCTCAAGGTCGGTACCCAACATCGGTCATCCGCGTCGGGCCCCGGACCCCTCAGTTCCATCATGGGGGCATGTTCTCCATAACTCAGCGACGTCGACTCCCGCTACGGGTCTTACCCTATGGGATGCGGTGACCCCGATGTTGGCCGAAGGTCTCTTGCCTTGCCTTCCGGTCTCACCAGCAACCAGTCCAGTCGCCCAGCCTCGGGTCTCCGGTATTCCGGCACCCCCAGTAGTATCGATTCCGGATGCAAACACATCGTTACGAGCATCTACAACACTGCTATCGGCTCGGGTGAGGGTTTACACTCGAGCCACCCAGCCGCAGGCCTCCACTACAGACTTCGCATCTTGGGGGCCGATTCCGGTGTTCCCAGTTGGTGGTTTCGTGCCACCAATGGCCACAAGCTGAGTCTTCTTGGTTTATCACCTTGGAGCGGAGTCATCTTCGGCTCCCCAAAAGAAGTATCGCCATGGCCATAAAGGTAGGCGATTCGCCATGACTACTAGCAACTCTGGCAAGACCATCCTTGTCGGTGACCTGCAGATTCGCCTCGATAGGGATGAACCAATTATACCTCCAGAGCGGATCATCCCCATGATCCCCATTGTAAACACGCCAAAATTGACATTATTGCGAGCATATCTCTTATTGCTTGTGATACCCCAATTTGATCTTCAAATCGACCTTGTTTGAGTGATTTTTTTTTCCACTTTCCCACCTGCAGTTATCAAAGGAATGTGTAAAATACATGTTCCAAAATATGAAGACACATATGCACATTGAAAGCCAGCAAAGGAGATAATTACCTGTAGCCTCTTTTGGTTTTACGGGTTTCAAGATTATTTGCTCTGGCTTCACTCGGAGGACATGTGCGTCCGCCTTTACAATTTCAAAAATGGCAATAGGAGTCGTCGCCATTTCAAGGCCAGAAATGTACTCCAGCGGAACTGCGCAGCCCACGGCGTTAATCACATGGGCCCTCCACTCTGCAAAAGTGCTGCCCCCGAGCACTTCATCAGGTATCGGCTCGGACAGTAGGGATTTCCTCCTCACCCCACAAGGCACCTGTAAGTCTTCCCACCAAGAATAGGCCTTTGAAGGGCCTGGGGCTGCTCCTGAGGTGGAGGAAGAAGAAACTCTAGAGGCTGCTGCTGGCGTGCTTTTCAAGGGCTTCAAAGCCCAACTATATTGGCTCCTGTCCACCGGGACCGTCCAGCCTTTCTCTCGCCACTGCTCCTCGATGTCGCTGACAACCCGGGCGACTCCTGAAAAATGAGACCTGATAAAGGCTGGGTCCACAAACAAAGGAGGCAGATCCTCCCTCCTCAGGCGCTACTCCTCAGTGGCTCGAATAGCATCGCGATGATTCCAGAAGACATTGTTGGCTTTGAACCACCAGCGGGCATAATGCATATCAAACTGGCCTCTGCGCTCCTGCTCTGGAATGGGGTACCCCTGTGTCATCTCGCGGCAGAGGAAGTCTTGCCACGCTGCCGCCACTAAGTGCACGTCTCTGTGCCTGTACAGTCGAAGGGCCAGAGGGAACTCTGCGCTCGAAGGGATGCCCTGATCATACCCAAAGTTCTTGGCGAACCGATGTGGGTAATAGGGCTCAAGTATAGCCATGCTGGAGCGTCGATAGACAAGAACACTGGGGCGGATGCTTATAACCCACTCTGCTAAGACATGAGGAGAGGGTAAAGCATGTGTGGAAACTCTGCTGACAACGGCGTCTCCCTCCTGCCCAACAAAAGGGCGGTAAAGGTAGGAGAAGTAGTCAAGGGCTAGGCCCTCTCCTCTCCTCTCCTCACTGGAACAAAAGACAGGGCCCGGCGGGCCCCTACAAGCTGAGCCACTGCATCCTATGGCGGTTGTCCTATGAACAAAAAAATCAGCGGCGTCGTCGGGTTATCAACTGGAGTCCTCCAGGATAGCTCTGGAAATAGCAGTCCTGCCCAGACACTCAAATAATGGGTGGGCAGCATAATGCTCTTCTCCTGCGGTGATGAGTGGGAAGACAAAGCCCCAAGCGAATGAAAGATATTCGCCAGGGTTGCTGGTGCAATGGCGAGTCTCTAACCACAAGCAAGTAGGCAAGCTGGATATATCACCTCCAGCCGCAGAACCCCGTCCTCTCCATGGGGAACCACAAAGCTGGCCAGCCAGTAGGCCATGTAAGCCGCCTAGTATGTGATGAGAGGCAATCCTCTCGAATTCCATCCCTGTGTCGGTGCAGGCAAATGGCGCGGATGGGGCGAAACGTCTACTCTGACTTCCTTGCATTCCTCCCGAGTGGTGCCGAACTGGACAAACTCCTCATGGAAGCAGAAAGGGCCACTGTAAAAATGGCTCACCCATGCATTCAAAGTCACCCTCAGAGTGCGAGGGGTCCGGTCTGTGCCGACCCAAGCTAGATCCCTCCAGGTCTTCATCAAAAATCTGAAACAGTATGACAAGGCGTATCGCCCAGCGCCGTCGGTGGAGCTAAGATGCAAATCATCAAGTGATAGCTCCTCGTATGGCCTCCCGCAGATCGGAAGACCGAAAATCCTCTGAAAGGTCCAGAGGTACAAAGAAGTCTCTCCACCAGCCGTAACGAAGGTGTTCCACCGGCCGTTGAATCTCTCTGTCAAAGCTTGTAGCAGACCCTTGTGACAAGGGTAGGAATACAAAACGGCCGTCACCGCATGACGGATCCCCACCCTGTCCAACACCGACCGGTAGACAGTCAGAATGCCCCAGAGCCACTCTGTCGCGTCTCGGTGATAGCTATGAGACGGGATAACAAACTATTTTCTGTACCAACTGGGGGTCTTCAATGCCAGAACCCTCTCAATCATACAGTCATGGGCATACTCCTCCTGTGCAAAGCTCGCCCATGTAGGCGTCAGGAAGAGGCCATCTACAATCTGATCCATGGTCTTGTGTTGCCCATACATGTGCCAGGCCGCGAGAGCTAGTGCTGCAGTCCGAATTGTAAGGCTCTCGTGCCGCTGAAAAGAGCCCAGACTCTGCCGATCTGGGTACTGCCTCTGCCGAGTAAAACTCTCCAGATAACTCGAATAAGTCAGGAAACATAATCCCTGCATGTTGTCTCTCCCTGCTAGTATGACCCGCTCAAGGCAGCGCCTCTCCTCAGGCAACGAGGGGTCGCCATCCTCCATGCCAATCGGTGTGAAGTTCTGAAGGCATCGATAGAGATGACGATAGTGACGCGGATATCCCCCCGAACGGTCATATGTGTAGATGCCATCTCGCCTCGTAATACAAGATACTTCCACAAGGCCTTCAGCCTCCCCAGCACTCTCAGTTGGGCCCTCAGCGACCCATAAGTAGCCAAAGTCCAGCCAGCTGAAATTGTCATCATCAATGACGCGGGGAGCAAAAGATGGCATGCGCCAGTCGGTGCGCTCGACCAGACACTCATCAGCACCCCTGGCCCTCGACTTCCTCGACCGACTCCCGTCTCCGCTGTTGCCTAGAAGCACAAAGAAAGGAAAAATAGAAAAGGAACGTCAGGCCAAACAACTCAGGATAGCAATATAAGTATTCAATGCAGTTCTAAAAAAAATGCAACGTCTACACAAAAGACATGATTATATTTCCCTTCAAAGGGCACGGGCCGTCCGCCCCCGCCTACAGCCGTGACGGATGTCCCGTGGAGGGCATTTGTTGCACCCGTAATTTTCTCGAAATAATTCGAGAATTCTATTCCAAGAAACAACCGACGAAAAACACGGCATACCGCCGATGCAATCGGACCGCGGAGCCTTTAAATGTATTGAAATAATTCCATAATTCTATTTTAATAGCCCTTTAAGCCTTTATTAATTATATTTAATCTCATGAAATTTCTAAAAAAAAATTGGGTGTTACACTCGGTGACTGTCGGCCCAGGCACTGACCCCATTTGTATGGGAATTGCCCCGTCTGCGCGCCCTCCTGAGGAACCCGAAGTTGGCGATCTCTCCTCCACTGAGGTAGGAGCACCTTCGCTCGGCTCTTCATCGCTCGACGTTGACGAGGGAGAATCCGAGCCATCCTCATCAGAGTCGTAGCGCTGCCTGAGAGGGAAGGTGAGCTCGTCGAGGACCTACTCCTGAGCTAGTATGACTGCCCGCTTGAAGCCTTAGGCGAAACCCTTCCGCAGCCCTTGTCGGTAGCCCAGCTCGTAGCATGCGAAGGTGGCCTACTTCAGGGCCTCTTGGTACTCCTCCATGCTCCAGTATTGTTCGATCGCCTCTGCCCCGACTCTTGCTACCTCCTCCTCAAGCTCAGCCACCCTCGCACCGGCCACGACCAATTTCGCTTCGACCTCGGCCAACCCCCCTCTGGCCTCGATCAGCCTCGCCTCGACTTCGAATCGCGCCACCTCGGCATCCTCCTTGGCCCACTCAATCTCTCGGGCCCGGTCCTCGAGCTCCACTCGCTCGGCCGCCCACTAATCCGAGCACTCCGCTTGAGCCCAGCACTCTTCCTCTAAAAGCTTACTCTTAAGCTCGACCATATACCGAGCTTGGGTCAATTGCTTGGCCTGTGACTGAGCTTTCTCCTGATTCACCCGGTCACACGCTCAGAGTGAAGTCACCTCCTACCGAAGCACCCCGAGCTCGAATGTCAACCGACAAATCCTGCGGTCGGACTCAGCACGAACCTAGGACTGATTCCTCCCCTCATTCACCAGCCGAGCCATGAATTCGGTAATCTCAGCTCCCAGCTAAGCCATGAAGATACCTCCCTTCATGACCCTTTCGAGGAGCATGGGAGGGGAACATCGCCGGAACTCCTCCCGAACCAACGAAGGTGCCAGATCTTAGCACCGATTGTACAGAGAAGCCTGGACGGTGAACCACCCTTGCCAAAGAGGAGGAGCCTCTTCTGGGAGTACCGGGGGCTGAGCGTCCCCTCCGATCATCCCCAATCCTGGCACGATGATGCTCGGCTCGGCTCGGACCCGCATCTTGACATCCTCCTCCCCGCTATGCATCCCAACAGCCCCGACTAGGATCTCAGAGCCGACCTCCTCCCCCTACGCTCCCACCGGTTCCGAGGAAGTCCCTTCAATCGTTGTAGGCACCTCTGGCTCAGCCGGAAGAAAGCTCGGGTGATGGACGCCCTCCACTACGGGCTCCTCGGTCGGGTGGAAAGTCTTCACTTTCTTCGATCGCGTCTTCTCGACGGTTAATGCCTTCATCGAAGCCAAAAGTAGTAGCTCCCTGGCATCCTTCTGCTTAGACTCTCGGCACCTGGAGGCGTCATCCCGAGTGATCTGCTTACCTTTATCCTGAATGGAAGAAGGACCCACCGAAACTTGGGGCGCGCTCGGAGTAGTCATCCCTTCCGATTCGATGACCTCCCGATCGGCTGGTCGCCCCGCACCACCACAGCGTCTTACCTCTGCTTAACAAAGGGAAAGCCATCAGCGAAAGGTTCGACCGACCGAGATAAGAAAGTAGGAAAGCTGAAGCGTAAAGTCCTTACCCCCGGGTGGCAGCACTCGGCGGGGATACTCCTCTATGTTGGCCAAAGTCATCAACTCAACGATGGTTCGGCGACTCTCCTAAAGGATCTTAATCTTCTCCCCCAGCTCTGAGGGGATCACCAACTACTTCGGAGGGAATATCAGATGGAAGTTTGGCTTGTCAAGGAACCCCCAGTTGGGATTCCCCTTACTAGCCCCTACCCAGAAAAATTGTGTCTTCCACCCATTGTGTGAAGAATCCTGAGGAGAAAGGGTCACACAGCTCCTCCCTCTCCTAGCTTGAAGACAGAAGAAGCCCTTCCCAGCGTGGGTTTGCTCCTTCAACTCGAAGAAAGCGTGGAAGAGGTCCAAAGAGGGATAGAAACCGCACAGGCGACAAAGGTAAATGAAAGAGAAGATGAAAGTGTAGGAATTGGAAACCAACTAGATCGGAGCTAGCTAGTAGAATTGTAACAACTGCGCGACGAAGGGATGGAGAGGAAGGTGAAAGCCACACTTTCAAGCCAAAAGAAAATTGCAGAAGAGACCCGAACGAGTATCCAGGCTCAACTCGTGAGGTTTGGAAGGAAAAAAAAATACCGACACGGCAGCTCGTAGTAGGTCTCGATCTCCCTCACCTCGGCCTCACCCAACTTGCCGCACAGAGGATGGCTGGGTGTCGAACCTCCTGCACCTTGTTTAGGCCTCCGGGCCTCAACCGCAGGATCATGCTCCGCCATAGAGAAGTGCGAAGAGTGAGAGGAGGAAGAGGAAACTACAAAATCTGAAGATACCAGAGGAGGAGGAAGCCGATGGACCACTGCCGCCGTGGTCTCTTCCAACTCTGTGAAGGCCTCTACGATTCTCCACTCCCTCAAGTCCCTCTCATGGCGCATGGATCCTCTCAGAATACCGGTGCAACAAAAGGGAAAAAGTCATAAGTAGAGGAAACATAAGACGCAAGCATACGGGACATTTACATATTTATCCCAGTGACCCTGGCAGGATGCGTCACGACGTTTTGAACTCTCAGAAGGGCCTCCCCGCGCCGGCTCGAGGAAAGTGTCATCATCATACCCTCGCCCCCAGGACAACGGCATTAAATGGCCCTTGCCGACGATGACATTCCCCACTTGAGCCACCAATGCTACCCTATAGCATACCATTCTTTGAGCCCAAATTTTGGCTTGGGAGTAGGAGGGGGACAAGTGGAGAGGGATAAATCCGCAGCCCAAATGCACGCGCAGATTTGGATGGCCAAATCAAGTCCGGATTGGTCCAACTAGGCCCATTCCGACCCAACCAGGCCAAGCTCCCCAAGTGGTAGCCCCACGAATGGGCCCACTTATTTCGAAGCCCAAACATTATTGTGTGTCATTGATGTTATTTATTTATTGCTGGCTCTTGTTTTACTGACGTTGTGTTCTTGTTTTCTTCATTGTGGTGTGTAGGGTGTTATAAGGACCCAGATCAGTTGGTATTTGGTGGTAGCCACGTACAGAGGACTGCCAAACTTTCAGCCGGCCAGGATAGATTGGATGGAGTTTGGGGTGTTTCCACAGATCGCCAGACTAGGCGTTGAGAGAGAGGTGGCACGCGCCGAGCAGGGCCATCTTGATGCCATGGGGGCACATGGTGCCTACCTTGGAGGACGTAGTCCGGATCGCCAGACTTCGTGTGGACGGTGAGGCAGTTAGTGGGGTTGCCTACCTCGACTACAGAGAGAGCGCCCTAGAGCTACTAGGGCTGGAGGCCAGTGTGACAAATAGAGAGAGCAGGACGGTCCCCTAGACGTCCAGCATGGAGGTGTTGGGCGATGCTCATCCACGCGTCGGTGAGACTACAGTGGAATTCGTGGCGTGACTGGAGGGAGCCGCACGCAGCATATTTTGCCAGGACATCAGCGACCGGGCGCGAGTGGATCAAGACCTCTGGAGATTCCTCTTCTTTCTTTTTAGATGGCTCCTACTGGGCAGGAATGGAGACGACATCCACTCTCGCTTTCTGGAGATCCTAGTGGACTTAGACCGAATGTGGCACTATGCGTGGGGCGCAGCCCTACTTGCCCACCTGATCGTCGACCTGTCCAAGGGGACAGATCAAGAGATAACAGCCAACTGCTTTGCACCATTTCTCTAGGTAAAGGCATTGTATTTATTTATTTATTTATTTGTGGTTAGTCCTATTTTGTGCTTATACAATTGATTATGCTGGTGTGGAGCTATTACTACTTCCCGATGGGGAGGGCACGGCAGTGGGATTCAGCAGCCGTGCCACTACCGCGGCGGTGGATGTCGATTGTGATCGCAGCCCCACATTCCTACCAGCTAACGTCTCTTTGACGTGAGCTGACGGAGTATCTCGAGGCCATGGTATGACTTTTTTTTGTGTATATATATTTTATCTACAAATGTGGAAACTGACATGGTATATGTGTGACAATGCAGGTGGTGTGGAGGCCCTACCTAGGCATGGACGACGCAGGCCAGTGCTAGGTCGAGGCTGGCCGACCTCGTTTTGGGCGGGACCTTTGGGCTTATTACCTGAACGAGATGAGTCGCTTCGGCTCAGATTAGAGATGAGGACCCTGGGATTTGCCTAGGAGTGGGTGGACGTAGACGAGCTGAGCCGCATCGGGTGGAAGACCCGAGGCAAGGTGAAGCTCGTAGACTAGCGCGCACGCTTCCCTACCCAGTTCCAAGATTGGCAGCAGGGTGGCATGCCCGTGGTGTCTCACGCACATGATAGTGCCAACTACTTGCGGCGCTATTGGGAGACCCACGCGGAGCGTCTCCAGCTCGGGAGCCCATTAGGGGTAAGTGTAAAATGAGCATTATATATTTTTTATTATTTTTGTTTGTGAATCTATGCATATGTATGTGACAATAATCTACATGCTTATGAATGTAAGATGCCTGTGACGCCATCATCACCAACCTGCGGGCCCAATTGGCAGACGCCAAACGACAGCTGACTATCACTCGACAGAAGCTGGACATCTTGGTAAGTTTATGCAATACTCTCTCTTTTTTTTGTTTTTACCTAGATTCCTGATGTTCAACCACTAATTGCTGTTGTTCCTTTTTTTCAGTGTGCCCAGCAGGCAGTGGCAGCAGGGATGGCCGGTGGGGCCTCTTCCAGCTCTCAGGCTCCTCCTCCGGAGGTTACCTCCCTCCAGGAGCAGCTCACCAGGGCGGTGGCACGTGCCGAGGAGGTAGAGGGGGAGCTTGTAGCTCGGGTGAGTGTTGTTTACAAGATTCGAATGTGATTACCTCCTACTTTTTTCTAACCTCATGAGAATATGGGCCTTGGTAGGTGGCGGAGATCCGAGGTGGGGTAGCCCGAGCCAAGGAGGAGTGTGATACCCAGGCGGCCACCGTGGCAGAGCTGGAGACGGAGCTACGGCATCGCGACACCAAGGAGTTGCCATGGGATGTGTTGGAGTTGAGGGTTGCCATCCAGGTGGCGAGGAGAGAGGCAGAGCGGGAGAGAGAGGAGAGGGAGAGGGAGGATAGGAGGGCAGAGCGACAGGAGGACTGGGATGAGAGGAGGGCTCTAGAGGCCCAAGTGATGGAGCTCCAGCTAGGCCTTTGAGTTATGGAGTAGAGGTTGAAGGACAGCGAGGAGTGCTACCAGAGGGCACGGGAGCGTGGGGCGTGCCTTCATCAGTCCGGTTCCTTCTCCATGGGTAGCTTTCTAGTCTCCTCAGTCGAGGAGCGACGTCGTGCCATCAAGGCTGATCGGGCGCTGTGGGGTGAGGCGAGTACTGCCTCGTAGACCTCCATGAGGCCCCCTAGGGATCCTCGTCTTAGGAGAGAGGAGAGGGATGACTAGAGGGATGACAATGAGGGCGGTGGTGAGAGTTAGAGAGTTACTTATACAACCACCTACCTCACTCATGATGTACTTGATAGTCTATATAGATGTATGAATGGAATGATTTATTTTCCTATCACTTGTTTGTCTCTTGTGCATTCCTTTCCTTCTACGCCTCTTCTTTTCCACACTATTCTCACGTGATATGTTCGATAAGAACTCACCCTGAAATGGGGAATCGTGTCTCACCGTGGCCATTATTTTCAAAGGGAATCTACCGTCGAAATCAATAATGATGACTTTTAGCTCCATTTCTTGGGTGACACTTCAAACTTTCTGCAGATGCTCTCTTTATTATTATTATTATTTTTATATTTCCCTTTTTATCATTTTTAGAACTCAAAATTATTTATAACACGACAAAGATCACAAGCAGCCCCTAAACTGTGTAGGGAGCAGTCGATATGTCACGCCGTCAAATCATTCACTCCATGTAAGCGGTGAAGTGACACATGATAGTGAAATGGTCTCATGCAATTTGACTAGTCATAATTGGAGAAAGCATTTGCAGTGTTCTATTTGGAGGGTGGCAAATTTATTTTTGCAATAATTTCCTTTCTGAGTACATTCATGTCTTCGCATGGTCTAATGAGGATCTTCCCAGCATTCCCGAAGAGGTGGTGATGCACAACCTCAACCTCGACGCTTCAGAGAAGCCCATCTTACAGTGGAGAAGGAGGCATGCCCCAGTAAAATAGGTGGTCACGAAACAGGAGATTAACAAGGGGAAAAAATAAGGCTATTTCATCCAATCCTTTACTCGACATGGCTCGCAAATGTCATCCTGGTACCAAAGGCTTCAGGCAAGTGGTGGATGTGCGTGGACTTCCTCGACCTCAACAAAGCCACTCCGAAGGACTGCTACCTATTACCGAGCATCGACTAGCTGGTCGATTCAACCTTCAGGTAACGAACTTCTCAGCTTCCTGGATGCATACTTCGGCTACCATCAGATCCGAATGGACCACGAAGACATCAAGAAGATCACCTTTGTCACCGACTTTAGTGTATACTGCTACACCCGAATGCCCTTCAGGTTGAAGAACACTGGAGCTATGTATCAGAGGCTGATCAACCACATCTTCGAAGGCCAGATCGGGCGGAATGTCGAGGCCTTTATTGATGATATGCTCATCAAGATACCCAATGCCAAGGACCATTTTGCTGACCTGGCTGAAACCTTCAACACTCTCTAGAGGTACAACATGAAGCTCAACGTAGCTAAGTGTGCCTTTAGAGTTAGATCTGGGAAATTCTTGGGATTCTTGGTGACACAGCGGGGGATCGAGGCCAATCCTGACAAGGTATAGGCCATCCTGGACATGCGGCCACCCGCTTATGTTAAAGACATTCAGCACCTAACTGGGAGAATTGCTACACTCAGCCGCTTTCTGTCTCGGGTGACAAAACGATGCCTGCCCTTCTTTAAACTACTAAGGGGGCCCAAGCTGGCTCCTACCACCTTCGCTTGGGATAGTGAGCGTCAGAAGGCATTCACCGAGCTAAAAGAATTTCTGGCTTCGCCTCTAGTGCTGTCAAAGCCAGTTCCCAGAGAGTCACTATACCTCTACCTCTCGGAGACTCCCTCCACAATAAGCTCAGTCTTAGTCCGAGACGACGAAGGTGTGTAGAAGCCGGTATATTACATTAGCAAGGTGCTCCTCGAAGGAGAAATAAGGTACCCCGCAACTGAGAAACTCATGCTAGCATTGGTAACCTTAGCAAAGCGCCTCCGGCCCTACTTCCAAGGACATTCCATCATGGTGCTGACTAGCGAGCCCCTGAAGAAGATTTTGGCCCATTGCGAAGCTTCAGGCCTCTTCGTCAAATGGGCCATACTGCTCGGGGCCTACGACATCTCTTATCGCCCTCGCACGACCATCAAGGGACAAGCCCTTGTAGACTTGATCACAGAGAGCATCGTCCAGACCGAAGAAGCATCCCTCCAGACGTCTGGCCCCACCTGGGACCTATTCATTGATGGGTCCTCCAACTCAACTGGCTACGGAGTCGACATCCTCCTCAGATCCCCCGAAGGCATAGAGCTACAATACACCCTAAAATTTAGCTTCTCTGTGTCCAACAACGCCTTCGAGTATGAAGCTCTTATCTCTGGAGCCAGGATGGCATGGCGCCTGGGAGCTGAATGAGTCAGAATTCACACCGACTCCCAATTGGTTGCCAGTTAGGTCAACGCAGACTACGAAGCTTGAGAAATGTAAATGATCAAGTACCTTCAGATGGTGAAGGAAATGGCCCGACTGTTCAAGAGTTTTTAGGTAATCCAGATAGCTCGAGAAGAACATTCCCGAGCGGATGCCCTCTCTCGCTTGGCCTCCTCCACAAGCCCAGAGGACACCCGGTCAGTCCTCCTTGAGGAATTAGAACGATTGAGCATAGAAACCTAGCTCATGGCCGTTATACAAGTATCTTCTGGTGACTGGCAGACTCCATATATATCCTGGCTCTGGGACTCCCAAGAACCTCCCAACCCTCCGGAAGCTCAGAGACTGAAGTATCAAGCTCAACATTTCATCCTCCTAGATGAGACCCTATACCGAAGATCCTATGTTGGTCCCCTCCTCAAGTGCCTCGATGTTCTAGAAGCTCATCGAGCAATTAAAGAAGTCCATGAAGGCATCTTTGGTGCGCACCAGGGGGGAGGTCGATTGCCAGGTGTTGACACCCATTTTTTGACAAACAAGTTGGGTCACCTCTTTATTCATCCTTATGATGCTCCGAGTTGTTCACCCTTACTGGGCCTTCTTGGTCAACTTTTAAGGCTTATTTCTTGGGTCATTTCTCCTTGGTTGGGTCTTGTTCCTCACCTTCTGTCTGCTCGATGAAGCTTAGTAAACCTTTGTTTTATTTGCCACCCTATTGTCTCTGGTGGCCTTACCTTGGTGCGTTTACTGACGTGTGGCGCTCCTCTCTTAGACCGTTTGATGACGCCAGAGTCCTATGCCATCATCTTCCTCATCATCTTATCCTTTTGATGAGACGGTAGCTCTGGCGGTTCATCGTTGGACCGTTAATTTCCTATGGCGGATTATCTATAGACCATCAGGTATAGGGGAGTCCTATTGCATTACTTCCATCTTATCTTCCATCTTTGCACCTCTAGCGGCCTTACCTTGGTGCGTTTAATGACGTTTAGCGTCCCTCCCTTCGACCGCTTGCTGACGCCAGAGTCCAGAACATAGCGTCTTTCCTTCAAAACTTATCTTATCTTATCCGTTGTTCTCTGGCGGTTTATCGTAGGACCGTCAGAGTCATTTGGCGGTTGAATCTTGGGCCACCAATTCCTTATAGAGTCCTATTCAAACTCTCAAATATTATCTCATTGGATAATGCACTTTGGCAGTCCATCCATCGACCGTTAGATAGCTGTGGCGGTTTATCATAAGACCATCAATTCAGACATAGAGTTCTAGCAGAACTACTCTTTCTCTACTACGCCGTGGCCGGATTGAGAGTTTGATTCTGTGATTTCTCCCTCAATTCTGATCCTTAGAATCTTCTATTTGTTTTCATGGACTCTTGGGAATATTATCCACGAGAGTTTGCTAAGTTTTGTCCTACTTTCTAGCTAGATTCTCCAAAACACGATAAAGCTTGCTATAAACATGATACATCGCATGTATATGAAACTAATACTTGCTAAATACCCTAGATCGGCTATTAGTTTAGTTAAAGGTCGAGAAGACCTACCTCTGTGAAGTGACAGAAGTTGTATATGTGGAAGAAAAAGGAAGAAGATCAGCTCCTTCCCTCCTCTGTAAGGCTTCAGAGAATGTTCCCATTGACGCGGGACGAACCTGGTCGAGACACTGGGACCTATGCCAGCAAACAATGAGCACAGATTGTCTAAGCGACAAGGCAAACACTCACGCGAGTAGCGGACCCCACAGCACGCATAGTGATGGTTCGGTGAGCTGTGGCTCGCGAGGAGGCTAGACACGGTCCGAGCAACGAGGAGAGTGGTAGCAAACCACCCGGGGGACAACGTAATGGGCACCGGATTCACTCGGGTGGACCGATACCGAGGGGATCAGTTCAAATGTACCCTCACTCACCGGCAGCAAGAACTCACAAAAAAGTGGAAGTTTGGATCGGGCACTCCTTACACAGGCGCTGCAGTTGGAACCAATACTAAGCAAGCAAATTGGAGTGACAACTGCATGTACCTAGCCCGTCTAAAGGACCAGCTCCGGTCGGAGACGAGGGCGAACCGGGGAGCGTGCACACCCGACGGACACGCTACATCGAGGAAGCTCAGCGATGATCCCTGCTATTATAATTACTACACTCCACGCAGGGAGGGGATCACGGGGATGGGCAAACCATTACATGCACTACCCTCACATAGGAGGGGGGAACGAGGGGAGGGGAAACCAAACTGTCGATCTGTGCTTGCCTGTTCTGTAGCGTACCCCTAGCTGGGACGTCCAATTGTGGTGCTGTCAACACCTTGACGAAGCCTTGGGGGATGCCAAAGGACGCCTGAAAGTCCGATGTCGAGCTGATGTCACTGGAAGGTGAAGGAGGTCGCAGCCGATGGGAGGCGCTTGTAGGTTGAAGGCGAGTGCCCAATGCACCGACATGATTCATAGAAGGAAGGCAGGCCCAAGTAGAAGATAGGTTGTCATCCTCCACTACTGTAATGACCCATAATCTAGATACTGAAAATAATCCGATGCCATTTGAATCCTGAGATGTCACCTAAGAGTTATTAAGCTCTGAAGGGTTAATGAGTTGGTGTGAGTTTGTATAAGAATCTAAAATTACAAGAAATAATATATTTTAACTAAAGAACTATGCTAAAGAAGCTACACTATCAGGGTCTATGTTATATTATCACATTAGTACGTAGTAGTACATTAGTCCATAAGTTTACAAGTCTAAGTCCACATATTAGTATAAGTTTACAAGTCTAAGTCCACATATTAGTACAAGTGCCAAAAGTATACAGCCACGGGACATATCCCGGCTCTAACGACACTAGCTGCTATAGCTGTTCACCAACACCACGCGATATCTCAGAAGTCTGTCGCACCGCACCTCTACCTCACAACCAGAAATCACGATAATAACAAATAAATAACCGTAGTGAATGTTCACAATGGCAATAAGCAAAAGCTGTAAAGTCAGGAGCTATGTAAGAATATTAAATGAATAAACAACTAAATAACACAGCTAACCACAATTATTACATAACCCGTTTCTAACCCAAACCACAAATGTGACCACGGGGTAACCGTATAAACTAACAGGGAGGAGTCGACACCTCTCCAGTGACAAGAGAAAGAGTCCACTAGAAGTAAGGCCAGACGCGTCCACTAATATCTTACATTGTGCCTCAGGTGTCTCTCACTCGCCTCGAATGCAGAAATTGAGATACCGTAACAAGAACTAAGGAACAAGGACTAGTCAAGGTTTCACTTGTCAGCGTGCATCCACTGCCCCCGACCACGTGTGCACACATAAACTCATTACTCTAAGTCATGTCCTCTAGTTGGTTTTCTCCCCAATCGGACTCAGACTGCAAAGACAAGGGGCCCTATGACAACCAACCTAAAAATCGTCACTCTGGTACAGTCTCTCCACCACTCCCAAGTGGGTCGACACCATGTGTTGTACAAAGAATTATGACTAGTGGATAGTAACTCAAGAGGAAAAGACTCACCCTTATTGTAGCCATGAATCACAAAACGTTCGTATCACGATGATGCAGTATTACTCAGTCACACTCACACTTATGAACCAGATACATCTCGACTTATAGAACCTCATTAGATCGAAGGAAACACGCATCAGAGCTTTTGGCTGAACGTAGTTGGGGTAAGCACCGCGTTCATCAAAGACGCGGTCGGTCAGCACACCGCATCAACCCTGAACGCGGTCGACCTGACCATCGCATTCAGGTGAACCGACTTAGCTCCCCCTTCTCTCTGGACGCGGTCCCTGTTCACACCGCGACCATTATCCACAAGCTGAACACTGTTGGGAGACCGACTACGTTCAACCTTCCGATACGGGCATGGGCGAACTGTCCTAAACCCCATCCCACTCGACTTAAATGAGGGGAAATACATGAGTAAACCATATTTCATGCTTTCATGCCTCAAAATACATTCATTTAACTACAAAAACTACATGAAACAAATGTATCTTCCACATTCACATTAAGAACTTATAAAGAACTTATGTCACACCCATTTTTCTGGCAATTAAACTATCTAGCATGTGATTAACAACATGAAACTATAGGAAATCGTGATAAGAAGTGAGGGGATTCCATCCCCCTACCTGAATCGTAGAAAAGACATCGTTCTACCTCGATTCTTTACATAAGAACCAACTCCAAGCGCGAGATGCAACCCCACCAAGCGAACCAGTGTCGTCTCGCCTTCAAGATCGCTCCTCCACCACTCTGTACCTCGACTAGATCCCCTCACAACACACCGTCTGCAGCCAGGAGAGGAGGAGAGCCACGGGGAGAACGAAAGAGAGAGAGAGGAGTGTCAAGAGTGAGAGAGAGGGGCACCCTCTACGTTGGGTTAGGTTTTTGATTATTTTTTATTTTTTCTTTTCTTTTTCTTTATGCTAGAAGCCCTTAAATAAATAAAAATTATAATTGTGCCCTCATAATTTTCCTAACGACCAATTAAAACAAGTTTAACTCGGAATTGCCTTTTTCTGGTTTAGTAAGCAGACGTACCCTCAACAATACTTCCTAACCCTTACGGGGCCTCATCAGCCTCTTGGGTGACTTCCCTGAGTTCTTGATATCGGTAAATCGATGATATCGATTTATCGGTATCCGGATCTCCTGGGTCGTCACAATTACTTCCCTTCTTTTGACCATCACTAGGTCACATTTCTTGAATTCTCACCCTTTGACCAACTTGTCGAAAGCACGGGCCATGCGAGCTTGGTATAGTTGGATATTTTGTTGAGCCTGGAGATGCTTTCCTTCGAGCTCGGCCAGCTCTTCTAGTCTTCTTTCTATATTTGTCTGTTCATCGTTTGTCAAGTCGTGCTGTATAGCGACCCACAGTGATGGCACTTCCAGATCTATCGGCACCACTGCTTCTGACCCATATACCAGGGAGAATGGTGAACAGCCAGTCGAAGTTTTATAGACTGTACGATAAGTCCATAGCGCTTCGTACATCTTCTCTTCCCAGTCCCTCTTGCTAGAGTTGACGGTCTTGGCTAGCAGGGTGCAGAGAGTCTTGTTGAATGCCTCAGCAAGTCCGTTGGCTTGTGGATTTTAAGGGGACGATGCCCTCCAATCAATTTTGTATTTATCAGCTAGCCAATATACCTTCTGATTTATGAAATGGCTGCCATTGTCGAAGATAATTCGGCTGGGGGCCCCAAATCGAAATATTATATTCTGACGGAAGAACCTGGTGACCAGCTCTCCTATCACTTCTCTTAGCGCTATCGCTTCTACCCATCTGGAGAAATAGTCTGTGACTACTAAGATATATTTGCACCCTGATGAAGATACTGGGAGAGGTCCCACGACGTCCGTGCCCCATTGGGCAAAAGGCCAACTTGGGATAGTGGGGTGTGGAGGCATTAGCGGCCTTCTGGGCACGGTGGTGTGCTCCTGGCATTTGTCACATGACTTGGCAAACTTGCAATAGTCATCAAATATAGTGGGCCAGTAGTAGCCCAATTTCTTAATCTCAATCTTCATTTTCGGCCTAGCCTGGTTTGCCCCGGTTGACCCGACATGGACTTCTTTCATCACTTGCCATGCCTCCGCTGCAGACAGGCAACAGAGTAGAATCTTTTTCTGGGCATCCACCATTATTCGGAACATGGTTCCATTTCTCATCTCGTAAGAATGCTTGATCTTGAGGAGCTTCATTATTTGTTCTTTCTCTTTCAAGAGCTGTTGGTGCTGGAACCAGCATAGGAGATGCTCCCGCCAATTGGGTTGCCGAATTTCCTCCACAGTTGCCACCTCATCTTCCTCTTTATTAGTCAGGACTTCCATCACACTGAGGACTAAATGTCAATTAATCACTATTATATTCAGGCTTGTGTCTGGCGGGATTGTCAAAGAACAAGCCAGCTTTGCGAGGGCATCTGCCTGGGCATTCTATCCTCGATTGATGTGTCTGACTCTAATGAAATAAAATCTTGCCATTAGACGTAGTGCCAATTGGTGATAGGGGAGGAGTTCATGCTTCCTCACATCGAACTCTCCTTCCAATTGTTTTACGACTAGCATGGAGTCCCCGAATGCCTCAAGCATCCAAATTTCCATGGACAGAGCAATTTGTAGCCTGATAATTAGGGCTTCATATTCTACCTTATTGTTCATACAGGGCTTGTTTATTGAGCCGGCGGTATATATGACTTCTCCCTCGGGGGATTTTAGGACTATACCTGTCCCGGCCCTAACTCTAGCTGCTCCGACTGCTGGAGTATCAATTCTGTACGCGCCATCAAAATACAACTGCCATAGGACGGGCTACACTTGGTCGACTTCCAAGGTCTCATCTTCTGGTTGTTCTATCTCCAGTGGATAGTCTTCAGGTACTGGGTGCGTAGCAAAGAAGTCCGCGATAGCCTAGCCTTTGACAGGTCTCTGCGACATAGAGGAGATATCAAACTCCATGAGAATCACTGCCCACTTGCCTAAGCGGCCTTTAAGTGTCGACTGTGATAGGATGTATTTCAGCAGATCCGCCTTAGATATCAACTAAATCTCATGTGACAGCATATAGTGCCCGACTTTCTTGACTGCGAAGACCAGCGCCAAGCAGACCTTCTTAATGAAAGTATATTTCTCATCAGTTTTGACCAATCTTCGACTAAGGTAGTAGAGGGCTTGCTCCTTCCCTTATTCATTATTCTGGGCCAACATTGTCCCCAGGGATTAGTGTGTGGCTGCTATATACAGGATCAGTGGCCGTCCTTTCACCAGTGCACCTAGCACTGGAGGGGCTTTCAGATAGCCCTTCAGCCTGTCAAAAGCTATTTGGCATTCTTCATCCCAACAAAAGGGAACATCCTTCATCATCAACATGTGAAAGGGGTGACACCGCCCTTACAACTTGGATATAAACCACCAGATATAAGCCGAACGGCATTGTAGAGATCTGAGCTCGGAGAGATTCCTTGATGGAGGTAGCTCCTGAATCGCCTTGATCTTTGCGGGGTCTATTTCAATTCCCTGATATCTGACAATAAAGCCCAGGAATTTGCCACTCGACACTCTGAATGCACACTTCATGGGGTTCATCTTCAGTTCATACTGCTTGAGCCTCTGAAATGTGACTCGGAGGTCCTACATATGGTCTTCTTTCTTCTTGGTTTTGACCACCAGATCATCTATGTAGCATTCGACCTTGTGGTAGAGTAGTTAATCAAATATTCTTGTCATCACCCGTTGGTAAGTTACACCAGCGTTCTTCAATCCGAAAGGCATTCTTCTGTAGTGATAAATGCCTTTAGGGGTTCGGAAGGCAGTGTGGACCCGGTCATGCTCTGTGATCCATATTTGATTAAAACTAGACGACCTATCCATGAATGATAGGGCTTCATGGCCGGTTGTGGCATCGACCATGACTTCTGTTATTACCACTGGAAAGTCAACCTTGGGACATGCTTTGTTTAGATCTCAGAAATCTACACATATCTGAATCCGCCAATTCTTCTTTTTCACAGGCACAATGGTAGCCAGCCATGTGGCATATTGATTTTCTTCGACGAAACCCACACCAATGAGTTTGTCTACTTCTTTGCATATCTGAGTAATAAGCTCTAGTCTCATGCGCCGTGGCAGTTGCTTCACTGGCTCGACCTTAAGGTTTATAGCCAGCTCATGCTGTGATACCACGGGGTTAAGTCCTAGCATCCCCTTGTAAGTCTAGGCAAAGCAATCCCGGTATTCTTGTAGTGGCTGGATGTACTACTTTCATTCTTCAGAAGATAGTTGCACACTGAGGAAGGTTGGTCTGGGATCATCCTCATCTCCCAAGTTGGCTTCCATTAGCTTGTCGACCATGGCTTGGCCTCCATCTTCTATTTTTGGGGGTGCTGGCTAGAGATCAACAAAGTCTGGAATGCCATCTTCGAGCTAGAGCACCTCGATCTCTTCCTCTTGTTTCCCCCAAGCTTTGTCAGGAGCTTCTAATTCAGTTGGTGGTGGCTGTATGAATTGTTCTATTAGCAGGTCCTCTGTGGCTGTGGCTTTAATAGATGCGCTAGCAGTTTCAACCTCTACTGGCGTGTCGATAGCCTTGAAGGATTGACAGTTATCTCTTACTGAGCTGGAGGAGCAGGATTGCAACTTTGTGGCATATGAAGACAACTCTTCCCTCTCTCCTCCTTCAATCATCCTTCCTTCAGTGGAGGTGGCATGTTCTTCTCTAGCGACGGGCATTTCCCGATCAGTTTTAGCAGAAACTTCCTCGGTCGGTATGAGAGGTGCTGATATCACCGCCAAGGGAGGGCTATAAGAGAAGGCTAGCCCCGCTTCCTCGGTATCCTTAGCTTCGCTACTGCTGGCCGTGTCAAATTTAGCTTGTAAAGCTATTTCTTTAGGGTAGACCTGCTCCCAGCTCCTACAAGGAATTATGGCTTCTGACTCTGGGTATCTCGACTGAGCCGACCCTATATGTTCAGCTTCCGCTGAGTATTCATCAAAAGTTATCCCTGGTGGGCTATCTCTCGTTGGAAAGAAAGCAGAGATGGTGTCCACTTCATAGTGCCCACTATAATAATATTATTCGAGGGTGAAGCCCAACCCTGGATGTTGGGAAACATGCCTCAATTCTTTGTCCAGGCTGGCAGGATACCAATGCTTTTGGAATGCTTCTTTCTCCTTGCGAGGCTGACCAGAGGTGATATGCTACTTCCAGAACATCTTAGCCATCTGATTTGTTGTGAATGTCAGCCCTTGAACGGGGACTAACAGGTTCTCTATATCTTTAGGGAGATGATAGTCAGTGTCTTTTTGTGCAGGGTGCTCTTCAGCCATATAGAACAAGCTACTGGGGCCTTCAAACTGTGCCACCTCCCACATTTTGAAAGGCTCGATAGTGACATTATCAATACCTAGTATAGGCCTGGTAAGACCTTCCGGGATCTTGATACGACCGTGATGTTGATCGACCTCGGCTCTATTAGCTTCAGCGTAGGTGGTAGGAGGTGCAACTTTGCCCACATCTCCTGTGCTGGCAATATGTTAAACCGTCTTGGGATTGGCATATCCTGGTGGCGGTGGTAGGAACCAATTATCACTAGAGGTGGTTTTCGATGCCCTGGTCAGGGTCTTGGCTATATAGGTCTTCTGTGGCTGCTCCACATACAGAGAAGCGTCGAGTAGATGACACTCAAACACTTCAAATGGGTGGAGGTCAGCAAATATCCTCTCCTCCTACCTCTCTTGGTTGTATTTGATACACTGGTGTTATGTGGAGGGTACCACCATATTTTCATGTAGCCAGGGGAGGCCAAGCAATGCCTTGTACGAGGTGCTGGAGTTGATAACATGAAATTGCACCCTCGTAGTAAAATCTGCCATAGTTAGTGTAAATTCTGCCACTCCTAGTGGCACATCAAATTTTTTGGTTGAAGCCGGCTATATGCATATCTCTGACTTTATCGAGGCATAAATTAAAGTAGTACCTCTGGTATATTCTATATGACAAGATGTTGATGACTGCTCCAGGATCTACTAGAACTGTATTCAGCTCTTGACCATTCAACTGCCCTGATGCGGGACGGGTGTGACTCGGACGGACAATGCGACCTTGGACTTGCTATGTTGATTTGGACTCGCCTTGGACAGGCACAACCAGCAATACACGAACAATAAGACACCTCGGCGAGACTCCAAGGAGCTCTAGAAGAGGTGAAATGTCCTCAACGAGAAATGCAACTCACGACTCGTCCCTAGCAATTGAAGCACGTGGATCTGCAGGGTTGAGAAACTGGCGAGAATCAAGGGTTGTCTACACTCCTCCGTGTCGGATCGGGCGACGGGATGGGTCACGTGAATGCTCTCTCACAGTGGTGATCGCATTTACAACGAGCTAATAATCCTACCTCATGCAAGTACGACATTCAATCTTATACTAAATGAGCAAGCAACAAGGGAGAAGCAGAAGCGTACCTCTACGCTCGGGGTGTGGGGAAGACTTCTCGGCCAAGAATAGTCACCCCCGGTGGAATAAGAAAATTAATTAAACCATGAAAATTTATGGCCCACTCCATGCATGGAGGTAACAGGCAGCAAGCCGATCTTGGGTTGACGGGCAGCGTGTTGGAGGAGTGTCGGGTTGTTGTGGGCTACAGCTCCGGATCTGTAATTTCAGGCAGATAGGATAGCAAGCAAGGGCGTCCTAAGGGACATCGGTCTCTGGGGATCTTTCGGAGGCGACGGTTCATCGGGACGCAGGCGGAGGGTCCCTAGTCGACACCTGGGAGCAGCGGCCACTAGTTCTGGTCCGACGTATTTTTCGAGGATTTACCTTGTGACCTCCTTCTGCAGGCCTTTCTCCGGACAGACCTGGACAGTCCCTCAAAATCTCATCATGATCAGACGGTTGGATCTCCCGTACCAACCTTTTTACTGAGCCTCTGTCTAGGAACCACGAAATTCTAGATAGTAGGGAGGTTCTTGAGCTGTGGTGGCTTGACGGAGGCAAGAACGGCGGCCACAGCGGCGGTGATCGAAGGTAGTAACCAGAGGAAGAGAAGGAGAGGATGATCTCTCAGAAAGATTAGGGTTTAGGCCCTAGATCTGATGCAGCAAGAAGGAAGAAGAAGAAGGGAAGAGCAAGAGAGAGAGGAAGGGGGGCACCCTTGTCAATGTCCAACAATTTTCATCATTAATTCCTGCACAAATGACACAAGAGATAATATATACTAAACCCTAGACCTAGGACAAATGACCTAATATGCCCTTGGTCAAGGGGGCATAACGGGGAAGGGAGATAAAAAAAACTTAAACTAATTCCCACATGGGGACAAACAAGGAGGCGCCCCCTCCTTGGTCAACAATGGCAACCCATGGTTGATAAGTGTGCAGAGAACATACCTAACTTACCTATAAGTAGAACAGATTTTTTGATTTTTTTTTTTACTTTTTAGATTTTCAATTTTTCTTTTTTTAGAAAACAAGCATAACAAGATGCATATATAATTCAAATGACACCAACTGACAATGCAAACTACACAGAGAAATGATGGAAATCAAATAGGAGAAGATCGGAGCATGAAAGTGGATGACAAATTGAACCTGGGAGAATGAAGTCCATGTACTCGGAGCATGAAACTAGATGACAAATTGAACCAAGGAGAACGTAGTCCTACAACCCTATGAATGCAGTCTCTGAGGAGACCGCGACCACATCTGGTACATGCAAAATTGAAACGACCCATTTGAAACCTCATTTGAATCCCATTCAAACCCAACCTTCCCCCTTCTCTCCCAGAGCAAAGGAAACCCATGCATCTCCCATACCTCCACCTCCATGGCCCTAAAGAGGGTGAAACAAATCGTGAGGCGATCGATACGCCGGCGACGAGGTGAGGAGGAGGCACCGCTGCCCATGCATGGGAAGAAGAAGAAAGAGGAGAAGAAGAGGCACCAATGAGGGAGGAAGAAACGATGGCAGTCGCATCAGAGAGAGAAGGTGGAGAGGAAGCAATGACAGTGGCATCAGTGGAAAAAGTAGGTGAAGAAGAGGAGGCTGTGGCGGCGAGAGATGATGCCAGCATTGGAGGCTCTGCGCCTCAGGTAAGTGTAAAAACTCAACAAGACCAAATTTTTGCTTCATGGGATGGTGGAAAAGAGGGAGAGGAGGAGCTCACGTGCCCTAGGACACCGATGTAGGGCATGATTTCCCATTGGACAACCCTCCAAACGTAGGGGGAACCAGACAATGATGCATTATGTGAAGGTGGTCGCCATAGGCACCATGTTCCTCAAAATGCGATGGCGAGGCACACCGCGTCTAAACCACTAAGGTTTTTTTTGGACTCTAATATACTTATGGTTGATCTCACAGGGAGATACTCAGATCTTCTGGCTGCTAGTCCAGGTGGTGTACCACACATTGTCAAAATTTTAGAAGGCAATGTTAGGACAGATGGGGTTTAGGGAGTTCTTAGGGATGGACGTCTTGAGGATAGATGCAGCTTTAGTGCAAGCACTAAAGACTAGATCGGATGAGAAGAGCATAGCATTCATCTTTTCATGGAGTCACATGATCCCCACCCTAGAAGACATGGTTCGCATCACAGGATTACGAGTCCACAGGGTGGCGGTGAGCGGGTTCACCTACGTCGACTATTAGGAGATGGCCCAGAGGCTGATGGGGATGAGATTGGAGGCAGAGGGGCGATCTTCCTTGATCCCGAGAGTGAGACTCCAGTAGAGTCTAGGGTTGAGGCATATGGGAGTAGAGGTGGGAGAGACCCAGGAGCAGTGCCTGCAATGCCTGGTAGACGGAGCTAGGGAGAGAGTCTCCGCTACACCTGGAGCGGGAGTGGATTGGATCTTGTGACGCTTCCTAATCCTAATGATCGAGAGGCTTCTTCTGGGTTCGAGAGGCGATGCAGTGAGTTGCCCTCACCTACCCCTACTAGAGGACTTGGACTAGGTGGGCAAGTATGCATGGGGAGCAGCGACGCTCACCCACTTGTTTGATAGTTTGAGCATCTCTGACCGCCAAACCTCCCTCAATAGATTCTACCCTCCACTCTAGGTAAACCCAAAGCCTTAACTTTGATGTTCAATTTGCTCTTATGTTTAAGATGATGTGCATTAACCAGTTTTTCCTTACAGGCTTGGAGTTACCTTTACTAACCCTCCCTCTGACACAGAGTGGAGGTTCACCCAAGCTTAGTTCCCATTGCCTGACGATGGGTGCCAGAGCATGATAGTTGCTCGTTAAAACATCAGAGTTAAAACATCAGATCGCCAAAATCCAGGATGAGGTTGACACCCTTCCCTATGCAACGGTAACGCCCAAATGTAGTTTTGAAAATTAGATCTAATTAGATTTTGAATTTCTTAACCATTTTTTTTGCTTGCACAGGTGAGTTGGACCCCTTATAGGGAGGAGGCCAATGATCAGCCTGGGTGACAGCTAGTCTCCCTATTTTGGCAGGGAGATATGACTGCATTCATTGAACATAGTGGAGCCTCTCCACTATCGACTGATCACGAGACACTAGAGCTTCACCAGGCCCTGGTGGAGTTCCCCTCAGGACAGACAGTGGTTTGCCCCAGGTGGAGGTTCTGAGGGCTATAGGGGACAGTTGATTGGAGGGTATATGTGGTATTCAAGATTGGGAGCAGTGCAGACGCCCGGTGACTGTGAGAGCGATGTTCGACGAGGAGGACCTACGGACCTTCTCACGGTGCTATGGGAACCCGGTGTTCCGAGGCACCCACCAATGGGTGAGTTGTTAACACCGCTTACCTCTCACACTTTAATTAAATTATGAATTAACCTAATTCTCTATGCAGCTTGACCCTGAGGACAAGATAGTGGAGCTCCAGGGGTTGCTACACTCGACCGTCGGGTAGCGGGATGAGCTCCAGCGTACGTTGGACCTACTGGTAAGAAGACCTTACCCTCTAACTTGATAACGACACTCTGAAATAACCAATTTCTATGGATGTAGCACGGCGAGATGGTGTAGCATCAATCTGCCCAAGCTCCTTCCACCTCCTCTTAGACACCTGCCGATCGGGTTGAGCTAGATGAGCAACTCACAAGGGCACTCTCTCGGGCTTAGGCAGCCAAGTCCTCCCTCTCGGAGAAGGTAAACACCGAGACTTCTCTTGACTTTCAATAGCATTTTAATTAAATATTAACATTAAATGTGAAAATGCAGGAGCGTGACTTGTAGGAGGCCTTGAGCAAGGTCTCAAGACTGTGGGGTGAGATAGAGCGCATGGGGATAGATATCGTTCACGTGGAGACCCACGCGGAGGCCCTAGAGAGAATGATCCATCTTATGGGGGAGCGATGCCACCACTAATGCAGCGGTGTTGTAGCATCCTGGGTAATTTTCTAAAACTTTTAACAATTAAAATGAATTTATTTAAGCATCTAATGGGCTTAAAAACGGCAGAGCCTTGCGGTCCAAGTGTGACCGTTTGCGATGCGTGTGTTTTAGGGGCCTTACGGTCTTGGCTGGACCGCTAGGCTAGGCCTTGCTATCCGGAGGATACCGTCAGGATCCCTAACGGTCCAGAGAGGACCGCTAGGTGATTTTTCGTGCTCGCCGTGTCCATTTTATGTTGTGTTGGTCTCCGGTCAGTCCGGTTGAGACCCAATGACCGACCTATGACCCCGTGAGTGTCCTGGACGCCCCGTGGGGACCGTGACCGTATTTTTGGCTGTCCAGAGGTATCGAGTTACCTCAATTAGTGTGCCCGTGAGATTTTGGGGGTCTGGGTGACCCCATGTGTTCTAGACTTTCGTGCTTTCACTAAATTGAGTCACCGTGAGTCAGTATGAGTGTGGAGGGCCTTCCCCGCACGACATGGATTTCGCCAGAAAAGTGGTTTCCGAATGGACCAAGTGTGTGTGGTCTTGGACTGTGAGTCCAGTTAACCAGCCTAAGGCTAGAGATTTTTTGTGTGTCCCTTGGATGAGGGGTTAACTCGACGGCTTGTGAGCTACCTTGAGAATCGTGTCATCGTGATTTCAGACCTAGGGATTAGGCCAGATTGACGGCACTGTGCCATCACGTGTAGTGGTCTTGACCTGAGTCTCGTGACTCAAGGACCGTTAGGTTATTAGGTCTAGTGGGCTATCCAGAGTCTGGTGGCCGTAAGCCACCTGTTACTCTGTGTTATTCACGATGGGTGCATGCATGATTTTCAGTGTCCACGTTTAGTGAGCCTCCACTAGTCGTAGCTTTCCTGTGCACGTGTGTGCGGGCCCACTTGGGAGTGGTGGAGAGCGTGACCCGAGTTAGAGAGTTGTTAGGCTGGTTACCGTAGGGCCCCCACGCGCAGCCCGAGTCCGAGTTTTGGGGGAAGAACCAGCTAGAGGGCCTAACCTAGGGCGCATGGTCTGTGTATGCACACGTGGCTGGGGGCGTCAGACCCGCGCTGACGAGCGCGACCATAGCTAGTCCTTGTTCTGTGTTCCTGGTTGCTGTACGGTGTCTCAGTCTCTGCCTGGGGCATCGCAGTGAGACACCTGAGGCCGTGGACTAAGTCGTCAGTGGACGCATTCGGCCTTGCTTCTGGTGGATAGGTACTCCCGTCACTTGACGTGAGTTTGTCATGACTCGAAATCTCGTTTCTCATCTGCGAGACGAGGTTTTGCGTGTGGTTTCAGTGTGGGCCTTCGTGTGTGAGCACAGGCCTTCGCGATAGAGGTGTCGTGACGTTTTTCCTAGTAGTGTGACTAGGGTGGTACATGTCTTGGTAGTCCCCCGATCGTGGGATCGGGGCATTAGTTTCCATTCTAGTAGGAGTAGTTGTAGAGCCGTGATTTCATCGATTGTCGTGTTTTAGGGATTCGTGCACGATCGTGTCTTCTACTGTGTAGTTGTAGCTACTCCTGTTGTTGTTGTTGTTGTTCTAGCTGTAGTAGCTACTTTCCGTACTGTCATTATTTTCGATTGGGGTTCCGCGGGACCGCTACTGAGCCAGTGATAGGAGGCGCACCCTTGGTTTTTAGGTGTTGCGATTCTTCCTCGAGGTTCGAGGGTGCTGTGTGGTGGTTCTTAGTTGTAAGTTCACCAGGCTGAGTGTTCACTCGGTATTGGGTACGTTCTCTAACTTAGACTATACTTTCTATTAGATTGGACTCTATTGTAGTTAGATTGTTGTATTGTCCTACTTTATTTCCTACTTCTATGTACATTACACCTATCTTTTTAACCCTTCCAAGCCCTCCGGCTTGTGGGCGGTGGGTCAGGATTCGAATGGTATCGAGTCATTCCAAGTATCCGGATCTTGGGTCGCTACACAAACCAAGTGGATGCAGACCCATTTTGCTCAGTTCACTTTGCAGCATTTCTACTTCTTGTAATTTTTGATAAAGTTCTGCCATCATAACAAAGCCATGTTGATGGGAGCCAGGAGCACCGCCACCCGTCTTGATTTCAGGTGGGGTCAGTGGCATTCCATTATCAGTGCCAGATGCACCCAGGCCCTTGGAAATTGACATATTTGCCCCTATGCCCCCACTTGGAGGGGGAGTGTGGTCGCATGCTTCTTTATCTAGTAACGGAAGGTGCCAACATTTCTTAGGAGACTTATTGTCATAGCGAGAGGCAGTAGTTTTATCTTGCTCTGCCCTTATCAGTGTGAAACATATCTCTTCACCCTCTTCTTCAACGATCTGGCCTTTGTTGGGCAAGGCTGACAGCATGTTGTAGGAAAGGAGGATGTCCCTCCTTGTATTCTCTGGCTTTTTCTTCCTCCTTCCCTTAATGGTTGGCATCTGCACCCACAGCGGGTCATCTAGTGCACTCGGCGCCCTTAATTTCTTTTCTTCTTGTATTAGGTCCGAGGACCCGGAGTGCTCCCGTGGGACGAGTTCATTGGTGTGTATTGTACAAGCATTTGACACCTCCTCAGGCAATTTCCAGTGTAGAGATATCAAATTAACTATTCTTTTAGGCTCAGGCAATTCATGCGGGCGAGGAGGGTCCACCTTATATTCATCCATCTAGAGTTCTCCCTTCTTGATTAGCCCTTCAATAACATCTTTAAATACATAACAATCTTCAAAAGGATGCCCCAATGCCTAATGATATGGGCAGACGTGAGGGTTGTCTTTTCTTTTGGCATCACCGGGTCTCTTCGGCTCTGGAAGGGTGATTTTGTTGTATTGGGCGGCCCATTCAAACAGGACCCGAGTCTTCCCCTTAGGAAAGAAATAGAGCTTTCTCATTCTGTCTTGCAAGGCGGAGCCTTCTTGTTGATCAACCAGCTTGGCAGGAGGAGGGCAAGCAACTCCTTTATCTTTATCTTTATCTTTTTATTATTCAAACGCCTTGAAGTCTACTATAGGAACTTCTTCAGGTACGGGATGCCTATCAGTTGATCTAGCCTTATTGCTCACAACAACGGGAGTGGAAGGGCAATTAGAGAGGAAGGCCTCGATCTCCGCCACGACATTATTTATTCTGTCGAAAGACCTGATTTCAATTCCTATCTTATTTTGTTTTATTTGTATGCCCATTCAAATAAGACCCGAGTTTTATCCTTCAGGAATGAGTAAAGCTTCTTCATCTTATCCCTCAGTGAAGGGCCCTCCTTTTTATCGACAGGATTGGCCAGTGGAGGAGCAACTACTGCATTAGCTTTATCTCTTTGTTGCTTAAAAGTTTTCAAAGCAATAGTGTTGGCCTCTTTTGGCGCCTGTCACCGATCAACAGCCTTGCCTTTTCGAGCAACAGGAATGCCAGTTGCAGAGTTCTTCGTTAAGAAGGATTCAATCTCAGCTACCACACTATTGAGACGGTCAAAGGACCAACTGTCGATGTCGATCATCTTTTCTAAGACCTCTCTTCTCAAGTTTTATTTGCAAATTTGAATGGCATCTTCCTTGTGTAAGGGTCGTTTACACATCATGTTGAGGTTCCTATACCTTTTAATGTACTCTAAGGTGGTTTCATCATGCTTTTGCCTAGTGGAGTATAATTCAGCCACCGTCACCTCTCTTTAGATAATGTGAAATCTTTCATGAAACTTGCACTACATATCTGGCTAGTCTAGAATTCACCCCACCAGCAAGCCTGAGTACTATTCAAATGCTATCCCTGTGAGGGAGGACCCAAAGAATTTCAGTAGATAAGCTTCATCTGCTACCAGATCGCCCAACACCATCATGTAGTAGGTGATATGCTCCCTAGGAGAGTCCTACCCATTGAACTTTTCAAACATAGGCAGTTTATTGATGCCAAGAGGAAGCCACTTTGCAGCATATTGTGTTGGGTATGGCACTTTGTATGCATCAAAAGTGCTGAAGTCGACATCAGTCCTCTCTGCCAGCTTCATCTCTATCATCCTCTCCACCAGTAACTTGTTCACCATAGGTGGGTCCACCGGCTCCAAGTAAAAATGTGTAGGTTGTTGCGTGAAGGGAGTTATTAGGGCCGTAGCATGAGGTGTAGGCTACATCATTGATGGAAGTTGCTGCATTTGTGGAACTTTTGGTTGCACTAGTATTGGCTATGAGAAGTGTTGAAGAGGGGCTTTGCCATGGCCTATCAATTGAGGAACAACGGGTGGTGCAGCATCGACCAGGTTAGAAGTTCCCCAAGATGATTCAGGGTGCATATCCTTGCGCTTGGGAGTAGGAGTTTGCTCATCCCTTTCATTCAGCTGTCTCTTCAAGAACTCAATGTCATGCTTGTATTTGTGCAGTATCATTTGGATAGCTAGGTCCAGTGCTGTTGCCATGGGCATACTTTCCAATACTTCGCCCGAGACACCTTTGGACAGGAGTGGTGGAGGAATATCATCTTCTTCTAACGTCACCACGCTGGTAGTTAATGTGGTGATGGCCTTCTTGCCTTTGGCCGCTTTGATTGCTTCTCCGACAACTCTGCTTCGTCTTGTTATCAGCCCAGGCCTCTCGACTATCTTGGCCAATTCTTTGAGGTCTTTTGGTAGAGCCCCATATCTGTTGGTCACCCCAGCCACATTGCAGGTGAAAACTTACATTTTCCTTCCTTTCCTTTGGACCTCCCTTTTTGCATGACTAGGGAAGGTCAACCTCTCAAAGACTGAAATTCTTTTTCTTCCTTCCCGCTGCAAGGAAGTTGTGGAGGATTCGGCTTCTCATCTTCATATTCATCAACGTCCATAAATGATGCCCTATTTCTTCTTTCTTCTTCTTCTTTTTCTTCTTCAATGCCGATGGCGTGGAGCAACCTTTGCTAGCCCAGAGAAGAACTCCCCAAGCTGTGGAAGTAGTCTCTGACAACTTTGGTCATGTCATCGTGACTATGCCCTAAGGATAGAGTAGGGGGCAGTGGTCGATCTTAATTCGATGGCATGCAGGATAGCTATGACAATCTAGAAGCTTCGTTCGACCATCTCAAACGTTAGAGGATGTCAGCCTGCCTGGTACAGACCCTGCAAGCAGATGGAGAGGCCACTGGCACGACCTCTTCCCTCTTCGGTATAGCTCTCTTGGCCCCCATCCTAAGGCCTCTAACAATCATGTTTGAATCTTATGGGGTTGGAACAGGACCCCGGGTCTTTTTGGGAACCCAAACTTGCTTGAATATTACTGGTTTGAGTGTTCTTAGCCCGTACAAGAAGGTAGGTGGGGTGGCAGCGAATTTATCTTCTATGGATGGTTTTCACAGCTTTGTCACCACGGCAGGCCTCTTCGATGCTGGTTTTCCTAGACCAATTTTTACGTGCAGCAATAAAAGTATAGGGAGTGCTGTGATTCGAGCTAGGCTTGATCAGTTTTTCTATAATAGATAGTGGTAGGCAACAGCTCTAGTTTTCACTGTTCACCATCTAACTCGAGGCCCATCTGGTCACGCCCCACTAGTTTTAACGACGTCAGAATATAAGGGTGGCCCTACCCGTATTGTATTTGAAAAGATGTGGTGTTCTCATGAGTCTTTTATGCAGGTGGTCAAGAATTCATGGCAGGAATCTCAGATCCAACACCCCAATGGCATTGTCTGATTGCTGGTGAAATTGAAATCGCTCAAAGAGGCTTCGCATAAATGGAACAAGGAGGTATTCGGCAACGTATCCCAGAATGTCAGGGAGGCCGAAGTGGAGACTCAACGCATGCAGCACATTTATGACTCCAACCCCAACCCATCCAACAGGTCCATGTGCAATGCGGCTGAAGCCATGCTTCATTAGGGTCTTCAAAGGGAGGAAATTTTCTGGAATGAGAAAAGCAAGATGGATTGGATCGAGAGTGGTGCAGGAACACGTCTTTCTATCATGCTGTGGTCCAATCACACAGGTGGAGGGGTTTCATTCACCGTCTTAAAGTGGGCGACCCTTGTGTCTGGTGCTCTGACCAGGGTGCCCTTAGAAGACATGCAGAAGATTACTATCAAGCCTTGTTATCCTCCGAGAACCATGTTGTTGATGAGGATTTGTTGAGGTGTATCCATGAGATGATCTCTAAGGATCAGAACAGTGGTTTATGCGCTACTCCGGATGCAGAGGAAATAAAATAGGCGGTGTGGTCGTGTAGTGGCTCTAGCGCCCTGGGCCCCGATGGGTTGTGGGATTGACCTCTGACACAAATTGACTTAAGGAATTTTTCAGAACCTCTCCCTCAGTGACCGCCTAGAATGCCTAGGTTACTAGTCCACATTTATTTATCAACGAGTATTTGGTCTTAGAATTTTTCAAGGAGGGATACATATGTATATATATACAATCACATATACAAGGTGGTATTATGCACAAACTTAAATAAAAATACACACAACATATGCATACATTTCACATAATCTACCCTTCATGTTTCTGACTTTATATGTAAATGCAACACTCATCCTAGTGCATACCAAGGTATGTATGCTCTCACCCTTGCACATACCAAGTTCTCTTATGATTTTATTGAATTGTTCGTGGTTCAGGGGTTTTGTGAAGATGTCAGCTAGTTGATTGTGTGTGTCAACAAATTTTAACTCAAAGTCCCCATTGCCTACATGATCTCTCAAGAAATGATGCCGAATGTCAAAGTGTTTGATTTTTGAGTGTTGAACTGAATTTTTGGATAAATTAATAGCACTTGTATTATCGCATAAGATTGGAACTAAATTCATTTCAACATTCAAATCAAGCAGTTGATTTTTGATCCAAGTACTTGGGCTCCACAACTTCTGATAGCTACATACTCAGCCTCGGCCGTTGTGAGAGCTATTGAATGTCGTTTCTTGGAGGCCCAAGAAACTAGGCAGCCACCAAGAAACTGACAGGACCCACTAGTACTTTTACGATCAACAATACATCCAGTATAATCAGCATCAGTGTATACAATCAAATCAAATGAACTACTGATGGGAAACCATAAGCCAAAGTCTAGTTTGCCAATTAAATACTGAAAAATTTGTTTGACAGCCAGCAAATTAGATTCTTTAGGACATGACTGAAAATGAGCACATAGACATACACTGTACTGAATATCAGGGCGGCAAGCTGTTAAGTACAGTAGTGATCCGATCATACCTTGAAATATTGTAGGATCTACTATTTTACTATTTTCATCTTTGTCTAATTTCATGGTTGTGTCCATTGGAGTAGACATTGGTTTTGCTTCTGCCATCCCATATTTCTTTAACAGCTCCAACGTGTATTTGGCTTGGTTTATCAAGATGCCTTCTAACATTTGCTTTACTTGTAATCTAAAAAAAAATGTGTGTTCTCCCATGAGACTCATTTCACATTCTCCCTACATTATCTGTGCAAACTCATCACATAAGACATTATTAGTAGCTCTTAAGATTATATCATCAACATACACTTGAACTACTAATATGTCTTTACCTGATTTTCTCATGAAGAGTGTTTGGTCAACCTTATCTCTCTTGAATCTATTTTCAATCAGAAATGAAGTGAGTCTTTCATACCATGCCCTTGGTGCTTGCTTTAGTCTGTACAAGGCCTTCCGAAGCTTGTACACATGTCGTGGATGTTTAGGGTCTTCAAAACCTGGAGGTTGTTCTACAAAAATATCCTCTTTGATATACCCATTTAGAAACGTAGATTTAACATCCATTTGAAATAATTTGAAGTTTCATGAGCAAGCATAGGATACAAGAATCTGGACTGCTTCTAATCTAGCAACCAGGGCAAATGACTCATCAAAATCAATTCTCATTTCTTGGCTATACCCTTTGGCTACAAGTCTGGCCTTATTCCTAGCAACCAATCCCATATTATTCAACTTGTTTCTGAAAACCCAACAGGTTCCTATTACGGGTTGATTCTTAGGATGTGGCACAAGAGTCCACACTTCGTTTCTTTTGAACTTGTGCAACTCTTCAGGCATAGCCTAGATCTAGGATTCATTTTGTAGAGCTTCCAGTACATTCCTAGGATCCTCTTGTGAGATTAAGGCCATCAAATCCTCTTCTTCAACTTTCCTTAGTGACCATCTAGTTCTTACCCCATCTTAAGGATTACCGATAATGTTTTTAGTGGGGTAATCTTTTAAGAACGTGGAGGAATTGGGCAAGTCAGGGTGCTGCACTTGCTGTTCTTGAAGTGTTTCACTTGACGAATCTATATCCTTTTCACCCTTGCTGGAGGTCTCTCCAGTTGGTTCATCCTTAGCCTTAGCATCATTTGAGCGTTTGGGAGCTACATCTGCATCCATGATTGGAATAAGTTGACTTGTCAGCTTTAGTTCAGATTCGTCAAAAATCATATGAGGACTTTCTTCAACAACTAAAGTCCTCTTATTAAGCAGTCTGTAAGCTCTAGAATTAAGTGCATAACCTAGGAAAATGCCTTTATCATTTTTCTCATCAAATTTACCTAGGTTTGACTTTACCATTATTCAGTCTATAGCAAGGGCATCCGAAGGGTTTAAGATGTGAAATGTTTGGTTTCTTACTCTTGTAAAGCTCGTTTGGAGTTTTCTTCAAAATGGGCCTTACCATTATCCTGTTGATGATGTAACATGCTGTACTTATCGCCTCAGCCCAGAAATACTTTGGTAGAGAGTTTTCACTTAACATGGTCCGTGCCATGTCTATCAATGTCTTATTTTTTCTCTCCACTACTCCATTTTGTTGAGGCGTTCTTGGTGATGAAAAGTTGTGTGTGTATCAGTGCTCCGTGTAAAAACTACTAAAATCATTATTTTTAAACTCACCACCATGATCACTTTGAATTGTGTTGATGACATAACCTCTATCATTCTAAATTTTCCTGTAAAATACATGAAACTCTATCAAGGCCATTTTTATTGGCTAGAAATGGTACCCATGTAAATCTGGAGTAATCATCAACAATCACGAAATCATAAGATTTTCCTCCTAGGCTACATGTCCTAGTAGGGCCAAATAAATCAACATGTAGTAGTTCTAAAGGTCTGGAGGTAGAAACAATGTTCTTATTTTTGAAAGAGATGCATGTTTGCTTGTCTTTTGTGCAAGCCTCATAGATTTTGTCACTTTCAAACTTAAACTTTGGCAATCCATTCACCAAATCATGTCTAGATAATTTGGATATTACTCCAAAACTAGCATGACCTAATCTTCGGTGCCATAGCCATGCATTTTCATGATTATTAGCTACCGAACGCACATCATCACATGAAACATCATACCTCCTACTCAATAAAAAAGCCCTGTCCAAACAACGAGGCGAAATATGAGGCTTTAATTATTGGGTTGCAAATCGCCCTCTCCATGGGGATCCGGATGCTCGAGGTGTTTGGGGACTCCATGCTAGTCGTGAAGCAGGTTGTGGGAGAATTTGATGTCTGAAAGCCGGAGCTCCTTCCCTATTACCAATTGGTGCTGCACCTGATGGTGAAGTTTTACCTTATCCAAATCAAGCATGTTAATCGAGGATAGAATGCTCAGTTTTACCTTATCCTTGGCAGTCCCACCAAATCAGAGCCTGAATATAACTGTTATCAACAGATGACAAGTCCCTAGAATGATAGAGATCCCAGCAAAGGGAGAAGAAGATGAAGTCATGGCTATGGAGGAAGTACAACTTCTTGATTGGCGGGGGCACCTCTACACAGGTTCCAACACCGGTAGCTCCCAAAGGAAAAAGAACAAAGAATGAAATTAATCAGAATCAAAGATTCTTATGAAATGAGGAATGGAACGTTGTTCCGGATAATGGCGGATGCCTGAAAGAAAGTCTTGCTCCATTGCTTGTCCATGAAGGAAGCTTGGTAGGTGATGGAAGAAATGCATGCCGGGTCAGCCGGGGCACAGTAGGCCTGTCCGAAGATGAAAATTGAAATAAAGAAACTGGGCTACTATTGGCCCACTATGTTCGATGATTGCTGCAAGTTCACCAAAACTTGTCAGAAATGTCAAGAACACGCCACCGTGTCAAGAAGGCCACCAGTGCTGCTACACCCTACCATCCTGAGTTGGTTGTTTGCCCAATGGGGCACGGACGTGGTGGGTCCTCTGCCAGCATCTTGATCAGGATGTAGATATATCTTAGCGGCCACAGACTACTTCTCCAGATGGGTAGAAGCGATAGCACTAAGAGAAGTGATGGGGGAGCTGGTCGCCAGGTTCATTCGACAAAATATCATATTCCGATTTGGGGCCCCCAGCCAAATTATCTCCGATAATGGTAGCCATTTCAGGAGCCAGAAGGTATATCGACTAGCTGATAAATAGAGAATTGATTGGAGGACATCATCCCCCTACAATCCCCAAGACAATGGGCTCACAGAAGCCTTCAACAAAACGCTCTGCACTTTGCGGGCAAAGATTGTTAATTCCAATAAGAAGGACTGGGAAGAAAGGATGTACGAAGTACTGTGGGCTTATCGTATAGTTTATAAAATCCCAATTGGCTGCTCACTGTTTTCCCTCGTATATGGGTCAGAGGTGGTGGTGCCGATTGAACTGGAGATTCCATCACTGCGGGTCTCCATTCAACATGGTCTGGCTAGCAGTGAACGAACTAACATAGAAAGAAGACTGGAGGAGCTTGCTGAGCTGGAAGGAAGGCGACTCCGGGCACAACAGAATATCCAATTATATCAAGCTCGCATGGCCCGTGCTTTTGATAAGCTGGTCAAGGAGTGAGAATTCAAGAAAGGCAACTTAGTTATGGTCAAAAGAAGATAAGTAATGGCAGCTAACCCCAAATAAAAGTTGATTGAAAATTGGGTAAGTCCATATGTTGTACATCGGGTCTACGAAGGAGGCGCTTACGTCCTGGTGGATCACAAGGGCGCGGTTCAGTTTTCCCCTCTCAATGGGAAGCACATGAAGTTATATCAGGTGGCTACACCGGCACCTGAAGATTGAACAAAGCTCAGAAGAGCTTCATAGCCCAAACATAGTCCCACAGGATCATAATGCCCTCGACGGACCTTACATCCGCATGGGTGAAGAAAACTATTCCTTGTGCCGGCATCAACTCCATGCCTGCGAATACATCCATGCAGTGATGGGCTTTATGCCTTAGCTGGATACCATTCGACGATGCCTTGACGGACCTTACGTCCATACTAATGAAGAAAACCTTCCCCTTGCACGGGCATTAACCCCATGCCCACGCCCACGAATACATCCATGCGATGACGAGCTTTATGCCTCAACCGAATACCACTCAATAATGCCCCAATGGACCTTATGTCCGTACGGGTGAAGGAAGCCTTTTCCTTGCATGGGCATTAACCTCATGCCTGTGAATACATCCTGACGGTGCAAGGCTTCGTGCCCCAGTCAGTATTCACACAATATCGCCATTACGGGCCTTACGTCTGAATCGACGTAGAAATTCTTCCTTTGCATTGGCATTATTCCCTTGCCAATGAACAAGCCCCTTTCTTGGCGCAAGGCTTCGTGCCCTAGCTGACATTTACACAATATTGTCATTACGGATCTTACATCGAATCAGCGTAGAAACTCTTCCTTTGCATTAGCATTACCTTCTTACCAATGAATAAACCCCTTTCTTGGCGCAAGGTTTTGTGCCCTAGCCAACTATCACACAATATTACCATTATAGGCCTTACGTCTGAATCGGCACAGAAATTCTTCCTTTGCGTTGGCATTATTCCCTTGCCAACGAACAACCCCTTTCTCGGTGCAAGGCTTCGTGCCCTAGCCGACATTTACACAATATCACCAATACGGGGCTTACGTCTGAATCAGAGCAGAAACTCTTCCTGTGCGTTAGCATTACCTTCTTGCTAACGAATAAACTTGGTTCTTGGCACAAGGCTTTGTGCCCTAGTCGACTTTCACACAATATCGCCATTACGGGCCTTATGTTCGAATCGATGTGAAAAATCTTCCTTTGCATTAGCATTACCTTCTTGGTAACGAATAAACCCTATTATGGGTGAGCCCCCCCCACCCTCTGCCATTACGGTGGAAGGAGGTGTAGTTGCGGCGGAGTCTAGACATCGGAGATCATATGCCCAAATGCTCTTATCATCCCACCAGAAAATAATGACGCCAATTCCTCTGAAGGACCCCGATTTCACTGATCAGGGTGAACCAGCGGTGTTCTTCACTCAGGTAGACATACAAGCGTCCATGGAACCACTGAAGCTTGCTGTGATTGCGAAATGTTCGTATGGCAGACCGACGTTCCCAGAGATCAAGAGCTGTCTTTCGCAACGTATGGGCCTATCAGCGGATTTTGTTATTAGCAGGTTGAATCAAGTAGCACCGTGATAATATAATCGCGGTGCTACGTTACACCGCGTTATTCACGCGAAAACCGTTCAAAATGGTCTTCGCCGCCCACTCATCCTTCACGGCTTAAACCCCTTCAAACGAGAGAAAATAGCCATACCCTGGCCCCCACATTCGTCCACCACCCATGGATCCGCAGGAGGGCCTCCAGCATTCGAAATGGAGGGCGGTATGCCATCGGCCATCCTCCCAAGAAGAAGGAGCTCCATCTGTAGAAGAAACCATAGAAGGTGTTGAAACGACGGGGTCTTCGACAGCTAGGACGGCCAGGAGAGATAGTGAGGAGACCCTGAGCGCTGGTAGGGAAGCAGAGGAGGCCGTGGGTGCCGAGAAACCCACCAAAGCACTAGCGGGTCATGCCATGAGAGAGGTAAGAAAACAATCCCATTCTTTTTCCAAAAACCCATTTTTCTCTAATTTCAACCGTGCATGGATGCAAAGGAGGAATGGTCGTGCCCCTGGCACATTGTGGAGGGCAAAATGCCCATGGAAATCACCCTGGAAGGAGGGAAACTGTCGGAGGGGGGCCAGAATAGAACGCGGTGCTAACAAGGGGCACGTTCATTAATGCGACGCCACGACCTACCACGTTAATTAAGAGTATTTTTTTGTAGTTATTTTTGTTATTTTTTTTAAAAAAAAATGAAGACTGACCTCTCTTCTTTTGTTGTTAAATGTAGGGTGCGGCTCGTACTCGGATCTCATGGATGCTCATCCGGGCCGTCTTCCTCGCACTACCAGAGTTTCAATAGGCTCACCTTCACCAGATGGGCTTTTGTGAGTTTTTAGACATAGAGGTGCTGAGGATAGACGTGGGGTTGGTTCAGGCCCTGAAGGCCAGACGGGATGTTAAGTGTAAGGCCTTCAACTTCCCTTGGGGTCATATGATCTCGACTTTAGAGGACGTCACATGCATTATGGGGTTATGCGTGCATGGGACGGTAGCGAGTGGATTCACTTACCGCTGTTATTGAGAGATGGACCGTAGGTTAATAGGGTTGGACTTATAGGGCACAGGACGGACCTCTCTAGTTCCCAGGGTAGCCTTACAGGAGAGCCTAGGTCTGTACTACACACAGAGGGAGGTAGGGGAGTCTGCAGCGGACTACCTCGCGAAGTTGGTGAGCGAGGCGAGAGGGAGTTTTTCTATAGAGGCGGGACCGTAGGCTGACGGGGAGTTACGTCGATTCCTCATCCTATTGATTGGGAGGTTGTTACTAGGATTATGGGGTGATGTTGTGAGTTGTCGGTTTCTACCCATGCTTGAGGACTTAGAGCGAGTCGGACAGTACGCCTGGGGTGCGGCAGTGCTAGCCCACCTATTCGACAGTTTGGGTATCTCCACTCGCCTATCCTCTCTTGGTGGTTTCTACCCTCTTCTTCAAGTAAACTCTAAACTCTTAAACTCTATGAATTTCGCACTTATTTGTTTATGTTAATCAATTGTGAAATGCTTTTCAAGTTTGGAGCTATTTGTACTTACCCACCCTTGAGCGTGGCTTGGAGGACCGAGGAGATCTACTTCCCTTGGCACGACGATGGACCCCGTGGCGAGACAGTCGGTCGTTGAAGGACTAGGTTGCGCGCATCCAGGACAAGATAGATGTGATGCCACACACAGAGGTAAGATTTCTTTTAGAATTTCAAATTTGTTGTATTATGATGGCATGAACACTAATAATCTTCCCTGCAGGTGGTGTGGACTCCCTATCGGAGGGAGATCAGGGAGATGCCGTGGGTGGAGCCTGTCGTCCCCTACTTCAGGTGAGAGATCTGGTTGCATGCCCTCAACCTGGTGGAGCCACTACACTATAGACTAATCATGAGGACACTGGGGATCCACCAGGCTGCAGTTCAGTTCCCGACTAGGGAGACGGTTCCTCGGCCCAGGCGGAGATTTTGTGGCCTCCAGGGAGTGGATGACTGGCGTCGGTGTGCACACGACTAGCTGGTCGACTGGGAGTGACGAGGACAACCAGTCCCTGTAGGAGCATATTCAAATGAGGCATGCCTACGGGCCTACATAGAGACCTATGGCATTCAGGTCTACTGCAGCACCCACTGATATGTGAGTTCATTCATTAAGCATACTCCAAACCTTAAAGATTCATGATTATTTGATTAACATTTTTTGTGTTGGTTTCACAGTTTGATCCAGAGGGTAGACTAGCCATGCTGTAGGGACTCCTCGACTCCACAGTCCAGCAGCGCGATGGCCTCCAACGCACGATGGAGGAGCTAGTAAGATTCTTACTTGCAGCTTGTCATGATTCTTTTGAGCTTGATTGTTAATTGATGTTAATCCTTTTAAATTCAGCGAGGAGAGCTAGAGAGAGTTCGATCTTCCCACGGTGCCTCTTCTTCGACACAGCCCGCCTGCGACCACTCCGAGTTTGAGAGCCAGCTTGCCAGCGTAGTGGCTCGTACCGAGGCTGCTGAGGCTGCCCTCCAGGAGAGGGTAAGAAACCTACCCCATTGGCTTAGTCTTAAAAGATTATTAATATTATTCATTGACCAAGTTTTTCGGGTGCAAGAGTAAGAGTTACGGATGGCGGAGGCAAAGCTGAGGCATCATGACGTGGAGGAGCTTCCTCGAGATGCGATAGAGTTGCGCACCCTCCTCAGCATAGAGAGGAGTGAGAGGGCGAGGGAGAGGGAGGGGGGGAGAGAGAGAGATGGGAGTGGGAGAGGTTACAGAGGGAGATGGAGAGAGTGCAGATGAGCACCAAGCTAGGGATTGCCAAGCAGCGTGCGAGAGATGCAGAGGAGTGTTACCGGAGGGGCCGTGAGTGGGTGCGAGCTGAGGGACGCCCGAGCGCTTACTCGAGCATAGACTATCTTGTTTCCTCCTCTAAGCATCGGAGGAGGGTGGATACTGAGAGGAGAGCATAGGGTGACAAGAGTGCAGCCTCGCGAGGGTCGATGGCTCCACCTAGACTTCCTCCTCAGGGTGGAGGACAGGGAGAGCTGAGAGCTCACACAGAGTGGGAGAGGAGGAGGGTGGTGGAGAGAGTTAGAGAGATCCCAAAAATAGCCCAAAAATTCGTAAAAATCACACGAACTCACCAGAATAACTTCTAGACTCGACCCGCTAAAGATCAAATAAATTACGGATGTTACAGTTGAGGTGCCTTTAAAATGGCGTGGCTTCATAACGGCCTTAAAACGACGCGAAGATGGCATTTTAGCCCTAAAACGATGCGACCGTGACAAGCACCGAAAATGGCGCGGCCTTAATATGGCACGCAAACTGGACAACCGGCGCGGGAGGGTGCTAAAATAATGCGCCCTACCCTCGCATCGATTTAGCCTGTTCAAAATCTTGTTAGAAAGGCCCTTCTCTTCTCTCTCTTCTTCATTCCTATTCATCCACAACCCTAATCCTTCTTCTTCTCCTCCCTTCTGCTCACAGCGGCGGCGGCGGGAGTCGGTGAGGCCGAGTTCTATTTAGATTGATTAAGGGGTTCAAACCCCTTCTTTCTAGGCCCCGGGGACGCTCCTAGTAGGCTGGTCCTCGGAGCTACACCCTTGGGTGTCCTATTTTGGCCTCGATGTGACACCCACGGCCTATTTTAGGGACCGTCTCTTAATGGACGTGTTCCCACTTTCTTCTGGCACGCTCCTGGGCTGGGGAGACTCTGCTGAAATTTTGTCAAAACTTTTGTTTCCAACCATCCTTTTCTGACCTTGTTTATCTTCTTTTGTGTCTTTTTGATGTAGATATCATGGCATATGGCTCTTCTTCTTCTTATTCCCGCATTGTGGTGACATGGGGAAATGTTGACTCCTTGGGCAGAGGTCACGATCAACTGGCTCTAGTTGCAAAGTCATCTGACTCAGACACTGACACAGTAGACATCGGCTGTCTACTAATCATCGGGAGTGATTCTTTTAACTATGATCGCCGCAACGACTACAGAAGAGACTACCCCAAAGACAAGCATTTGGTGTCTTTTCTGAGGCGGTTCAACCTTCAGGGGAAGTGGGATCTTTTTCTTGTTCAGAAGGCTGAGCAGGCGCTACTTGCCGAACGCGATAGTCTTACTGACTTTTTTATGCAGGGAAGACCCATTTATTTGTCGAGCGAGCCCTGGAAGTGGAGTGTCGTGCTTGGACTTCAAGAGCTGACTCCACAAGATGGGTTGTTGACCAGAGCCCCTGAATTCATACTGGCCCGATGGAATGAAGCCGTAGGCCGGGTTGACTAGGAGAAGCCATCTTTTAGCTTATTCTTAGCCTCGTTAAAGTGGGGGTACCGAGAAGAGCTATTCTTGCTAGATTGCTTGGCAGCGCGCTTCAAGCATCAGATTTCTGTGGGCTGGTTCACTGATGTGAAGGCAACCGATGCCCATGCATTTCGAGCTGAAGCAGTGGAGTTTACTGATTATGTCCTGTAGAACTACACTCCGATCTTGATTAAGGCTAGTGTGTACCATAGTGTATGTGCATCGAGGTATCGCTACCCCATTTCCATGGGTCTATGCTGTGGTATGATCGGGGAGTTCTGTCCAGAGTACAACACCTTCTACACTTCAGAAGGAGAGACGTCACTAGACCTTTGGAGTCTCTCCCAGCTAAGCGTCCTCTCAATTGACAGTGAGCTGTATGAGAAAATTTGTTGGCCAGACTGGCTGAAGGGTCAGACGGATGGTGAAGGATGATATCTGACCGGTTTTGCCTACTGCTATCTGATGAAGGTGTATCGTACTCTCTGCTGTTCTTCATATGATACCTGGGAAGCACGCAAGCCTGGGGAAAAGAGGCACGTGAGGATGGGCACCTAGCTCCAATATTTTTTCAAAGGGGAGCAGAAATATGAAGACTTTCCCTCAGTAGCGCCAACTCCCGTTAAGCCGAAGAAGATTGTTTGGCAACAATCCACCTTCCCACCCACACTGAAGGAAGGACAACAAGTAGGACCCAACCCTACCGGTGTTGATGCAGTCACTCATTGTGCTACGTATTTGACTTATTGGATTTGCTCCTTCGCTCTCCCGCAGGGTGATGAGAGCATGATCAGGGCCGAAGTCATTTATCCTGCTTGCCTGATGGCTTGGGGCACAAAACTTTCACTCTGCCTGGTTGCCTTGTATTTGATATATAAAATGCTGGGAGAGTTGCATCGATCTCGTCTTCCCAGGAATCTATGGATGGTTGGTCTGTTGCACTTTTTCAACGTCTGGGTTTGCACACTGTTCCTAGAAGTTGCTCCTCGGGCGCTCCAGTCAGCACAGCTTGTTCCAAGGATGATAGAATTTGCAAGTGCTGAGCTGACCCAGACAATGGATCAGCTTTTTGCTATCCGGGGAAAGCTGACCAAAGTTCCCATGGATGCGCCCGGAGTTTTGCATTTCTAGAGCTTGGCAGCCCACTCAAGTCCACTGGTGAACAAGATGCGGAGTGCCGCCTTCATGAGACGGAAGAATATATCCACCCCATTTCTGGTGCCAAACGCACACGACTAATTTTGGAGCCAAAGTTAGTCGATTGGGTGCTGTCAATAAGGCCGAGCATCCTGATTTTTCACAAGAGTAGAATTTTATGGCTGGAGCCTTACTATCCATTCTGATTCAGTTGGAATTTTGGTTATGACTAGCCTATTCCGACTTCTTCCACATAATTCGCATTGCCAAATAGGGCTCAGGCTGGCCAGGTAGCGTCCGATGAGGCCCGTATATGGTGGGACTATTTTCATCACCGAGAGGCAGCTTCATTTTGGGTCCTAACTCCTACTCGCTTCCCCCGCGTGACTCCAGAATACATCAGGTGGTGGAATGCACAGATAGACTTTTATAGGAATTTTTGACGGGAGTGCTGGGCCATTGCGGAATGAAGATTTTTGGACACCCAATCAGTGCCAGTTTTGGATATTGATCAGTCTTATTTGAAGAAACTGAAATCTCAGTCTAATGTCAATGTGATAGCCTATCTGGAGGCCCGAAAAGCTGTAAAACGTCGTTAGCCCAAGGTCGAACCAAAATTCTCGGAGACTAGGCGTACTTGATCCCCTTCGCCTGCTGCCGGGGCTCTTCGTACGTGGCGGTGTCCTGAACCGTCTCGGCCTCGAAGAGCACGAGGTCTCCACATGAGAAAGAGAGAGAGAGAGAGAGAGAGAGAGAGATGAGAGAGAACACGGGAGGGGGGGAACGACAATGGCCATGGGGAGGGACGCGGATGTACTGGGGCATTGGATGGGAACGACAATGGCAGTGGTGGTCGCATAGGGCGTGGGAGGACGGGAAGGTGGGAGGCGTCTGGTGGGTGCCACGGGAGGGGGTGCAGCTGGGGGGAAGGGGGCCGATGAAGTGGGGGTCTACATGGTGCATGGCGGCCGCTTGCGGCGGTGGCAACGTCAGGCCACGGCGAAGGGGTGGCAGGTGGGCTCGTGCCATGGCGGTCGCTCGGTGGCGACGAAGGGGTGGTGGCCTAGGTTGCAGACCGGTGGGAGCGGGCTGTGGGTCATGTGGAGGGCGGGGTCGGAGGCCCTGTTCACGTTGCAGGAGGGGTAGTGGAGCTGGCGGAGTGTGGCCATGGGACTGCTGGCTGTCGTGACTGATAGGGAAGGAGGAATAGGCTGTTGGCTATAGGGGGGTCATACTGGTAAGGGCCATGGGGTGATGGCCGGCAGGTGGGGCTCATGCGTGGGCTGTGAGTGGGTGGGGTGCAGGAGGAAGCGCAGAGATTAGGGAGAGGGGTGGAGCAGCGGTGTTGCATGTGGTGGGTGGCTCTGCACGGTGGTCTTGGATAGGAGGGGCATCTCACCCGGGGGGCTTCTCACCCATGGGCATCTCCTTCTCGGAGAAGAACAAACAAGGAGGCAAAGGCATCACACCTTATAACTTTCCAATAATCTCATCTCAAATTCATTGTTCCCTATAGTGGGGTTACAAGTCTCCTTTTATAGGCTCATCATACGGACAACTTATTAAAACTTCAACACCTAACACTTAATCATTTACGACTAACATCACCTAACACAGAACTTTTGGTGGAAGACTAAAGACACTAAATACTATTACATGATGGTGACATCTTAAAAGAAAAATACACATTTAGACTCACTAATGTGACCAATTAACATAAAACACTTAAAACAAATATAATTGATAGTTGCCCTTGACGATCCTCGTCACCAAGCTTGGTTCTGCCGGCTGGGGCAAGGTGTAGATTGGTGGAGGGTCGTTCTGGTTGACGGCTCCCCGTGAAGATTCGCCCTGCATCTCAGGCTGTTTGGAGGCTGAAGATTGCTCCGTCTTCTCCATCAGCTGCTTCTTCAGCAGGTCTATCCCCTTCCGGTACTTCTGAAGTAATATCAGGACCGATGGGTCCATAGCCGCAGTGCTGGGGATAGCTTCTATTGTTTCCCTGGGCGCACCCTCAGGTAGGATGTCGAGCAAGACATCCTCCTCCTCTTCTACCATCACCACATTGGCGGTCAGAACAGTAGCTTCATCACATTGTTGGTGGTAGACCAGGGCTTGCTTTCCCTTGGTCGCTGCCAATAGTTCTCTTGCGGCTTCCACCTTTCGAGTGTTTGGCCCTAGCCTCTCGGCCAATCGAGCCAGTTCATGAGGCTCCTCAGGCAGCCTCCCATATTGGCTGGATATCCCAGCCATGTTGCAGGTGAAAATCTGCATTCTTCTTCTTTGTCTATGAACCTTCCTCTTTGCGTGCTCCGGAAGGTTAATCTCTCGAACACGGAGGTTCTTTTTCTTTCTTCCCGCCGAGGGGCTATTTCATCGGCTTTAGCATCAAGGCCATCTTCATATCCATTGTCGTCGACCGATGACGTCATCCTTCTTTCTTCTTCTTTTTCTTCTACTGCCATTAGTGGGCAGTGGTCTTCTTCAGCCACGGCTACTTACAGCAGCCGTTGTTGGCCCAGCGAGGGGTTGCCTAGACCCCTGAAGTAGCTTCTAACCATGTTGGTCATCTCCTCTTGCCCCCGTCCTTGATGTAGGACCGGGGGTACTTGTCGACCTCCCACGGGAGGGATGTATGCAAGCCAGGCTCATCCGACGAGTTTCTGAAATCTCCTTCCCACTGTGGGGATGTCGACTAGTCAGACGCAGTCCCTGAAACTTCCACAGTGTGGGGGGTCCACAGCCGTCTCTTCCTTCCTTGGGGCCAAGCCCCTTTCCTTCTTCTCTTTTGCTCCGTCACGTACAGGGCGGTGACGAACTAGTGCATCCTGATGGGCAGGTTGGATCTTCTTAGGGACCCAAACCTGCTTGCATATCTTCGACCTAAGGGCCAACCTTTCTTGGCCATGATGGCCGGCTTCTTCTTTCTCGGCTCTCCTCCCAGAGAGAGCCTGATAGGAGTTGTAGACAGGTACGATGGGGATGACCCGATCCGGGACCACCTAAGCATCACGTCCATCCAGGAAGATGCGAACTCCACCGATTAGTAGAGATTTGCCAGACACGAAAAGGCATCCGGTAACAGCAGCAGTATTCCTCCGGAAGCCCTTGTGCCAACGTCCTCTGGAATTCTTGGCAGGAATGGGGTGGGCCCCATGAGTGATGTGGTGCACCAGGCAGCTGGCGACTTGAATCGGGCTCTTAAGTGAACCCGCACAGCATCAAGCCTTCAGGGCCTCGACCTTCTCGGCAACATCCTCGGCAGGCTCCGAAGACTCCACTTGAAGTAGATCGGCAAAGGCCAACCCCAAAAAGTTAGGGAAGCCTACACTGGCAGGGAACGTACCGAAAATAGTAGGCACCGCCAGGTACCCGTGTTCAGCATTTGCCGGTGACGATCGCAGGGCCAAAGGTAAGAGCAGCAAGTCCTGTTGACGTCATTGTTTGCCTGTAGACACAGAACATGCAAACGATCAGCAGTCTTTGGGAGGGCCTCAGGGCCCGCATATCTCGACAAAGAGATGAAAGGAGACACTGGTCCCATCGGGCGTGCCAGACTTGTTCGTTCACCTTTTCTTCTATTTATTTTATTTGATTTATTTATTTATTTATTTGAGTCGATCAACTAATTAATTAACCAGTAATCAATTGATTAATTGACCGCATAGGCGTGCCAGTCACATGAGTGACAGATTTATTATGCTCTCAATCTGACCCTTATTGGGCGAGAGTGAGATTCGGGACGGGACAAGTAGTCCGTCATACCATAAAGTGGGCCAAGATGCACAAGTCCACTGTCGAAATCAAAGAGAAAAGAAGGCAAGCGCCGAGGCAGCAAGTGCAGCAACAACAAGCACCGCCACCACAACAGCAACCACCACCGCAGCAACAGCTCGTTCAAGACTTGGAGATCCATCAGAACCCCATGCCTAGTCATCATCCCGCTCCGCAACCTCAGTCGTCGGCACTGGCACCGGCTCAGGTCAATCTTTTTCAACCCTCGGCTCCCGACGCCGGGTGGTCGTATGACAATGATAATGTAGTTCAGGGACTCATGGGCCTTCACCACAACTACCGCAACCTTTCTTCACCCACTGCTTCTGTCATTCTCTTGCCTAACCATCAAACCCTTCCATCATCCACTAGACCTCTTGTCCTACCATCCGCTGCCCCCACTATTTCAGTTACCTCCACTCCATCACCAGTACCCGCACCCATCATTCCCATGCCCCCATCTAGCCCTGCGCCCGTCACCTCCGCCATCATTCTCACTCCTCCATCCAACCCTTCACTTGTCATCCTCCCACCGCCTACCTTTACCCCTCCACCAGCACCCACACCCATCATTACCACGCCTTCATCTTACCCTTCACCCATTACCTCCACCACTACTCCCATCACCCCCATTACCTCTACTATACCTTCCACCATGCCATTCATCCACCCCGTTGGGCCCATTAAGCCACCATCCAATGCAGTGCCGTCACAAAACCTTGCCCTATGGAGCTGACGTTTATTCCACAGGAACTATTCCTCCACTGGTGCACCTGCACCTAATCCTCAGTCTTCGCAATCGGCTACTGATTAGGAAGAGGTAGATCCACTGCCAGGAACCCAATATGATCTACTACATCACTTGGATAGGGTGCCCACCAAGATTTCTGTACTGGAGTTGATCAAAAGGTCCACACTTCATCAGGATGCACTTTAAAACTTTCTTCAAAAGGTGATTGTTGATGAAGACATGGCAGTAGATAGCCTACCAACAGCCCTGGTAGCTATCTCCAGAGGGCCCGCAATTACTTTTTCAAAAACTGAGCTAGCACCTCCTGAAGCTAGGCAGATGTCGCTATGCATTTCCAACATTTTGAATAAAGTAATCATAGACGTGGCATTGGTAGACACAAGGGCATCCATTAATGTTTGCCCTCTCAGCACTCTTAGAGCCTATAATCTCTCAGAAGATCTACTTAGGCCAACCTCGACTACTATTGCAGCATATGACATTTCAAGGAGAGCATGTCACAGGGTAGTCACCGTTCAGGCTGAGCTTGGGCCTTTACGATGCCCATTGAATTTTATGTACTTGACATCGACCCTATGTTCAAGGCTATCTTGGGTCACCTGTGGATTGACAATCTTAGTGCCGTACCATTCACTGCCCACCAGTGTCTCAAATTCCCTTTCCAAGGGAGGGTGGTCAAGGTAAAAAGTATATCCACAGTCCAGTCTGTCAAGGTCATCTCGGAGAAAATTCTGCCGACATTATGGCCCAGCAGTAGGCCGATCATCTCAGTGCTAGATCTAGACTTTCCATGGGCTTATGCGCCACGCAAGTCCACCACTGCACCAGTAAATATCAAGGAGAAGCCAAAGATCCGAGATTCAAAGGGCTGGTCCCTCATATTGAAGTTGGGCTATTAACCGGGGAGGGGCCTCGGTGCACAATTACAAGGGCGGACCAAATCGATCCCCAAAGGCAGGAAGATGAGTAGAAGGGGTCTCGATTACCGAGAATCTTCATTGTCAATTTTGGGTGATTCAGAACCACTCACCTGGGATTACCGCCAACATTTTATTAAGGGCCCTCTCCAGCCAGGAACATGGAAAACATCACCATGCCAGCCCGAGGAAAAGGATATAGTTTGTATAGTTGCCGCCCCATCATTACTGTCGAAGGGGCCCGTTGACGATATGCTCAATTTTAGTCAGGCTTTCGCGAGGTTATTTTATGAAGAAGATTGCTTCCAAAAGAACCAGGAGGTATGGCTTGTACAGTATGTGCCGAAGAAGTCAGTTTACCGCCCATGGGAAAGGGCGAGCTCGCCTATCACTTTTACTTGGTCTCCTTCCCGCTTAAACGCATTCTTTTAGATCCTGGACTTTTTACCTCGCTCACCTCCTATGATGATCAAACTACCATCTTTCCAAAACCCAACAAAATTTCTCATTGTCAAAGTCTGTGACTGTGGGCGCTACCCACCGATTGATCTTTTCACTCCATTTTTCTCTTCCTCTGATCCTTTCTTAGATCTCTTCTGTCCATCTATCTATCCCCTCGTGCTTCCTCCTCCTCCTCTCTCTTCTTCATCTTGCTGCATGATCTCCACTGATCTTCAAAAAAAAATGTCAAATTTCAAATGGAGATTTCAGTGGAAGATTATGCTGTCTTCCATCCATCCTCCTCCGAGGGGCATGAGGCCCTTGCTCCCCTTCCATTAGATTTTCTCTCTCCTAGGTTAGATGTAGGGTCTGTCAGGTCTAGAGAAGTAGGGTCTTTTTCTAGGTCATCCAACCCATCCGTGCCTGAGCCGCGCCCACTGGCGTATCATTCTAAATCTGTTTCTGATAAATTCTTACAGGATCTAGCTCAGCAATGTCGTGCTCTTCTGAAATGCCCAGAGTTCATAGCTACAGTAATTGTAATAGAAGTAGACGAGGAGCAAGAAGGGGTGTGGAGTGATGACAGATTAGGAGCCTATGAAGTCATGGATGAAAAGGACTCGGTCGATGTTGAGGATAGCGGCGTAGATGACACTGTCGATTTATACACCCAAGGCTTGAAAAGATTTGATGAGTTGTCATTGGCAGTGGATGAACCTAAGAAGGAAATAAATCTAGAAACTAACGAGGACCCTAGGCCTATCATTATTGTCGCTAATCTCCCTCCAGAAGTAGAAGAAGAGTTGATCAAGGTCCTGAGGGAGTACAGCGATTTATTCACCTAGTCTTACGAGGACATGTCGGGTCTTGACCCCTCCTTGGTAGAACACCGATTAGTACTTAAACCAGGGGCAACACCCGTTAAACAGAAACTAAGGAGATTTCGAAGTCTGGGAAAATTGAAGGGAATCCAGGAGATGCTACCTCATCTCCACGCATGAACGTCACCTTGAAGACGCACCGCCTGAGAAGAGGGCCAAGACCCAGGATCCAGGCCCGAGCACGAGCGCCCTGGCAGAAGACTTATACCTCATTCAGGTGGGAGAAGACCCGGGCAGAACACTAAGGATCGGCGTGAACCTCTTCGAACGCGACAAACAAACCTATACAAGGTTCCTCACCGCCAATCAGGACGTATTTGCCTGGTCCGAGGACGAACTCCTAGAATCCTGCCAAAGGTCATCACGCACCAACTAAGGTTGAATCCCACTTGTCGCCCGGTCCAGCAGGGCCGAAGGCACTACAACCCCGAGCAACAAGCCATTATCAGAGAACAAGTGAATGAGAAACTACGCTCCAGGCTGCTATGGCCTACTCAATATCCAGACTGGGTAGCCAACATAGTTCTGGTCCCCAAGAGCAATGAGAAGTGGCGCATGTGCGTTGACTACACCGACCTCAACAAAGCTACTCCCACGGATAGCTTCCCTATGCTGCGGATCGACCAACTAGTCGACGCGACAGTCGGGCACGAGATGCTGAGCTTCTTAAATGCCTACTCCGGGTACCACCAGATCAGCATGCACAGACCCGACCAGGATAAGACCGCGTTAGTCACCGATCACGACCTCTATTGCTACACTCGAATGCCATTCGAGCTGAAGAATGCGGGGGCAACCTACCAACACCTTGTCAACCACATGTTCGACTCGCAGATCGGCCGTAACATGAAGGTATACATCGACGACATGTTAGTCAAAAACCTCCAAGCCGCCGAACACTTGGATGACCTGGCAGAAACCTTCGCCACGCTCCGAAGGTACAACATGAAACTAAACCCAGCCAAGTGCGCATTCGGAGTGCGGTCAGGAAAGTTCTTGGGCTTCCTAGTAACCCACCGAGGAATCGAGGCCAACCCCGACCAGATCCGAGCAATGTTGGAGATGTAGCGGCCAGACCGAGTGAGGGACGTACAGTGCCTCACTGGTCGCGTCGCCGTCCTGGCTCGGTTCCTATCCCGAGCCGCCGAGCGGTGCCTCCCCTTCTTTCGGCTGATCAAGCAAGCCAATCAAGCGCCGGAGAAGAAAGGGCACATAGACTGGGACCAGGAGTGCGAGCTGACGTTCGAAGAGTTAAAATGCTACCTAGTGTAACGACCCAGAGATCCGGATACCGATATACCGATGCCAGGAACTGGGGACGCCACCCAAGAGGCTGATGAGGGGCCGTAAGGGTTGGAGGAGTTTGTCGAGGAGTTGTATAACGAATTAGAATTACAGACGTGCAATATTAAATTAAAGCAGCCAAATTAACATTAATGCGGAAGTAATTTAAAAATATCAGAGTGGTAGAATATATATACACCCATCCAGATTTCCAAATTCACAAGTCCCACGATAAAAAGGGCCTCTGTGAGAGGGCGTTGAATCCAAAATAGCGACTGGTGGATAGTCATTGTATCAGTTTTGATGACAGAAACCAAGTTCGCTTCCTGAAATGTGCTATACACAGTTCAAAATTGGCTAATCCAGTGGGAAATGCGCACGTGGTGTGTAAGGGGAGTGTGCTACGTGGAGCACGAAGGAAGGGGCACACGTGGGTGCCTAAAGGAGGGGCACACAAGGGTGCCGAAGGGAGGGGCACGCGTGGGTGCCAAAGGATGGGTGATCAAAATAAAAACAGCAAGTGTCCCACCGTGATCGCCAATTTGTGAACATGTCAAATAGACATTTCGAGAAGAAGAATTAATAGAATAAATGGGGTTAATTTATGAAGATGGAAATTGTAAAGGGGGAGGGAGCATGTGATGCTACTTCTTGGAGAGTGATCACCAAAGGGGTTACCTCAAAAGAAAAGAAAGGATGATCGTGTTGAATACCTTGTATGTGGGTGTGTAGTTCTATCTTCCTCTTCCAATAGGCCGGCCGATGAAAAGGGTTCTTACTTTGATTACCTTGAAAAAGAACACAAAACAAAACCAAAAGATTGGATTAGCCAAAGGGTGTAATATCAAAATCCTATGAATATGATCCTGTGTAAAACAAGCATGAACACACCTTGTGTTTTTTTTTAAACCCCTAAGAGGAGTATAGGATGGGAAGATATGTATGCAAAAGAATTAACAAATATGCTTAAAGAAGTTCTGATGAAGCTATGGCGATGATGATGCACAGAATAAACAAAAGTGAATTAAAAGATGAACGCCTCCTTCTGCTCCTGTAAGCAGGACAGAGGAGAAACTAAGCTTTAATGTCGGCGACCAGACAGAAAGGAAGCAATGCACAGCACTTTTGTGAGGAACTTTTAAAGCCGTCCGTAACCCTTTGACAGATGAAACATGGGGGTATTTATAGGGTGAAAAGTCCTTATTCTAATAGGATTTAAAACAAGGAAGATCAACATCTTCCTTCCATAGTTGGAGATGGAGTTAACACATGGAAGGGCATTATCTGGGAAGGTTGCAGGCGAGACGGAGACGAAATGGAAATAGCAACTGCCAAACAGTCGCTGTTCAAAATTGTGCCCGTAAGCCTGCCACTATTTCACTAGAATAGTAAAAACTTTCTATTTTTAAAACTCGCAACTTGCGACCGAGTATGGAGGTGGTTATTAATTAACGCCTGCTTACGAGGGCGTTATTCCAATTGAATAATTTGGATAAAAAATAGCGTTCGGAACAGCGCCTCAATGCGCGGTCGTTAATTTCTTTAATGGCACCCACCTCATGGTCGCGTCTTAAGGAACATGCACCGACTTCAACCTGCACCAACTAACCGGTGTTTGAATGCATCTGCCAAAGCGCAATGAAATAACGGCAGTTCCCAGGGTGTTATATAAACAGTGCCCACCTAAGTGGTCACTTAATTCAGGAGATGCAGAGCCCTTCTCAGATCGGGAGACTCAAGGAAATAGCACCCTTCACGCGTGTTGATATTTTTTGTTGTTTGTGTTGATTTTGCCTTCCTCGAATGTTGCGAATGTTGCTGTAAACTGAAATGAAAAACCCACCAAAAACACCATTCAAGGGTCCAAAAATCTAATATAAAAGTCTAAAACTCACTCTGACACGATCTGCGACCCATGAAAAAAGATCTGAAAAAACTGAGGCGTGATATATTAGGTCTCTTTGGGCATCCTTTTGACCGTAAATATCCCGGACACCTCCATTGACTCAGATTTATGTTTCTAGGTGCCCAAGGAGGCTGTGGTTTCTCGAAATATGTGCCCATGTGATTTTGATGGTGTGGATTGTTGGATCTCTGGTTTTGAAGATGACATACTATAAATCTTGATGAACTGTGCTGGGCTAAGTTTAACTTGTTTTGAACAGGTATGTTGATGTATTGATGATAAATGGGTCACTAAAATCAGGTCGATGCGCAAGCACACTGCATCGACGCAATAGAAGAAACCTCAGTACTTCTTCAAGTTGTCAGGTCGGAGCAAGACCACTGCTGCCTCGACGCAGTAATGTCTATCAAGCAACCTCCAGACTTCTGTATCGATGCAATAAAGCCCTACCTCAATACAGCAAGATACTACCTTGATGCACTCAGCTCAGTGTCTGAAAGGGAAACTAGCAGTTCGAAGCCAAGTGCTCAAATGCCTCTGTCTTCACTTAGTGCATAGACACATCAGACAGCTGCATCGACACACCAAGACAAAAGCTAGCATTCAAAGCTTCTAGCCAAGGACTCTATGTTCCCTACACCGACGTATCAGGAAAGTACATCGATGCACTCAGCTCAGAACCAGAAATTGGAAGCCAACAACATCGAAGCATCCAAGCTCTGCCTCAATGCATCAAGATTAAAGCTAGTTTTGGAATCATACTACGTCGAAGCACTAAGAAGCTGCCTCAATGCATCAAGTCAAAAAGCCAACATTTGATGATAGCTACTTGAAGTACCTATCTTCCAACTGCACCGATACATCAGGACAATACAGAACAAGCTGAGAATATTACTTGCTGAAGGATGCCTCGACCTCATCTGCTCAACAGGTCGATGCATCAGAAGATTTCACTGCATCCAGTTAAGCACGTGACTGACTTAACAAAATCAAGTGTCTTTAAATCTCTATCAGTGACACGTGATCCGAAGACACTTGGCACTCTTTCAAAAGGGAATATTCTCTGGGATAGGTGGTCCAATGGTATTTTAGTTTGGAGATAAAGTTATTTCAAAAAAGGGGATATTTTCTGCCCATTTAACATAGCCCTCTTCGTTTGAAGAAAAAGGGGTTGCGAAAAAGAAGAATTTGGTGGCTATCTGAGTGTAATTGGATAGATCAGTTTTAAGAGGAAAGGGAGTAAGAGTTTGAGAGAAGTAGAAGAAGGAAGAGAGCCAAGACTAGTGAGAGCTATATCAGAGTGCAGCCGAGCTTACTTGAAAAGCTATTTTGAAGATTGGACTCGTGGATGAAATCCATAGCTATACTACTCATCTGGAGCAACATTATTCCCATTTGATTTCGTTTGTTCTTTCTTGTTGTTTCTTGTCTCTTGGCTCCCATTTTCTTATTGTTCTTTCGATCCCCTGTTCAGGGATCGGGTTCCTTCTGAGCGATCAAAAGAAGGGAGAGCTGATCTCTGGGTTCCCTCTAAGGTCTCAGAGGAAGAGAGGATTGTAATCCTCTGGGCTTGTGAGCAGCTGGGTGTTGTCTCACGGTTTCCTTCTACATCCGCAGAAGAAGTGAGAGTTGGGTCTCTCTGGTCACTACCTTGGTAGTGGGGTTCTGATTTTGCTTAGGCGAGATCAGAGGTTTAGGGATTTGTCTCCCTCGTGTCAAGCTGTGCAACCAGCTCTTGTTGTAGACTGAGTCTGCTTTCTTGCCGTGTACAAGGTAATCATCACTCGGTTTGAGTGAGGGGTGGACGTAGGCAGACGGGTGTCTGGCCAAACTGCCTAAAAATTCTATATGCAGTGATTTATTTGTATGATTGATTACTTGTCTCTAATCTGCATTCACAGGTTTACATGTTTTTCAAGTTTCCAACCAGTATATCAAAAGGTGCATTCACACACCTTGCATGAGGTGAGTTGTTGAACTCAGATCTCTGCCTAGTTCAGGTTCCTTGAGTGTTAGCTTATGAGTGCTTCCATCTGAATCAAAATTTATCTAATCTTAGTTCAACATTTGTTCAGTCAATTCATTACTCAGTTGAACTTTCTGATAAGCACTCGAGAGCAGTTCTATGAGAAGAGTCTTCTATATTGTTTAAAATTGGATTGCTGCTTTGACAGCTTGTTAGTTGCTTGATGAATTGTGAGAAGTCTTAACCATGAGATGCATCTACAGAGTTAGCTTCCTTTATAACTCGATATTGTATGTGTCCTCTGCTGTGTGTCTTTGCAACCCTGTAGTTGCTTGTGACATGCGTTAAGTGTGCTTTTGTCCCAGCTAGCTTCCATTGCATTTCTATTCAATGTGTTTTTTTTAATTGAGCAAAAAGTTTTGACTAGATCTATTCATCCCCCCTTCTAGATCTCATCCTGCCCTATAACAATTAGTATCAGAGCAGGTCTCTGATTAGTTTCAGATTTAAAAATCTGCAGAGAAAAGATCCACGTGCTTCTTACCAGTTGTTTTTCATATCTCTGAACTTTTCCCTCATGGGTTTGTTACCTATCTTCAACAGATCTCATTTTGAGAAATGGTCAGGTAAATTCTGCACATTCATAAATGCTATAAATCCAAAACTCTTGTTTGTGATTTCTAATGGTTCTCATAGATTACCCAAAGACTCGACAAAATGGACCAACGGTTAAAGGATGAAGGATAGTCAGAATCGTAGAGCTCTCAACATTTTAAGAAGTGTTGTTGATCTAAACGTCTTTTCATTTGCTTGTGATTACAGATCTGCCACGGAGATATTGGACAAACTGAAGGCTGTCCATCTGAAAGATGAAGACAGATGTCTGGTGGCAAACAGGAGTGATCACAATAGTGATCAGAATGAGGAAGATTGTGAGGTAAATCCCTTCAAAAAATTTTCTTTAGATGATTGGGAAAATGTCTATGGTGAACAGTTAGAAATGAATGATAAGTTAAGAAAGCAAAGTGCATGTTCAGACAGAAACCCTATCTAGGAGTTCTTTGATTGGTCCAGTTGAAATCAGGAAATATTCTCCATAAAAGTTCTTCTGGAGGGGTGTCATGCGGCCTAGGAGCATGTGCCAGTCATGAGTTCGAAGGCACGAAGTCAACTTGAGTGTTTCATGTGAGCTTGGCTTGAGCTTGGCGTTTTCAGCCTTACCAACTCATTTTACACCCTCATTGCCTATTGTCAGACTTACCTAGCCATTTGTCACCCTTACCATTGTATTTGTCTGCCTTAATGTTCTTTTGTCTTCACAGCATATCTTCCACCCGTATGGCCTATTCATTCGTCTGTTTCTCTTGTTCACTGTATCTGGCAGGAATTTGATTGGAGCTTTGACTGGACCTCTGAAGCTAGCAAAGGCTTGACCTAAGTTGACTTTGGCTTTGTTGACTTGGCTTGGTTAATCTTTCTGAAGTCCGAGCTTAGTTGCCACTGGACCGAGCTTGTGCATGAGGATCGAGCTTGATCCGACCTTCATTACATTGAGTCTGAGGCTTCAAGCAATTCGAGCTTAGCTTCATCGAGTCTGAGCTTAGTTGATGGAGTCCAAGCTTAATGACACTCCCATTGTTGCTTCTGCTATAACCCTTCACAATCGGATTCCCTTTGAACAAAGGATAAGATTCTTTCTTTGATCTTGAAGATGTTTATCAGTGTCGTCCAATGCTTAATGAAGCTTCAAATCTGATAAAACAGAGTTCAGAAACTCAAGCATACCAATTTTCAATGAAGAAGCATGATCATTCTTCATGCTTCACTACTATAAGCCATTTGTCACAGTTAGGAAGCTATTTGTCACTCTTATCAACTATTTGTCACCGTTAGTCATCTATTTTTCACCCTTAATCCATCACTAAAGCTTCAGGTCTTCTTTTCTTTAGCTTCAACGGGACTGGAGTCGACTTGAGCATCTTCTGGAGTGGACTCTCCTTCTACAGTTTCTTTGATTTTAGCCAGCTCACATATTTTTCACCCTTAGGTACCTATTTGTCACCCTTAGGTACCTATTTGTCACCGCTAGCTGGCTATTTTACATGCTTAGCTGAACATTTGTTGCCTATGAGCTGTTCTTTACTTTGGCTCAACCTTCCCCAACCTTGCTCGGTCTTCCTAGCTCGGTCTTCTTTAGCTCGGTTTAGCTCAGTTTAGCTTGGTCTTCTTCAGTTTAGCTCACTCTTTTCATTTGTCATCCCAATCGAGTTATTTTTCACCCTTAGCAGGTAGTTTTCTCCCTTGTTCTTCTCTTGTCAGCCTTGCTCGGTTTTCTTCAGGTTAAGCTCGGTCTGCTTCAGCTTTGCTCTATCTTCTTCAGGTTAAGCTCAGTCTACTTCAGCTTTGCTCGATTTTATTTAGGTTAAGCTCGGTCTACTTTAGCTTTGCTCTGTCTTCTTCAAGTATAGCTCAGACTAGACTAAGCTTGACTTGTTGACTTTGATTGATGTTGACTTTGATTTGGGTCAACTTTGCTTGGTCCACTTGACTGGAGTCTTGTAAGCTCTAGTTCACTGTTACAAAGGTAGCACTATTCATCATTTGAGCCTTGTGACTTATTTTTCACCTTTGCTCATCTATTTGTCAGCCCTGTTGGTGTATTTTACACTCTTAACAAGCTATTTTTCACCGGTACAGATCTATTTGTCACCGATACTGCTCCATTTGTCACCGATACGGGTCTATTTGACACCCTTGACCTGGCTGAGATATCTACTTGGCGGAGTCGACTTCAGAAGCATTTGGAGTCGACTCATCTTCTTATTTTTCATGCATTTGACCATTCCTTTGATCAAAAATGATCCTGACTTCATAGAGCTCATGCATATTCATGTATTAACATTATCAAACAACATTGACAGCATCAAAAACATGTGAACCTCAAGAATTAAAGTGGATATGAAACTCAAGGATGAATTATAAAACTCAAGGATGAAAACACATGAAGCTCGAGGATGAGTCTTGACATCATCAAAAACTAGTGTTCAATGAGTCATAGTGTAGGACATTATCATAGCATGACATAAACTTATCAAGGAGTCTATTAATGACTTATTGTGTGTGACATCATCAAAACCACAGTTTAATGAGTCATAGTGTATGACATCATTAAAGCCGTAGGGACACAATAGTACAACCCCAAACACACACGAAGACAGAGTCTCCAACACGATCTGACAACCGGATCAACAACACACACACTCGCTGTAACAAACGCAGCACCATAAACACATGACCGTACGTAAACGATCACACACACAGAGAGTATCCTTTCAGAAATAAACAAGGTGTGCACAAACAGATACAATAAGCCCAAAGTATGTTCTAAAGATTGAACCAAATAAAATCTATCAAGAGTAAAACTCCCCCTTATAGGAATGTTCAGGTTCTTCTTGACTCGTAGTTAGATGGTGGCGATTTCAACATCCTCTCGATCCTCTCTTCCATCCGCTCCTTTTTCTCTTCTTCCACAAGCTTGAAAAATGCCTTGATGTAGATCAAATCTTCTCCTCTTGAGCTCCTTCATCCTTTCTCCCCTTTCTTCCCCTACAAGATAGAAAACATGTTAGCACATAAGGGTTCTCCTTTACAAATTCATAGCTCATATGAATATATATATAAGAGAGTGCATAAGACCAAGAAACCCCTTCTAGAACCCTCCAAAATGACCCCAATATGTCTATCAAGAACCCAGGGACAAATGGGTAAAAAATAGAACCCAAATGGATTGAGTTTGATGGGTTTTGAGTGAGATTTGCCAAGTCAGATCCGGAGCACCCGACAGAGTTGGTTGACCAAACCATAGCATTTCGATCGATCGATCTAGACAGATCCGGTCGGCCTCCAAATAGGTCAACCTGTCTTCACAGGGAGTCGACCTGGATTCTTCCTGGCTATTTTGGTCGACCGTTCCTCTGCTTTGGTTGGCCAAAAAATCTGCAAAATAGAAAAATAAAGTGAAATTAGTGATTTTTCATATATATTATGCCACCTTACCTTTTATCAAACTCTTGATGGCTGGACGATGTGGAGATGGTGCTGGCCAAGGCCGATATGGACATCGCCGAGGCTTTCTCGCGCCTGGCGGGCCCACTGCACGCGCGCTTCTTCCCGCTGTTGCGCGCGGAGTTCGAGCGTACCCGCGACTTGCTGCTGCGTCTGAAAGGGCGCGACAAGCTCTTGTCCAGCGACCGCCGGCTCGCACAGTCGATCCGGCTGCGCAATCCGTATATTGACCCGCTCAACCATCTTCAAATTCGATTTCTTTCGCAGTGGCGCAAAGCTGACGAGTCCCGGCGCACCGAGCATCTGCGGCGTTTGCTCGCGCTCACCGTAAAAGGCGTTGCCTCCGGCATGAAAAGCACTGGCTGATGAAAATCCGCGAATTCAAATCCGAACTCTGGCTGCCGTTGCCGCCGGAGGAATTGTTTCCGTTTTTCGCCGACGCCACCAACCTCACGCATCATCACTGGCGCACCATCGGGGGGCATTCTAGCATCAGCTCAGTCGCGCAGAATGATGTCCTCAAAGCTAACGGCTTCGATGATAGCAACGGCACTGGATGGTCCCTGCTTGGCATCACACAGAGTGAGTTCTACGAGCGCATGAACGAGTGCGACGACGGGACTACCAATTGGCGTTACAGCGCGCCATTTTGCGCCCGCGCCCTCCGCCTCTACGCGGATCGTTGGCACCCCGCCGAATCTCCCGCCATCGAACCAGGCTCCTGGTCCGCACTGGCTGGCATCTATACGCCGAGAGAGCTGGCATGAGCGGCCCAAACTCCAACGGCCATCATTACACCTATCGCCCCAGCGAGCCGCCTTTTAAGCAGTTCGCATGGCGCCATCCGCTGGACATGCAGCCAGGCGACGTGGACTGCACCGACATGGACGACGAGGAATTCGAGAAATTCGTAAGGAGCGTGACGCCATGAGCACCGTAAGCGATGAGCGGCTGGTGGAGCTGGTGCGCGAATACGAAGAGTGGATGCAGTTGGGCTTCGACATGATGAGCATTGAGGGTCGCGCCACCGTAGGCGATACATTAGACGCCCTCCGCGAGCTGCAGCAGCGCCGCGAGGCGGAGCAGTGGAGGGACATTGCGACGGCGCCGAGGGATGGGACTGAGTTCCAAGCGTGGATGCATAACAGCTACGCGCCCAGCGGCTGGTGGGAGCCACGCTGCCGGTTCAATGATGACGGCGCTTTTGAGGTGTGGCAGCGCGTGGACTATGACGACGACGGGTTCGACACCGTTCACGCCACGCCCACGCAATGGATGCCGCAGCCCTCCCGGCCCCTCGCTGCCGGGGAGATGGGCCAGGGGGATGGGAAGTGAGCGTCACATATGACACGCCACCGGCCTCCTGGGGCGAGCAGGAGTACCGCACGCTGACACCGGACGACATGGACAAGTTGCTTCATGAGATTGGCGAGCACTTCGGCCACAGCAGTCTCCATTGCATCGCGTTCGACGGCCTGCGGGATGCCTTGAAGGTCTGCCAGATCGCCAACGGGATCAATCACGCTATCGCGTCCATGAGGTCCAAGCCATGACCACCATCACCGACGCATGGCTCATCGGCATGTGGCTGCTATGCCTCGCCGGGGTGCTCTGGCTCGGCATCTGGTGCGCCATCGTCACGAGGAAGCCGCCGAGGAATCGCCGCGTGACGCTGCCGCCGCCTTCGAGGAACTGCGAGCGCGTGCCGGACGAAATGAACGCCTACCGAATTCGCTGAGGAGAAGCATATGAGCGTCGTTGCCAAGATTGAGCCCCAGGAACCCGTGTCGCTGATGGCGGTGATTGCACGGGCCGCCTCCGATCCGGAAGTCAACCTCGACAAGATGGAGCGCCTGCTGGCCTTGCAGGAGCGGATTCTGGACCGCAACGCCAAGGCCGCATTTGCCGATGCCCTCTCCCGCCTGCAGACACAGCTCCCGATCCTCGCTGAGCGCGGCGCGATCAAGGGCCGTGACGGCAGCGTGCAGAGCCGCTACACCCTTTGGGAGGATCTGGTGGGCGCGATCACGCCCCTGCTGGCCTCAGAAGGGTTCTCCCTGTCTTTCCGCACCAAGAGCGACGACAGAAGCGTGACCGTTACCGGCGTGCTGCTGCACCGGGAGGGCCACAGCGAGGAAACCAGCCTCACCCTTCCCATGGACACCAGCGGCAGCAAGAACAACGTGCAAGGGGTCGGATCGTCCACCAGCTACGGCAAGCGGTACACGGCGTCGGCCCTACTGAACCTGCGCACTGGTGAAGTTGACGACGACGGGAAGGCTGGGGGCGACAGAGCATCGGAGTTACTGACCGAGAAGCAGGCTGCCGATCTGGAATGCCTTCTCCAAGAGACGGGTTCCAACAAGGCGCAGTTCCTGCGGTGGGCGAAGGTCGAAGCACTGGATCAGATCCTCGCCAAGAACTACGACCACGTTTGCCGCGAGGTTCGCGAGCGCGCCAAGGCGAGGGCTGCCAAGTGATCCGGGAGATTGTCTGCGAGCAGGGGAGCGCGGAATGGTTCCTCGCCCGCACTGGCATCCCGACAGCCAGCGAGTTCGCTACCGTCATGGCCAAGGGCCGCAGCGGTGGCGATTCCAAGGAGCGCCGCAAGTACATGCTGACGCTGCTTGGGGAGCGCCTGACCGGCGAGCCCCAGCCGACCGGCTACAGCAACGCACACATGGAGCGCGGCAAGGTCATGGAGGCCGAGGCCCGCGACCTGTACCTGTTCCGCACCGACGCCGAGCACCGGATGGCAGGGACGTTCATCAACGACGAAGTTGGCGCCGGGGCGAGCCCTGACAGCGTGATCGGTGATGACGGGCTGCTGGAAGTGAAAACCAAACTTCCCCATCTGCAGCTGGAACTGCTGCTGTCAGGCGGAATGCCTCCAGAGCACAAGGCCCAGGTGCAGGGGCAGCTGCTGGTGACGGGCCGGGCATGGGTGGATTTCGTCAGCTACTGGCCACGGCTCCCGCTGCATGTGGTCCGGATGGAGCGCGACGACCTTTACCTCGACATGCTCCGGCAAGCGCTGGCCGCTCCCTTGGGCCTAGCCCAATGAATTCCTTTCACAAATGCAGCTTGTTCCGGGGATATAAGTTTAGGAAGAATACAGGCCAGTCTTCTATTAACAATGAATGAGACAATTTTATAGAAGAAATTGCATAGACTAATGGGCCTATAGTCACTAATATCAACTGAGTTAGCCTTCTTAGGAATGAGAGCTATCAAAGAGGCAGTAACAAATCTAGGAAGAGGTTGCTGCGATGAAAACACTTCTTGAATGGCACTGATTACTAGGTTGCTAATGATCGGCCAAGCAAACTGATAGAAGGATCCAGTGAAACCATCCGGCCCAGGAGCACTGTCAGGAGACAAAGTGAAAACAGCATTATGAACCTCATCAGCAGTAGGGGGAGCACAGAGCATTCTGTTTTCAGACTCTGAAACAATATGAGGAATGCAAGTTAGAGAGGCCTGATCAATAAAATGATACTGGGAACTAAAAGCCTTCTAGAAATGCTGAACAGCAATACTCTTCATTTCTTCATGGTCGGAAGTTATTTGACCCGATTCCTTCCGAAGCTTGGTAATACCTAACTTATGTCTTCTAGCCATGGTGGATGCATGAAAAAACTTGGTATTTCTATCACCCTCAAGCAGCCATCGAATTCCAGACTTTTGTTTCCAATAAAGTTCCTGCTGGAGCAAAGCTTTAGATTGTTTAGTCTTGGCCAATTCAAGAGTAACAAGATTACCCTCGGAAGGATTACTGTCATACTCATGCTCAGCAATTAAAACATCATCTTCTGCGGCCACTAAATTGAGGTGAACATTCCCAAAAGTATGTTTGTTCCAGCTCCGAAGCATCTTCCTCAAGTATTTCAACTTTAAGTAGAAGCATGTAACACTGGAAGAAGCTAGCGGACTGTTATTCCAACAATGCTGAATCTCACCAATAAGAGTATCATGAAGGGTCCACATTTTGAAAAATTTAAACCTGCTTTTAAACCTGATTTGAGCCAGAGACTTAACAAGAAGAGGAGCATGGTCTGAGGCTTCTCTGGATAAGTGCTCTACCGAAAAAGGAAAGGAGTTGAGCCAATCAGAATTAGAAAAAACTCGATCCAACCTTGCCCAAATGCCTCTATCCCCAGGTTGGTTATTATGCCATGTGAATTTTGAACCCATATAACCAGCATCAATTAAACCACATTCAGAAACACAGTTGGAGAAATCTGAAATTGCATTCATATTTGGGTGGTTACCTCCAAGCTTCTCAGCTGGGTGCAAAATACAATTGAAGTCACCAGCAATTAGCCACGGACCAGAAATGGAAGAGTGCAGGGAGGTTAAAGCAGCCCAGAGATCCTGTCGATCAGTAACGGAACACTTTGCATAGATGAGGGAAAAGTGGAAACTAGGCCAGCCAGTATTTTCTTGGCAAATAGTCAGCTGCTGGTCATCTCTACTCTTAATAGAAAAATCAAAAGGGCCCCTCCAAAAAAACCAAATGTGAGCTTTATCACCAGTATTGGCAAGAGCTTTCTCCATACCCAATTTTCGACAAACAACCTCAATCTTATTGAAACTAAGCTTAGGTTCAAGAAGAGCAACACAGTCAATGTGATGGACTTTAAGGAGAAACTTTACTCTATTAACAGAAATGTCATTTCCAACACCTCTTATATTCCAAATTATGAGATTCATTTTAATTTGGAAATGTCAGCAATATTGTCCAATGATCCTGATCTAACCATGGATCTAGTAAAAGCACCTTTCCTGTCAGCATGCAAAACCTTCAAATTTTCATTGGCAGCTTTCGCCGATATCTCTTTTCTTCTTTCCTGGACATCCTCTGTAGACCGCTGAACAGAAAACCCACCTTCATTAGGAATCCTGTCACAGTTGATCTGATCAGCTTTCAAAATGGCAACTAAACACTGAGGATCTAAATCCTGAGATTGGTTGGGAGAAATGACAGTTTGGATTGAAGGGACCTCAGAATTATTCCCATAACACGGAAATACGGCTAGTGGAGGCTTGAATGTCGCACTGTGTAACCCATCTAAAACCTGAGAACCAGGTGCTTCAACCACAGAAACATCAGAGACTAAATCAGTGAAAGGCCTAGGATAGGCTTGAGCAGTCGCAGCAGCATTCTCTGGAATGAGCTTCTGAACATTGTTCGACAAGGCATTTTTGGCACCATCCGTACCTTCCTCCAATTTTCCAGTGGCCGAAGCGGAATTGACGTCAGATTTTTTATTCTTAAAAGGACCAGCAGGCTTCCAAGCTTTCCCATGGGTGTGAGTATGTCGAGAAAAACCTGGAGTCGACTTCTCAGTTGTGGCTTTGGTTTTCTTGCAGTCCACCACACGATGACCCAAGCGAGAGCATTCGGAGCAATAATTTGGAAAATCAGAATACACAATGGGCTGCCAGTCCCCACCTCCAGGAATGCCAATCCATACTCGATTCGGGTGGGAAGCAGTAATATCAAGTTCCACGCAAACACGGGCCTCAATAGTATTGGACAAGTTCAGCGTGGAAGCATCAATCTTTAACACCTTACCAATGTTTCCAGCAATGGAACGAAGCATTGGCTCAACAAACAGATTCACAGGCAAACCAGGCATGGATATCCAGATGGGAAGAACAGGGGAGTCGATCTCCGGACAAAAATTCATGGTCCACTTAAAAAATTTAAACAGCCGACCTTGGATGTGGATGCTGTCCCTCAGCAGAAGCTCGAGGAAATCTTCCTGGTTTCGAAATCGAATCAGAAGATGGCGGGGATCCAAGGAGCTGATCATGAAATCCTCCTTGAAGCGGCAACGAAGATGGAGATGGGCCCTGATTTCCGGGAAAGCGGGTCTACCAAAAGGAGTTCGAGCGACCACTGAATGCGCGAAAGGCTCCATGGAAGCCGACAACTCCTCAGCACTGAAGAAGACAGCGGGCTCCCCTCCATCGGTAGACGCCGGGGGATGCACGGGACCAAGAACAACAGGTGGCTTCATCGACGAGGAGAGAACCTCAGCAAAGGAGCGCTTCGGGGAGGACGAAGAAGAGGGTAAAGGATCGCTGGCGACAAAGGTGGAGGGGGCCACGGAGGCGGCCCCCACGACGGCCGCCATGAGACCTCCTCAGCGAGGTCCGATCGTACTTCACCCTCAGTGAGCCTTTGTCTACAACATTGCCAGTAAGAAGTGAAAATGTTCCTTGAAAAGTCAACACAGGTCAGTCAACGTAAGTCAGTCAACGTAGGTGAAAATTACTATTCATGAGGAGTCAAAAGGTCAACTGGTCAAATGTGAGTTAGCATCTGATAGGTAAGGTCAATGCACATCCAAGTTTGATACATATCCAGGTCAGTACAGATATCTCAGATATCTATTTTGTGCATTTTAAGGTCGACACTAGTTCATGTAGCACACTTGTTAAGGTCGATGATGTTTACTGTAGCTAGGCTATCGTGCAGCATACTAAGGTTGATGTGTGTTTTGCATATAGTCATACTAAGGTCGATGCTAGTTAGCCTTATGTGTGAACTAAGGTCGATGCTAGTTTGCCCAAGTGAAGCAATTAAGGTCGATGCTAGTTTGCCAAGTGAAGCAACTAAAGTCGATACATATCACTATTCACTTGCTCACCAAGGTCGATGCTTGTTTCATCTGCACATAGCTAAGGTCGATGCTAGTATAGAAAACATGCATTTAAGGTCTGTACACATCACTGTTCAAGGTCGATGCATGTTTTAGCCTAATGCATATTTAAGGTCGATGCTATTCTTGCTAGCACGCAGGCAAAGTCTGAGCATATCACTGTTCAGAAGAAGCCCAAGTCTGAGCATGCTGCTATTCCCAAAACCAAGGTCGAAGCATCTCTTCTCAGCACAGTAACTGAGGTCGATGCTACTTCGGCCCTCCAGCAACTAAGGTCGACACCAGCTCAGTCTTCAAGCCTCTCAGCATAGTAACTGAGGTCGATGCCACTTCAGCACTCCAGTAACTGAAGGTCGATGCTACTTTCCAAAGTCGATGCCACCTTGACTAGGAACAGTAATGAAGGTCGATGCACGTTTGCTAAGTTGAAGACTAAGGTCGATGCTAGTTTTACTTTCAAGCATTCAATGTCGGTAAAGACATCAGGTCGATGCTAGTTTTGCTCTCAAGCATTCAAGGTCGGTACAGACATCACGTCGATGCTAGTTTTACTCTCAAGCATTCAAGGTCAGTACAGGCATCAGGTCGATGCATCTTTTTGCAAGACTAGCCCAAGGTCGACGCACGTTTTGCTCCATGCACACATAGTCGATACACATCACTGTAGTAGTGCATATGAGGTCAATGCCAGTTTATGTTTCAGGCAAACTGAGGTCGATACTCATTTCTGTCTCAGGCAGACCTTGGCAGATCAAGGTCAATGCACTTTTTGTAGTGATCCAATATGAGGTCGATGCTCATTTGCATTGGACTGATATGAGGTTGATGCACTTTTGCATATTGCTTCATAAGGCATTTCATCAAACAGTCTGAAGACCAAAATCTCAGTATCTAGTAAACTTAAGACTCTGACCCATTCAGATATTTGTCTCTAGAGAAAGATTGGCACGTGATCCAAGATAAAGTGGCACGCTCTTCTAGAGAGTTCCAAAGAAGAACCTTAAGTGCCAGGTGGACCTGAGCTGTCTAAGCCTTTGTCTCCTAATCCTTACGGAGACTCTGTTTTAGTTAAGGGTGCCTCCTTCTGTGAAAGTACAAGATCTGGAAGACCAGTTGGTAGAAAAGATTCCCACTTTACAAGTGGACCAATGGCAACTCATCTAATAGGGGTCTACGTCCAAAAAGGGGGTCAAACAGTGAGGAGATAGGCTTGTACCAGACGAAGATATGCTGGGTAGCTAATGGAAACTATAGTGTACCGCTCGAAGTAGTCTGGGCAGCCAATGAGAGCTCACTGCACCTTATCACCTCCGAACCAATCAGATGCTATCCCGCTCTGGTGTTCAGGCAGCTATTCTGAAAATAGAGGGCCCAGATTACTTCTTACCAGATGAGGAGCTACAAGCTTTGTACGCTGGGGGAAGGCAAAGGAGAATGTCTGAACCAAAAGAGGATAAAGTGGAGACATACTCTGATGAAGAAGGTTGAACAGCCAATCCAAGGAAAAATGGGGTTCGTTCAAGAATGGAAAAGAAAGGCTTGGAAGAATGCAAGCCATTGGGCATATATACATAGATGACCGAAAGGTAGAGAAAAAAGATATGAGAGGAGCACGGAGCAGAAAGCTAGCAGCAAGCTCGTGGAAAGTAATGCAGCAGTAAGAAGAAGCCTTGAGACGAATACTCGAAGCTGCAACTTCGAAGCTTCTGAAGACAGTTATCCTCATCCCCTCTTCTCCTCCAGCAAGAAGAAGGGGAAGAAGCTTCTACTTCCTACGAAGGAGAACTGGCTCCTTTTGGAAGAACTCCATCTGCAAGAAGCAAGGATCGCCATCCAGATACCAGACAGGACCTTTTTGTTCTATCCTCAAGATTCTCTCATCTTGTCTGGGTTTTCTATTCATATTTCTTTTCATTAACTTGAACACATCTCTTGATACCTTATTCGGTCCCTACCAGGAGTTGTAGGAAGACAGACAGAAGGAAGTCTGGTCTGTGGTTTGGCCGATTGGGCCCGTAAGCTGTGTGTCAGCAGTTGGCTTGGTGAAGCCCGCAAGTTGTGTGTCAGCATTTGTTTAGTACAGTTGCACTAGTGAGGCCTCACTTTGTTGAGTGAGGGGTGGACGTAGGACTCTGGGATTGAGTCCGAACCACCTTAAAACTCCTTGTCTAGTGTGGTTGTTCATGCGCTTGTTTTGCGGTAGATGCTTGCATGGGCCGTCTTCCTATCTCTCTTTGACTCCTATCTTGTGGATCTTCCTAGGCATTAGCCTACCTTTTATTCCACTGTGTTTTAATTTGTAAAAAGGGGCTGATCTATTCACCCCTCCCCTCTAGATCCACCACCACCATAAAACACGTGGTATCAGAGGCAGTCTCTCATGCAAGGGTCCAATCACCTTGAGAGAAATGGTGGAATGGCATCAAGGGGTCAAATGTCTGAGGGTCATTCTATTAACAGGCCACCCTTCCTCATAGGTACTGATTACCCTTACTGGATAAATCGCATGCCAGTGTTTATTTAGGCACACGACTATGAGATGTGGAAGGTGGTGAGCAAAGGTCCCTTTGAGCTACCTCTGGAAGAAAAGCTTTGGACTAAGGAGCAGAAAAGAAGATCTACACTCAACTAGGGTGCCAGGCACTTAATGCAGTGCTCTCTTCATCCAGCAGAGTTCTCAAGAGTGTCTACATGTTCCACGGCCAAAGAGATGTGGGACAGATTAGAGGTAATCTATGAAGGCACTGCTCAGGTACGTGAGACAAAGGCCAACCTACTCATTACAGAATACGAGATGTTTGCGCCCCGGAGCGCGGCGACGATCTCGGCGGCCTTGCGGAGCCCTTGCCGCACGCGGCGTTCCTCCCGGTCGGCGCGCTGGACGCCCAGGGTGGCGCGGTGCTCGATGATCGAGGCCTCGGCCTCAGTCAGCGCGTCCCGCCTGGCGGCCTCAGCCGCCTCGGTGTGCGCGGCGGGGCTGACGTAGCCAGCGGCGAGCACGGCGCGAGCAACGAAGTCGGCGTACCCGTCATGGACGTTCTCCTCGGGCCGCTGCTGGACCCACCGCTGGTGAGCGGAGTGGATCACTTGGCCCAGGTCGGCCTCGTTCCCGGTCGGCTCGGGCTGGGCGGCGGGTCTGGTGCTGCCGTCGCAGTAGCCGCCGGGGTTGATCGGGTGGCGGCGGATCATCCCGCTCGGCGTCACAGGTACCGAGTCGCCGCAGACGGGGCAGCGCACGCGCCTAACCACCGGCCACCTCGCTGCCCTCAGCGCCCTGCCCGGCGACCGCGGCGAGGTCGTCCAGTGCCACGCGGAGCTGCGCGGCGTCGAGACCTTGGCGGGTGGCGGCGGGCGAGGTGACATGGGCAGCGTTCGTGAACCACTGCTGACACAGCGCCTCGACCCGCGCCACCTTCGCGCTGTCGGCCACGAGCCGGTCGTACACGGGCTGCGGGACGACGGCGCAGGGTGGCAGTCCGGCTGCGACCTTGGAGCGGTCGCGCGCCAGCGTGACCCATCGGTTGTCGGCGATTCCGAAGACGTAGTAGTCACCGTCCTGGCCGACCCACCCGATCGCCTCGCCCGCGCCCACGTCCCCGGCCGGGGTGTCGGCGGTCATCACGGGCCGACTCGGTAGGCGATGGTCGCCTCCGCCGCGCCTGGCCGGGCAGGGTCACCCGCGAGCAGCGGGGCCAGGGCGGCGAGCAGGTCGTTGGTGATCTTCCTCGGGCTATTCATCCACCCGAATACGGCATCCAGCAGAGCGTCAACCGTGGCTGGATCGGCCAGCGCCCGCTCCACCCGCGCCCGCTCCACCTCCACGGCCTCGCGCGTCGCGTCGGCACGGTCGGCCTCGATCCATGCCGCCAGATGATCAGCGAGGTGGTCGAACCACCAGACCTCTCGGACGTCCGAGTCTTGGAATCGCTCGTTCGCGGTGGCGATCTCGGCCTTGATCTCGTCGCGGGTCGTCACGTCGGGTCCTCTCGGTGCAGCGCCGGGTCGATCCCGACGGCGGTGGCGGCGCTGATCAGGTCGGGGCAGGGCCAGGGGTCCAGCACCATGTCGACGTTGTCGAAGCACCACGAGCAACGACCGGGCTCAGCCGGACTCTCGGCGTGCCGCTGCACCACGCGCTCGATGTGGTCGAGCAGGGCGGGCAGGAGGTTGACGGCGGTGACGATGGCGGTGGCGTCGGGCCAGGCCATGTCATCGCTGATCGCGTTGATCGAGACACCGCCGCTCGGGGCGCTGATGTAGGCCGGGAATCCGTGTCGAAGCACCCACGGCCCCGGCGTCGCGTCCGCGATCACCTGCCGCAGTTCGGCGACGCGCGCCTCGATGGCCGCGACCAGGGCGGTCACGGGGTCGGCTCCGGGTCGAGCGCGGCTGCCGGGATCGTGAAGCTCTTCGGTCCGGAGTCCTGGCCGGTGAACCGCTCGGTGATTGCCCGCATGAGTGCGTCCATCCCGAGCGGGTCACGGCGCAGCGCCTCACAGAGATCGTCGGCCAGGCTGTCGACCAAGTCGTCTTGATCGTCACCGAGTTGGCCGACCGTCTTGATCGCGGACGCCGCACCGGTCGTGAACCCGTCGAGGTAGATGTCGAGCATGAGGTCGGTGACTTGCTTCCCGCGGAGCACGCCGCGCAGTTCGCTCACCGCAGCACCACCGTCGGGTCGCAGCAGGCGGCGAGCATGAGCAGGAACAGGGCGGCGGCCTTGAGGTGCTCGCGGGTCATCAGTCCTCCACCCCGAGCCAGCCGAGCAGGTCCATCAGGTCAGGGGCGAGGTGGTCCACCATCCGGTACATGAGCTCCGGCTCACACGGGTCCTCGAGCAAGATCGCGGTGCGCTTCCCAGCGCCGACAGCCCAGCCGAGCTCGAGGTGCGCGGACTTGCCGCACGGCAGGACGAGGACGAACGTGTCGGCCTTCTCCATCGCCGCGAAGTCAGCTTCGAAGCCCTCGATCGCGCGCGGGTGCTCGATCATCTGGAGGTAGGACGCCGGGGTCTCCGTGTGCCGCGCACCGGCCGGGAGATCCTTGTGCGAGGGGATCAGCCCCTGGAATGAGGCGATGCCGTAGGCGCGGTGCTCGCGGTGCGCCGTGCACCCGAGCTTGTTGAAGTCGCGGCACAACTGCCACGCGTCCGAGCGGGTCTGCTCCCACCCGAACCCAGCACCCTCGGGCGGGTTGCGGAAGTCGTAGTGCGGGATACCCGCCGCTTCCAGCGTCTTGATCACGGCGGGCTGCATCGGGTTGCGCCACGACGAGGCGACGTAGACGTAGCCAGGCTTGGTGCTCATCGGGTGTTCCTCTCGTCCCGCGCGGGCGGGGTGTGTCGGCGGATCGGCTGGGAATGCTGGAGGTACGCGAGGGTCAGCAGGCAGGCGTCGACGCCGGTCGCGACGTAGGTCAGGAAGATCACGCGGCCCACCTCGCGAACTTCGTCAGGTGCCACGTGCCGTTCCCGGTGGGACACGCGTAGATCCGGAGCGGCTGCCCGCCACGGAGCCGGGAGCACCGCAGCGCGGCGATCGACGCGTCGGCCGCGGTCGCGTACGACTTCGTGCGGCACGTCTTGCCCTGGCCCTTGATCGCGACCGTGACGCACACACGGCTCCGATCGCATCGCGCTCAATATACTGAATATGATTTCCGTACTCTTTCGCCAACGAACCCACTGCCTCGTCTGGCATGTGCGCGATAATCCCACGAAATATCGGCGTGTTGTACATTTCATGTTTGAAAGGTCGGGTGGGTTGTGGTCCTGCTTGGGTTGGCACGGTAGCGGCGCGTTTGTTATGTTGGTGGAGGGTTGGTTGGATGGTAGTTTATTAAGTTTGTGCTTTTTCTATGCCGGGGGATGGCAGCCAGCCGTTGGAGCACCTCCCGCTCCTTTCTTGCTGCCCTTGGACCCCTAGAAGACGTCCCCTCCATGGAGCTTCCTTCTAGGCTCCTCTTCATGATGAAAAGGGTGAGGAAAAGTAAGGTTTTAGAGGATCTAGAGAGGAGAGAAGGCTTAACTCCGAATTTGGGTTCCTCCTCCTATTTATAGGGTGAGATTAGAGGTGGAAACCTCTTAGGATTGAGTTAGAATGGAGTTGGATTGAGTTGGGACGAATCTAGATGAGGTCTATCCAAAACCACCACGGGATGGGACTCTTAGAAGAAGAGTCCCGTTCCACTTCTCAGTTCGAAGAATAGAGCGGTCTATCGATAGACCGCCCAGTCATTAAACGGTCGCGTCTAGACCGTTCCATTATGATACGGTCCCCCATTAACCGTTTACCACAGAGCGGACGGTCAATGACCGTCTAGTTTGAGTAAGCGGTCCTTTATAGACCGTTCTACGCACAAAGTGTGTTGTGGCTTGCTTCTCTCTCGCTTCTCAGAGCGGTCATTAGATAGACCGCCCAGTAATTAAAACGGTCACACATAGACCGTTCCATTATAGAACGGTCCAGTATTAACCGTTTATTACAGAGCAGACTGTCCATGACCGTCTAATTTGGGTAAGCGGTCCTTTGTTGACCATCCAGCTCACAAGGTGCTGTTTAGCCTGTCTCTTGCATCACTCAAGTCGGCGTCGCTCTCCTGTCTCTCACGTCACTCAAGTCGGCGTCACTCTCCTGTCTCTCGCGTCACTCAAGTGGTGTCGCTGTCGTCTCTCACATCTCTCAAGTCAGTCGTCAGTAAGGTAGTCTCCCTCATTCCATTCATGCATTTACAAGAAAAATAACAAAAACAGAACTCACTATATATATCTGTGTCAAATCTGTACAAGGGGGTGCAATAAATGAAAAACTCAAGACTGCCCCTCCCCCTCTCTCTGACTACCCTCACTCTCGCCCTCATGCCTCTTCGGAGGAGGCATCGATGACGTGGCCTCGTCTCGGCGATGACGGCGTCTCTCCTCCTTCTCGTTCCTCCGCAGGCCGGAGGAACCAGTGAGGTAGGTCCTAGTCGAGACCCCGTGGCCATGGCTGCCACTCTGAGTCACTCGGCTGTGGCTCCGGCTAGCCTTGCGAAACCCCTCCACTATGCCCTCTAGGCGGGCAACCTAAAGTCGGGCCTGCTCCGCCTCAGCATGGTAGCGCTCCATGTCCGGGCCACCGGCTCTGCTCTGTGTCAGCTCACCTCGGACCCGCACCAGCTCCGCCTAAGTCTGCTCGAGCTCTGCCTGGTAGGCGTCTGCCTCAGCTGCACGGGCTCGAAGGACCCCTGCCTCCACGACACCCAGACGGGTATGCTCCATCTCGCTAATGAGGCGCGCTACCTCCTCTAGCTCCCGAGTCCTCTCCCCCAGCTCGCCCCGGAGGATCGTCAGCTCAGTCACCTGCATGCATGTAGCAATGGTCAGTAAATAGCATATAATAATCATAAATTGACCAAGGAAGAGTTTAGGAGTGTACCCTCTCGGCGAGCGCCGCCTCTGCTGCCTCAGCCCTCTCCACTGTGCCTCGCAGCTCAGCGTCCTGCTCCACTCGGTCAGCTGGAGCCTCCCTGGAAGAAGAAGGGCCATCAGCGCCCTACCGCTGTGTCTCGTCGCCCCGCTGCATTCAAGAATTTAAAGGTCAGTCATGTCATAGATTAAGCATATTAGAAATTACATAAGTCAAAGTTTTTACCAGTAGGGCTAGTGCCTGGCGGGCCTCGTCCCCCTCCATAACGGTAGAGTGGAGCAACCCCTGAAGCTCCGCGATCCTGCCTGCTGGATCGGTCTGCATTCAGAAAAGAAGTGTTAATGCATCGTCACATAGAAGTTGAAATCAATGAAAGTTTCAGAGTTTAGAAGTCGTACCGGTCGGCGAGCACCCCGGAACACCTGGTCCCGGTAGTGCTGGGCGTATGTTGTGTAGTATGCGGTGTTGCTCGCCGTACGGGCAGTCACCAACCGCCCGTGTGCCGCCCAGTCGGCTAACTGGTCGGCAGCCCATACCGTCCAGTCTGTCACCGAAGCCACTCCCCGTGGGTGTCATCCCACATACTCCCCTGGCCTCTCTGCCGACGGGAACTCAACTGCGGGCTGATGAATGCCGATCGTCCTCAGCACCAGTCGGGCGTAGAGTGGCTCCACCACATTCAAGCAATGGAGCCACACGTCTCGGCCAGAGTAGACGAGGGCCCCAACCACCCAGGGCTGGTCCTCGTGTCCCTCCTCGGCGTAGGGAGTTCACAGTACCTATCAAATAGCAAAGTCGAGTCAGCATCATAAGCATGGAAACTTTTTAGCTAGGAGTCTGAGTTTAGAAGCATACCGAGGCATACGGAAAGGCATCCAGCTTGTCTTGGAGGGCCCAGACCTGCCTCCTGAGCCCTCCGGTCTCCCGGGGAGCAACCCAACGTCTCGCAACCGGGATCGTGCTAGGGAAGGCCAGCTCCCCTCACTCGAGCCCGGGTAGCCAGACATAGGCCCAAACCTACATCACAATAGCGAGTCAGCATGTAGAAAAACATCTAGAAGTCGAGGACCGAGCTAAAGTCAGAACAGTACCTGGAGCAGGGGAGAGAAGCCCCCAAGCATCGTCCGTCAGGTCGTTGAGCTGAGGGTGTCGAAGAGGAAGGCAAGGACCGCCGCGCCCCACGCATAGTCGCCTACGCGGGACAGGTCCTCGAGAAGTGGGAGGAAGCGGCAACTGATCACGTCCGCCCTCGTCGCAAAGTGAAGCCGCCCGAACAGCAGCATCAAGAACCGTCGGAGTACTATGTCCGCCGCTGCTCCCGCCGTCGTCGCAACTCTTAGTCTAGCTCGGACTACAAGCCTCTGCAGGTGCTGCTCGGGCAGCTCACCGGTCGCTATCCCGGCGCCTCTAAGCCCCAGGCTGTCCTGGAGCGCTGCCCTCATCACCGTCATCGACTGCCGCTCCGGATGCAGCAGATCCAACTCGAGCAACTCTCGGGCCATGTTATCCCCAGTGCTGCTTGGCGAGTGCCCCTCCTACTCATTCCCGGACGTGGGTGTGTTCCTGCATACTCCAGCGTCCGGGTGGCGATCACGGTCTGTGTCCTCTCTCCTCCTTTGGTTCACTAGTCATCATTTCCTTCTCTCGCATACAGATAGCCTTAAGCAAGCGAACCCGAGGAAGGAGGATGAAGGTAAAAGTAGGGGTGGATATTTTTCTGCCTACACCAGGCTGGCTGGCCAAAGTCGCTGAAGACTCTGAAGATGTCTCTTTCACTATCTGGCATGGGCTGTGGGGTGTATGAAGAGGACTCGAAGGCTAGCTAGATAGAGAGACATGACGTTGTCGTGCCATGGCCTCGCCCTACTTTTACTTCCCCTTCTTATCTGTCAGTGTAGAAGGTGGAGGCAAAGGGGGAGGGTACCGAGAGGAGCTTGGGGCACCCATCATCATCTCACTTACCAAGACATCCTCTCGGCTGAGAAAGACTTAGAGTAGCCTGGTAGTATCTTCCTTGGAGAAGGGAAGAGACTCTAGCTCTTCCCATGGCCGCTAATTTGTGGCCAAAGCAGTGAGATTCAACTAACTGGAACTTGGTGTCCAAGTGTCTAGAGGAGCCTGGGTGGCAGGAGAATGGATGACCTTGACCTAGAAATTACTTGTCTCAGTCTTCTGGTTGGAGTCCTGCCTTCTACGGCTTCGCAGTCGCTCGAGAGCTTCTTGATCGTCAGCTCGAAACTTGAGCCACTCCGGGACATGTTGATGGGGCAGCCTGTGCCCATTTGCTTGAGGAGGATCTGGGTGGTCTACTGCATTTCTACCAATGCCCAGAGTCTCTGCAACGACTTCTCGAAGCCTCAAGGTTGCCATAGAGTTTCCCTCAGCATCAATCTGCTCCCATCAGATCTGTTCCTAGATTAAGTGTTGAACTTCCTCATAGGACTCGATCATGTGGCAGATTTTGGCATGGAAAGGGCAATATTGGGGGTGACTAAAGTCCCATCGAGTGTAGTCTACTGCCGGCTCACGGGCCATCATCTGCCCCCTCTGGATGAGGACATTGAAGAGCCGCCTAGTCTTTTCCCTTGGAAAGGAGAGAGGCATGCAGTCATGCTAGGGTCTCCACCATGGATACCAAAGTGGGTGCTCACCTCGGCTGGGGCTGGGCTCCTCTATTTCAACATCAGAGAGGGAGAATGCAACCATCATGTGAATCACATTAGTTAAATAGTGAATCTCAAGCGTTGACTTAGCAAGTCTGGATCATGCATGTGGCTATGGGGGATCGACGAGGCTGCTCTTCTTTTTAATGAGGCCGTCTCGGATCAGTTTCTGTGCCTGAGTCTTGAAGACGTAACAATCTTCAAGTGGATACCCCAACATGCGATGATATGGGTAGTAATTAGGGTCATCAACTTTTTGGGCAACATCTGGCTTGCCAGCTTCTGGCAACTTGATAATCTTTTGAGCCATGCAGAGGTCGAAGAGCATCTTCGTGTATTCCACCTTGAAGGAGAACGGTGTCTTCATGTGCTTTGAAAAGGAAGGATCAGCTGGCCTGTCCATCGACTTCTTGTCGGAACCACTTGACTCGCCCTCCTTACCGACTTTGGCGGTGGGGATGAACTCAATGATATTCACCTATTTACCAGGTTCGTGTTCTCGCACCTATTTACCCTTGGCTGAAGTATAGCTCGGTTAATCAGTGAAGAACATCTCTATTTTAGTGACTGTCGAGTTGAGCTAGTCAAAGCCTTTAATGTTGGTGCCGAGAAGCTTTTTGCTAACCTCAGCTATCAAGCCTCTACGGCATATAGTAATGGCATCCTCTTGGACTGGCGATTTAATGCACCTTATGCTAAGGTCTTGCCATTTCTTGATGAAGTCAAGGGCACTCTCACCCTTCTTCTGCCAGAGAGAGCAAAGCTCTGCCAAGGAAATCTTTCTCTTGGTCGTCTAGAAGTGGTCAAGAAATTTCTTCTGGAGGTCAACCCAGTCAACCACCGAGTTAGGCTTTAGGTGGGAATACCATTGGAAGGCAGTCCCTGTGAGTGAGGTGGCGAAGTAGCAGAGGAGGTATGACTCGTCCAATGCTAGCTCGCCCATGGCCGTGATGTAATAGGCCAAGTGCTCGTGTGGAGACCCTTGGCTGTTGAATTTCTACAACTTCAGGGGCTTGGAGTACTATGGGGGAATCTTTTTCATCTGGTGATGCAGTGGTTAGGGTACACTATAGAGGTCTATAGTTGCAACCTCTTCCCCATATTGGGCGAGCTTTGTCTTGACGATCTGCTTGATCATCTGTCATTATGCTATCAGATTCTTTGGCACTGTACTAGAGGCGTGTGAACCTAGCTGGTATCAGGGTTCGAGTGGCTACTGCTAAAGCGTTGGCACCGTTGTGCCCAACTGGTAGTGCTAGTGCTTCAACCGGAGGCCTAGCAAGTTGCTGAGGGTGGTGGTCTCACTCTTGAAGGAGGTCTTGCTGGAGGGCCTTCAAGTGCTGATTCTCCTTCATGAGAGTCTCGAGAGTCACCTCTTGGACCTCATTCGCGGGAGGATCATTGTTGACTAGATCCATGTTAATGGGAGTGCCACGATCCTCAATTGGGACCTCTTCGGTGCGTTCTGACGCTTGTGGTCTGACAGAAGTACTGATGTGACCTGGGGGCACTGGGGGTTGAGTTTGAGGGCGAGGCCTCATAAGCTAGGCCAGAGGCTAGTTTAGGTCATTAGACTGAGTCTCAGGCTATTGTCTGGTTGTGTAACACGTGAACACCCGAACCGCATCGTTGATGATTTGAACAATTTGCTTCTTCTGGGAACGCTTCTCAGAGTGGACTGGTGCCCCTAGTCTGTCGAAGACTGAGGTCCGTTGAGGTGGATCCTCTGCTATGAGACCGGAGTTGGCCCGTCGGCACGAGCCCTTCTTTGCTTCCGCCTATTTAGGGTAGGGAGGCTAAGTGGCTGGGTGTCGTCAGACTGTGCCATTGAGGATTCAGCAATGTCCCGAGCGATATCGGATGACTGTTCATCTCTCAATGATAATTCATATCACATGAGAGGGGGGGTGGCGCCCATCTCCCATGGGAAGTGGGAAGGTGGGGGCGCACCCTCTTCCCAACCCTAATGGGTCTGGGAGAGGGGACAAGGAGGGGCGGCCCATTGTGGGCTCACCCGTGGGCAACCAGCCCAATTGGGCCATGGGAGTGAACCAAAAGTGGCCCACTAGCCCTTAATTAGCCTACAAAGCTTCGATAAGGCCCTAATGGAGTCTAATTGGCCTCAAAATGGCCTACAAAGGTCCAAAATAAAATAAGTAAAAGTCTCCAAGCTCTAGTCTAATCCTCCAAGCCATAAAGAAGCATGCAGGTCCCGAACAGTACTACACGTGCTGTAGTGTCGCTCTATCGTATCACGTCGATCTCTAGCTCGGGTGTCCTCACCATCTACAACAGGGGAAAGAAGCCAAAGGTCTGAAAGGTGATGTTCTTACACTGCTTGTCGCAATGTACATTCCATGGATGACATGCAACGTATGTGTGTTTAGTGGAATATGTTGGGCCAGCCAGTTGAGTCGAGTGGCCATTCGTTAAGAACATTCTTAGGCACGCTTGCATGAAATCTTGAAAAATTGCCAATCAATTACTCTAATTAGAGGAAAGTGCCTGACATTCATAAAGAAGGTGTATGAAACTACGTACAGGTAATACTATGTTGATAATGCATTTTTATGTTCCTTCAACTCATTCTTTTCTCCTCATTACTCTTATTTGGATATTTGTAATGAATTACCCAAGTTTTAATTTTTGAATAGAGAAAGTATGATATACTAAAAGAGGCAAGGAAGTAGGTCCTGAAGGACCTTGCAAATAAATGACGCTATTAGAGGTATAAAGTGCAAAAACTGTATTTCAATAGGACTGAAAAGGCAACCCATCAAGTCTTCCCAAATGTACCATGCATTAATGAGGAATAATGGAAATGGGCAGTTTCATTGTGGTCAACTTCACAGTGGCAGGTTTGATTCAAATGCATTGTCCGTATGCTTTGAGGTCAGCTAACTCTAATTTTCAATTACTTGCAGAAAAGTAGTGCCATGAACAAAGGATGCAAGCTTTCCCAAAAGTGGGTCCATTGTGCTGGGACACGTTCCCTTGCAGACATTTCTGAGGAGGCGGTTTGTGATTTATTGGTTAGGGGATTTTATAGGGATCTTTTCCTTTCATAGGTATGTAATACTATTGACACCTCATTTTTGTTTGTTATAGCATGAGAGACATGGGCTGCACTTAGACCGTGCTGATTTGTTCATTAAAACTCACAAACGTAAGGATGGGGCCCCAATAAATGAGGCAGCTGGACATGTGATTGTAAGTTTAACTTGACATATTGTGCTTAGAACATATTTTCATATGATTTTTGATGTACGTCGTATTGCAAATTCTCTTCACCCATTTTCATTAGGAAAGAATGGCGGTGTTAAAAAGTTCCCAACCTTCGAGTTCAGTCACAAGTGATGCCCATCAAATTGCTCAACGACATGATGTTTACTCCCAAGTTCTCGGTAACGAGAGACATGGCCGTGTGCTTGGTGTGGGTACAGGTCCCACACCATCTTCATTATGGGGTAAAGATACAAAGGAATCTTTGAGGGTGGAGAACAAAATGCTGGTGGATAGAATGAGGGATTTAGAGTCGTCAGTAGAAGTAAAGCTAGCAAGGATGGAAGAATTGATAAGAACATCGCAGGTACATTATATCGCTTGAAATACTTGAGAATACTTTTATTACTTACTAATTTTGGTCCTCATCGCCTTTTAGAGTCATGGCAACAAGTATGAATCATCTCCACATGTGCCTGCATCATCTGCTGCCAGTGCCTATGACAAATTTGGTGCAACATCTGACATGCAAAATGCTAACACCCTTGACAATCCAACGAAGGTGAAGACATTATATTGTTACCATAGAATATGTTTGATGTACTATGCATAAAGTGTCAAGTATGTAGTTTACATTGATTTTTGGGTGTTTGGAATGTAGGGAGAATATGTCCCGACATCTCATGACACATTTTTAAATTCTGGGAGCACATGCGTCCCTCATGTGGTGTGTCATTGGGTTATGCACACATAATGTTTAAATAAAAACTATGCGAGCGTCATATTTTTTATGAATTCTACATGATAATACTCACCCAAGTGGATATATTTTGTGTTATGTTTAGTTACAAGATTGCAAAGTGATCTTGCTAGACCTCGAGGGACAACATGTGACAGTTGGCATGGTCATGTGCATCAACGAAGAAAAGGTCGTCATGGGTAGAAAATTAGTATCAGTGTATTGTGAAGTCTCTATGCAGTATGCTCGTCATCCAGACACACCATTGTTTGTGAAGGATCAAAATAGAAAAAGAATGAAAGATGTTGTTGGGAGTCACATCTTGTGGCTCAAGGACTATGTAAGATAATTTCTAATTATACACTGCCATATCTTTTGATCTTATTTTGAATTACTGGAAACTTGTGATAAGCGAAAAAATGGATATAGAAGGGGGGATGAATATGTCTGTTTAAAAATATTTTAGCAACCAATTACCAAGCGCTAACGAACAGTAGATAGCAACAACAATACTATTGGATCCCACACATAGGAGGGATCTCTAATCAGATAGATAGAGTGCACACTTAAGGACAATGAGTCAATCAATAGCAACTAGCAATAGCAGTGCTAACCAGATCTAACGCACAGTAAGGAACACCAATCAAATAATTAAAGTGCACTTTCAAAGTAGTGAGCAATTCACGAAGATAGAAGCTATAGCAGGAGTAATCTACTAGTAGTACCTAAATGTGCTTGCAATCACAGTCACCAGTACTTTGTGGAGGTCTGATCAAGAGATCTCCTCATGCAAGAGGCAGCCTTCCAGATAGGCATGGCCTATCCTTCCAACTGGGCCTTTTGATATACCGGTTAAGTATTGAAGCACACTCTGAATGCCTAGCAAGTTAACCAGCAGAAAGAACTATATGGCCAGGTAGATTAATAAACGAAATGAGCTATGTAAATTTAGATAAGGAATTTAAAATTAGCAAACCATCAAATGAGAGATCAGATGAGACCAAAGAGAAGATTAAGCCAGAAATGAAGACTCCAAGGACTCTTACAAAGTCAGAACTGAAGAAGAGCCATTGTTACCAACACCGCATCTAGCTAAAGCCCTTTTATGGCCAGGCTGCTATCCGACATTGCCGTCACCCTGATGACATTGTTGATTAAACCATACCAACTACTGTTCAGTCAACTGGCTGATGAGACCGGCCTTCTAAAGATTCTGACGGACGTAAGAAGTCGAAGTATGTGTGACAGTCAACACAATGAGACAATGAGAATTAGTCAACACAATGAGGCAATGTGTGTTATTCAACACAAATGAACCAAAAAGTCCCAAATGGGCCAAATAGATATGGCGCCGAGATGAAGTCGAACAGGCCCAATGCCATCATGCTTGGTGCGCCGGGAACTCCTTCTCCATCTTGAGGCGCGCCGGGAACCCCAATAGGCACGCCGACAGCTTCCCTCCAAGAAGAAGAAGGAAGGGGAATATAAAATCCCTTCCCTCCGTGAGCAAGACAACAAGAGAGAGATATCAAGAACAATAGAGAACAACAGGAAGAGAGAACAGACGAGAGACCACCCACAGATAGAGAGGGCTCGCAAAGAGACCAGAAGAAAAGAGACAGAGAGACAGCAGGAGAGAACATCGAAGAGGTGGGCTCCGGGGAGGGAGTGGAGTCAATGCTCTGCCCTCCCCCCATTGTTTTCTAGTTCTTCCTGTAATTTCTTCTCTTCATGTGATTCTTAGGAATGTAGCTTCTCTTGTTTCTGGCTAAATGTACCTAATGCCAATGTATTTCCTTCGTCTCCTTCTCCGATTTTTTTTCTCGAAAATGGTGTAAATGTTGTGTTGAGATATAATGCCATGAACATCCGATCAAGAGGATGGAACATTGATCCATTTTTCCTGCTTTATGCATAATCTCCACTATTTCGTGCGCTAGGCCATTTATCTTTCCCTTTAATGGATCTGGGGCTCTATTGTTTCCCCTGCAACAAGATTCAGATGTTTCGGATGTAGTCCCCAAAGCCAGAGGCAGACCATCTCCTGGCTTCTGGGGCTAACTATAATCGACGATATCTAATAAGAAGAGGGTTCCAGTACTCCAGGTTCCCTTACAGTAATAATCCCTACTTCCAGGGACCATCAAAATCATCCCTGAGGCCAGAGACAGCAATCTCTTGGTCCTCAGGGTAACAGATGGACAAATGATGAAATCAGATCTACCTCCAGATATTGATGAAATTACGATGGCTCTGGCCCCTCCAACACGAATCCCCTTCCATCCACCCATTGATTTTGATTCACCTACCCATATACCATACTATAATTAGATTAAACCTCATTCAAATCCATATCTGAAGCCTTCAGTCCAAAATTGCCAAAAAAACCAGCAAAATGGAGCACCGTATAGCCTTAAACCTTCTCGGCACCAAAACCTCCCGGCGCCATGAATAGTCCACGGCGTGGGGGTCTCTGCGCCGAGATCCATTCGCGTCGGAATCCCCCCTTCATCTTGCCTGCCCTATTTCCACTATGCCGAGAGCCTATACCTGACATCAATTTAATGGCGCGCCGATAACTTATATCCAGCATCCCTCCAAATGGCCAAGCCGAGAGCCACACACATGCCCACGTCGAGAACCTCCCGCGCCGAGAACCCTCCGCAGACCGTGAATGAACCTCCATCAACCTTGTCCAGGGGATGCCCATGAGCCATCACATCTGTCTCAGGAGATAAATTAACGGGGAATGACCTCCCCTACATTCTGTTGTCCCAAATCGGGCCTACATATGTAACCCCGTAAGTTCGGAGGGCTCTGCCTCTGCATGAGTCCCGTCGGCTTCCAAAGGGGGATATCAAACGTTACCGTAAGGTAATTACATTGTTCAAGAGCCTCAGCGCTCTCCCGTTCCGACCATCATCCTGGCACTCCGTGGGTGATGGCCTGATTAATCCAAGGGAAAAGCCATTCAGGGAAAACGACTTTAAGAAGAATGGTGAATGACTCTAGGGACATAATTCAATAACAGGTCCAAACCTCAAGGTATAATAGCCTGGAGAGGCTAGAAGGGATTAACACACAAAAATCATGGAAAATAGGTTCTGGAACCAGGTCGCGGTCAAGACAGGACCGCTACTATGATATAACGGTCTAGACATGACCGCTACCAGGAAGACAACAATAGGACCCGCGTCAATGCAAGAGATCAACGGGTTGACACACAATCAGTAGGAAAGAGAACGCGGTCCATTGGGGGCCGCTATTTAATGGTAGCAATTCAGGGAGGACCGCTACCAGGTCAAGTCAGGCATAAGGCAATGTTCAGTTAACTAATCTGGGTCCTCAGTCAGCCCAGGGCATGGTTGGATGGAAACAGGGTTCAATCCACGTAACCTAGGTCAATATGAGGTGTTAGAAGTCGACTTAAACAAGGTTGGGTCGACTGGAGCAAGGGTCAATCAACTTGGACGAAACTGGCGCATGGGCTAGGTCAAAAATAGAACGCGGTCGAGATCTGGCCACCACCACTAGGAAGCAGTCCAGTGAGGGCCGCTTTCTGGTCGAGACAAGGTAGAACGGTCATGAACTCAGACTTCCTAAAATGAGAATTGGCCGAGTCGATGGGTTCAGGCTTTCACAGTACAACCTGCCCGACGTCCTAGTGAGAATCCCAAGCTCGCGGGGTCTTACGGAGTTCTCGAGATAGCGGTTCTAGTCTGACAGAAGGAGTATCTAGCGGAGAGTCCCAACTATCCCAAGAAATAGAGGTGCGAAACGCAGAAAATGGGAGAGATGGTAAGTCACCACCACCAGAGTGGCGTGACCTTCAAACAATCCTGATGATACAATGAATAAAAATAGCAAGTTATGAATAACAGAAGTATATTCGTGGAGCAACTATTTTAGCTAGCACGTTATATACTCATTTTCCTTTGATAATAAGATGACATGAGGACGATAATCAAGGAGGTATAATCATTGAAATAATCAAAGTTACCATTACTGTTCTAATATCCCTAGTTAAAAATGTGTTTCTGTGACGCGACACCGTCGGACAGCAGCTTGACCACAGTGGGGTTTTAGCTGGATGTAGTGTTGGAATTAACGGCTCTTCATCAATTCTGACTTCATCAAAGTCTTCTGCGTATTTCTCTTCTGTCCTGATCTGCCTTTGGTCTCTTCCTGCTTTATTCATATTTTGCACGTCAACAGGAACTTATCAACGAGTCCTCTGCGGATGAGATCCTCAGTGGCATCCCTTAAGTTGATGCAGTCGGCCGTGTCGTGGCCATGGTCACGGTGGTAATGGTAGTACTTCTTCTTGATCCTTGAGTTCGGATCTGACTTCATCTGGGGTGGCCATTTGAGGAATGGGTCCTCGCGGATCTCCATCAGGATCTGATCAGGCAGAGCCATCAGAGGCGTGTAATGGCGGTAGTTACACCTCTCTCTTTCAGGGAGATCGCGATGATCTCCGTCGCATCGCTCTCGCTTGCCCTGCCCTTCCCATGGTGAGTCGACGGATCTCTTCCGGTCAGACCGGTCTGTTCTGGTCGCACGGCCCAGGGCCGCGGTGTTCTCCTCACAGTGAGCATGCTTCTGTGCTAAGGAGAGGAGGTCAGGAAGGGTCGTCGGAGCTTCGACTCCAAGGGCATGCCGAAGGATGTGGTCCCACGTCCCCTGGGGAAGTGCCGTAGTTGCGATGCTGACGTCGAGGTGTGGGATCCAGAGTGCCTCTGCGCAGAAGCGGGAGACGAAATCCCACAGTGTCTCCTCCTTCCCCTGCGTGAGGGCGAGCAGGGTCACCGTTGATCTGGCCACTTTTTGGCAGCCAACAAAGTTCTCCTTAAATAGCTTCTTGAGCTATTAGAAGGAGGAGAGAGTCACGGCCGATAGGGATTCAAACCAGGCTCGGGCGTTCTCCCATAGAGTCGTGACAAACACCAGGCATTTCACAGTATCTGAGGCCTGGTGGAACACCAGGTGAGACTCGAAGCTGTGCATGTGGTCGGCTAGGTCGGTGGTGCCATCGTAAGAGGCGAATGACGGCAGCTAGAGCTTCGACGGGTTGGGGACTTCCATGATATCCCTGGAGAAGGGAGCGTGGAAGTCTTGGTCATCGTCGATCAGGCCGCGATTTCTGGCGACCAAGAGGACGTCGTCAAGATATCGGACTTTGTCCTCTATCTCGTCGATGTACTGGAGCTGATGATCCATCTCTGGGTTGGAGTGCAGCATGCTACGCACCCTCGGTGCTGGCGTGCTGTGCGATCATCGAGTACTCACGATCGAGGCATGGGAGGTTGCCCGCCCTTGGCGAAGATCCTCCCCGGTCTGCGCCACCTCATCCTGTAGTTGTTCGAGCAGGATGCATTGGGGTTCCACTGGCCGGTTCAAGAGCTCCTGGCAAAGTCCCGTCAGGGCCTGGATCTATTGGCAGATTTCTTCTAGGTCACCAAGGGTGACCTCTTGTCGGGGATGGTTGGAGGAAGCTTCCTGTGACCCCGGCAGGAGTTGGGTCCCTGGTGAGAACTGCGCCCCCGGTTGCTAGCATTGCAGAGGCTTCCACAGGGTGCCATAGCCTTTTTGCTCGAGATTTCCCACAGACGGCGCCAAGAAGTGTAGAGACAGAAATCTGGTTTCTACGTCACATACCACCTTCTCTATTTATTGAACAGGGAAGTCGTCTCTCACCCGTGGTGGCCTACAAGCACCAAGAAACAAGAGGCGTCAGAAGGAGTCCCAAGTGTTACCCTAGGGGACAACCCTCTGATGCTTAAGTCAGCAATGGGATAATAAAGGATGGAGAAGAGCAGGTGGGAGAGAGAGAGAGATCATTGTAGAAGGCTGAAGAGCCGTAGAGATCCTCCAGACAAGTGCTTGTCGGTCCCAGTGTTCACTCAGTGAGTGCTCGCTGGACGGTAAGGTCGTCGGAGGGACCCTTTCTCCGAGTGCGGGCTGTCGCCCCCTTCTTCTCTCTGTATAGCAGGGCTAGTAGCTCTATCCTCTTGTATAGTAGTTTGGAAAAATGAACCACCATGTGTCTCTTCTCTATCGATCTCCATTTTATAGGGAGTTGTTCTGGAGGAAGGGGCCTCATCCCTTGATAGGGAAGGGCCTATGAAATGGAGTAACGCCTTCCCGCTATAGTGGCAAGAGTTTCCCATTGGAGGGCGATCATCTTGGCGTCGACTGGTCCCAGGACGAGTCTTAAGGTGCTCATGGGACATGCTCGCCTGTTATGGGGTCAAGGTTGACGTCATGGGGGCAGCGGTCGATCGTCGGAGAGTCCTCTGGCGATAACTACGCATGGGCCACAGTGTTTATGACCTGTAGAATCTGATGTTATCTTAGGCCTGGCCACACCTTGGTGGGACGCACATGTCAAGAACCTACTGGGCATGCTATTAAGAGCACTTTGGCGTGGGCCTACCGTTATTGGGCCGTAATTGGGTGCAACCGGATTTACCCTCCTTAGGGCCCATTTAGGTCGACTTCCATAAAGCATTCAGCCCCTTTCCCTATGCAGTCTTGAACACGGCCCTTTTTCATCCCCTTATGTTTCTCTATTCATTTGGTGCCATTCACAAAAATTGTTCATCTTTTAAAGCCCTAGATTTTCTTCTTCTATGCCATTAGTCAGTTCTCCATCGATTTCAAGTTATTTGCATTTTTTCGGCACGCTGCGATGTTCATCCACGAACCCAACTTTTTTCTCTGTTCTCCCCTTATTTTCTCCTTCTTCTGATCGTCTTCTCATCTTACTCCCTTCATGAAAGTTGTTCATTTTTTTGTTATCTATAATTTCTTCTTCTTCTTCACCTTTTACTAGCTCTGCACTATTTTCGAGATATTCTTCACTTTTTAGCACTCCGTTTCTTGGCTGAAGAGTCTAGCTCTCACTGGACTCTATTTCTTGTGCGTCTGGGAGCCCCTTGTGAGGTTGATAACTTTTAGAATCCTCCACCAAAGTGAGTCCCACTTATTCAAAGCTCTTATCCCCACTATTATCTCAAATTTTATCTATCCAACTGGATTTTTGGTGGCATGTATCCTCTAGGAATGTGGAGGAAACTTCTGGGTTTATGCAATTTCTGTAAGAAAAGCAATCAAGGGACAGGGCATGGCTGAATTCTTAGTAGCCCATCCAGTACCAGATGATTCTCCCTTCAACATGGAGCTTCCAGATGAGGAGCCTCTCGCCCTTCAACACCAGCAACTGGATAAATAGAGCAGAGATGTCTTGCATTACTGGCAGCAAGACGCCCTCACAGCCAGCCTGCCCTGTTGGGAGTTGTACTTCGATGGTGCTTCTCGAGGCACTACCCAGAGCAACCTTAGTTCAGGCATTACGGCAGGCACCGAAATCGTCTTCCTGACCCCTCAGGGCAGAGTTCTGTATAACTCTTGCGCCCTCATGAAGGCTCTGACCAACAACGAAGCCGAATACGAAGCCCTGATCATCAGACTCCAGATGGCCCTCGACATGGGCGTCAAATGCCTCAAAGCCTATGGAGATTCCCAACTGATAGTCCGACAGGTGCTTGGCATTTATGACGTGCGAAAACCAGAGCTGGTCCCGTACCACGCCGCCGTCACCCGACTAACCCAGAAGTTCTATTTCTTCGAAATAGACCACGTTCCCAGAAGTGTCAACGCCCAGCCCGATGCCCTGGCAAAACTGGCTGGGGCCATCAAGCTACCGCCTGAAGGTGAAGTGGATATCACAGTCAAGTAGTGAAGGCTAATGCCCAGCTCACTCGAAAGTGACACCGGTCTCATAGTTTATGAGGTCCAAGGCTTCGACCAGGGCACTCCTCCAAAAGAAGAAGATTGGCGCGAGCCCATCACCAAATTCAAAAAGGGATGGCTCCCCTCTGACTGGGCTCAAAGGGTCTAACTACTTCGCCAGGCAACATCATATGAGTTGATTGGCAATTCCCTGTACTGACTCTTCCACGAGAAGGACAAGTCCGTTCTCTTGAGATGCGTCTCCCCAGCCAAGGCTCGAGCTATCATGCGCGAGGTCCATTCTGGGCTATGCGGCACCCATCAAGCTGGAGACAGAATGAAGCACAACATCAAATTGAAAGGCTTTTATTGGCCTACCATGTACGCAGACTGCGTCCAGTACGCTCGTACATGCCATCAGTGCCAAGCCTTCAGCCCAGTGCCCAAAAGGCCTCCCAATCCACTGCGTCCCACTACCCCTACCTGGCCATTCGCCGAATGGGGTATGGACATCGCGGGGCCTTTCCCGCAGTCTTCCAAAGGCCACAAGTACATTTTGGCCACCACTGACTACTTCTCTCATTGGGTGGAAGCCCTTCCCCTACGGGAAGTCACCGGTGAGGTCGTCACCAAGTTCGTCCGAAACAACATCATTTACCATTTCGGTACACCCAGTCGCATTGTCTCTGACAACGGGACGCCATTCAAGAACAAGGCCGTTTACTAGTTGGCGGCTAAGTTCCACATCGACTGGAGAACCTCTTCAGTCTACAACCCATAGGCCAATGGCCTAGCCGAAGCCTTCAAGAAAACTCTCTGCAAGCTCTTGGCTAAGATCGGTAGCCACCGAAAATGTGATTGGGGTGAAAAGGTCTCTGAGGCATTATGGGCCTACCGAATGGTCTACAAGACTCCCACGGGATGCTCGTCGTTCTCCCTTGTCTATGGGGCAGAAGTCGTCATCCCTATCGAAATCCAGTTAGCATCCTACCGCGTAGTGGTACACACCAGCTTGGCCGGCCCTGATGAAAATGTATACCAGAGAAGCCTAGAAGAGCTTGTCGATCTAGAGGGCAAACGGCTCGAAGCCTACAAACACCTACAGATATATCAGGCACGCATGGCCCAAGCCTATGACAAGCTCGTCAGGCAGCGAGCCTTCAAGCAATGTGACCTCGTCATGATCAAGGAAAGAGAAGTCATGGCAGGATGTTCCAGTGGCAAGCTTCAGCTGAATTGGCGAGGCTCCTACATCATCTACGATGCCTACGAGGGTGGGGCCTACACGGTCATAGACCACATGGGTCACCGACCCTTCCCGCCTCTCAATGGCAAGCACATAAAGCTGTACTATACACCAGAGCAAGGGTTCACATGTGACACTGGATAGTGCGCACACTCCCAACCTCAGCCTTCAGAACTGGTCTTCTCTCCAAGAAGGGTGAACCGGGCACTCTTCCCAGTCCTCCTCCCCAGTCAAGCCAGGGGGCCAACCAGGCCCCTCCCAGAGTCATCGTCAAACGCCCTCAGAAGTTAGTCCCCCGCTTTCATCCTCGTATCGACAAAAGCGGGGGCACCACTGCATCAACCACAGCTTAGTCGCTAGGCTCTCAGGTAAGTGAAACAAAAAATATATAACAAAAATGGGCTAAAAATAGAGATGTCCTGGTAGGCCCAGTCGCCCCCTCTACGAGGAGGCGATTGGGGGCAAAAAGGCTAAAAACCCGGCTGAGATGAAACCCGCAAGGGCACCTCAAGTAAAATTGGGAAACCCCTCAGCATGAAAACCCGCAAGGGCGCGTCAAAAAAAGCTAAAGGGGGTCGGCTCCAGTGAAAACCTGAAAGGGCACTGGGGCTGATAATGGGAAAGCTTCTCTTCCCCGACAGTCAGGGTGGTCTTTACCTACTCTCCAGTAGGCTGCAGAATCTTCCAGCATCATTTGGTAGTCAACCCACGGTTCCAAGCCGGTGGCTCGACACCTCCCAGCCTCCCACTGCACCACTCGCTCCAGTCTCCTATCGATACCAGACGGTACGCGGCATGCCAGCCGCTATGCCAGCAGAAGCCAGTTCTAGCCAACTCCAAATCTCTGCCATCACATAATCCTGTACTCTTCATCTGATCCACTATACCCTGCCACACTTGGCCGGGATAACACATCCCTCGGCATCGCAGGCCCCAGAACTCATAAAAACCTAATGGTAAGGGTAAAACCATGCCTAATTACCTACACCCTCCAGTTTTTGGATGCGTCCCTCAACAGCATCCCGCTACGGACAAACATCCTAAAAAAAATAAACAAACAATGTCGAAATGGGGTTCAAAAAAATAGAGATACCCCGGCCGCCTCAGTCAACTCCCGTTGCGGGACCACTGGGGGCAAAAATTGCCATCAACCCAGCTGAGGTGAAAACCTGCAAGGTTCATTAATGATGGCATGGAGTCTTTCAATCGTCGGGCTGACTTCTTTGTGGATCCGCACCAGGACGTGCTCTTTCCTAGTGAAGGTAGGCCGCCTCATGACAAGCCGAGGGGCCGTATCGTGCCAGACAGGGTTCACTGGTGGCGATGTTGGTCGGGGAGTGACACCCCTAACGTGAATTATTGAGGCAGGCCGAGGGACCCGTCCTCTTCTGCTCTTCTTTGGTGTAATTTTCCACCCTCCTTGGTCTCGGATAGGTGCCGAGACGAAGGCTTCATACGTGGCGCGGGTGCTGGCTTCTGCCCACTCTTCAGGTAGGTCCTGGTAGAGGGACACCATGTTGGCCGAAGACGGTGTACTGGGCATCTCATGTGGCTGCGGGGGATATACCTTGTGCTCCCCCATGTCTAGCTCTCCCTTTCTTATCAAGGCCTTAATGACGTCCTTAAAAACATAGCAGTCTTCGACGGTATGCCCCAGCATCCGGTGATAGTGGCAGAAGCGGGGGTCATCCTTCTTCTTCGCATCGCCGGGCCTCTTTGGTTCTGGCAACGTAATTTTGTTGTAACTGGTCGCTCACTCGAACAGGAGTCGGGACTTATCTCAGGAGAAAGAGTACAATTTGCTTCTCATCTTCTCCCTCAGTGAGGAGCCTTCCTGCCATTCTGTGGACCTGGGCGGTGAAGGGCCTGTGACCGCTTTGGCTTTCTCCTTTTATTTTTCGAAAGCCTGGAAGTCCAACGCATGGACCTCCGGTGGCATCGACTTCTTTTCGGCCTGCCTCACCTTTTGGCTTGGTGCTGCAGGAGTGGAAGAATATCGGGCGAGGAATGCCTCGATCTTGGCCACCATGTTGTTCAGACGATCAAAGGTCTTGACCTTGGCACCGATCATTCTTTCGAGGATCTCCTTCTTCAAATTTTACTTGCAAATTTGTACCGTGTCCTCCTGCTGCGGGGGGCACCTACACCTCATACTGAGATTGCTCCACCTTTTAATGAAGTCGAGTGCCGGCTCATCGTGTTTCGGCCTCATGGCATAGAGCTCCGCCATGGTGACCTCCCGTTCAGCAATGTAGAATCTCTCCTTGAACTTCTTCTGCATGTCGGGCCAGTCGGCAATGGATCCAGGTGGCAGGCTCGAATACCATTCGAAGGCCAACCTGGTGAGGGTTGAGCTGAAGAACTTCAGGAGGTAAGCCTCATCGGCAGCTAGATCTCCCATGACATTCACATAGTAGGCAATGTTCTCCCTAGGAGACCCCTACCCATTAAACTTCTCGAACTTCGGCGACTTGGTGATGCCAGCCGGTAGCTTCCTTACGGCATAATGAGCCGGATAGGGGACTCAGTAGACGTCAAATGGTGTTTGATCCCCGTCTCCCCTTTCTGCTAACTTCATATCAATCATTTGTTCCAACATCAGCCGGCTGACTACTATCGGGTCGACCGGGCTTGGATAGAAGTGGGCGGGCTATGCAGTCAGGGTGGTCAACACAGTTGCCTGAGGGGCTACAGGAGACCCCTGAGGAGGAGGGCTCTACAGCGGGGCTAGGTATTGTGCTTGCTATAGGGGCACGCCCGCAGGGAAGCTGGGGGTTGGTGGGAATGCTGCAGCTTGCAAGGTTGCTTTAGAAGACTGCCCGTTGCCCCCGGGTGCCTCCGGTAGAACCTTGGTTTGTCCGGACGTTGAGGGTTGGGCATTCCTATCATTGATCTACTTTTTCAGCAACTCGATCTCCCACTGGTATTGTTGTATCATGTACAACATAGCGGGGTCAGTTGTAGAGGGAACGGACACGCCCCCTGCTTCTTCGGCCGGGGTGTCCTCAGATGACGTAGAGGGTCCGCCGCTCGTGCCCCCAGTGGTGATGACAATGGTTGCTCGGATGGAGCCTCGTCGATGCCAGGCTGCGTCAGTTCACTTGCCGCTCTCCCTCTTCTGGTGACGGGGCCGGGTCTGGCGGTGAGCCTAGTCATCTCTTCTGGGTCGGTGGGCAGGGCCCCATACCGACTAGAAACTCCTGTAGCATTGCAGGTGAAGATTCTCCAGTTCCTGTTCCCCCTCACTGCCCTCCTTGGCAGCCTCTCTGGGAATGTCAGCCTATCAAAAACTGATCGTCGGGGCAGCGCTTCCTCCCGCAAAGGGGACTGACGCGACTCCTCTGATTGGTTTCTCGACTCTGCACTGGGCACGGGTCGGGGTTGTTCTTCTTCCTGGAAGGCGGAGGCTACTGCCCTCAGCAATCTCTGGTGACCCAAGGGAGTACTGCCTGGGCCTCAGAGGTAGTTTCTCATGGCCTGCTCGATCCCTTCCCACTCTTGGTCCGGGAGAGAGGCCGGTGCCAGGGTGCTGCCAGCAGCCTCAGGGAAGTGCGTCGACGGTCGGGTGCGGGCGGCTCGATGGCGGTGCCTGCGGTGCTGGTAGCGGGTCTCTTCCGGAGGTGCTGGTGCGGCAAGGGTCGACTGATGGGCGAAGGCCGCTGCTTCGGCCCTCTGAGCTCTTCGGCCCCTTCTCTGGCAAGTATAGATGGGCCCTGCCTGGGTAGGTGCAGTGGTTCGGGCTTCCTTAGGAATCCAATCCTACTTGAGCTTAGCCGGTTTACTGGTCGACGTGCTTTCCGGTGCCGCAGTCGGAATGTCGGGCGTCGCCTTCCCTTTCATCTTTTCCAGTCCCTGGAAAGAATTGCAGACTGGGACGGTTGACATTATCCGGTCCGAGATTGCCTCAGACCTTTGTCCATTAAGATGGACTCTGATGCTTCCGACGATAATGGACCTACCGAAGCTGGACAGCCGACTCTTTTGTGTGGCGGGAGCATGGTTCCTGCGGAGCCTCCTCCGGTGGGATGCCGATCCCTGGTGAAACGGTCCGGCAGCTTGGTGCACGTGGTGCACGTTGTAGCCGAGCATCTTGGTCGGGCTACGGCTAGCGTTTTTGGCCAAAGTCTGGCTAGTGGTAGCTTCGGTGGCTCCTCGGGTGGGAGCATTGGTCTTGAGCTCATCGGACGCCCCCACGTCTAGTATGTGGACGAAGGTGACCCTAAGAAAATTGCGGGGAAGCCGTCGCAGGTCGCAGTGGAGCAGGAAGCAGCCTTATATTTGCCTTACAAATTAGCCCAAATAAAAAATACAAACTCAATGGAATTTGGTTACCTTGCTTCGATTCCCATAAATTCTCCCCAGGTGAGAGAAACTTGACCCCGTCGAGTAAGGGGTGTTGCTGCTCATGTATCGCTCCTGCAGATCTGTAGCTCGGCTTGGGTGATCCACATGTCATCAGACATGGGTCGTCCTCTCCATCGCACTAGATAGCGTGGGTAGGCTCCACCTCTGGTAATAGTCACCTGCTCATCCTGTATATGTTCTATATGCTTACGCTGCTGTAGGAATAAGGCTTGTGGTGGACACTCAGGGGTGGGGTCACTCTCAAAGGGAGGAGACGGCTCAAAGACTCACTAGGAATCCCCACTGGGTGTCTTTAGGTGACTGGATCCGACACATTAAAGGTAGAGTTGAACCCATATTCCTCGGGCAAGTCCACAACATACGCGTTAGATCCGACTTGCCTCACACTTGAAAGGGACTGACACAGTGATCTGGCATTGGACCGACTCGACTCGATGTATGCAGACTCACAATAGACTGTACAAATAAAGGAAAAAGCACACTCTATGTCCTAGACAAACCTAATGCTATGCCGACTCATGCAATGGTGGACCAGGCCATCCGAATGTGTGACTAGCATACACTCGACGTAACCGAAGGTTGGCGGGATGGGGGACTCCTAGACATCCTAGTATGAACCATTCTTGAAATGACTTCCTATTGGACTTACGAGGGTTGGCAGGGTCGGGAGAGCCAAAGTCACCTTCTCCATTACCCCAATGAATGGGCACCTTGCTACGTGTAGGATGATTGGCCCGTGGGGTAGGGGTGTGATAGTGAACTTCTTTGAAGAAGTGGAGTAGATAAGGTGGATCAAGAGGCTCACTGGGGAAGGGATCGAAGGGATCAAAGAATGTGTAACCCCTTGAGATGGGTTCCCTCATGACATAGTCCCATGTTTGGAATTCTTGAAGGTGTAAATGGTCACCTTTATTCATTGTGGTAGGCGGGATGGTGGTCGTATGTAGAAGACATGGTTCCTCCCTCGGGACAAATGGAATGGAGTAATGCTCATTAGGAATGGGGAGGAGCAAAAGGATCTTCGTGGTGACATGACCCATGGTGCACACAGAGGTAATGGACCCCAATGCTGGATGTGTGAAGCTACGACTATTGGGTTGGTCGAAGCCTGGGGCCAACATGTACGTCCACGTCAACTGTCGATTTAACCTCTTACTAAGGTCTTCCAATGTATCAATAAGGTCAAAAGATCAAAAGGTTGTGTGGAATGAGTGGGCTGGCACTACTTGTAGTGTGGGGTCCATGGATGGATAGCATGGTGTTCTGGGGACCAAGTCTTTCTTAAGCCAGCTAAGTAGTGACTCGTCGATGATTAGCTTCCTCATTAGAAGTACGAGTGGCTTTGGCTAAGGCAGCTCCGAATGTAAATTGGAGGGTGAAGGCTGTGGTGAAACATCTCCCTCTGATGGGGAGAGGATGTCCTCTATGATGGGGAGAGGACCTGGGGACTCCGTAGATGCCGTCGGGTTAAGACTACCTGCTATGACCTCCTTAAGCTCAGGCTTGGGTTCATCTTGTCTCAGAGGAGGACAAGGGGAAATTAGTGACTCAATATAAGAACACCTCCTATCCAGCAGATCCAAAAGTATTTGCAGGAGTTCGACAAAAGTGGGGCTTGGAGTAGGGGCATCGTGATGGACTTGCCCATAATCACTCGGCCTAGTCTTGGATCTAGGCTCAACTACATGCGGGGCTCTTTGCCTCCGACTGTGACCTTCCTGGTGGGAGGTGACTGGTAGGGAAAGGTTGGAGGTGACTGGGTGGGACTGGTTGGAGGGGACCGGGTGGGGAAGGTAGACCCTCCTAAGCTCCTTCTTCATGTCCCACCATGACTTGATGGGCCATTACCTCCTAACTTCTCTCAAGCGTTCAATGTAGTCCCACTTTTCGGCGGCGTAATAAAGAAGTTGATTCTTGGTAAAAGAGAATTGCATGGCCTTGAACATGGGATAACAATCAAAATAGTTGTCCATGGCACCTTCCTAATATAGGTAGTCGCTCGGGACCTTGGAGCCATAAAAGTCTTAGGCTTTGGGCCTACGAAAGTGGAGGCGTGGTTTCCACGCCCACGGATGCTATGCCACCATTCATATGGCCTAGGCAGACACAAAGTGGGGAACTACAAGATGGATATGTAGACACAAAGTGGACAAGACCGGCTGACTCTCTAATGGACTAGACGCGATCCTAAAAGAGTAATGCAAAGTTAGAATGCAGACTCGAATACCAACCTAGACTTTAACCAATATCCAGTACATGGCAGAGATGGGGATCTGAAGATCCTCTCACGCAAGTGGGCTACCATCCAAATAGGCTTAACCTATCCTTCGTGTAATGTCTTTTGATATACCAAATAGAGGAATAATATGCAAACCTAGCACAAGACTACCCTGCACTCAACCCCGCTCTGATACCAATTTGATGTGGGATGACATGAGACTTGACTTGTACTTGTTGCGAACCTAGGACTCTAGGTGATGACCCAACCCAAAGATGATGCGACTAGTGACGACACTAGTGGCTCGGCACCTAACGTGGTTCCTGAAGAGGCGAACGTGCCCCAAACAAGAAGTACTCGCTCATGATCATCCCCAGTGAGGGAAACGTGTCGATCAGCACGGTTGAGAAACTAACATTGAGTCGACGATCTACGACCCCATGGCATTACAGGAATTTTCTTGAAGATGGATGACCCGTGGGGGAATATTGAACAAGTTGGCTTACAGATTCAGAACATGCAGAACAAAAAATGGATCTACCTGAGAATGAGGTTTGGCCATGGGGAAAACGGTAGATCTGGATGCTGGGGATTTAATGGGTGAGAGAGGGAGATGTGAGGGACGTGCACAATTTTTCTTGTAATTTTCTGAGCTAGTTTTCAGGGTGGAAGGGATTTTATGATGGAAAGGGGTCGGATTTGGCCACCACACCCCTACTCTCCATCAACTACCCTGTCAGCAGCTGCAACAAATCAGATAGCTAGTTGCAACTTCGCCCCTAGAATCACTGCAAGGTTCCAAGCGAGCAGCCTTACACCAGTAGCTTCGTCTCTGAGTCAAATTCACATCGAGTGTTTGCACTCCCTCATTCGACATTGGAGCTGCTCGGAGAAGCGGATTCCGTCAAGCTACACAATCTGTCTCCGACAGATGACCAGAGGTGAGTTGCAGGAACTCCCACGGCCTCTCCTTTGAGCTTCTGGGTGCGTCCTTTGGCCGAGGTGAACCCCAAAAAGTATTCTTCCCATCCCAGAAAGGAGGAGGTCGTTTGACCACCGGAGCACCCTAGTCCGGCCGTCATCCTTGACACGCGTAGACTGTCCTCACCAGGCTCAGGTTGGACCCCTCCCCACCTTTCTGTTCATTGCAACCACAGCCAACCTCATCTGGGATCCCCGCCTTTGACCTCGGGAAGCAGACTCACCCACAGTCATGTCAACACCAGCCCCACCTCCAGCAGCGCCCGAAGTAGCCCATGGCGACTCCAACATCGCCTTGCTGTCCTACAAGCCTAGATGGCACAGCCAGCACAGAGTAGTGAATGGAGCAGCTGTAGCAACCCCGCCAGATCTTTGAACGACCGACCCTTCCTCCAGAGCACCGTATCCTTGCCCCCAGTCAGTTTGGCACTAGTCTCACTTCTAGAAGCGCTCGGAGAAGACCGTGACGGCGCTGATATCACCTCTCCGTCCTGCAGACCTAGATAGGATAGAACCTGACCAGTCCGTGGACATCGACTGACAGTGACCCAAGCTGACCTCCAAAAAATCTAAAATTCTTACAGCAAGTTCCCACCTTGCAACAGGTCAGTTCGCACTAGTCCCGCCTCCTGCAACGCTTGTAGTAGCCCATGGCTTCCCCGACATCGGCTTGCTATCCTGCGGGATTAGACCAGGCAGACCGGCCCCCACTCCTTCCCTGCCCCTTGCCTGGCAGGCTGAACGCCCCTCCCTTCGTGGAGGTAAACTTTGATTGTAACATTTTGTTTCCCCCACCCCTGAGACAACCCTCCTGTGAGAGGTGTAGTGATTGTAATATCAAACATCGGTTCAAGCGGCATCGATGCAGCGTGCGGGTTGCAAGCCCACGCTTCCCCGGCCTACGTTTCCAATCAGGGTCGATTTCTTCAAACTGGCCAGGTAAGCACTCATCCCTTGCTCCATTGTCCTTTTTCATTCTGTATTCTTTGGTTGCTCCGTCATCAAAGAGAGAGCGTGCCCGTCCCCGTTGTTCCACCCTCGTCGAGAGGCCATCGTGGAAAGTGTGTGGAGTGTCACCCGTGCCCACTTGGCGTGAGGTCTGCCCCATGGAATTAGACCTTCGTACCCTAGGGAGCTCGACATGAGCATTGCTGGCCCTCTACAAGCAAGGGACCCCCTCTTCAGTCTCAACTCGGTATCCCCGAGTCACCCCGGATTGGGTCGCCCCGAGCGAGTCTGCCCACCGGCTTTAGTTGCTTGTTCGAGTTGATGTGCTTGATCCCATAGGTCTAAGATGCATCAAACCATCTACCCAAGCCCTCTCTCTCTGCATCACATCAAATTGGTATCAGAGCAAGTCGTCGACTTATTCTCACAAGTCAGGTCCTAGGTTGTATCTTCATTTACTGCACACACACACCCGAGTCAGTCTAGTCTACCCGATCGACCCAAGTCTGCCCAATTTTGACCAGTAGGTTGGTTTCCCCACACCACACACCCCCACGGCTGTCCGTGTAGATGCCCTACACCAGCAGGTCTACCGTCTATCCAAAACTGACCAACACACGAAATTCCCTCACCACAGTCACCCGACGACCACCCGTCGAAGTAGTGTATACTGTCCACCTAACGGTGTGCCCAGTTCAGCCCGGTAGGTCAGATCTGATCCCCGCCCTGTTCACACCACCCATGCTGTTCCAAAGCCCCTAAAACTCACCCACTTCCAGCCAAGAGATAGAATTCCCTACCCCAACAATGCCCGTTGGGGTACGCAAGAATTCTTTGGCTCCCACGATCCCGCGAAATACCTTGCTTGGGAAGCCGAGATGGATGCACACTTAGATGGGGATGGCTAATCAGAACTTAGGAAAGTGAGATTTGCTACGAGAAGGTTGGGAGGTCAGGCCAAATCCTATTGGCTCGATGATGAGCGATGCTTTGCCGCCCGGATGCAAGAGCCCATCACTTGGGCCATGATGAAGGAGAAACTTCGAGCAAAATATCTCCCATCCAACTACCAACTGATGACCCACCCAAAACCACTTCAGACATCCCATTTGTCTCCCACTACACCCAACCCCACCAATCATTCCCCATTCGCACCCACACATGAACCTCAAACACCCTCGACAACCCATTTCCCAACTCCCTAGAACCTCTTAGCTTCACATCTGCCTGTCCCATCGACATGCGTCCCTTGTTGTACCTCCCCAAAAGAACACGTCCATTGGGAAGCCAAAGTCTCTCAAAATGAGGATAAATCCATTCACTGTTGCGGGGTAGTGGACATTTATAAGGCCGACCCCACACTAGAAGAAGAATATTTAGTCTTTGGAGATAGCCTTGGTCTGACCCCCACTCTAGTAGGTTCGCACTATCAAGTTATCAAAGAAAGGTGGCCTCAAACCTCCACCCCTCAAATGAACCTCTTCCTCCACCTTGAGATACCCAACTTCACCCATGGGGAGATAGTCATAGTAGGACCCCTTGCCGATTGGCTAAAGAAAAACCCAATCTGGGACAACTCGGGCCCCTACCACCTTCCCATGGAACATGACCTCCAAATGGTGACCCATCAACGTCCCCATGTTACCTACCAATCATTCCACTTCATTGAAACCTTAGAAGGACTGCTTAGGTGTTTGAATTGGCAAATTGAGTTGACATACATGTTGGCCTCGGAGTCATATGAACCTGGATACCTTGGCTTCACTTGTCACTCAATAGGCTCCAAAACATCACTTTACACTAGGCATCATTGCACTAGTGAGGTCCTAGGAAAGAAAAGAAAGATGAGTGCCTGCTAAGCCCGTATGAAAGAAAAGGAGGAAGAGAAGGAAGAAGATCAACAGCCCGTGCAGCCAGCCCTGGTTCCCTTGCACCGTTAACAGTTGTCCTGTCATTCTCAGCGCCATTTTCATCTGGAAGTCGTTGCACCTGCAAGCAGTCACGTTCTTTTTCTTTGTTTCTCTTGTTCTCTCTTTGTTTCAAGCAAACCTGTTGCTTGGGGCTTGTCCCCGTGTATGTGGTGAGGACATCGTCCTCGTAAGGAGTTTGCTCCTCGTGTGGGGCTTGCCCCGTGTCTAGCTGTTGTGTGTGGTTAACCATCTTTTGGTCAAAGAGTGGAAGCCTCTCCTTGTTAGGAGGGGGTGGACGTAGGCTTGTCTGGGGACAGCTGAACCACCTAAAAACCTTGTGTTATGATGTGCTGCACTCAGTCCATTTCTTCTGCCCCCATTCACAGGTTCTCCTAGCTCTTAGCTTTTTCCATTCCGCTGATTAACTTAGTGATTTGTGTTCAGATCTGTACTTCGGTTCTAGTTCATGCGTTGTTCAGTTTGATCATTGTTTAAAAGTGCTCTTTGTGAACTCAGATCTATTCACCCCCCTTTAGATCCTTTTTTAACCATCCAACAGTCTACCTTTGCCCACCACCCCAGGTGCACCATCCGTCAGCCATCATCGACCCACCCACAAAAGATCGTCCCATCCCCTTGGTAGAGGAAACCATGGCCCCCACACCCAACCACATGGGAGTAGATGCTAGCCCAGATCCCCTCCCCACCCTCGAGGAAACCCAAGATCACACCAATGGGGAGGAAGAGCCTCAAGTCTTCCCCACTTCACATAGCCCGGATCTTCAAGAGCCACATACCTTCACACATGGCACCATGACCATAGATGGCCCCCTACTCAAATGGCTTAAGGAAGACCCCATCCTCCATAGCTTGCACCCATACCACCTACCCATGGGACACCCATCCAAAATAGGACCCCTCTGGCCTCCCCATGTCACCTATCAAACCTCCTATTTTGTGGAAAATTTGGGAGACTTGGTGGATTGTCTACACTGGCAAGTCCACTTAATCGGTCTTCCAGCCAGGGATCCATCAAGGTCTAGCACTATTAGCTTCACTTGCCCCACCCTTGGCTCTATCACCGCCATCTACACGAGAGTCCACTACACTAATGAGATCCTCCTCCTTCTCCCCTTAGAGGAGGAACCCATCCCGATCCACTCCCATCCTGTCATCATTTTGGGCATGAAGATCGATCAACCCACTCAAGACACTAGCCCAAGTGCCTTGTTGGAGAAAGATGATCCACCACCTTTAGAAGTCCTCGAAGGCATAGAGTTCCTCTCTCTAGGTGGCCCCTTCCATTATCCCTTTGACCCCTTCCAATGGGAGCTCAGGTACCCACGTGACCCACCCACATCATTCTCCACCCACTGCTTCCTAACCTTGGCCATAGCGTTTGACCAAGTCTGCCTCTTCCTAGGCCCAGACCACATAAAGGAAGTCATGACCATGAATGACATACACCCAGGGAGTGAGGAAATGCCCCACCCCAAGATGTCCACCTTCCTAGACCCTTTTGACCCCTGCGAGTGAAAGCTCAAAGGCCGTCTCATACCCCCACACAGGGAAGTCATCTCTGGGATAGGAATGCATGTGTCATGGTATATTGTATCATCCAGCATGGTTAGTAGGTTAGGCCATCCCATTTGTGTCTCACACACATTAGGATAGATGCATGACTGGTCCACATTTGGATGTCCTGATCCTCCCCCATCCATAGTCACCCAGCCAATAAGTCTTGTGCATGAAGGGTACACTTATGGGTGTCCTGGTCCCCCAGTAGTGGTCCCACATATGCATGATAGGTTCACTTGTGAGTGCCCAAGACCTCCCATGCCTGACGAGTATGGTAGTCGCCACAAGCCCGATAAGTCCACATATGGTCATCCCAGTCCACCCTTGCACATTATAGTTTTCACACCTACACTGCATCATAATGCATGGCATGAACATTAAGCAAATCACAACGAGTGGCAAGGTTCACAAAAGGCGAGGAAAAACTCACGAGCGTCACTTTAAGTGCCAAGTAGATGAGGTGGTGATGGTGATATCAGAGTGGCTCTATTCTAGACTTGGACCTTACCAAGTTCTGAGTGGCATTGGCAAGCATGCTTATGGGCTGAACTTACCAAAAGATTTTGGGATACACCCGACTTTTCATGTGGTGGACCTAGCACCCTATGTGGGCCCCGCGGTGGAACCCACTGAGTACCTTGAGCCTACACCTACCTTTGTGAGCGACACCATCGGAGAGCCTCCACATATCAGCCTGAGAGTCTGACATGAGCACATGGAGGCAATACTGGACAAGCAAGGTATCATCACTAGGATGAGGGCGTGCCAGCGCCATCTTGAGAGGTTGAAGAATCGTTCCCCGACTAAGGACGCGAGGTTGAGTTGGGAGGACGTGATTCTCCTGGTTTTGTTGCTGTTTTGGTGTGCCACCACCCCGATGACCCATGCTCGATGGGGTCGAGTTCTCCTCACCCTGGGGGTATGATGGGGACATCCCTGACCCTTCCACATTTTTCGAGGCTCCTGATGCTGGCCGGTAGTGCTTCATAATGTTTGTTACAAGTTTTTTGAGTCATGGCATGTAATTTTTATATTTTACTTGAGTCACGATTATGTAATTTTTCTTTGAGTCAAGTACCTAGGTTAGGGAGTCATTTATATAAGTCTTGTGTCTAATGAACCCAATTAATGGGCTAGGCCCAGGGGCACCCCTCCCTTGGACAGTCTGGTCATTAGTTGATTAGTCAGGGTGATGCGGGACGGACCCACGGACTCGACCTAGGACTCTAGACGAGCTCGCAAATATCCCTTAGCGAGGGAAGCGTGTGGATGTGCGCGGTTGAGAAACCGGCATGAGCTAGGGTGGTCGGCTCTCTCACGCCCGGATCGGGTCACGGGACGGGTAAACACTCTCTCTCGCAGCAGCGGTAATAGCAATGTAAAGCGAGCTAGATAAGGCGACTATCCCTTCGTATAGCAAGAACATCAAAATCTGATTGTTCAACATTCAAGCGCATATCTTCCATATTCAGATTTTTTAATGCCTATCACTGTCAAAGCCTGTCATCATACGCCTATGTGTATAGCCTCGAGTTTCGATAAAGCAACTATCTGAGTCCATTAATGTGGCTGCCCTAGTGCGTAGGGGCTCGAGCACAATGATTACTTCTTTTGCGCCTGCTCGAAGCACCGACTCAGGGCGTGTAGCTTTCCGAGGCGCTTCGAGACGTCGCGGCGGTTCTCCCATGGCCGCTCAAGGCTATAAATGCGCCTTGTACTTGCCCTTCCCGTCTCCATCGTTTGGGTTTTTTGCCTCCCCCTACTTGTGCAAGTTCTTAGAGAGATCCATGTCCTAGGAGGACCAGAGAGAGTAGGAAATCGGCAGAGCCTTCGCGGAGCTTGCAGAGACCACCGCGGAGGCAGTCCGTGCGCTCCCTCCTCCTGCTTGTTCGTCAAACTCCAACATTTCGCCATCTTCCTCATCCTCCATGGCGGGGCGAGACGAGGACGTTCGCGGCAAGGAGGTCGAGCAGAGAGTAGGGAGTTCTGCTCCGGCGTCCTGCCACCATCTCCGCAACAAGCTCACGACAGAGGTAAAGGAATTCGAATTCCGATACTGGCTGCCCTAGCAGCACTCTTTCTCCCTCCCCAAACCACACGAGTCGAGCCTAAGCACCCGTTCAAACGCTTTCTGCAGTTATGTGCTCACCTGGAAACGTGGCTTTCGTCTCCCCCTCCATTCCTTTGTCGTGACACTGTTGAATTACTTCAAGTTGGCTCCCGTCCAGTTGCTCTCTAATTCTTTTGCCTTCATTTTCTCATTCATTGTCCACTGTCGGAAATGCCATGTTCCTCTGTCTCTCAATCTTTTTCACGCCTTCTACGAGCTGAAAGAACACGCGCAAGCCGGAAAGGGCTTCTTCTTCCTTCAGGCTAGGCGAGGGAAGAGTTGTGTTACCCTCTCGCCTCAGGACTCCTCACACAATGGGTGGAAGACATAATACTTCTGGGTAAGATACTCCAAAGGTTCCCCCTAGCTTTTCCTGACCCAACCGAATTTCCAACCCGTGCTTGCAACAAAACCTTCGGCTGTTTCCCAAGAGATCGAAGACAGTATTAAAGTCCTCCAAAACAATAAGCAATCGACCGCCGAACTCCTATCCGAGGTCAATCTCCAGCGCTATGCTCGCGCTCCCCTGTATCCCAGAGGTAAGAATTTGGGTGGATTTGCTCCCGTCGAACGACCTTTTTGACTTTCTTCTGACGGTTCTATTCGGCCTACAGAGGTTCCCCGTGGCAATGGAGAAGGTCAGCCAAGCGACCCACCCGAGGCCACGGCTAAGGAGGAGGAGTTCTCGGAGGAGATGATTGCTGCCACTCGGGTAAACCTTCCCGAGGTACAGGAGGTCGAGGGCTCTCCGACTGCTCGAGACAAGGGCAAGCGGGCCCTCACCGGGAAAGAGATGGAGTAGCGGGAGTGCAAACGAAAGGACCCCGAACAAAGGTTGATGTTGGCTTCTCTGAAGGCAATGGCCGCCGACGAAAGTAGGCGGAAGAGGGCGAAAGCTCCTAGCTCGATGGGAGCCCCTCCCAGCGACTATGCTTGTCCTCCGGTACTGCCGACCCTTCCGTCCGAGGCGCCAGCGCCCAACGACCTGGCCACTTACGCCTCCACCGAGGGCCCAACCTCTGACCCCTCGGCGAATCAACTTACGGTCGCGGCGGCCGTCGTCGAGCCAAGCAGGTTACTGCCTCCGCACAGTGAGGAGGTTGATCTGGCTCCTCTGGCTCAGTTGGGCGCCGTTGCCCCCGGCTCGAGTAAGTCCCGAAGGAGTCCCTCCGACACTACCGCAAACAGAGGATGGTCCCGACCCCCAACGGGGTCAGTTCGCCTTCCGGGCTTCTATCTACGACTGTTGCCGATCGCTGGCGACTCCCCTTGTCCGAGCTGAGCTTCAGTGTTGCTCCTCCTAGACACTCCTTGAGAGGGTCATGGAAGGAGGTCTCTTTCTGGCTCAGTTGGGGGCTAAGGCCTTGGACCGCATGGCACGGGTAGAGAAAGGCGAGACGGAGCAAGCTAAGGCCCGTGCCAAGCTGGATGGAAAGTTCGGCCAACTCACTTCTGAGCATGAGGCTCTCTGCCAGAAAGTTACGTCACTCCGCTCTCAGGCCCGAGCAGATCAGGAGGAAGCGCGCTCTCTGGCCGATCAGTTATCCCAAGCCCGCTATATGGCCGACCTCAAGAGCGGGCTCTTAGAAGACGAGCGCCAGGCTTATAAGGCAAGCTCGAGGCAATGGGGGGCCGAACAGGAAGAGCTCCGGGGCTGCGGGCTGCCTGTTGACAATGGAGTGGGAGAGAGCGGAGGCCACGACGAAAGTGGCAGAGGCCGAGGCAAGATTATCGAAGATCAAGGCGAAGGGAGCAAAAATCAAGGCAAAGGCAATGGAGCGATATCTCGTCTCAGAAGAATACCAGGAGGCCCTGAAGAAAATCACCTTCACCTTCTACGGACCGGGCTACAGGCGTAGACTGAAGAAGGGTTTTGCTCAAGGGTTCAACCAAGTGGTGCGTCTTGCCCAAGATCAAGTCACTGAGGAATTGATATTCGAGCCCAGGCAACAATACAACTCGGATGAAGAAGACTCAACCCCTTCATCCACACCTGAGCCTTGTGCCTCGGATGAAGAAAGCAAGGGCCTCAACGATGCCGTAGAGGAAGAGCTGCCCGCCTCGACCGTTTCAGGAGACCGCATGGTCGAGACAGTTCCCACACAAGTGGGGTCAGTGCTCGAGCTAGTGGTTTCCGAGGGGACCGAGTGTGTACAGCTTTCGACTATCGAGGTGGTGCCGGGCATCAAGGACCCACTAGCTTCTGCACTCCAAGAGATAGTCGATCCCTCGAGCCTCGTCTCCGATCTCGATAGATTGAGATCAATTTGTACTTGGCTTTTTTAACTTTCTCTTCTTCTCTCTTTTTTTCTTCTCAGTAACTTCCTTCTTTTGCTTGTTTATTAATCAGAGTCCAGTCCACAAATAAAGATAAGTATAGTCTAACAGAACAGAGAACGTACGCTGAAGCCGAGGGAAGCCCGACATAGGTAGCGCTGGCAACTACGAACTGACACACCACGCCCACGAACCGCAAGGAAGAAGAACGACCACACTTGAAAAGTAGGGGCGAGCCTCGTGTCACTGGCTCAGTAGGGGTCACGCAGATCCCCACTGGAAACAACATAGTAACACACAAGATAACTATGCTAAACAGTAAAGTAGGAAGAACAGAAAGAGTAGGAGTAACAGTAGTGGTAAACTACAATAGTAAAGCTATAAAAATAGGAGTAAGAACAACTACAAGAAAGAGTAAAGCCGTACCGAACAGAAACACGGCTGCCAAATGAAACTCGGCTCTCTAAGCTACTCCAAACAACAACAGAAAAGGTGAACCCCGATCTCATAAAGTCGGGCATTGTCGATCCATCGACAAAGCACTAGCTCCAAAGTGAAGGCCTACCAAAACAAGCAAAAGCCCAAGAAAAGACCTACACAGTCAAGAAACACTAACGCATACACAACTAGATCGTCGTGCACGCTACACTAAGTTGATCTTGGGCAAAGCCAAGAATAGACTATTTGAAAAAGTCATGAAAACACAAGTCATCATGTCAAGTGACAGAAGCACCTCCTCACTAGAAGAATAGCCATATGTGTCCACTGACGTCTTACACTGCTCCACAAGTATCTCCCACACACCTGAAATGGCGGTAACTGAGACACTTACAGAACCAAGTACAAGGAACAACATTAACGAGTGACTAGTCAGGGTCACACCCGTCGACGCTCGTCCAAACGTCCCTAACCATGTGTGCACACACAAGCTCAATGCCTTGAGCCAGGCCTCTAGCTAGTTTTCTCCCCTAGCAGGACGCTACTGCAAGGCAAGGGAGCCCAAGGAAACTAGCCTAAAAACTGTCTGAGTCGGGAACTCTTCCCTGCCACCACTCCCAGGTGGGTCGACACATAGGAAAGTGTCGTCAGGCTACGACTAGTGGAGACTCACTAGACACAGAGACTCTGAAAACACGAGTGCTGAAGTACAGATAGGCTAAGAACGCACTATCACACGTACTACGAAGCACCAAGCACAAGACAGCACGCAAGACTGCCACCAACTTAGGACAGACAACTAGACCTGCTGACACAACGATCCTTGAGTCACAAGACTCGGGTCAAGATCGTCATACAAAGCGGTAACATGCTGCCAATCAGCCTAAACACTGAGAAAGGAAATGACACAGGACAGCCGGATCCAAACATCCGCATAAAATGAATCACAGAGATCTAAGGGATCAAAAGGACCCTCAAAGCATATGGACACATAAATCGAGATAAGACAACACCTCAAGGAGTCCAAAACCATGTCTCAATCTAGACAAGATAGATGAGACACTCACGAGGTCACGTGTCAACCACTGGATCATACCGAGTTGACTGAAAACCAATAATGATTCTGAAGCAGCACGGGACACAAATCAACACAAAGGCACTCCTGGCTACCTTATAACATGGTCTCAGCCCTCATAGGACATCAAGAGACATCCACGGGACAATGGGCAACCAAAAGGTTGAGCCAAGACAATCAGAAGCTAAAACAACAAAAAATAACACTCTGGGGTATAAGCGGTCTATCTCTTGGCCGCTAGACAACATAAGCGGTCAATTGATGGGCCGCTACACTACCCAGAGAACCCAAACAAGTGGCGGTCAAAGAGTGGGCCGCGAGGAGACTTTAGCAGTCCTAGAATGAACTGCTAGATGACTGTAGCGGTCGCATAATAGGCCGCTAGACACAGTCAACCCACAACCGACTTACTGGTCAAACCACCTAAACGGTCTAATAGTGGACCGTTAAATGGACCTACGCGATCTACATATGGACCGCGAAGGGGGATGCCTGAACTGACATAAAACATTGACTTTGGTCAAACAAAAATTAGCGGTCTAGAGATGGGCCGCTAAAGACCGTAGATGGTCGAATATTAGGCCGCTAACTCAAACGACTTAGAATTGTTGACTAGGGTCAACGATGCTTAGCGGTCTAACATAGGGCCGCCAAAGTAAGCTTCACGGTCTATCGTAAGACCGCTTAGCAAAACTGTTCTATCACTAACATCAAGCGGTCGACTAATGGGCCACTGGACAAAGCTTAGCGGTCCAATAATGGGCCGCTAGCCAAGAGAAACAGTCTATCGCGAGACCGCTAAGACCCGAACCGACTTAAGACTTAACCGATAACCTCAACGCTTAGCGGTCGACTAATGGACCGCGAGAGGTAAGAAACGGTCTCTGAAATGACCGCTAGCACGATACGATGGGAAAAATAGGGGATTGGTCGGATCTCGGCCTTTCCACATCCCAATCGGGTCTAAACAACGGGGAAACAACCCTAATGGCCAAAACATCCTTCCACACTCCGGAAGGGCTCGAATCGACACCTAAATCACAAGAAACGGGCGATTCTATCGAATCGACCCTAATCGAGTCACCGGGGTTCCTGGGCTCGTACCGGTCCCAAACGACCACCAATCACAACGAAATCAGTGGAAATGGAATGCTGACATGCTGAGGGTCACAATGAAACTAAGTAGACTGAAAATCGTAGCCATTTTTTGGCGAACCCGACGCACACCCCCGAAGCATGCTTTGCCCAAACTGAAGCAAAACCTGCTCAAACTCCCACTGCTCGGCTCCAAATCGCGAGGGAACGTAGTAGAGAAGTAGGGCTTCCGTCTCCCTACCTCCATCGAAGCTCTCACATGCCGAAACGACTAAACCGCATCGAAAATGTCACACGAACCACCACACGTCAGCTTTGAATCCACCGAGGGATCGCGCCAACACCACGCTCCATCCTCCATGCCATCACGCTCCACAATCACTCCATCGCGTTCCTGCCTCGCCCAGCTCGCCAACGGTGTACGCCCCGGGGAGAGAGGAGAAGAGAGGAGAGAAAATGAGAGAGAGAGGGAAATGTAAGAAATGAGAGGGAGGGGAGAGGAAAAGGAAATATTTTTTTTGTGATCATGTGTGGTTTTCAGTTGCTACGTGTTAGTAGTCTGTGGATTTTTGTCGCTTTGTTTTCGAGTGTGGTCTTGTACGTGCTGTATTGACACTGCGCGAGCTGCTTTTGCTCTCATCAAGGTGTGACGGGATGCTCTCTTTTCGTCGTAATGTCTGTCTCGATTAAGTTGTACTCGACAGAGTTCGCCGGCAGGCTTGAATCTGCAGTGCACTATTCGAGAGTTTTTTCGTGATTTGTCCAGGTAGCTGGTGACTTTGTAGTTGGTGTGATGGCCGTACACGTTCTTACGTTATTTTGGTCATCCCAGCTTGAGTTTGTTCAGCTCCTGATGTGTTTTTATTTTTGATGATGTGGTCGTTTAGATGCCTCGATTGAGAAGATGCTCAAGTGAACCTTGAATTTTCTTTTCTTGGTGAGCTATTGATAGTGAGCTTGATTCTTCTTAGTTGGTATGGTGGAGTCTTTTTGAGTTAAGGTGTTGAAAATGCTATCTTGGTGATGCCTTTATCCTGTGTCTACTTAAGTGTAGACTGTATTAATTCTGAGCCTGACCTACCCTTTGTTGACGGTTGCTTGGCTTTGAACTTTGATATGGTGTCAAGAGCCGTTGTGCACCATGTTCGTCATGCCGTGTCCAACGGCCGATGTGTTGTGAAGGTTCAGTACTTATTTTCAGGATGTGAAGGTAAGCTGAGAATAGCATTCCTTTGTGCTTTGTGCTGAAGCTGGCACTCTTCTTCGATAGCACTTAGGCGATTGATGATCGGTGGTTAGCAGGATCAGTACTCGTGGCGTGTTATATTACAGTTTTATGAATTGCGATGACGTCGGGTCTATACTGGGATGTAGATGCCGAGGTATGTTTGTTGCTTGTGTGCATTGTGTCCTATATGAGTGCGTAGCGGAAGCATGTGGCTGACAACCCACAGGTCGAGGATCGTTAATTGTAAGATTCTGGCCGATCGAGAGAATTGTCTTTCTCAATGTGACTTCATCTTGGCTTTATGTGCCTTGATGTTGTTGGTTACCGTGCCGTGATTTTTGGAAGCCTTGTGGTGTTGGCACTGGTGTCTGAGAGCATTGGGGAATTGGTCAGCTTATCAGCTGGTTGAGTACCCTTTGCTTCTCTATATTTTTTCTTGGGTGTTGTAGTCTCGGGACGTGATTGTGGTCCTTGAGATGCATTTCCCCAAGATTACCATTGTCGTTGTTGTAGGTATTCCTTGGTGACTACTTGATGCATGACTAGTCCCTTATAGTCGTGTGCTCAGCTATTATTGTGCCCTGATATGACCCAGCTTGCAGTTGTGTTCTGTGGTTCTGTGTTTGGTAATGGAGCCAGGATTCTGTGAGTGCTATTGTTGTTGTTGTTTTGTTGTCATTTTCCCGTGAGTCTGTCTTGGCACTATGTGGACCATGATCTTGTCAATCAGTTTCCTGTACTCCCCATTCTCGGGTAGAGTTAGCTTGCGACTCGATCAAATGTAACGTTTGACTGAGGACTGGCGTGATTAAGTTGGTGGTCCGATACTGCTATTGGCTTTTCCTATGTCATGTGTTTAGTCCATATCTGGATCAGTTTGGACTGATCCTTGTGGATTTTTGATCGTAAGAGTTAGGCTTTCGAAATTGGGAGAAATCTTGATTTCTTGTCTTGTATGTCATTTTCTTTCTTCTTCTCCTCACTCGCGTCTCTCACTCTCTTCCTCTCGTTCTCTTTCCTCTTTCCTTCTCGACCGAGGCATGCGACCGTGCCGAGATTACTGAGAGAAAGATGAGGTGGGATTGATGTAGGAGCATGTTAAAGTGGAAAATGGAGCGTGTCATTGGCGTGATCCCTTGGTGGATTCTAAGCCGATGTATTCGAGTTGCCAAATTCTGGCGACGATTTTTCGCTAGAGTATTTCTTGTAAGTCTTGCTACGTGGACATTCCTTCTGATCCGATGACTGTTGTGTGTGCTAGTCTTGTTATGACTTCAGCCATTTCTCAGCAGATCAAGGTAGTTTAGTGGGTAGATTCTGGTTTGTCCCGCATTGTGTTTAGGTAGGTCGTTGTATCTATTATGAGTTGGTCATCTGCTTCTGTGATAGGTTGTTGTCTAGTTGTTGTCGAGTGTTCCTGTGTGAAGCCCGTGGCTCTTGTCTTGCCATTTCATTTTCAGACTTCTCGGGCTTCAGTGGAGTCTGGCTATTGGTCGGTTGGTTGACTGACTAAGACAACTAGATTATTACCACTTAAGGTTGCTTGGAATGTGCTATTGGCCGAGCTTTGTCTTAAAAAGTTTGTGCCATCGCATGGAATTCCAGTTTCACTTGTGTCATATCGTGACCTACGATTTACTTCTGGCCTCTAGTGCAGTTTCCAAAGTGTTGGGCTCAGAGTTATCTTCCAGTTCAGCGTGTCATCCAGAGTCTGATGGTCAGTTTAGGGAGAACTATTCAGACTTTAGGAGATATGCTGTGATTGGGTTGCCTTGATTGGCAGGATTCGTGGTGTCAGTGTTGCCACTTGTGGAATGTGTCCTTCTCACCGGTGTTTTGATTTTCGTGTGTCTTGGCTCGACGTTGTGGTCTGCCCGCTGTCCTGTGGATGTCTTTTGACGACCTATGAGGGCTATGACTACGTTATGAGATAGCCAAGCATGCTTGTTCCTGTCTTGTTTCAGAGTCATTTTTGGGCTCTGGTCAACCAGGTAAGATCTAATGGTCGAGTCATTCTGGACGCTTGGAGGTGTTGTCTTACCTCAATTTATGTGTCCAGATGTACTGAGGGTCTTGGTGTTCCCTCAGGGTTTTTGTGAGTCATTTCCTTCGATTGTGTCATTTCCTCTGACTCCGAGTTTTTGCCTTCGAGTCGTGAGACTCAATTCAGCAGTGCGTTGTTGTGGCTCACTTGATTTGGTAGCTAATGTTGACCGCTTTGAGTCGGCAGAGAAGCTATGTACATCAGTATAGGTGACCACTATAATTTGATCAGGAGATGGGATGTATATCTCCGAGGAATGATGTTTCGAGTTTTGGGAATGCGTTAATTGTTCCTCTTCGGGCTATATTAGTGGCTCAGATGGGGATTTGATCGTTGCGACCTATCCCACTTTCAAAGTTTGGGGGCCGTTAATGCAGCTATCCTAGCTTATAGGGGCTCGAGTGAAATGCTGATGTTGTGTGCCTCGATTCGGGGGCACCTTTCCTAGAGTCTGAAACATCATCACGGTGGTTTCTTCCTCGGGCCACTTTAGGGCTTATAAATAGCCTTGATGCTTGCGCTCCAAGTTTCCTCTATTTAGGGCTTTTCCCTTCGTCTTGTTTGCGGATTCACAGCGAGATTCATGCGCCAGCAGAGCAGCCAAAAGGAGCAGGAGATCGCAGAGGCCTTTGTGGAGGTAGCAGAGATAATGGCAGTGGCGATCGATCAGCTTCCCCTTCTTTCTAGTTTGTCTGATTCCAGCACCTCATCTTCTCCTTCCCGCTCTTCCATGGTGGAACAAAATATTGAAGCCAAAATTCAGGAGGTGGAGCAAGGGGCAGGAAGTTTAGAGCCTACATTCGGCCTTCATCTCCGGAGTGAGCTGACCGAGCGTGACGTGAATGAGCTCGAGGTCCGCTTTAGGTTGTCGTGGCGGTACTTCTTTTCTCCAACTAAACCCCATGAGTCTAATCTGGATACTCATTCGGGCCTTTTCTGTACCTTCCTACTGGCCTGAAAGTGCAGCTTCTATCTTCCTCTCCACCCTTTTGTTGTCGGGCTGTTGGGCTTCTATCAACTATCTCCCGTCCAGTTGGTTTCCAACTCCTATGCCTTCATTTTTTCATTCATCGCTCTCTGTCGTTTCTGCTATCTCACCACCTCCCTAGACCTTTTCCATGCCTTTTTTGAGCTGAAGGAGTACACTCATGCTGGGAAGGGTTTCTTTTACCTTTAGGCTAGGAGAGCGAGGAGTTGTGTAACCCTTTCCCCTCAGGATTCTTCGCACAAAGGGTGGAAAACCCAATATTTTTGGGTGGGATCCAGCAATGGTATCAGCTAGAATTTTCCCATCTTGCTCAATTACCATCCTATTTTCCACGTAAAGCATCCGACGATCTCCTCAGAGCTGGCGGAGGAAATTAAAATTCTTTAGGAAAATCATCGGTTGACTGTGGAGCTGATGACTTCAGACAATATTGAGGATTATCCACGCTGTGCGTTGCCACCCGGCGGTAAGGATCTTGGAGCTCTACTTTGCATATCCATCTTCAGGTTAGTTGAGTCCTCACTGATGATTTGCCTTTTGGTGAGCAGAAGCGAGGCGCGGTGACGATGGGGAATGATCGTTAGAGTAGGAGGTCACTGAGCAAGTTGAGGCGATCGTCTCGAATGCACCTTGAGTCCCCGAGGGTCCTTTTTCTGCCTGAGACAAGGGCAAGTGGATCACTCGGGAAGATGCCCCAGAGCGACGGGGGTCCAAGCCTAAGGACCCCGAGGAGCAGTTGATGTTGGGATGAAGGCTTTGACCGCCGAGAAGGGTAAGCAGAAGAGAACAAAGATTCCCCCTCTGATCGAGGAGTCTCCAGCCAAGGGTGCTCATCACTCGGGCTCTCCAGTTGCTGAGCTGGAGGGGCCCGCTTCAGTTGAGAGGACCTCCGCCGAGCTCGTGGGAGCGTGTAGAGAGGAGGTTGGTTCAGGAATCCCGATCAAGGTTGCTGAGGCACGCGGGCAGGAGGAAGTCGGGGCAAGGATCCCGACTGAACTGAGCGCCACAGTCCCGAGTCTGGGGATGACTAGGGAGGACATCTCGGCATTGACTCTTCCTGGGAGGGCTTCTTCCCAATAGCAAGAGCGGTTCATCGTCTAGGCCTCCCTGTACAATCGTTGCCGAGCCCTGGCACCTCTGTCCGTCTGGGAGGAATTTCAGCATTGTTCCCCTCCTATGCTTCTGGAGAGAGTCATGGAGGGGGGTTATTTGTGGCTCAGCTGGGGTCGAGTTAACAAGCTTCTTGGTGCGGTTGGATAGCGACGAGAGGGCTCAGGCCCGGGCTCACACTGAATCCGACTGGAGGGTCGGATGGTTAACTTTCGAGCTCGAGGCACTTTAGCGTGAAATGGCCTCACTCCGCTCACAGGACTGGGTGAGATGAGAGAGGGTGCGGTCACTGTCTGAGTGACTATCCCAAGCTCGATATATGGCCGAGCTGAAAGGTAGGCTCCTGGAGGAGGAGCGCCAGGCCCATTCGACAAATTCAGGCTGGTGGATTGTCGAGCGGGAGGAGCTCAAGAACCGCATCCTAGAGGCAGAGCGAGCTAGGAGGGAGGCCGAGGTGATTTGGGTCGAGGCTGAGGTGAAGCTAAACGAGGCAGAAGCAAAGATGGCCGAGTTTGAAGAGAGGGCAGAGAGTCAGTGCAGAGGTGGTGGAGTGATATCTAGGCTCGGAGGAGTATCACTAGGCCCTAAAGAAGACTGCCTTTACTTATTATGAGCCGGGATATCTTCGGGGGCTGCGGAAGGGTTTCACTCAAGGCTTTAGGTGGGTAGTCTGTCAGGCCCAGGAGTAGGTCCTCGACGAGCTTGTCTTTAACCCCGGACAATGCTATGACTCAGGCGAAGAAGGCTCGACTTCTCCTTCTTCGGCGTCGAACGAAGGGGAAGGTAGCGAAGACACTTCTGCTCCTATGGAAGAGGGTTCGCCCACTCCGACTACCTCGAGAGGGCATACAATCGAGATAGTTTCCACACAAGTAGGGTCAGTGCCTGAGCCGACTGTCACCGAGGGAACTGGGGGTGAGCTACCCTTGACTACAGGAATGGAGCCGAGCGTCGCGGGCCTTCTGACCACCGTGCTTCAAGGTAGGTCGTAGACCTCCCACCCTTCTCCTTTTTCCATAGACTAGGCCAAGATTGTACTTATTTTTGTTGGCCTTCTTTTATTTTCTTGGCTGTTAACACGACCATCTAGAACTTTGCCATGTAATTATTTTTTTTAATAAAATAGAGATAGTATTCAGAGCATGATTGAATGCTCCTTACCGTCTTTGACTGAATATGATTTACTGTATCTGCAGACATCAGCAAATTGGAGATCTCGTACGATTCTCCTACCAAAAAATCTGATCATGCGCTGTTAACCCTGCGTCTCTTCCTCTCCCTCCAACTCTCTCTCTCTGCAACCTTCTCACTCTCTCTCATTCTCTCTCGTTCCCTCTCTCTCACTTTTGCTCTCTCTACAACCTTACAGGCAGCCATCCATTCCCGCCGTTGAGGGACCACGGTGATGGTCCAAGCTCGTTGAAGAGGCAGTGCATTGCCGCCCCCGCCGTTGTTCTCCTTGAAGATGAGGGCTCGGTCGAGGCCGTCCCTCCCGCGGTGGTGGAAGAAGCACCTCCGATGGTGGAACATGCCAGAGGAGACGAGGAAGAAGGGAAAGAAGAAGGAGAAGAAGAAGGCGTTGGTGATGGTGGGGTTCACGGCAGAAATGACGATGACGGTGCTGTTAATGGCGACAGCACTGGTGGTGGTGAAGACGGCGGCAGTGGCACTCACGGTGGTGAAGGCGTCGGTGATGATGCCGGTGATGACGGTGTCAGCGTGCAACCGCCTCCTCCTCTCATCCGCGGCAGTCATGTGGTGCCGGTGCCGAAGAAGGTAAGGGTCGTCCCCTTCCCCCCCTTTTTTTATGTATATTTTTTTTATTTTCCATTTATGGGAGAGATGAACGAAGGCGGTGGGGGAAGAAGGTGGATCAGGAAAATGGCGAACACAACAGTGGTGCCATTCCTGAGTAGGCGACCAGCCACGTGGCGCCTTCACTGAAGAGGCAACCCCCTTAGTGGCACGCCTTCTAAAAATGTGACCAAGCCAGGATCGCACTGAAAAATAAAGACCCGGGGCGGACTATCATGCCCCTTAAGAAATAGCGCCCTGTGTCCAGTCGCCCCTCATAAGAACACGCCCAAGGCCTAGTCGTGTCTTAAGAACTAGAGTTTGCTAGGCAGTCACCTTTTAAGTAAGTGCAATTCCCATTTTTTTGTTTATAAATTGATATTCTATTGCTGATTAAACCTCATTCTGTGTTGCAAGGGCTGATTCGGACCCGCATCTCCTGGATGCAGGTGAGAGCGACTTATGACGGGCTGCCTGACTTCCAGAGGGAGAGGCTAGAGGTGATTGGCTTCGGGCCCTTCCTAAGCATAGAGTCGGTACGCCCTGACCTGATCCTGATTCAAGTTTTGAGAGAGAGATGGGATAGGGTCAGTCGGGCATTTATGATGCCCTGGGGGCACATGGTCCCGTCCTTAGAGGATATCACTAGGATCACCGGGCTCAGGGTGGATGGGGAGGCTGTGAGTGGGGTGACCCTCCCGGACTATAGTGAGTTAGCCCAGAGGCTTTTAGGTATAGACACAGTGTACGAGCTCCCTTGTAGGACGATTGCCTGCACAGACTTGACTAGGGCTATGGGGTTGGGAGATGCCCGGCAAAAGTCAGGGGAGACTTTGACAGATTATGCAGAGTGGTTGACTGGGAGGGCCCAAGCCACCTACTACCAGGACCCAGCTGAGAGGGAGAGGGCTGACATAGACTTGAGGAGAGTTTTATTTCTGATGCTCGGGAGACTACTACTGGTGACAAAGGGAGATGATATCAACTGCAAGTTCTTGAGCATGCTAGAGGACCTGGAGGGAGTAGGGAGGTACGCTTTAGGGGTTGCCCTGCTGGCGCACCTGATAGCTAATCTGTCTACGGGGACCAGTCGAGAGACGACCATCAGTGGCTTCTCACCTTTTCTTCAGGTATGCACTTTCTTTCATTTCCTGTTCAATTGATTTGTAATTATGCTTATGAATGTGACTAATGAATGCTGATGACTGCAGGTGTGGAGCCACCTCTACATGCCCATGGGCCGAGTCGACCTTCGACCAGGAGAAGAGGCTACCTATCCCCTAGCACGACGGTGGCTGCCGTTCATGACCGGAATGCCTTACGACTACGAGCTGTTGGTGACGAGGCGGGAGTTCTGGGACTTCCCTCCTTCACTGGTACGTAAATAAATATGTTGCATTCCTTTCTTATTTTCTGCTATATATTTCCTACTATTCATGATGCTTATGATTTGTTATATGCAAGTTGTGTGGAGGCCTTACGCCCTGTCTGTACTCCAGCACTCGCATTTTAGAGTCTCTATCTCATGATCCTCCACTAGTCGTAGCCTTACGGCACGTTTCGGTGTGTCAGCCTTTACGGTGGGGCATTTCCCGACTTATGATTTTTTAGCTAGTTCCGTGGGCTCCCGCGCTCGACAGTAGTGTCCTCGACTGTAGCGTCCTACGGGGGGAGAATACTAGCTAGAGGCCTGGCTTAGGCGAGAGCTAGTGTGTGCACATGTGGTCAGGGGCTTTAGACTTGCGTCGATGGGCGTGACCCTGACTAGTCACTCGCGACTGTAGTTCTATTTTGGTTCTGACAGTGTCTTGGTCTCGGTGGTGCATTTAGACGACAGGCAGATGAGCCACTTGTAGGCGCAGCATAAGACATCAATGGACACAACTGGCTATTCTTCTTGTGAGGGGAGTACTTCAGACACGTGACACGTGACTTTCGCGTGACTCTCATGTTTCTCGAGTGTCGCAACCTTTTCGGGTCAGCCTCCTTGTGGCTTTGCCCGAGGTCAGTGTTATGTTATGTGCATGACGTTTTAGTCGTGTTGGGTCTATCTAGATCTTTTCTAGGCTTTTTGTCTATCTTGCTGGTTTCTTTCAGCGTCAACGGATCGGCAACTTCTGACTTCTCCAGTTCAGAGTTCGCCCTTCTGTTGCTGTCAGGAGTAGCTTGGGAGCCGAGGTTAGTTCGGCAGCCGTGCTCGTTCGGTACGACTTTTCCCTTTTCTTTTAGCTTCCTCTTCCTTGCTTGTTCCCTACTCCTACTTCCTCTTCTTTATAGCTTTCTAATGTAGTTTTCTTGCTTTGCTACACCTGCTATTTTCTGGTTCTGTGTTACTGCGTGTTTTTCGGTAGGGATCCGCGTGACCCCTACTGAGCCAATGACACGAGGCTCACCCCTACTTTTCAGGTGGGTGGCGTCATTCTGCTTCTGCGGTTCCTGGTGTGACGTGTCCGTAACTACCAGCAGTACCTGCGTTGGGCTTCCCCCGACTTCAGTGTACGTCTTTCTTTTCGGCTAGCGCCAGGAGCGCTTCGACTTGTTTTGCTGGATCGCTTTCGCTCCGTCGATTCGTCAGAATCTCCCCGATCACGCATTTTAATGTGAGCATGCGCCATTTTTCGACCCCAGGAGTGTTGTATCGTCGTGTGGCTTTGTTTCCCCTGTGCTTCGACGTGAATGGGACATGAAACGGGCCGATTCGGCCGTTCCCCTATTTTGCTCGCCGGATTTGTGTAATGGTCATGCCAGAGACTGTCACCTGTGTGACGGCCCCACGATAGACTGCCACATCCGTTGGTTATTTTGCGTTCTTCGAGGCTGGGTTGGTGTGATGGGCCAGCATAGGACTGTCACATGACTGTAATGCGCCTATGGTGGTGCGTTACGTTCTGGGTGTGACGGGCCAGCATAGGACCGTCACATCGCTGTAACGCCCCTATGGTGGTCCATTACGTGCTGATGTTTCCGAGGACTGTGGATATCAGTCCCTCGAAGACCATGTCTGCCTCGAAGATCAGGTCAGTCGGTTAGCCCAGACAGACCTCCCCTTGAGCATCACGTTGTGTAACGCCCCTGGTCTGGTGCGTTACATGATTCGTGTTAGGCTTTTAGGCCCGTTGGCTCTGACGCCCATGTCTTGGTGCGTTAGGTGGTGTAGCGCACCTGTCTTGGTGCGTTACGTGGTCCGAGTTATAGCTTTAGGCCTGTTTGCCCTGACGCTCCTACCCTGGTGTGTCAGAGCAGTGTAACGCCCCTATAGAGGTGCGCTACAGTCTTGTTGTTCACCGTGACGGTCGTCGTTCTTTTCTGTGTTCGTTCATGAGTTGGTCTATCTAAGGTTTGTGTTTTAGGGTGGTGTCTGTGTGTCGGTGATTTCTGGATCGGTCGGTTCAGGTGACTGGGTGTGGTCTTTCCCTTGACTGCCACAGTTCCCTAATGACTTGATCTAGACCTACCAGTGTCTTTGTCTCTGGTCTTGCAGCGGCCTTCCTTGACTGTCGGGTTCACCTAGCAGTTGAGTGATAGTTCGCTCTGCCCAGAGTGTAGTCATTGTCCACCGCTCCAGTTTCTGCTTGTCTTGGCTTGATCTCGTGGTTTGCCCGTGACCCATGGATGTCTGTTGACATCCTATGGGGGTTGTGGCCATGATGGTATAGCCAAGAGTGCTTGTGTGTGTGTCTGTGGGTGTCTGTGTGTATGTGTCATGTCAGGTTTTGGTCAACTCGGTGAGACCATGGGTTGACATGTGACCTTATGTGTGTCTCAGTGGCTTTATCTAATTCGAGACCGTGTTTATGGATGCCTCGAGGTATCGTTCTACCATGGTTTGCATATCTAGATGTACTGAGGGTCCTCGGTGTTCCCTCGGGTCTCCGTGAGTCATTTCCTGCAGAGCGTCATTTCCTCTGGCTTAGGAATGGACCGTTTAGCGGCTTGTTCTGCTATTAGTGACGATCTTACCTTTGAGTCATTTGAGTTAAGGATCGTTACGTGAGTAGGTCTAGCTGCCTTGTCCTGAGTTGTCGACAGTGGCTGTGCTACCATTGGTGCTTCGAAGTACGTGTGATAGTACTCTCTTTCCTATCTGTACTTTCACACTTGTGTTTTAAGTCTTCGTGTCTTGTGAGCCTCCACTAGTCATAGCCTTACGGTACGCTTCGGCGTGACGGCTCTTGTAGCAACGCACTTTCATGGTTTATGGTTCTTATGCTAGTTCTGTGGGCCCCCGGTCCAATCGTAGTGTCCTTCGGAGGGGGAATACTAGGTAGAGGTCTGGCTTAGGCAGTGGGCTAGTGTGTACACATGTGGTCAGGGACTTTGGACTTGCATTGTTAGACGTGACCCTGACTAGTCACTCGCGTTATGATACTATTCTGGTTTTAGCAGTGTCTTTGTCTCGGCCTAGTCCTTGCGGTAGGTGCGTGGACAAGACGCTAGTAGGCGCAGCATAAGACGTCATTAGACGCAGCTGGCTATTCTTCTGGTGGTGAGGCACTTTAGTCATGTGGCACGTGACTCTTGGCGTTTCTTGTGCGTCTTGACCTTTTTGGGCTAGCCTTCTCTTGACTTTTCCAGAGGTCAGTGTCTGTCGCCTGCACGATGTTTCGGTCGTGTGTGGGGCAGTGTGCACGACGTGGTAGTCGTGTTGTCTGTCGTCGGTCTAGGTTTTCCTAGGTTTTCTTGTTGTTCTTGTAGGTCTTCGCTTTAGGCCTAGCGTCCTATCGGCGGATCGACAACTCCTGACTTTGTCAGATCAGAGTCTGCCCTTCTGTCATTGCTTGGAGTAGTTCAGGGAGCCGAGAATAGTTCGGCAGTCGCACCTGTTCGGTATGGTTCTTTCCCTTTCCTTTTTAGCTCCCCCAGCTCTTAGCTTGCTCCCTGCTCCTGCACCCCTTTTCTTTATAGCTTTGTAGTTTAGTTTTCTGGCTTTACTACAGCTGTTGCTTACCTGTTGTTTACCTGCTATTTTAGCGTGTTACTACATGTTTTCCAGTGAGGATCCACGTGACCCTTACTAAGCTAGTGACACGAGGCTCACCCCTGCTTTTCAGGTGGGTCATCGTTCGTGCTACTTCTGTGGTTCCTGGTGTGTGAGTTCGTAGTTGCCAGCTGGTAGCTTCGTCGGGCTTCCCCTGACTTTTTGGCACGTCTTTTCTGTTCTATCGACTGTACTGTTAGACTTGTTGTCTTTCCTTTAGACTAGACTCTGGTATATAATTGTTAAATGTAAACTGTTAATTAAAAAGTAATTTTATTTTAGCTACTTTAGCAAACCGATCTAATAAAATTTAATTGCTTGCTGTTATATCTCTGTGGCTTCAATGTACTACACGACAGTCCTTTTATCCCTTCAATAGCTTTCCCGCTCTTGGAAGGCCTTGCGGGTTCCAAGCGGTATTAGGTGTATTCGATATTCCTATCAGGTATATCTGGTATCTGGGATCTGGGTCGTCATAAACCAGGCTCATGGTAATTGGCGCCCTGGGTCAAGTCTCCAATTCAGTATATAGCGCCCAGGTCAGGGGCGCTATATTGAACAATGGTAGGGTCTCAGGCGTTGTTCAATCCTTCATGACGTTTTTGGGTGATTTTGATGAAGTTTCAAGTCTTAAAGTAGAGACTTCCTATAAGCTGCAAATTCTAGTTTTATTCCTAGATATAGGGCTCTGATTTTAGTCCTAGTACATTAGGATTAAGGTTGGGTAGCCCTAATTTAAGTTAGGATGAGTTTTAGTGCAGATTAGGGACCTTTATTCATGGGTTGGGACTCTCACAGAGAGTCCCGCTCGGATTTGACAAAGTCTTCGCCCATGCGGTCTATCAGGCGACCGCTAGTCTTCCCTAAACGATCGTTAGGCAACCGTTTTCCACCTTTCATTTGCCGCCTTACCTCTCACCCCCTAACGGTCTTGGTTGAGACCGTTTTCTTCTTCTTGCGGTCTTCTAGGAGACTATTTTCCACTTTCTGTCAGGTTTTGGTCCTCTCTCTTCTCACTTAATCGTCAGTACTTTCACGCTCTTTCACACTCCCACTCTCTTTCCCGCGTTCTCTTGGCCAGTCCTAGAGGTCATTGTCAGTTAGTCAGTATTTGCATCCACTCATTTTCCATCTTAATAAAAGATAAAAAAAGATCTCATTCCACTAAGTCATGTACATGTGTGTCCATAACAAAAGGAAAAGGAAAGGAAAGTACAAGTCACTTGCCGGTCCCTCTCCTAAACCACCAATGTCACCAATGTCCTCATGCCATTTCTCTGGTGGGCCCATGGCTATGCTCCCCTCCTCTCGTCGCCATCTCCTCTCTACCTCCTCATTCCTCCGCTGGCCAGAAGAGCTAGTAAGGAAGTCCGAGAACGTACCGCTCCATGCGCCGCTCTGTGACTCACTCCTCTCGGGTCCTCGGCCTATCATTCGGACCGTCCGCTCTACGGCCCGTAGCTCGATCATCAACTCGAAGGCCTGGCGCTTCGCCTCCCTCGCCTCAGTCTAATAGCGCTTAAGGTCCGCCGCTCCTATGCTAGGCCGCTCCGCCTCAGCACAGAAGTACTCCATCACGACTCGTGTCTACTAAAGCTCTACCCAGAGTCGCTCTGCCTCCACTCTGGCATGCTCTGCTCAGTCAGTGCTGTGGTCAAGTCTCTCACCTACATACACATTCTTCATAAGTAGGCATTTGCATCATCATAAGCATTTAAGTCAAAAAAGGGAACTCAGTTCGTTTGCTTACCCTCTCCGCGAGAGTGGCCTCAGCCTCCTCGGCCCGAGCAACCGCCCGAGGAAAGTCTGCGTCTCGCTCAGCTCGGCCTCCCGCAAGTTGGGAAGAAGAGGACAGTGTGTCTGGTCCACATCGCTGCGCTCCCTCAGCTGGCTGCATTTTAGAAGTCCAAGTCAGTCAAACTCATAAGCATCTGCATAATTTAGTCTAAGATTTAGTAAAGCTCACCAGAAGCTCTAGCGCGCACTGGAACTCATCCCTCTGCTGCACAGTGGAGTGGAGGAGGCCCTGGAGCTCCACTATCCATCCCTAGGGGTCTAGCTACATGTAGCAAAGCCAAGGTGTCAGTGCATTTAGGAATAATTGATTAAGATAAAGCATGAGTTTAGGGAGTCATACCGGTCGTCGGACGCCACGGAAGACCTAGTTGCTGTACCTCTGAGCGTAGGCCTTCAGGTTGGCCTCATCATTGGTAGCTCAAGCCTTCACCTCCCGACCTCTACGCGACCAGTCGCGCACCTGGTCGATCGCCTGGGTAATCCAGTCGATCTCACCACTGAGTCCCTTCGAGGATTGCCCGAAGCACTCATCGTCCTACGCAGGGAACTCTACCTCCGGCTGATGAACACCCCTCGTCCTCATGATCAGGCGGTAATGGAGAGGCTCGATGATGTTCATGCAGTGGAGCCAGATCTCTCGCCCTGCGTACGCCTGGGCCACCTCCACCCAGGGCTGTCCCTCGTGACCCTCGTCACGATAGGGTGTCCAGCGCACCTGAAAAGCAAGCAAGTCAAGTGTTAGCATTTAGATCGGCATTTAATAGGCATTTCAGTGCATTTAGAGAGATTAAGTCTAGAAGCTTACCGATCCATAAGGGAACGTGTCCATGTCATCATGGATCGCCCGTGATAGGCGCTGCAGTGACCCCATATCCCGAGCCGCTATCCACTGCCTCGCGTTGGGTATCCGGTCCGAATGTACCTCCTTCCATTGCCCTAGGCCAGGGAGGTACAACTAGCTCTATACCTGCATAAAGTCAAATGTCAGCATATAGCAGTAATAAGCATAGTCATAAGCAGAAGCATTTAGAGGGTAAGCATTTTACCTGAAGAAGAGGTGAGAAGCCGCCCAGCATCGTCTGTCGGTCAGTCGTGTTGAGCGAGTTGAAGAGGAACGCCAGTACAGCAGCTCCCCACGCATACTCTCCAAGTCCGGCTAGGTCTCTGAGGAGTGGGAGGAGCTTGCAGCTCACTCCGTCTGCCCTCATCGCAAATAGTAGCTTCCCAAATAGCAGCATCAGAAAGCGGCGCAGTGCTATGTCTCCCTCCGATCTCGATCCCTCAGCCACTCTCTGTCTAGCCTGGTCTATCAGTCTGCCCAGGTGCTCCTCAGGTAACTCAACCGCGGCTATTGCCGCACCCCTCAACCCTAGGCTCTCCTGTAGTGTCGCCCTCGCCAGCATCGATGAGTGATGTCCTGGTCATGTCAGCTCCAAATCCAGTAGCTCCCTCGCCATCTCTTAGTAGTCGACATAGGTGGTCCCCCTCACTGGTGCTCCATGTACTCGAAGCCCCGTAATCTATGCCACATCCTCGAGTGTGGGGATCATATGACCCCATGGGAAGAGGAATGCCTAACTGACTGTGTCCCATCGCTCGTGCAACACATACAAGAGGGTGGTGTCGATCCTCATCACCTCTATCCCTAGAAACTCATGATCTCAAATGCTTTCTCTACACCCTCGCACGGGGACTCCAGCACTTCCTAATAGATTTTTCATATAATTAATCTTCTGGCCATGAGGCCCTTTTTTCTCGGCGATTAATCATGGGTGCTCCCTCGTACGGGGGATGTAAATGATGTCGTGACATTTATGGCATGACGGATTTTGGTCCCGACCCGAACTCGGGCCCCACATGTGACCTGTTACCTCCCTGCGTGGAGTGGGTCAAATTTTTGTACCACTGTAAAATTTTGTTAACCAGGAGTCTGAGATTGGCCGGGGTTGTCTTCCCCACACCGGGAGCGTGGAGGTAATGATCCTAACTTCTTGGCGTTCATTTGCTTAGCTAGTATATGGTCGTATGCCGTTGTGAGAGCGTAGGATCCTAGCCCGTGAGTCCATGTCACCGCTGTAAGTGTGAGAGTGACCCGTCCTGTGACTCGATCCGAGTCCGGAAGTGAGTTGACTACCCTTGAACTCTGCCGGTTCCTCAACCGCGCACGATCCGCGTTTCCCTCGCTTGGGACGACGAGTGAGCTTACGTTTATGTTAGCGACGTATAGCCCTTAGGAGCTCTTAGTGTCGGGCCTAGTGTCTCTCATGCTTGTATGTTGCTGGTCGCATCTCCATTTAGAGTCCGAGATCCACATCACATAGAGTCGGTCCCCCTATCCGTCCCGCATCAAAATGCCCCCCACCCGTAGGTGGCGCGAATGAGGGACCATTGAGCGGGGCCTACGGGTGAAACCCATTTGAAAGTGTGTCTTCTTATTCATGCAAGCATGCAGGCATTCAATCAGAAAGCGTACGCTATACAAATAAGGTAGCTCCCCTTTGTCAGAGGTAGGAAAAGGACAATGCCTCTGACTCTTGGGCAGAGTGTGGCTCACGAAACATAACTAAGGGAGGCGTGCATGTGCAAAGAGGACATCACATAGAATATGTGCATAGTGTAAGCCATAATCCACACCCAAGACTAGTACTCCTGGGCCTCACCCCATGCCAAGTCTATTGCACCAACCCCTCCTTGCCCACGCCTACACTCGAGAAGGTAGAGCTTAGTGTTTGGATAGACTTGCATGGTAGCCTCATCTTTGGTTGTCCCGGTCCCCCTTCGGCAATCAACATTGTTAGGAAACACATGTATGTTAAGACCACACTTGGAAGCCCTAGTCCTCCAACCTTTGTTAGGAAGTCCATGCATGATAGGGTCACGTTTGGATGCCCTAGCCCCCCAAAGATAGTCATTGTGAAGACAAAGCATGAAGAGAGCATTCATGAATGCCTGAGTCCCCCGACATTTGTCACCCCCATGCACGATAGATCCATCTATTGTTGCCCCGGCCCCCCTGAGTCCATGAAAGTCTTCATCACATCAATGCATGATAGGTCTATGTACGGTTGCCCTGGTCCACCTTTGCACACTTTCCTCTCTCACACCCACTCACTGCATTATAATGCATGGCATGAGCATACACGCAAGCAAGTCGTGACGAGCCAAGTATAATAATGCCTATTCTTTTCCAAAGGAGAAGACCAGGGTCCTGTTTGACTGGGTTACCAAGTATAATAATGCCACTCTGCCTGAGCCAAAAAGGCTGGAGGACCTGAAAAGAAGAGACAGCCCGAGGTTTTACTCTTATCACCAGATGCTAGGACACCCGATTGAAGACTGCTATGTGTTCAAGGATATCATTGAAGTGATGGTGAAGAAAGAAGAAATAGAGTTGGGAGAGTACAAAGTTGACCCTCCACAACCTCATGAAGCGCCTCTGAGAAGAGATGCAGTCAATATGGTCTCTTTATATCAGGCATTGCCCAAAGAAATCGCGGAAGCCAGCACTCAGCACACTTATGAGGCCTACTTTCTAACACTAATTAAAGAGCAATAGGGATGGCAGCAAGTCCCTGCAAAGACTAAGAAGATAGCCACACCTCACCCGAAGGTGGGGGCACATGTTCGTGATGTCACATCACGACCCATTCCTCTGATGACAGCACCCACGTGGAGCAGCCTGCCTGCAGTTATCAGAATACCTACACACAATCGGAGAAGATAGACTCCACTACCAATTGTTAAAGAGATTAGTCCAGAAACCCGACGACTTCAGGGCTGCATAAACGGGCTAGATGAATATGAACAGCCCGAATTGAGGCCCTTACTGATGTGGGACCATGTCCCGTGGCAAGAATTAGAGTAGCTCTCACTGAAACAAGAAGGAGAGGCTGACAGAATGCCAGAAAAGGATGACAACTTGTTCTAGGGGCAAGCGCCAGCTGGAGGCAAGAAGAAAAGAAGGGCCGACATGGTCGAGAGAGAGACGGTGCTCTCCTGCAATACCCTCCCTGCTCTTTTCAGTCTGCCCAATGAAGAAGATGAAGAGGAGATATGCTTCACACCCGCTACCAGGGGAAGCCAGGCCGAAGCTGCAACCACTGTACATACAACTCGGTCAGGCCGAAGGTGGGGGTGCTAGCCGCCCGCCAACCACAACATCATTTTTAGGGGAGAGCAGCCCTATAAGATACCTCCACCGGAGGTCAAGGGAGTCCAAATCCCTCCTCCCTCAGGTTTATACAAGCAGAGTGGGGGAAACTCTGTCGCCCCCTCCTTCTTGGAATTCCTGAAGATGACAAAGGGCAAGTAGCTATGCCAAGATGTCAGCCCTACAATCGGGGGTACTCACCCACAATCTCAACCACCTTTTGGTGGTCCAGATAAAGACGAAGCCCACCCAATGGCAGGTGACAAGGGACAACAAGGGGATGACACCAAGCAGAAAGGTGCAGACTCGGAGTCTGATGAAGCAGGTCCATTAGAGGTCGCAGTTCAAGGATCTTCCAAGCCCACGTGAGCAGAAGAAATGAAGCTGACTAATGTCCGGGCTAGAAGCAGGATAATGAAGCTACTCAAAAAGCTCCTGGTGAGGTTCACCACCTGGGAAATCCTATTCTTAAGTGAAGAAACCTGACAGGCAATCATCACTGCTCTACAGACTCCTGCCCAGTATGAGGCATGTTTGGCTGAGGCATTGCCGAAGGCCAATGTGACCTTCACTCAGGAGGATATGTTACTCCCCACTATCAGCCACAATAGATCGTTGTACATGAAGGGGCAGCTGAATGGTCGGGAGTTGAACAGAATTCTGGTAGATCCCAGAGCAGCTGGCAATATCCTGCCACACAGAATATATCAGAGGTACTACTTTAATGTGCGCCTTGACAAGGTCAGAAATATGTTGTCCCTGTAAGCCGGGCCTGAGTCTCGAAAATTAGCCCAAAATGGCCACGGCCAGCCTTACCTTGGGCTGACATTCTGATTAAACCGGACCCGTTTGCCAAACTGGATTCTTTCCGGATCACCATTAAAATTACCGCGTACTCGACAGACATCTGAACGGATTTATCTCAGTTTTCACCGGATTCTCGTCACGGACTCCCGTCCGAATATGAAAGGGTCTATGACTGACTGATATGTCTGATTACCCGTGTCTCGGCACAGGCACTTGTGTGATTCATTCCTGTCTCTTTCTTTTGCAATTAGCATTAATTCTTTTGGCCACAGGGCTCCTAGTTTCGGCAATTAATCAATGGTGTTCCCTCATATGGGGGATGTAAATGACGTCGTGACCTTTATGGCGCGATGAGATTTGATCCCGACCTGAACCACACAATCACCTGATGAAGTCAGATAGAGCACACCATGGGTTCCTCAGAGCCCGAATAAATCGTCACTTCGGTGACTGGCACGCCCACGCACTTAATAAACCTAATAAACAATTGAAACGACCATCATATTTTGATAAAAAGTGCGTCCACAACGCCCTAAGGGAGGGCTCCCCGACACACTCGGTGCCATCCCAGCCCGGCACACCCTGTTCCTGCATCCGTCTGGCACGCCTTGTACCCTCGCTGCCCGGTACACTCAGTGCCTAATCTACCTGGCGCAGTCTGAACCCCCCTCGTCTACACACCCCTTGGGAACTCCACCAGCACACTCACCTCGTGCCCTATCTACCCGGCACACCCTGTGTCCCGGCTGCACGACACACCCTTTGCTCTAGCACACCCTGTGTCCTCGGCTCCAGTACACCTCCGAGCCTTCTTTGCCGGTACACTACCTAGTGCCCTCTACCCGGCACACCCGTTCCGCCCTCCGCTCTGGCACACCCTGTGCCCCCAGCTCTGGCATACCCAGTGCCCCTTCATCACTAGCATACCCAGTGCCTTACGCCCCCGGCACGTCCGACACTCCCTTCACCGGCACGCCCTGTGCCCCCCAGCCCGGTGGTACCGTCGGTCCCTGAAGGCCCTCCACTCGCCAGAGAAGGAGGAGGAAGAGGAGAAGAGGGAGAACAGAAGGGGAGAAAAGGAGAGGAGAAGGAGGAGGGGAGAAGGAGGGAGGAGCCTAGGGCTCTGCCTTCCCCGAATGAAGGAAAAGAGGAGAAGAGGAAGAGAAGAAGGAGAGGAAGAGAGAAGGGGGAGGAGCTCTCCCGCGGCGGCTTCCTCACCCCAGCAAGGAGGACGACGCCGGCGATGAACGGAGAAAGAAGGGACGGCGGTGGCACTCAGTCGCGGGCGATGGAGAGGAAGAAGAAAGAGAGAGGGAGAGGGAAAGACAACCATTTGAAACCAGGGGGGTGGTTCGAATAGAGCCACCCCGCCCTATTAATAGGGTCGCAGTGTGATTAGAGAAAAGAAGAGACAAAGGAAAGAAAAATGGAAGAGAAGAATAAAAAAAAGGAAGAAGAAGAAGAGGAAAAAGAGAGAGAGAAAAATGAAAGAAGAGAAACAAAAAAAAGAAGAAAAAAGAAGAAAAAAAAATAGAAGAAAAAAAATGATGTGGCATAGCCCAAGGGTGATACAGTATGACTTATTGAACCTAAGACCTAGACCCGCAAGCATACAAAGAAGAAGTCGGACTCACACTAGCGGCTCACTCGCACGGCGTACACGATCTCCTGATGGTAACCGGGGGATGATGGCGAGGGTCCGAGGTGGGACCCAATTGATTTCTAAAGACCTAGCGGGTTTAGGCTGACCCCTAAGGGCATGGGGTTCCCAACTTCATGGGTGGCTGGCACGCCGGGGCGTGGGTTGGGAGGCACTCACTCACGGTCCGCGGTGGGCACACTTAAGGTGGTGTGCAAGTCCAGGCTCTCGTCTCACCGACCGATGGCAAGCAAAGACTATACTAAATAAGTAAAGATTGTAACCAGACAAGGGGGTATCAGATGCTCACCTGATCAGTGTAAAAACACCGATATTGATCGGAGACGAGGGCGCACCGGGAAGCGTGGGCATATGCCCGCATGCCACGGCGATGGCGCTTAATCAAAAAATAAGTGGGTTACAACACTACACCGCTCTCGTAGGAGGGGGGTTCTTGGGGTAGGGGTTAAGAGATTTACAACTAAATGCTACCTCCACACAGTAAGCCGGCTAGGTGGGGAGGGGAAGTGAATCTAGAAAATTGTCGTGCCGAGTTCTGCCGATGCTGCCAGCTTCTGGAACCACCGGATAGATAGTCGAACATGTCACCGCCACGGTCGCCACCGAACTTCAAATGCGCTGAAAATAATGCAGCAAGTCTCGTACTTTACCTAGGAGGATGCCTGAATTTTTTTGAATTCCCCTGATGATGTTGCTGGTCGGGGTAGGACCTGGAATAGGGCTGGACTGCTCTAGTTCTGGCTGCTTCAACACCACTGCAGTAGGAAGACAAGGTCACCCCAGATGCTCCTTGGCTCTGATTCAGGTGTGGCCAGAGTCGTTGGATCCGTTGTCGAGTCCTATTCGAAACGGGATCCACGGGGACACCAGAGAAAGTCGGAGTCGATTGGGAGAGCCCAAAAAGTGGAAAGGGGTCAGTTCAGTCCCAGAGGAGACAGAACTGTGCACCCTAGGGAGGAAATTAAGAACTCACTTGTCTGGGGTCCAATTGGGAAGCCGCTTCTTGATACTGGAAGGCGACTCATAGTAGAAGATCTCAGCCAAGCGCCGCCTCCAAATCCTCAGATGGCCAGCCGTGGGAGCTTCTACACACAGCTTCAGGTTGGCAGTCTAGAGGAAGATGCGCAGTCGGGGGAGATCGGCTCTGTCGGGCAGTCACGAGCTCAGAATGGGACAAGACCACTGCCTTTGCAAAGAATACAGGAGCCGCTTCCAACGGTATCTCTTCGGATTTCAGGGATGTCAGGATGAAATTGTGGATGGCGTTACACGTGACTAGTTCTCTACAGGTCCACCGCTGTGAGCAGGCCTCCGGTGTATCTCTAAGAGGACAAGAGAAGTCTTGTGACTTGATTGGCTTCTCAATTGAAGGTCATTTTCTGAATCCACTTCATCAAACTCTTTAATTGCATTTCACCTTGCCATTTCCTATAATTAGCACCAAGATACATGGAGGAATGAAATTCACATTAATTCACAGATTGAAGAATTGTATCTCAATGAGTTGTGACTTGTCATCATCAAAACTAGGGGTGCACAACACTAAAAAGTAGGGGTGAGCCTCCTATCATTGGCTCAGTAGGGGTCCCGCGGAACCCCAACCGAAAATAATGGCGGTAACAAGCAGCGCTAACAAGAATAATGACAACAGCAGGAGTAGCTACAACAAAAATGACAGAAAGAGTGGCCATACATGAACCTCTAAAACACCACAGCCGATGAATCCATGGCTCTACAACTACTCCTATCGGAACGAAAATAGACACCCCGATCCCTCGGTCGGGGGACCACCAGACTACTAACCGCCCTAGTCATGCTACTATGAAAATGTCACAACACCTCTGTCGTGGAGGTCTGTGCTCACACATGAAGACCCACTCTAGAACTACGCGGTCTAGAAACACAGTCATGACCTCACCATCGTGAACTCTACGTCGTCTACGGGAAAAACCCTTGGTGACGCTCACCGGAACCCTAGATCTCGACTTTGGGAAAACACCCAGAAACTATACGTAAAACCATGTCTTGTAGATGAAAAACAGAACCTCAAGTCACTACAAGCTCACGTCACGTGATAGGAGTACCTACCCACCCGAAGCAAGGCCGGAAGCGTCCATTGACGTCTTAGTCCGCGCCTTAGGTGTCTCCCTCTGGCCTAGCGGTAACTGAGACACCATACCAATAACCACAGAACAAGGACTAGCTTGGGTCGCACTCAACAGCGCGGGTCTTTCACCCCCAACGATGTGTGCACACACAGACTATGTGGTCTAAGTCGGGTCCTCTAGCTGGTTTTCCCCCAACCCAAACTCAGGCTGCAAAGGCGAGGGGTCCTACGGTAACTAGCCTAAAAACCGTCACACCGGGAAGGCTCTCCACCATTCCTGAGTGGGTCCGCACTCGCGTGCGCAGGAAAGTCACAACTAGTGGGGGGTCACTAACGTGAACACCGAAAACCACACACATACCCATCGCGAGTAATGCGAAGTAACTGGTGGCTCAGGACCACTGGACTCGAGATAACCTTCTAGACCTACCCAAAACCCAACGGCCTTTGAGTCGCAAGACTCGGGTCAAGATCGCTCCATGTGATGGCACAACGCTATCAATCTGGCCTAATCCCTAGGTCTGAAACCATGATAGCATGATTCCCAAGGTAACTCACAAGTCAATGAGTTGATCCCCTATCCAAGAGGCATACAGGAAACCTCCAACCCTAGGCTGGTTAATTGGACTCACAGTCCAAGGCTGCACACATGGCCCACTCGAAAATCACTTTTCGGAGAAACCCACGTCGTGCAAGGAAAGCCCTCCGCACTTATGCCGACTCACGGCGACTCGATCTAGTAAGAACACAGAAGCCCGGCACACATGGGGTCACCCGGACCCCCAATACCCATGGGTGCACTAATCTAGGTAACACGGTACCTCCAGACACACCAAAACACGACACAAAATCCACGGGTGTCTGAGACATCCACGAGGCCGAAGGTCGACCACTGGGTCACAACCGGATCGACCGAAAGCCAAAATGACATGACCGGAACACAAAAATCATGGAACCCAAGGGGCAGTCATCCTCCTGACCGTCACTTCCAGGTGGCAGTCTACCCCAGGACCGTAACCCTCGGCTAGCGGTCCACTCTGGACTGCAACTCACCAGGAATACCCGGACAAGATGGGGTCATCTCCCAGACCGTAACCCAAGTGGCGGTCCTTGGCCTGACTACCGCCATCAAGTGGCGGTCAGTCGTAAGGCCGCTACTCTACGAGGACCCAGACGATCGGTTAGCGTAAAACGGTCATGCCCTGACCACTACTCACTGATTGGTGGTTTCCTTGAGACCGCCACCTCCAGGTGACGGTCCATCATGAGACCGCAACCTGGAATCAACTTAGGGGGGGCAGGTGGCGGTCTCCAGAGGACCGTCCCATCAAGTGGCAGTTCCTGGTAGGACCACCACTTTGTCCCGAGTGTGAAAACGGGAACGGTAAAAAACTCCGTTCCACGCTCCGTTCACACCTATGCGAAGGGAAAAACAAGAAAAAATCAGTCCCCAACCTCTCTAGCACCAAGAGGACCCATTTAAACCCCAGAAACATGATCCAAACGCAAGATCCGGCTCACACCCCAAAATCATGTATTTTTACCCCGATGGAGAAATAAACCCTCTCGACTCATCTTGGGCTACTAAACTCACGGGAAATGAAGTACTCGAGCTAGGGAACCATCCCCCTACCTCCACCAAAGATTCTGCGTGCCGAGGACGCTGATAGGCAAAGAAGATGCCACGAAAGCCCCGTCGGCTCACAAAAGCGCCACGAGCTCTACCACAAGCCACCGCCCCTCAATCCTCGCCCATGCTCGGCTGCTCCTCGCCCGCGTTGCCTCCGCCTTGCCCCCGCCTCACTCCGTCGATCGCCAAAGAAGAGAGGGGAGAAAGAGAGAACATGAGAGGGGAGAGGGAGAGAATGAGAGTGAGGAAGAGAGAGAGGGGGTTTATATATAGGAAAAATCTGAAAATTTTAAAAAATGTGAAAAATATGAAAAAAATACTTCCCACGATCCTTGAAAAATGCCCAACGTGCTGGTAACATTCTGGAGTCGGAGAACGCAATGGTTTACCTTGTACAGGGTTCCAAAGGCTCGTCAGAGAAAACACGCGTAAACCGCAAAATGCCCTCCGGGACTCCCGAAAGTGATCCAAAACTCACGGATCCTGATCAGATAAATATCCGAAAAATCTGAGGCATTACAAGTATACCTGAGATGACTAAGTGGGCGCCCTAGATGTCGAGTGTCGTAGCGTAGCAGATTGAGATGGTAGTTTGGATGCTACCGAAGGCTACAGAATTGAAAGACCAACATATTCGATTAAAAATGGAATATAGTTTCTCTCTGATGCTCTGTTTTAGAGTGGCTCTCACTCACTCTTCTGCGAAGACCTCTGCACTCACAGCTTCCCCTCTCTTATCTGTCCGTTCTCTCTCTCGATCTCCTCTTCTATCTCTATCTTCTATCTCTCTATATTCTCTACTCTGGATTCTTTTCTCTGTGTATTCTCGATATCTATCTGCTCTATCTCTTTGATTGTATCTTTTCGAACGAGAGATCTGCCTTTTATATCCGTGAACTGAATCTTGTGGTCCCCATAATATTTCAGTCCGACGCATGGATGGAACATTTTTTTTTCATGGATGGAACATTCCCGCCAATGACTTTTCAAGAAAAGTAACTCAATGAAGTCCACGTGTCAGATCGAACGAAGAGGTGAATCCACATGGTAGATCATTCTTGGTGGACTGACTATCTTGGATCACGTGCCAATTTTCTTAACTTTAGAAACACGTGACCACTTATGTCTCTGACGCTTTCTACTCTTCAAGTGTTCGATCAGGTTGCATAATCATTTCTGGACATTCTTTAAATTGATGTTCCCGCCAAAGAGAATGTGAAAGTCAGTTATCAACCTTATCATCATAAGTGCTTAAGAGAATGCATATTTAGGCAATTTCATAAGAGTCAGACACCCAGATCAAAAATGTATGTGATGATGCATATGCCTCGATGTATACACATAGTGCACCGACCTGTGTGAGTATACCTCTGCACGAATGCAGTAGATTAACTGCAACTACATTGACTTGTGTAAACCACAGGTAGACCTTATATGCTAAGAGAGAATGGATGAAGACAAGAATTTATGGGGATGCACCGACCTATGTAAAACACAGATTGACCTATCGAGCTCGAACAAGTGTACTGCACTAACCTGTCAAAGCGATGGCTAGCACAGCTAGTGCTTAAGCATCGACCTGATGACATATGCACACATGAGTGCATTGACCTGTCAAAGCGATGGCTAGCATAGCTAGTGCTTAAGCATCGACCTGATGACTTAGATTCTATATGTGCATCGACCCGATAAAGCGTGTTGCTGCATGTGCATCAACCTGATGGACATAACGCTTTCAAGCACGTTGGTCAGATAGACTGAATGCATGTATGTGCATCGACCTTGCTGAAGACAAGGGAATATGATGCATCGACCTGATAGACTGATGAAGTATGCATGCATCGACCTAACAGACTTAATACGTGTATGTGCATCATCTTGACAAGCTTCAAACTAGAATGTGCATCGACCTTATATACTTCAACTGTGAATGTGCATCAACCTTATATGACTAAATTCCTATATGTGCATCGACCTTATATGCTTCAACCATGAATGTGCATCAACCTTATATGACTAAATGCCTATATGTGCATCGACCCTGATTTCTAACACTTAGAGGATAAATGACCTGTATAACATGAGTGACTAAGATGCATCAACCTGTATGGCATTCATACTTATGAACTAAAATGATAACTCAAGCAATCATTATTTAGGCGGTTGCCTCAACATGATTCATAGTGTGACATCATCAAAATTAGGGTTCCAACAATCTCCCCCTTTTTGATGATGACAACTAGTAGTCATATACACGTTTGCACAAGATAAATATGATTCAGTCATTTATTGATAGTCATGAGCATTAGTTCAGTAAGTGATAACCAGACAACCATTTTAGAATTCAATCACCCAGTCAATAACTAGTCATTGTAATAAAAATATCTCCATTCATTACACATAAATGTTTTCTCAATAAAACACAACATTTGCCAACATAATTTTCCATTCATTACACATCACAAAAAAAATGCAACACTAATAGAAAAATACACTACTAAAACTCAATGACACAATGTGCTACATGCACGACTATCATGCAGAATGACTACAATGCAGACTAACACTCTATGTATAATAAGAAAAGTTTCTATCTGAGACACATCTTCTCATGTCTGTCTAAATCAACTCATCTTCTCACTGTCTGTCCAAATCATCTTATCATATCAACTCATCTTCTCACTGTCTGTCCAAATCAACTCATCTTATCATGACTCATCTTCTCTCCCCCTTTGTCATTATCAAAAACATAAGAGAGGTAAGCTATCTTCTCCCCCTGACTCTGGCACATCATCAACATCATCATGACACATCTGCTCTAGATCTTCCCCCCCTTTGTTGTTGATGCGGGATGGGATGCGACTCGGTACCAATTTGATGCAGACCTGGGACTCTAGGTGATGACGTGACCAAATTGATGATATTACCAGCAAAGACGCGACTAACTCAACACAACCTTGCGACTTGTCCCTAACAAAAGAAGCAGGTGGATCTGCGCGGTTGAGAAATAGGCAACGAGTCAAGGGTATTCGGTTCACACTCATACTCGGATCGAGTCACGAGACAGGTCACGCACTCACTCTCACAGCGATGACGTTATTTGATTGAGCTACATTGTCCTATCACACACTAGCATTGGCGTTCAAACATATAAAAAATGAACAATGCGACCAAGAGAGGAGTAGAAACATACCTCCACGCTCCGGGCATGGCGAAGACAACCCCGGCCAAGACCCATACACTTGGTACAGTAAATAATCAAAAATTACAGTAATAAATTTTACTGTCCACTCCACACAGGGAGGTTAGCTACACGTGGGAGCTGGGAGTACCGATCTCGGGTTGAAGGGCAGCAAGCTGGAAGGGCTTTCGGGGCAGAGGTGGGCTGCTAGTCTGACTTAGCAGTATTCAAACTTACTGGGCAGCAAGCGAGTTCAGCACATGGGACGGTGGCTTTCGGTCGACTTCTGGTCAAGGTGGCTGGTTGGGACGTTGGTGGGAGGTCCCTCTTCAATCCCTGAAGTCGGCAGTGTCTGAATCGGAGCTGAAGGACTGATGGGGAGTTTACATCCCAGACCTGTCCCGAAGCCCTGTGGTTGGATAGATCTACGCGACCCGACGTAAATAATTACTGCGATCAGATTCGATGCTAGATTGATGCGAAATCAACGTTGTTGCGAAGCTCTTTCACAGATCTACGACCACCTGGTGTTCAGCTGAACCCGCATGGATTTCTCACATCACCTGCCCGGCTTCTGCTGAAGACCAACAGCGCAGTAAGACTTTTCTTCGGGCATCTGTCATTATTCAGAACAGAGTTCCGTTCCTCATCTCGTAAGAGTCTTTGACCCTCAGGAGCTTCATTCTTTATTCTCTTTCTTTCGAGAGCTGCTAGTGCTGGAACCAGCGTAGGAGATGCTCTCGCCAATCGGGCTGGTGAACCTCTTCCACAGTTGCCACTTCATTATCTTGTTCATCGGACAAGACCTCTGTCACACTGGGAACTTCCCGACGGTTGATAACTGTTATGTTCAGGCTTGTGTCTGGCGGGATAGCCAAATAACTTGCCAGTTTAGCGAGGGCGTCCGCCTGAGCGTTCTGTCCTCGATTAACATGCTTGACGCTGATGAAGTAGAATCTTAACATCAGGCGAGTTGCCAGCTGGTGGTAGGGGAGGAGCTCCTGCTTCCGCACGTCGAACTCTCCTTCTAGCTGTTTTATGGCCAGCATGGAGTCCCCAAATGCTTCCAACATCTGGATTCCCATGGATAGAGTAATCTGCAACCCGATTATCAGGGTTTCATATTCTGCTTCATTGTTTGTGCACGGCTTGTTTATTGAGAAAGATGTGTGCACGACTTCTCCTTCTGGAGATTTCAGGACTATACCTGCCCCTACTCTGACTCTGGCTGATCTAGTGGCTGAGGTGTCAATTCTGGAAGCACCATCAAAGTACAGCTACCACATGGAAGGCCGCACCTGAGCGGCTTCTAGGCTTTCATCTTCAGGAAGCTCTGGTTCTAGTGGACAGTCTTCCGGCGTCGAGTGTTGGGCGAAGAAGTCTGCAATAGCTTGGCCTTTGATTGCCTTTCGCGGCACATAGGAGATATCAAACTCCATAAGGATCATCGCCCATTTGCCCAGGCGACCTTTGAGTGTCGGTTAGGACATAATATATTTCAAAGGGTCCTCTTTGGATATCAAGCTGATTTCATGCGACAACATATAGTGTCAAAGCTTCTTGACTGCGAAGACCAGCGCCAGATAGATCTTCTCAATATAGGTATATTTCTCCTCAGTCCTGACCAGTCTCCGACTAAGGTAGTAGAGGGCTTGCTCTTTCTCTTCATCATTATTCTAGGCCAGCATTGCCCCCAGAGAGTTGTGTGTGGCTACTATATATAATATCAATGACTGTCCTTTCATCGGCGGGCCCAGCACTGGCGGGTTCTACAGATAGTATTTCAGCTTGTCAAAGGCTACCTGACAGTTTTCATCCCAGTAAAAGAGAACATCCTTCATCATCAATTTGTGAAACGGCTGGCATCGCCTCGACAAATTGGAAATGAACCATCAGATATATGCCAAGTGGCCTTGTAGAGATCTCAGCTCAGAGATGTTCCTTGGTGCAGGTAACTCCTAAATTGCGTTGATCTTTGTGGGGTCTATCTCAATTCCCTGATATCTGATAATGAAACCCAAGAATTTTTCGCTCGATATGCGCACTTCATAGGGTTCATCTTTAATTTATACTGCCTCAGCCTCTGAAAGATGACTTGGAGGTCCTGCAGATGGTCTTCTTTTCTTCTAGTCTTGACTACCAGGTCATCTATGTAGCATTCGACCTTGTGGTAGAGCAACTCATCAAATATCTTGGTCATCGCGCGCTGATAAGTCACTCCAACATTCTTCAATCCGAATGGCATCCTCTTGTAATGATAGATGCCTTTGGGAGTTCGGAAGGCAGTGTGGACCCGATGATGCTCTGCGATCTAAATCTGGTTGTAGCTGGATGACCCGTCCATGAATGACCAGGCCTCATGGCCAGCTGTAGCATCAATCATGACTTCCGTTATTGGCACTGGAAAGTCATCCTTGGGGCAAGCTTTATTTAGGTCCCGAAAGTCGACACATATCCGGATCTATCCATTCTTCTTTTTCACGGGGATGATATTCGCCAACCACGTGGTGTACTGATTTTCTTCGATAAATCCCACATCAATGAGCTTGTTGACTTCTGTGCATATTTGAGTGATGAGCTCTGGCCTCATGCGCCTCGGTGGTTGCTTCACCAGGTCGGCTTCAGGGCTAATTTCCAACTCATGATGTGAAACTGCAAGACTCAGTCCAGGCATCTCTTTGTAAGTCCAGGTGAAGCAGTCCCGGTACTCTTGCAACAGCTGGATGTACAGCTCCTATTCTTCTAGAGATAGCTAGGCACTGAGAAAGGTAGGCCTGGAATCCTCCTCGCTACCCAGGTTGACTTCTATTAGCTCGTCGACTGTGGCTTGGCCTCCATCTTCTATCTCTGGAGGTGCCGACTGGAGGTCAATGAAATCTGGAATATCATCTTCGGGGCTGAGGGACTCGATTTCATTATATGATGTCATCAGAGCTTCGGGAGGATCCTCTGTTTCATTCAATGGCAGCTCTACAGACTATTCTATCAGCAAGTCCGTTGCCGTTGCAGCTTCCATGGGTGAGCGAGCAGCTTTAGCCCCTATAGGTAGAGTTGTAGCCATGATGGGCTGGTGGTTGTTTATTGTCGGGCTGGAACGGCATCCCAGTCTTGTAGCAGAAGTCAAGGAGGCCTCATCTTCTGGGGCAGTTGTATCTTCCGTAGAAGTGGCTTTTTCTTTCTTGGCAACATGTGCTTCTTGGTCGGAGTTAGCTGAGGGCAGGAGAGATGCTGAGGTCATCATTAGTGGGACTCCACTGGAGGGAGAGATCCCTGCTTCTTCAACATCTTCAGCTTCGCTGCTGCTAGCGGTAGCAAATTTGGCCTGAAGGGACCCCTCTTCGGGATAGACTTGTTCCCAGCATCGGCAAGGAATCATGGTCTCCGCTTCTTGATTTCTGGATTGAGCTGGCACAGCATATTCAGCTTCCGCTGGGTACTCATCAAAAGTTGCCCCCAGTGGGCTATCTTCAGTAAGATAGAAGGCGGAGATGGTGTCCACCTCATATCACCCACTGTAGTAATATTCTTCCAGGGTGAAGCCCAACCTTGGGTGTTGAGAGACACATCTCAGTTCCTTATCTAGACTTATCTAACGGTGTTCACCTTTTGTAAATAAGGTGCCAAATATAAAGACTTGAAAGTCTTCAGAGGCATGATATTGATGGCCGCTCTAGCGTCAATCAAAATTCGATTTACATTATGCCCATTGATCGTCCCTTGCATATATAATGGGCGATTATGGCACGGAGAGGGCAACAACATGTCTTGGTCTGTGAAGGAGATGTTGGCTGTGAGTGCCTTGTAGGCCTGGGCTTGCAACTCTGCAACTTGGGCTTCATAGGCCTCCGGGTCTTGAAGTATCTTGACAAGAGCCTCCCAGAGATCCTTGCTCCAGGCAATGGCCTCTCAGATAGTGACATTTGTTGGAAACCGCTTCATATGATGAATAATTTTGCGGTCCGCTCGAGCACGGGTCTTGTCGAATGGCGGGATGATCTCCGCCAGGGTCTTTGGCACCTGGCGAGGCTTCTCCCATTTTTTAGAAGGGCGCTCCTCATCATTTTGACCTTCCGCATTTTCTTGGAACAGCGGTGCCAGAGACTCTTCCGTAGGTGGCAAAGGTTCATCATGTTGGCCCTCATTAGAAGGACCTGCTGGGCTTGCGGGCTCGACCCTGTTGGAGGGCCCCAGCCTGCTCCAACGTCTTCTCGCGCACTAGTGACTTGGCTGGTTCCTCTTCTTCATCAGAGGAGGCGATTATAAAAGTGACTCCACCCGATTTAGCCAATGAGACGGGGCTTGAACCCTCTGAGGGGCTGAGGATAAAAGGGATTCCCCGAACTTGGGTTTCCGGGACAAGACCCTGCTTCTCCCCTCTGAACATTATGACCCAGTCAAGAGTTAAGGGACCTTCGCGCCCACACCCTCGTCCCCGGCCGCGTCCCCGGCCATTTCTCGCCAAGCGACGTTGATATGTTGCTATTGGAGCCTTGCCTCCGGTGTTATCAGCCGAAGGGGCATTGATGTTATCGGGAGGCGGGATCGCCACCATGTTGCAGGAGAGCTCTTGCAGCATTTCCTCGATCATATCCACAGTGAGCTCCTCGTCTTTGTAGAATAAGGAAAGCTCTTCTGGGATCGGGAACTCCTCTCCCTCTTCAAGACGGTGAGCCATCTCTCGGAGCCACTACAGGAGGCGGATTTCTGCCCCAGCTTGTCACAAGGGATATATTTGTCCAAAGTGGCGACCCTAGTGGTACAAGGGGGAATGTACTCCTCCAACTCATCTATGAGCTTTTGTAGTCACTGCGGAGGAGTCAGCTCCTTAGGGGCCTCTATAGCTGCTACCTGCTTAGCTTGCTTCTTCAGCCTCCTCTTCAAATTCTTCCTGCGATTCTTCACTTGCTTCTTTTGGCGTACCACCTCTTGAGAAGAAAGTGGACTTTGTTTCGGAGGTGGGACTTATTTGCACCCGAGATTTTGATTTTTGCTCCGGGCTGGCTCCTTAGGAGCCTTAGTGCCGCGGCTCTTCCTGGGGGTGACCTTAGTCCAGTTGGCCTCCTCCGGCTGCACCTAGAAGGTGGCATGGATCGCCTGAGCAATTATCTCAGGCGGCAATTCCTGGAACTCTGCCAATCCACAGTGGAGTCCTTGGGTCTCTGTAATTCCATTGATTTTGTTTAGACTGGCGGTTTTGTTTGCTTGAGTTGTTGAGGCCTCTCCGCAGTTGGCGACCTCACGGACTTGACAGGAGCTTTGGCCTGAGGCTCCCTCACCTTAGCCTTGCCTTTATTATCTGGCAGAGGGCTTCACCTTATGTCAATGTCGGGTTGACTTGCCCCAGAGAGGGGTTTGGAGTGCTCTCCCACGGCTTGGCTTTTTGAGCTCTGGGCCTTAGGCCCCTCGCATCTAGCCTTGCTTTTTGAGCTCTGGGCCTTAGGCCCCTCCCACTGCCCGTAGACTCACTCGTTCGGGCTAATTGAGAGAAAGTCTTCGCCTCTTGCCGAGCTTATTGGAGACTCTTCTTGACGGCCTCTTTAAGACGTTGCATTATCATAGAGTTCCCCTGTGCATCGATCTCTCCTCTCTGAATGAGGACTTCAATGCAGTCTTGCACTTCTGGGCATTGCCGGGTTGGGTGAGACACCCTAGCATGATACTTGTAATAGCGGGGGTGACTCTTAGCTGTCTCATTGTAGTAGGACGACGGATGATGTGTCGGTACCCGACCATCTTCCAAGAGCTTGTCAAAGATCTTCTCGGTGTCCTCCTTGGGGAAAGAACACTGATGGGAGGGTCGCCACCCTGGATACCACAGTGTGGATTTAAGTGGCTGGGAACTAACTCCCTCCTCCTGCGGCTCTGGGAGTTGGAAAGGTACTGCCGCATGTATGACATTGACAGAGAAGTGAAGACTCTCCCGTGTGTGCAGTTGCGGCGGATTGACCAGAAATTCACCCATATTAACCTTCCCTCGCCTGATTAAGTCCTCAGCGAGGTCCTTGAGCGGTTGACAGTTGTGGATGATATGGCCTACCACCTCATGGTATGGGCAATAGCCCTAATGAAAGGCAGCCCCTAGTGCCTGCTCAATGGGTGACGGGCTAATCAGTCCCGCTCGTCGGCACGCAAAGAAGATGTCCAGGGTGTTCTCGAGAGGGAAGGAGTATAATTTCTCGGGCTGCTCGCCTTCGGGTGTATGTTTCTCGCCTCCAGATGAGTCCTCCTCGCCTTCAGATGAATCTGAGGATTCCTCGAAGAGCCAACCCTTGAGTGGAGCCCGGCCAGTAGGTGATACACCTGCCTCCCATATGTGGGCGGGAGCTAACACCCTGGCAAATGGGTCGAAGGGGAAAGTGGCAAACTGCTGATCAATGCTCTCCAGGAACTGCATCAAACGTCTTTGTTCCAATTGCAATTGCTGGATTTCCCATCGGATCTTCCGAATAGTTCTCCGCAATGCCAAGCATTCTGTAAATGATGGGTGGCTCTGTGACCGGCACTGGGCTGCTGATTTGAGGGCCCGGCCTCGGAGGCATTGGAGCTCGAAGCCGTCGCCACGATGTAAACCACATTAGCCGACCGGTTCGATCAGCTCCAGGCATGAGGCTAGGGCGGGTCGACTGCATGACCCAACATATTATTTGGGTAGAGGTATGATGCTAGTTCACCAAGCCTGGGGTACGTTAGTTGCTAGGGCAGGAGAGCGCTCACGCCTTCAGGAAGGTATGAGGAGTTCGCTCCACTGCAATGTAAATTTCCCTTGAGGTCAAGGTTATGCTAGCTTAAGTAAGGAATATTTTGGGCCAGATGTTGAAGAGTTATTGCATTCATCGGCACTGAGCGTATGCCGAGGCAATGAAAAGGGATAATCATCAAGGGCAGAGGGCCTGAGTGACTATGTATTCACTAGTCTTGCTGATGATGACAAAGACCAGGGGCTAGTGTATTCGTTGGCATTGGGTAAAATGCCGAAGCAAAGGGTAGATTTTCCTTCATCAACAAGGACGAAAGGTCCAAGTTAACATTACATTCACTGATCTCGCCGATGATGGCGAAGACCAGGATAGATGTATTCATCAGCATTGGGTAAATTGTCGAAGCAAAGGGTAAGTTTTTCCTTCACTAACGAGGACGAAAGGTCCAAGTTAATGTTTTATTCACTGATCTTGCCGATGATGACGAAGACCAAGGTAGATGTATTCATTGGCATTGGATAAAATACCGAAGCAAAAGGTAGGTTTTATTCATTAACGAGGACTAAAGGTCCAAGTTAATGTTTCATTCACTGATCTTGCCGATGATGATGAAGACCAGAGCTAATGTATTCATTGCCACTGGGTACAATGTCGAAGTAAAGGATAGATTTTTTTTCTTTCATTAACGAGGACGAAAGGTCCAATTTAATGTTACATTCACTGACCTCGCCGATGATGACGAAGATCAGGGCTAGTGTATTCGTCAGCATTGGGTAAGATGTCGAAGCAAAGGATAGATTTTCCTTCATTAACGAGGACGAAAGGTCCAAGTTAATGTTACATTCACTGATCTCGCTGATGATGATGAAGATCGGGGCAAATGTATTCATCGGCATTAGGTAAAATGTCGAGGCAAAGAAAGACTGTATTCATTAACGAGGATAAAAGGTCCAAGTTAATGTTTCATTTACTGATCTCGTCGATGATGATGAAGACCAGGGTAGATGTATTCATCAGCATTGGGTTAAATGCCGAAGCAAAGGATAGATTTTTCCTTCATCAACAAGGACGAAAGGTCCAAGTCGATGTTACATTCACTGATTTCTCCGATGATGATGAAGATCAGGGCCGCTGTATTCATCGGCATTGGGTTAGATGCTGAAGTAAAGAAAGGTTGTTTTCATTAACAAGGATGAAAGGTCCAAGTTAATATTTCATTCACTGATCTGCCCGATGATGACGAAGATCAGGGGTTAGTGTATTCGTTGGCATTGGGTTAAATGCCGAAGTAAAGAAAGGTTATATGCATCTCCAGAACAAGCGGAAGGCCTATTCCAGTCAGGCATTGTCTATTAGTGGTTTATTCTCCTGTGGGACATGTGGGAATATTCTATTGTGAAAATATTTGAAAATTTGACCCTGTAAAGGGTCTTCTGGATGGAAGATGCATCATCGTCATTTTTTTAAACCACATTACGGGTACAAGCGTCCTTTCGAGTTTTTGTAGGCACCAGCCCCCTCTTGCTTTTGCCTACTCACCCATTCGGGTTTTCACGTGGTGAGGTACCCGATTTTACCTGCAACGCCCTTTCGGGTTTTCGCCATAGCTGGGTTATTAGCATTTTTGCCCTAGTCCTATTGTAGGGACAAGTTCGGTGGGGCATCTCTATTTTAAGCCCCATGTTTTTAACAAAAAGGGTAAAGAGTGATGATGGATCGATATATGATGATCGACCCTGGATGGTAGCATGTGACTATTGGCTAGGGCATGGGGCCTTGCACCGATAGAAAGGGTTTATTCGTTGGCAAGAAAATAATGCCAATGTAAAGGAAGAATTTCTACCGATTCGAACGTAAGGTCCATGATGGCGATATCGTGTGAATGCCAGCTAGGGCATGAAGCCTTGCGACGAGAAAGGGGTTTATTCATTGGCAATGGAATAATGCCAATGCCAATGGAGAGTTTTTGCACAGATTCAGACGTAAGGCCCATAATGGTGATATTGTGTGAAAGTCGGCTAGGGCACGAAGCCTTTCACTGAGAAAGGGGTTTATTCATTGGCAAGGGGTTAATGCCAACACTAAGGAAGAGTTTCTACGCCGATTTGGACGTAAGGCCCATAATGGCGATATTGTGTGAAAGTCGAATAGGGCATGAAGCCTGGCGCCGAGAAAAGGTGTTTATTCGTTAGCAAGAGGGTAATGCTAATGCAAAGGAAGAGTTTCTACGCTTATTTAGACGTAAGGCCCACAATGGTGATAATGTATGAATGTTGGCTAGGACACGAAGTCTTGCGCCAAGAAAAAGGGGTTTATTCGTTAGCAAGAAGATAATGCCAATGCAAAGGAAGAGTTTTCGTCGATTCGGATGTAAGGCCCGTAATGGCGATATTGTGTGAATGCCGGCTAGGGCACAAAGTCTTGCATCGAGAAAAAGGGTTTATTCGTTAGCAAGAGGGTAATGTCAACACAAAGGGAAAGTTTCTATGCCGATTTAGATGAAAGGCCCATAATGGCGATATTGTGTGAATGTTGGTTGGGGCTCAAAGTCTTGCGCCGAGAAAAGGGGTTTATTCGTTAGCAAGAGGGTAATGCTAACTCAAAGGAAGACTTTCTATGCCGATTTATAAATTGATGAACATGCCTGGTCAGCGGGACGCGTTCTCATGAATGCATCCCTGACCTTGGACGCATCCTAGTCAATTTTTTCTATAAATAGAGGACCCCCTCCCTCAAAATGAGGGACGCTACAGATTCTTTGGAGGATAAGAAAACTCTACCCTATTCGCTTCTGAGCTCATAAGTGTTTAAGGGGAAGTTCTGCCAGATTTCTGAGTGCCCACGCGCTTGGAAAGGAAGGTAGTTTCATCCCATCATGCATCCATGCCATCCTCATGTTGTTGGAGCTCCCTCTGAAGCCCGTCATTGGCGCTCCCAATAAGCTTTTCTTCACTCTTTTTGATGGGGACATCACTTACCCCCCCCTCCACATTTTGAAGGAGAAAGGCTTAAAAATAGAACTTGCGTAGCATTGTTGCATTCCATGTCCGAGGGATGGGTGTTCCTTCCATGGTGGATAGTCGGTATGCCCCTTTCTCGAGCGTCTCGACCACTCGGTAGGGGCCTTACCAGTTAGGGGCCAGCTTGCCCACCGCCTCCAGTGGTCGAGTGGCTTCGATTTTTCTTAGGATGAAGTCTCCTGGCTGGAAGTGCCTGTCTCAGACTCTAGCGTTGTAATATTGAGTGAGGCGCCGCTAGTATTCCGTGGCTTGGATGCTCGCGATCTCTTGGGTCTCGCTCGCCATATCGAGGTTCTCCAGTAATTTCTGCTCATTCACCTCGGGCGAGAAGTTGATGACTCAGAGAGAGGGGTTGTCGACCTCCAGCGGAATTACAACTTCCATGCTGTATACCAACTAGAAGGGGATTTCCCCTGTGGCCGTTCTTGGAGTAGTTCAGTGTGGCCAAAGTACGCTCGCTAATTCCTCCAGCCAGCTTCCCTTGGCCTTGCCGAGCCTAGATTTTATGTCTTTTAATATAGCCTTGTTGGCATTTTCAACCAGTCCATTGGCCTGAGGGTGGGCTACCGAAGTGAAGTGGTTGCGAATATTTAGGTCTGCACATCTATCTCTAAAATAGTGAGAATCAAATTGCCGACCGTTATCACTTACAATCACTCGGGGGATACCAAAATGACAAATGATCGATTTTCATACAAAGCTCCAAACGATCGACTCAGATATCCTGGCAGTGGCTTCAGCTTTGATCCACTTTGTAAAGTAGTCAATGGCATCGATGATGAACTTCTTTTGGGCCTGAGCCGTAGGGAATGGCCCTAGGATGTCAATTCCCCATCAAGCAAAGGGATAGGGCTCGGTAAGGGTGATGAGCTCTGAGGTTGGCTAGTGGACCAGATGGGAAGCATTGGCATCTGTTGCATTTTTGCACGTAGGTCAAACAATCTCGATGAAGAGTGGGCCACCAGTAACCTTGTCGTAGTAAGATCCTAGCGAGCGATCTTCCTGCCTGATGTGCACCGCAGATGCCTTTGTGAACTTCTTGAATTGACTGAATGGCTTCGTCAGCGTCGAGCGACTTAAGGAGGGGCCCGGAGAAAGACCTACGATACAAGGCGTCATCTAGGATGATGAAGCGTCGGGCTTGGTACTTCAATCTCTGAGCTTCCCGTGGGTCGGAGGGCTCCTGGGAGTCTCAGAGCCAAGATACATAAGGGGTCCGCCAGTCACTCAGGATAGTCGGGCCAACAATCATAAGCTTGGATTCGAGGCTCAGTCATTCTAACTCTTCGAGGAAGACCGACCAAGTACCTTCAGGGCCGAGGGAGGAGCCCAGACGAGAGAGGGCGTCTACCCGGGACTTTTCCCCCCGAGCTATTTAGACTACCTTGAAACTCTCAAGAAGTTGGGCCAATCCTCAGACCATTTGGAGGTACTTAATCATTGGTGCTTCCTGAGCTTTGTAGTTGCCGTTGACCTAGCTGGCGACCAGCTGGGAGTCAGTGTGGATCCTAACTCGCTCGGCCCCTAGTCGTCGTGCCATCCTGGTCCCCGAAATGAGGGCTTCGCACTCGGAGGCATTATTAGATGCTTGGAAGTTGAATTTCAAGGCGTACTGTAGCTCTGCTCCTTCGGGTGACATGAGGAGGACACCAGCACCGCTTCCAACCGAGTTGGATGACCAATCGACAAGCAAGTCCCAAAGGGGCCTATGTGTGGACGGGGGTGCTTCCTCGATTGGGACGGTGCTCTCCGTGATGAGGTCTACTAAGGCTTGTCCCTTGATGGCCGCACAGGGGCGATAAGAGATATCGTAGGCTCCCAGCATGGTGGCCCACTTGATGAGGTGCCCCGAGGCTTCGAGATGAGAGAGGATATTCTTCAGGGGCTTGTCGGTCAGCACGATGATAGAGTGTCCTTCGAAACAAGGTCAGAGGCGCTTGGCTGAGGTTACCAATGTTAGCACAAGTTTCTCGGTTGCAGGGTACCTTCTTTCGGCCTCGTTGATCACCTTGCTGGTGTAGTAGACCGGCCTCTCGACTCTAGCGTCGTTTTGGACTAGGATCGAACTTACGATAGAGGGGGTCACTGAGAGATACAGATGTAATGCTTCACCCGAAACCAGCTTTGATAGTACTAGGGGCGAGCTCAGGAATTCCTTGAGATCCTCAAAGGCCTTCTGGCATTCATCATCCCAGGCTAATGTGGCAGATGCCATTTTGGGTCCCCTCAACAATTTGAAGAAGGGTAGGCATCGCTCGGTCGCCCGAGATAGGAAATGATTGAGCGCAGCGATGCGCCCGGTAAGGCGCTGGACGTCCTTGACGCAGGTGGGCGACCGCATGTTCAGGATGGCCTGAACCTTGTCGGGGTTGGCCTTGATCCCACGCTGAGTTACCAGGAAACCTAGGAATTTCTCAGATCTGACTCCAAAGGTGCACTTGGTGGGATTGAGGTTCATGTTATACTTAAGGAGGGTGCCGAAGGTCTCGACTAGGTCGGTAAAATGGTCTTCGGCCTTTGGCATTTTGACGAACATGTCGTCGATGTAGGCCTTGACGTTCCGACCAAGTTGTCCCTCAAAGTTGTGGTTGACCAGCCTTTGATATGTGGCCCCGACATTCTTAACCTGAACGGCATCCGGGTGTAGCAGTGTACGCCGAAGTCGATGATGAAGGCGGTCTTCTTGATATCCTCTGGGTCCATCCTGATCTGATGGTATCCTGAGTAGGTGTCTAGAAAGTTGAGTAACTCGTTGCCGGAGGTTGAATCGACGAGCTGGTTGATGCTTGGCAGCGGGTAGCAGTCCTTCGGGGTGGCCTTGTTAAGGTCGGTGAAATCCACATACATTCGCCACTTTCCCGAAGCTTTGGGTACCAGAACGACATTGGCGAGCCATGTCGGACACAGGATTGGTCGGAAGAGGCCAATCTCTTTCCCCTTGGTGATTTGCTCCTTAATAATCATCTATTTCTCCAGGGTGTGTTTCCTCTTGTGCTGTTAGACAGGTTTCACCGTCGGGTCGAGGTTAAGCTTGGAGACCGTTTCTGTGAAATAGTGAGGCGGTGGACCTTGGCGGCCCACAGCCCATGCGTTTCAGGCCTTGTAGCGGCCCATCCTTGGACCATCTACTGACCCTTAGCGGATGAACCTTCGACCGCTAGAACCCTTTGACTAGGCAAGACGACTTTGACCCCATAGGTCGGTTAGTCTGGCGGTTTATCATAAAATCGCCAGCGAGCTTTTGGCGGGCCAACCCTGGACCGCTAGAGAGCATTAAACATACTCGAAACAGTATGGCAGTGGAGCCTAGCGGCCCATTAGTGGAGCGCTATAGACCTTTTAGCGGCCAGAGCATCGACCGCCAGAGACTGTGGTGGGCTAATATTCAACTGCCATTTCCTACAGAATTTCAATTTATGTATGTTCATTTCTTTATGCATTTCACGCTACACATTCGCCATGTTTAAATTATTTTACAAATCGTGGCATATTTTTAGATCCCAATAGAGTTGCCTTCTCTTTCCTTGTGATGGAACCACTAGTCATAGCCCGACGACCTTGAGTGTCGGCCCACCTGGGAGTGGTGGCGGGGCAGTTTCCGATTTATGATTTTTAAGCTAGTTCCCGTGAGCTCCCTTGCTTGGTAGTAGCGTCCTACCTGGGGGGGGGGAACTAGCTAAAGGCCTGGCTCAAGACATTGAGCCTGTGTGTGCACATATGGTCAGGGGCTTGGACTGGCATGACGAGTGTTACCCTGACTAGTTCTTGTTTCTGGTACTGTTACGCCTCTCACTTACCGCGATCCAGGTTTGTGTAGATGCTTGAGACGCAGTGTAAGCCGTCAGTGGATGCATCTGGTTTCTTTCTTCTGGTGGTCTTCCTTCCCTCTCCTGTCACTTGGAAATGTTGAAGTTTATTCTATTGGTAGATTTAGTTACTCTCGTGTTTAAATTAATTGGCATCATAGTTAGCTGTTCTTAAGCTGTTTAGATAGTTTTACAGCTTTGTTAAACTGTTGTTTATTATGCCATTACATGCTTTACTGCTTTTGCATGTTTAGTTGTGAGGTAGGGATCCACGTGACCCCTACTGAGTCTAGTTGTGTGACTCACCCTTACTTTTCCAGGTGAGCAGCAGCAACCATCTACCAGAGCTTCCCATGCTTTTGACGGTCGTCCGTAGTGCTAGCAGTGGTCTGTCAGTTCATCGTTAGTAGTCTTTTTGTCTTACTTGTACCTTTTGGCCAGGGTATGTCCCGTGTAGTTGTATATTTTTGACTCTTGTACAGTTGTTGGACTTATATATAGTGGATCTAGACTATTATGAATATTTATCACTCTGATATTTAAATTGCTTCCGTTTATAGTTCAAATTTGTGGCTATAATTAATAATGCGCGCGTGCAATTCCAATTCGTTATGCATCACCTCGACAAAACCCTCCAACCCTTACGGGGCCTCATCAGCCTCTTGGGTGGCTTCCCAGAGTTCTTTGCATCGATTTACTGGTATCCAGATCTCTGGATCGTTACAGTTGGTGTCAGAGTAGTGTTGAGATTATGTCTAAGGAATCGCAATTGCACTAGTCCAGAACAAGTCCATCTGTGTCTACTACTGTTGGCTTAGGTTATTTTTCATGATTACTTATAGTTTTTTTTTGTTGATATGTGTCTTTTAGATTAAAAATGCCACCTAGAAGAAGAGGTCATGCCCCAAGGGAGGAAAGTGGTACCTCTCCTCCTCCAGTGAATGCTCTAGGTCGAGTCCAAGTTGATCCTACTCCTAGTGATGACGTGCCTCAAGGTGGTCGTGGTAGAGCTTTGAAAGAGTTTCTACTATTCTATCCACCAACATATGAAGGGCAAGTAGATCCAGAGGCAGCCAGAGTGTGGCTAGATGTAATAGAGCATGTATTCCGTTCAATGGAATGCACTGAAGATGAAAAAGTGATGCTGGCTACATTTCAACTGTAGAAAGCAGCACTCACGTGGTGGACCACAAAGTGGGAAGTTACTTTTCGATCTCGTCCTCTTCGCCAGATTACTTGGAGGGAATTTGTCACGTCGTTCGAGCATACATATACTTTGGCTTATCTCAGAGTGGACAAGATGTATCAATTTATGGAATTGGCTCAAGGTGACATGACAGTCTTGCAATATTGCAATAAGTTCATGGAATTGGGTCGATATGCACCTCATATTCTTGCTGATGAAGGTTTGAAAATCGAGCAATTTCTGCGTGGGTTGAAAGCAGAGTTAAGGCAGCCTCTGATTGCAACCCGAGTGGCAGAGATGGATACAACATATCAGGCAGCTGCGGCATTAGAACTGGATATGGCAAGATCCCGAGGGCGTACCCAATTTGACTCAGTTCAGCCTAGTGTGCAGCATCAGTAGGTTAGTCAGCCGAGTGTGACAGGAATCCCATCTTCTGTTCCTGCTGCCAGTGGCACTTCTTTTACAAGGTCCAAGCTCAGGCGGATGTTCAAAAAGTCCAAGAAGTAGTTTGATCATCAAGCTTCTTCTAGTACTGTGCAGCAGCAAATAGCACCTTCTTCCTTTCAGCGTCAGGGATCAACAGTAAGTCTGCCGAGAGCGTGTCCGAGATGTGGTGGGAGTCATCCAGGCAGACCTTGTTCACTATCGATGGTTTATTTTCGTTGTGATCAACCTGGACATGTGGTTCGAGACTATCCTCAAAGGCTGAAACCTGTGCAGTTTTCTCAGTTTTCTCAACCACAGCCGTCCTAGTTCAGACCTCCACCACCACAATCTCAGCAATATTCTCAAGCTTCATCATCTTACCAGTCTTTAGTAGTCGGTAAAAAGTAAAAAGGGAAGGTCTCGCATATAACTCGTGCTGAAACTATGGCATCTCATCTTGTTAAAGGTACAATTATGATTTTTGGTCATGCAACTCGTGTTTTATTTGATTCAGGTGCTTCTCATTCATTTATTTCTGAAGACTTTATTGCCTGAATTGAGGAGCCGACATCTGAGATGTCTTGTGAGTTGCTAGTTGAATTAACTTCTGGGGATTTCATGTTCACTCCTCTTTGTCTGGAAGAGACTCCAATTGTGATTGGCAATCAGGTCTGTGAGTTGCTTGCTTGCTAGGTCCGAGGGTCATTTGGTCGGTTCCAACTCATCCCTAGGTCATTTCACATCACACCCCTTTCGAGTTTTCTTCATTTTTCTCTCCCTCCACTACGACCACATGAACCCCCAGCTCAGGACGAGGTCGCTGTCCCCAATCCAACCCCCACCTTTGAGACTTATTGGTATTATGACAATGGGTCGATACTCCAATCACCCGCATCGGCGCACCAAGGCATGGCTCCAACCCCAAACACCGCTCGCCCCATTTGGCATTTCCTCTATGCCAAACCTTCTACTTTTACGCCTCCCACTAAACCTCCATCAACTTCACTATTAGCCTCCACAACACGGGCCTCCGCCGAACTCACCACTAAACCTTCTCTAGTTAACCTACCATTACCGCCACCTCGGCCCTCCATTACACCTTTAAAGCCTAACCCAACTACCCCTATTCCACCACTTAAACCTTCACCCTTACCTGTGGCGAATCCTGAGTAGGATCCACCCCTTTTTGCACTCGAGTCAACACTGACTGCTCCCGAGCAAGGGGAGAAGCTCGACGTGTTTTCTCCAACATCTTCCATTACATGTCCACCATCTATAGAGCCTTCCACCTCCGCTTCACCTTCCTTTACCACTCAGAACGGGCGTCTTTCTACAAGAATTTGTGTCAAAGATGATCAAGAGCTGGAGAAGAAGGATTTGGCCACGGCAGTGCTATTCAAGATGAAAGAGTTTGTTTGCCAAATGCCAATCCGGGTTGTTGTGCCGAGCATGGTTAAGGAGGTCGAGTCCCTACCGCTGCTCACTAGAAGAGAAACTCAAGCACTGATGGCGTATAAGTCTATGCCCCAGGGTCGAGAAGGGCACCCCTTGTTTCAAATTTTCAATCTCGAACCCATTCTTTCGTACAAGGTGCAAATGCCCATTTTGTTCAAAACTCTTTATACGCCGCAATCCATGGGCAACATGATGCTTCCCATTCCAATTTGTCAAATCTCTCACACTGTTGCTCTTCACTCATCAAGGGAGTTGTCATTTACTGTTGAAGCTTCATCACGGACTTTTACTTTATCCATTGGGCCAATTGGCTATACAGTCTCACTGCTATGGAGGGGCAGTTATCCTGGTGCTAAGGGGCCTTTCGCTATTCTATCCATCTTCTATTCAATGCCATCCATATTCCCGTCTATCCCTGATTCTTTGTGGGCCACTCCAAGGGTAAGGAGGAGGATCTCATCCTCTCGCCCTTCATATTCTTTGCATCTCATACATTCCATGCATTCATCGCATCCATTCTATTGCATCCACATGCATTTGCATTCCTTATTCCCCGGGTTTTCAGACCCGTATCTTCCTCGCCTTCCAGAACCTCTGGATCCTCCATGTTTCCCGTCTCATTCATATCTATCCTCGGGATCTCCTGGTCCCCTTACACTATCTGGATATTGCACCCCCTCCAATCTTCTCTAAGGGCACCGTGCCCACTCCCAACTCTTACATCCGGACCTTTCAGATTTCTCACTCATCCTCCCGGGGCATCACGCCCCATGTTGTCTTATTCCTTCGGAACCTCTGGACCTCCCTCTTTGGGCATTGCGCCTCTCTACACCCTCACGCCCGGGTCCCTCAGGCTTCTCAGTAATTCTCCCAAGGCATTGCGCCCTCTTTCCCGCTATTTTCCTGGAACCTCCGGATGTTCTATCCCCTCTCTCGGGGCATCGCTCCCCTTTTCGTCTTCTTCCTATGGATCTCTATTCTGGGGCATCACGCCTCTCCCCATCTCCACTTCTGGACCCTCCGGGTCTTTCTCTCCTCCCAGGGCACCACACCCTTCTATACCTTCCTCCTCCGAAACCTCTGGACCTCCCCTTCAAGGCATCACACCCCTTCACACCTAAACCTCAGGATCCTCCAGATTTATTCCTTCTTCTAGGGCATCGGGTCTCTTCCCGCTCCATTCCTTCGGAACCTCTGAACTCTTCTTTCTACTATACCATCCTTTCCGGGCATCACGCCCATTCCTTCCCGTCTTTCTTCCGATTTATCCTCATACTTCTCCAAGACGTCGTGTCCTTTATTCTCTTCTTTCTCTTCCATCATCTTTTTCCATACTTCTTTCCAGGGCATCGTGTCCCTCGACATTTCCTCCTTCGAAGCCTCTGGATTCTCCTTCCCACCATGATTCTCCTCCTTCGTCTTCGCCTCCGGACCCTCCAGATCCACCTCTTTCCATCTACCAATTTCTCCTCATAATTCCTTCTAATCCCGGGACCAACCTGACTTCTCCCACATCCGCTGCCCTGGGCATCTGCCCTTTCTCCCGTTACTTCCGAGACTTTAGTCCTCACCCCTCCTTCTAATTCTCCGCTTCTTCTGTAGACTGTTCCATGTGATCAGGGTCTTCGCGCCTTAGCGAGGGAGTTCTAGCCCTCACCTCTCTTCCTTTTCTTCTTATTTGTCTGAGTCTGGTCTTGGCACCACTCCTTCATGATAAGCCACTTCAAATCTTGGCCCCCAATCCTTTCCCTGCCTTTGAGGGCAAATCTCACGAGGATCAACATTGCCTCCGACGACGGCTGCTGCTTCAAAAGAGCACAAGGTAACATATTAGCATAAGTACACATTTTCATGATAACATTGATCATTACTTCATGCATGGTTTTCAAAATGGAAGTGCTTCTTAACATGATTAAGAATGGTAGTCACAACCTTTATCTTAGGTCATTAGCTT